>CM059203.1:29435031-30635031 GCA_030323885.1 Branchipolynoe longqiensis | reverse complement strand
TATAATCTACATTACTTTAGTTTGAAGTAACTGTTATTTTAAATGGCTAGGGTTTGAGATATTTGAAGTGCAAACATATAAAACATACAATAAGCTTTACTTTTGGGATTTTGATCACTTCTTTACGCCGTGCCGGCAGCATATTCACAGTCGTTGGAGTCTAACTAAACCCACGCCCAGTGTTGCCAACGTAGAGCTACTGAGAATCCTTGAGGTTTTGCATTGCGGGCATGAAACCTGAGTGGCAGAATCCGGGAGCTTGCAAGGGGGGTCGGACGGGAGGCGGTTGGGGGGGGGGGGGATGCCATCCCAGAATCATATTTGTTCATGGCATAAAATGGGATATTTGATGGCATTTCCAAGGGGCTATAGTCTGATATTTTAGCACATGTAAACCCTAAAAGATATCTACTTGGTATAATAAAAAAAATACCTTGTAGTACAGTACAGTAAAATCTCTCTAAATCGACCGACTTTGAGTTGTCCATTTAGGGAAGTGGTCGGTTTAGGAAGTTAGAATCTGATTACAATGGTATTGTTGAGACCCAAATAAAGCGATCGATATAGGGGAGTGGAGGTGGGAGGTTAGGGAGGTTTTACTGTATATGAATTCGATAAAAAAGCAAAAATAGTTAGAAAAACATTCTTTATTTCACCATGATACATGCCTCAGACTGGCACAAGAATGTCCATTATATCCAGGGGCGTAGCCAGGCGTACACACATACGCCAAAACGTCCACATCGTTTTGTAAAAAAATAATAATAAAGAGAGAGAGAGAGAGAGAGAGAAGGCATGTAGTAGTCCGGCGTGTTGAAAACTCATGTCTAAAATGTGTAAAATCCGCCAGCTTAAGCTTAAGCGGCCCCCTAAACCCCCTGCCGAAATTAGGAGTACACATCGTTAAAGGTATAGATAGCTATGCCCCTGATATCAACCACATTAAGGCGCACAATCCATTTAAATGTTATCGTTTCAGAGTCAGGCCAACCACATGTTGGGGTGCACAATGTATTTTCAGTTCATCTTTCTTTACACAAGCATGTCACGTGATTAATTATAGTCCATTTTCTCTTTGTTGCTTTTGTACTCCAACACTGCTCTCAGTGTGGCAGATATTGCCTCATCTACCAGCTCATTGGGTAGTTCCATGGAAACCCAAAGTGAAAACCTTCCAAATAATATCAAAGTATTCCAAATAATACCAGAATCCATGTTTCTACAAAGGTTGGCATGTCAGAGTTGACAAAAATATATTTCACTTTTTGATTTAGATCTTATACAAATTAAGCAATACGCTACTATCACTCGTGTAACATGAAAATCAAAGACACATCCAGAACATCATTTTAACGTACACACACAACAAGGCCAAACAACATTTTATTGATTACAGTTAAACCAAACGATCAATTAATCCAAACTTTTTTTGGTGGCCTGGCAAAATACTACCATTTATCATATAAAAAAGTTGGTTAAACCAAAGTCGGTTAATCCAAATTACCGGTTAATCCAAACAAAATTGTTCGGCCCCAGGCCACTTCCAGTATGGTTAAAGCAAACTTTCATGTGGTTATAAGGTCATCTGAGACTATTTTATATGATAAATGGTAGTATTTTGCTGGCCCGCCGAAAAATGTTTGGATTAACCGATCATTTTGTAAAGTTTTCCGATATTATGACATATGAGGATATGTGAACTCTACTATAATAAATTGCAACATGTCTATAAAATGGTAAATGTAATAAATAAAACCAAAGGCATATGAGGGATATGTGGAGTTGGTAAGCTATTACTCATAAATATAGAAATTGTATAGTAAAATAGTATAGAGGAAGAGTGTCACTTCTTAGATATAGTCTTTGGAGCAGTTACCTCACATACCCCCTCCCCTCTAGAGTTATTTATGGATCTCTGCCCCAGAGACAGACCTAACCATGCCTTGGTGACAGGGCTATTGCACCTTCATTGGTGGTTAGAAGAATGCTTGTTAGGGATTGAAAGATTGGATCATGTGATCACCACCATATTGGATTCTAGAAACCTATAAAAGTAATAAACCAGGAGTCTAGCTCTCCTACCTTTCACTCTTTATCTACTTTCCTTCATTACCTGTATTGATTTCTCATTAGCCTGTCCACACCAGTCACACCGCCAGCCATCGACTTTATAATTTGGTTTAACCGAGCTTGGTTTAACGGGGTTATACTGTATATACATGAAAAATAATAATCAAAGTGTCCACATACATTGCATATCACATTCATAATGCACCTGGATTTTTGCCAAAGCCAAGTCAAAGTCAAAGGAAAAGCTCAGTTAAACCAATGATCGGTTAATCCAAACAAATTTCTAGGGTCCCTTCAAGTTTGGTTTAACGGGGTTATACTGTATTGCCAGGAGAGCTTGCTCGGTCTCATTTCCCAGTTGGTTGCGGAAGTCTGTCTTAATCATAGTAAGTTAATGTCCCTCACTATTGAGAAGATCCTCTCACTGATCAGCATTACTGTGAGACAGCACACATCAAATCATTTCAGCACATGTGAAATTCGTGGAATTTTGGGGTCGATCCGTGACTCATGAGGTGACTAATTAGAACCTTCAATTTCTGTGACTCTCACGGGAATTTCGTGAGAGTTGGCAACACTGCATGCCGCATCATTATTTAACGACGCCTCGAGAGCGCATTGACTTTTATCATTGGCTATTGGAGGTAAAACATTTGGTCATTCTCACACATTTCTTTAGAGGAAACCTGCTGCCGCCGCATAGGCTACTCTTTCCGATAAGCAGAAAGGGGTCTTTTATATGCACAGACAGGACAGCACATACCACAGCCTTTGATGAACCAGTTGTGGTGGCCATGGGGCCATACAGCTTGGTGGTGGTGGGCAGACCACTGGTAGCCATGGGGACCAGGAATGCTGGATCCCTATTGGTAGGACCAAGAATGCTTATTTCCCATTGGGGGAAAGGGGTGGGGTGATACTCTACAATGAACCCATGTAACCATATAAATAATAAACCAGAGGGATTGACTCTCTCTCCTTCTTTACACGTTATACTCTTCCTTTCTCTTTGTCTGTATTGATTTCACTATACCCTGCCTACACAACCACAGATTCAAGCTTTAGCCATTTCACATACTGAAGCTAGCAGTTTGCATACATAGACAGACATACATGGAAAACTCAATATTTCTGAACCTTATTTACAGTAGATTCGCTTTTGGTGGACAGCAAGGATAGTTGGGTTTTGTTTGTTTGTTGGTTTACATCTTAGCAACATCTAAGGTTATATCAGGACGTGCACCGACTTGTGACAGTGCACACTCGTGGCGACTTTATAGTGCTACCTCACAGGGAGACCAGGTCGCCAGCACCATGACCCAATATCCCATAGTCACATTATCCTAATATTGTGCGAACCATTCCTTGCCCTATCGTATTAATCCCGAGCGCCAGGCCAGGTAGCGACAAATATCAATTTTATAAGTCATTGGTTTGACTCAGCTGGGAATCGAACTCCCAACCTTCAGGCAACAGTGGGCGGCATAGTCTCTGCCGCCACCGTGTGGTGGTGAGACTCATGTCGGAACTACTTGTTTGTTTCTTGTCGTTTTACGTCCTAACAACATCTAAGGTCATATCAAAACGGGCCGGGACTACTACATCTACAATGTAGGTTAAATGATTGGTGTAAGCAGTGAGACAACGAGGGTTTGTTTATTTATTTGGGGTTTACACCATGGCAACATCTAGCGTCATATCAGGACATGTTCCGATTTGTGACAGTGTGCACTGATGGAGACATTATAATGCTACTCCACTGGGAGACCAGGTCACCATGCAGTACCGAACCCGAGTTCCCACCACTCAGTCACATTATCCTGACACTGAGCTAACCAGTCCTTGACCTATCCTTGTAATGCCGACCTTTGACACAGGGAAACCTGTGGTGAAATGATCGATTCGGCCACCATGTCTGATCATCACAATGAGGGATTCATTAAATTGTGACCAATCTAGGGAAAGCGTTGGTTCTTCTTTTTTTTTGTGGGTGGACGGCGGGTAAATGAATTTTATTCATGTATATCTTTTGTCAGTGCCATAGCACTGGTCTTCCGACTGTAAGTGCTACAGGTATCTAGGTATTTGCGCAAAGTATTTTTTACATGGTTTATATAGTAAATTGAAGTGTGAAGGAAGTTCTGAAATTAAAGTATAGGCTTACACAATGCAATAAGTAATGAGTGTGAGGTACATTAAATCATTTTACATTTACATAACAGCTTTTAGGAGTTTGGTTTAGGATTTCCAATTCAGAAACTAATACTTTTACTTAGCTTTAGTTCAGTGTGATCAGATACTCTTGTATTCATTGTGTTCTTTTGTGTCTAGTAGGATTTGGGTGTTAGTTGGGATATTTTTGTGTTGGTAAGGCATGATCATATCGATGTATTGACTATTGGTTTATTCTGTAGTAAATAAATAAATTTATTCATTGGTGTGAGACATGAGGAATCCCGATGTTGGTGGGAAGGGGAGGAGAGTAGGCAGGTCATTAGGGCCGTAATCGATTAATCACCTGGGATCATCCGAACTATTTTTGTGCTCATGCGCAGATCCTACACACTCGGGTTGAATAAACGAATGCACACGGGGTGGAAAAAATGGTGGCTTACTCCAAAACTTTTGAGTTAAAAAAACACAAAAAAGTAATATAACTACAGCAATATAGGATTTAAAGTATTTTATGATTGCATATTTTAGTTATATGTCCATTTCATTGATGCGCGAAAAGGAAGGAAGGAAGGCGGGGGTGGGAAAAAAGGTGTTTTATTAACGCCTCAACAGGGCATACAGAGGAACAGATAAACAGGCAAGGAACAAGGAAGGGCTCATGAGGAGCAAGGAAACAGGCTCGAGAGGAGCAATACAGTGAGGGGCCCATGAGGAGCAGAGATAAACAGGAGGGGCTCATGAGGAGCAAAGTCAGAGTTCAGGTAGAGGGGGTGCCGAGGAGCCCTCCGCCGCAGAGGGAGGAGGGTAGAGGAGGGAGAGTTGGGTGGGTGGGTGGAGGAAAAGAGAGGTGAGGTCTGGAAGGCGGCAGGAGGGCGAGTGCCTGAGGGAGGCCGGCGAGCGGCCTTATAAGGGAGGGAAGGGGCGCGGGCGACAGCAGGTGAGGAGGTGTGAAAGCTGCCGGCCCGGGGGAGGGCGAGTGAAGGTGAGGAGCGGGCGTCGGGTGAGGCGCGAATGCTGCGCGACAGGGGGGCGGGGGAGGAGGCGGCGCGGCGGGGTCTGGCGAGGTGTGAGCGCAGCGCGACAGCCCGGGGCGGGGGAGGGTCTCTTCCTCTCCTCGCATCAAACGTAATGCTTCGCATTACGACCGATGCGCGAAAAGGAAGGAAGGAAGGCGGGGGTGGGAAAAAAAGGCGTTTTATTAACGCCTCAACAGGGCATACAGAGGAACAGATAAACAGGCAAGGAACAAGGAAGGGCTCATGAGGAGCAAGGAAACAGGCTTGAGAGGAGCAATACAGTGAGGGGCCCATGAGGAGCAGAGATAAACAGGAGGGGCTCATGAGGAGCAAAGTCAGAGTTCAGGTAGAGGGGGTGCCGAGGAGCCCTCCGCCAAAAATAAGGAGAGGGCTCGAGGCGCGCCCAAGGCGGGGGCGCGGGCGCCCGAGGCGGGGGCCCGGGGAGACCGGCCTGGGTGAGGAGACGGTCCGGGGCCTAGGTGGAGGGGAGCGGGCGGCAAAAAAAGGGAGGCCCGCTCCTGAGGGCTGGGGGGAGGAGGTCCGGCGAGGGTCGAGCAGGGGGGCAGCGAACTCCTCAGGGCTGGGCGGGGTGGGGGTCGGGGTCGGGTCGGGAGGGTTCATGAAGGCGGTGTCGTGAGCGTCGGTGGCTGGGTTGTCCGGGGAGGGTCCCTCGTGAGGCTGGGCCGTGTCGCCCGAGGTGTGAGGTGCGAGGTGGTGGGCCCCGGCTTCGTCTGGGCGGCGTTTCGATTGGTGGTCGCTGGGAGGTTGTCGGTGGAGGTCGCGGGGCTGTCGGCAGTGGTGAGGGTGAGGCGCCGGGAGGGGCCCCCCGGGCCGGCCGGCGGATCAAAAATCCGCCGAGACGGCCGGGGTCTGGCGCTCACGGGCTTGCTTGGTGAGGCATTCGGCCTCGCAGTGCCTGGTCAGTAGGCGCCGTACATTGGCGCAGTAGGCGCAGATGTGGCGGCGCCTGTCTCCCACCTCGCCGTGGGCCTCCCCGATGTGGGCCCGATCGCACGAGGCGGGATCGCGGTTCCACGCGGGGCAGGGGGCCCCGTGAGTGTGCCTATCGTAGGCGGTGCGGGCGTCGGCTTGGGGCCGGGGCGGGTGTGTGCCTCGGGCCCATTCGCCTCGGGGGAGGTCCTCGCCTCGGGAGACTGGTGTTGCCGGAGGGGTGGGGGTGGTGATGGAGTCCATCCTCAGGGTGTTGAGGGCGACAGGGTCGTGCCATCCGTGGGGGAGCCTCCCGTCCGCTATCCAGGTGAAGATGGCCTCTGAGTAACGGCGGACGGTAGGCCAGGGATGCACGAGGATATCCCTCATCACGGTGAGGTGGTGGTGGCGTAGGCCCTGGAGGGAGTGCTCGGGGAAGGCTGGGTGGCCGGCGAGGGTGAGGAGGGCGAGGTTGTACTCATCGCGGGTGGCCTCCCCTCTCTTGACCGGCTTCCGCTCAGGCCCCCTCTCGATGAGGTCCGAGGGGAAAATGTATCCCGAGGGGATGCCTAGGCGCCTGCCGGCGCGCTGCGCCTCGGCGGACGCGAGGATGTCTCGGACGGCGTCGGCCGCGGATGCTGGGGTGTAGTCCTCGGCGACGTCCTGGAGGTAGGCCGGGGGAGGCGCGGGGCCGCCTCGGGCGGCGAGGCGGTCGTAGTGCTGGTAGTGGGGGTGGGCTGCCCCGGGCAGAGTCGCTTGAGGCGGCGGCGGGGGCCGGGCCCCGGCGGCGGTCTGCGCCCAAGGTGCTGGGGCGGGCGGCGTGCTGTATCCTGCCTGCGTGTGCTCCGGCGCTCCTCGGGCTCCCGCCGACTCGAAGGCGTCCATGCGCGTAGTGAGGCGCTGGAGGGCTTGTAGGATGATGGCTGTGTCGGCGCCCGAGGTGGCCGAGGGGGAGGCCCGGGCCGGTGATGTTGAGGCGTCGCCGGGCGAGCCCGAGGCGGACCCCGGCGTGGCCGGGGCGGTGAGCCTGGTGTTCTTGCGGCCTCTTCCCTTCCCGCGTCCGGGCATGGTGCAGGAGCCTGAGGCGGGGCAGCGGTCCGAGGTGGAGAAGTCAGGAAAAGAGAGGTGAGGTCTGGAAGGCCGCAGGAGTGCCTGAGGGAGGCCGGCGGGCGGCCTTATAAGGGAGGGAAGGGGCGCGGGCGACAGCAGGTGAGGTGTGAAAGCTGCCGGCCCGGGGGAGGGCGAGTGAAGGTGAGGAGCGGGCGTCGGGTGAGGCGCGAATGCTGCGCGACAGGGGGGCGGGGGAGGAGGCGGCGCGGCGGGCTCTGGCGAGGTGTGAGCGCCGCGCGACAGCCCGGGGCGGGGGGGGAGGGTCTCTTCCTCTCCTCGCATCAAACGTAATGCTTCGCATTACGACCAATCTGGGTGGTCATACTCTTATTTAAAGTTGCTTAGTCCGATGGTTTTGAGTTTCTGTAATTTTCTGAGATAAATATATTAGGTTGGTCATTATAATTACCTTACTTTAGATTGAAATCACTTTGATTTTAAATGGATAACTTTTGAGATATCTAAAGCTCACATGTGCTAAATTAATTTTGGCAAGCACACCAAAACTTAGGTTTCTGCAGTAACAGATTATATTAAGCGGCCTCAGTATGCCCTTCAATGTGGTGACAAATGTTTAATAAGTGCACAATTACCTAAGTTTAATATGTAGAATCAAATCTAGATAATTATATAGGTTTTCAAAATTTGATGTTTTCATCGGACTATGCAGCTTTAATTTAAACATTAAAAAACCCATGTGGGACTTATACTGGTAGTTATAAGCCTAGAGGTACCAGCGCAGTCATTGCTCCTGATGCACCCAGCCAAGACATTCGGTCATTGGAGTCGGATCATTTTTCACACGGCCCGTGTATTTTTAGGTTTATCTCGGGATGTTCTATTTTACATTCTGACGACTCGGATGATCCGAATGGTCCGGACTGTCATAATCGAATGCGGCTTAGCATAGCATCATGGACACCTGAGGGTTATATATTTAGGCTTGATTGCTCTCTGATCCTAAAGCTAGGGACAGACAGGACGCGTGCGTCGCGCGGGCGGCAAGTACAAGCGGACGGCATGCGGAACTCACGCGGAAATAGCGAACATGCGTTTGGCGCGCGGTAAAAATAGCTATAAATATATATATATTACCCGACTCGACTTTACCAGACCTCACTCTACCCGACCTCACACTACCCATCCTCACTCTACCCGACCTCACACTACCCATCCTCACACTCCCCAACCTCACTCTACCCGACCTCACACTACCCATCCTCACACTACCCATCCTCACACTCCCCCACCTCACACTCCTCCACCTCACTTTATCCGACCTCACTGTACCCGATCTCACACTACCCGACCTCACACTACCCAACCTCACTTTACCCGACCTCAGTTTACCCGACCTCACTCTACCCGACCTCACTGTACGTCAATTCTTTTAAAGTCAAGTCATGTAAAGTCAAGTCGGGAAAAGTCGGGCAAAGCCAGTCAAAAGCCAAGCGGCACCACGCGTCAAGCAGCAAAAATCGCTCCAAAAGCGATCCTATCCTGCTGCGGGACGCCCGCGTGAGAACCGCCCGCGCCAGTGTGTTCGGCTTCTCTTTATTACATACATTTTTATTTTTGCTGCCCGCGCGACACCAGAAGCGCGTGACTTACGCGTCCAGTGTGTTGGCGGCTTAATAGGAAAAGCTTTCACAAACGTGAGAATACAAAGCAAACTGGAACCAGCGTTCAGCTGAACTGAACAGGTGGGGTTCCTTATTTATTTATTTTTATTTTGGAGTGGAATATCTCTACGCTCAATGCTCAGTGATGAGTGCAGAGTACATTCCACAGATACAATACTATAGATACTAGGTTGTTTGTAACCTTACGACGGTTACCAGTTGCAGAACTGCAACATTATAGAGAGGCTCCGATAAATCGGCCCAATCTTTGGTTGAAGAACAATCTTCTGGTGGGGCGGTTGTTGAAGCTGGGGGATGTCTTTACAACGATTAAATGACGAGTCGTTGGGGCGGTCCAGAATCTCCGGTCCAGCGGTAGCACAGCACTTGTATCCAGCAGACAGCAGCAAGGGTTTCCTCGGAAGGGCGGGTAAAGATGGGTCCAGCGGCTCCAGCAACGAGAAGAAAGTGAGAGAAACCTAAAGGTGAAGGGCCCCACCCAAGCACACAACTCCTTTGATTAGGGGGAGAAGTATGCCTGGGAGGACAAAAAAGGGTAGAGTCTAGGAAAGAGAAATGAGGAGAGTTGAGTCAAAGGACCGTGTCTATTTGCTCGATGGCGACCATCCAGCAAGCCAAAGACACGGACAGAGTAAGAAATCAGTAGAGTCTGAATTCAGAACCAAAACCTTTCACAACCCGATACACACAAATCGTCAGTCCGGTATTATTAATCATTACTGAATATGTGGATTGTATCATTCCGGAAGTTATGGACATATATTTTTTATGTTTTTGCTATTGACTTTTATTTAATTGTGTTGCGCAACCCCTGGCGCCACTCATTAGCCAGGTTCAGCAACTGGAGGCGGAAAAAAGCTACTGACAATAATGAAGACAATTTTGGCGCTCTGCTTTTCTACTTTTTTTTTCTCCGATCGCAACGTGGGGGAAAAAATGGGAGGAAAGAAAGTGAAATAGAGAGGCAGAGAGACAGAGAGAGAAAAGAGAGAAGGGCACAACTAGACATAAATATAATAAACAAAAGCAGACACAGAGATTGTGAGATAGAAACAGCGAGAAGAGGAGGCCAGGGACAGACACTTTTGCACGTCGACAAGTCAGTTGATAATGCATTGCTAAGTAAATCGTAATTCTGTAGGAATGATTAAAACTCTGGGTACTGATATATATACCTACTACAAATTGATGGGGTGAGATCTTGGGGAGTGCGCAGAGAGAGAGAGCCTAGTTGACTAGCTCTACTTACAAACATAGCCAGCAAGGAACGTGGATACAGCGTGATCCATGCCATTGTCACGGGCTCCCCTTTCTCCGACTCCAGTCCACATCTCTCTGCAATCCTCACCCATTTTTTCATCCCTGTTTCAGTTTGAGGCGGGAATCAGTCAACTCAGTTTTGAATCCACAAATCGGCCCATAATTTCCGAATTGTGGTTGATCCGGCGGGAAGCCCGAGACGGTCACGTCCCCAAGCACTGCATGCTCCCCTCTCCTTCCCCTCCCGCCCTCTGACCTGCATTCGGACTACTGACTCCTTCCTATATGGATTTACCGTCTTCTACTCCCGTCTCCACCCACGGTTCACCCACGTTAAAAAGCGTCAAAAGGTCTAAAAAAGCTCCCACGTCACATAGTAAAATGCAACGAACATGCAGGGCCGCAGCACCTAGAGGCCGCCCTGCCAAACGCACCAGACGGAAGGCGACAGTACCCACAATCACCGACGCGAGTGACATCACCGACTCGCAAGATGGCGGCGCGTCCCCGCAGCCGCCCATGCCGCCGCCCCGGCACTCGCCTCCCGCTCGGCAGTCGGCCCGCGCACGGAAGCCGACAGCAAAAACAAAGCAGGCTGACGGCTTGGTCCGGATGCAAGCATCCATCGACGCGATTGAAAAGCACTGGAGTGCATTAGGACGGCAAGTGGCCGACCAGAGGTGTGAGGTGGCGGAGCACAGGGCCGAGATGGCGGCACATAGCAAGGTGCAACTTCATAGTGCTTCCCCACTGGGAGACCAGGCCACTGGAACCATAAGCCCAATTTCCCCGTCAGTCATATTATCCTGATACTGAGCTAACCAGTCCTTATCATATCCTACTAATGTCGAGCGCCTGGCTAGGAAGCGACAAGTAGCAATTTTATAAGTCATTGGTTTGACTCGACCGGGAACCGAACTCCCGATCTCCCGCACGCGAGGCCGGCGCTCCACCGATTCGACCAACGCGCCCTGTGGCATGAAATGTGGGTACCTGGGTGGATAGGCTTGGTTCTAAAACAAAGACCATAGGAGCTTTGTGTAAAAACAGACGTTAGTTTATTCAATCAATTTCGCTGTCCATTAGGAGGAAATAGTAGCATGATTACATTGGGAAGATAATTTAGTTCAATTTTTATCAATAATTAACAATATTCAGAGTAAAAGAAAATGCAAACAAAAACGGATAAATTCAATGAAACAATCCTGATAAACATTAAAAGATTGAAGCATCAACTCAATTATTATAAAGAAACATACAATATATAGGATGACAATATATAGTGACAATATATAGGATGCAATAGGCTACATAATTTGAATTATTCTTGCAATTCTATTAATTAAAAATGTCTATAAATCCGACATCAGTACAAAATTAGTGAATGCGGTTGAATATGCGGTATAATTTACAGGTATGGCTGGTGGCCTAGGGGAAAGGGGCACTAGTAGGAGTACATCATACCATTGATCATACTGAGTGGCAAAAACTGCCGAGGCCGATTAAGCATCAAATATTGTCAACCAAAACACACTTTATCTAGATTTTATTCTACACATGGTGTTAGAGGTTTTAGGCTCATGCCAAAAATTAACTCTGCATATTTTCACGTCAAATTTCTTCAAGGTTAGCAAGTTACCTCAGGCTAAAGTAAAGTTTGTTTGTTATTTTACGTCCTAGCAACATCTACGGTCATAGCAGGATGGGCACCGACTTGTGACAGTGTGCACTCATGGCGAATTTATAGTGCTGCCTCACTGGGAAACCAGGCTGCCAGCACCATGACCTGATATCCCACTCAGTCACATTATCCTGACACTGAGCGACCCAGTCCTTGCCCTATCCTAATAATGCCGAGTGCCATGCTAGGAAGCGACAAGTATAAATTTTTAAGTCATTGGTTTGACTCGACCAGGATTCGAACCCACAAACTCATGGGTTCAGATCTCCCGATCTCCCAAAACAGGAGATGCTCAACTCATTCGACCACCCCATCTGGTACTAAAGTAAAGTAGATTATAACGATAAACCTAATATATTTATCTCAAATAATGGCAGAAATTGAAAACTAGTGGCCTGTGCAATGCTAAATACATCCGCAAGTTACAAATGATACATTTTCAATCAAATATTAATAACATGCCAACGGTGAGTGTATAGAAAAATTATGCTGTATAAGCCATTATACGAGTATAATAAGCCGGAAGATTCAATCTACTCCCCAGCCCCTCAGTCATCGGCTGGTTAACTCATCTACTGGTACAACCACAGCTCTCCACGTGGCGCCACCTGCTCTCCACATGGCACCACCTGCTCTCCACATGGCGCCACCTGCTCTCCACATGGCACCACCTGCTCTCCACATGGCGCCACCTGCTCTCCATGTGGCGCCACCTGCTCTCCACATGGTGCCACCTGCTTTCTATAAACGTACATGCTGATTACTTCATATGAAAAGCAAACACATGCAAATAAAAAATATATATACATTTCACATCTGGTCCATAGTGCAAAAAGAAACACAATGACGTCATACTAGATGTGGTATTTACAGTTAAAGCTGCATAACCCGATGAAAGCATCAAATTTTCAAAAGAATTCTGAAACCATAGGCTTCAGCAGTAATAGAGTAGCAGGTTCTATTAAATTGGCTTATGGTATCTTTATATGCAGCAACAAATGCTGAATAAGTGACTGAGTATCTAAATAAGATCTGTAGGATCCAATCTAGGTAAATGTTTTGGTTTTGAAAATGTTATGCTTTCACCGGACTATGCAGCTTTAAAGTCGCAAACGAATCCAGCATCAAAAGCTCTCCAAACATACCTTTGCTTAGTTTGTTCAGTTCATGCCACTGAACATGTGGGAGGAGAGTTGATGTCTGTGATGTATGAATGACATCATAGGTGGGATTCCCTCATCACATGACCTAGAGGGGTTCCCCTCACACAGGGGAAGCCATGGCAACCACCAAGATGGAAGCCACAGAAAGCTCTCAATTCAACCTTTAAAGTCTATTAATCAATTATTCACACAAAAGGTAGCTGGTTATAATAAATAAACATTTGAACTTTATATTTATTATTTTAGATTGCAATTTCTAACATTTATATTTCTCTATATGGTTGTCTAAAAGTGTCAGTGCTGCTGGACTAAATAAACCACAACAGAAGCAAGCAATGTCAGCACTCTCCCCCCACATATGTAGTTGCATAAACTGAAACGAGGCAAACGAATGCTTGGAGAGCATTTGTCGGAGTACAGGTCGTCTCTCAGCGACCTATAGCTGGTCCCTTTAATATTATTATACACAAGATTTCAAAAATACATTTTTTTAAAGTTTCAGTCCCACATAAATGTCTCTTTCTTATTTAAATTAAACCTGCTGTTGTTGTTTAGGCATCCTGCATAGTGTGTGTGTGTGGTTTTGAAAAATAGTCAAAGACTGTATATATATGTACACGTTCTTTGATTTAGTACAACATCAAAGTAGTGACGTCACACGTAGTGGAGTTAAGTCATGCTGGGCGTGACGCTGACGGTAATTCCTACAACCACCGCCAGAGGACGCCACTGAGAACGATCCCCAGCGTCGTCAGTAGACAGGATTTTGTCGTCCCAGCCGCCAACTGCAGAAAATAAATAAATCCGGACATCTCAGCACAATTAGATTCATGAAAATAAACAAATAAGTATGATTCCTATTTATATATAAGTGGTATAAGGAATCACAGAAACGTGAACCCTTTTTAAATATCAGGACTTAAAAATATATATTCATGACTTAAAGGGACTAGCTATTCGTCGCCGGGAAAACAAACGAACTCAGAATAGTTCAGATGTGTGCCACAGGGGTGGTGCATGCTTATTACTGAACTTTTCCACTTGGTGGTGCACAAGAGAGTGACCTAGATTGTTGTGCTGGGTGAGTGGAGGGAAGGGAGGGTAATACTGAGGTATTTTCAATCTTCTTTAGAGTAGTGCAATGAGAAAATATATTTGTGTAATGAAAAATATATGTTAGTACAATTACATTGCATAATTCAATGAGAACCAGATATAGATGAAAAACTTATTTTTTTTGTTGAATGTAAAAACTGTTCTGCAGTGGATGGGGTTTGAACCCACACCACCAAACAACTTCAGTTTTTTTATGAAATTTCACTTATTGCGTATGTAATTCAGTTAAATATGACAGCATTTAATAGATTTGGGCGTAAGAAATTCCCGCCAATTCGGCGGCCATTTTTACTTGACGTCGACAGTATGGATATCGACGTCGCTGCGGCGGTGGCGATTTGTGTACTTTACATTCGTCAATATTAATATCGCCGCCTTTGCGGCAGCAGCGTTAATTTCGCTTCGCATTTAGGGTTAATTTGACAAAATTTCACTTATTGTGTATGTAAATCTATCAAATATGATCGCATTGAATAGATTCAGAGCCACACACGCTCACTACCCCTCGGGGTAGTGGCCTACCCCTGCTTCGAAATTGGGGTAGGGTAGCCCCCGGTTAGAGCCCCAGGGTAGCGCTAGCCCAAGCTCATGAATACGGATTTTCCACCGTTAGCCGGGGGGGATACCACTACCCTACGGTTAGAGCCATATCCCGAGCTCATGAATACGGCCCCTGGTGGTGAAGTGGGTCCCCTACTCTCCCCACACATATTTGGTTCTTTAAACATAAAAACCAAACAAGGTTGTGCTTGGAGAGCATTTGTCGGAGTACGGTTCCCGTCGCCAGCGACCTATATCTGGTCCCTTTAAAAATTGAGTTTTGTTGCTTCCTAGCCAGGCGCTCGGCCTTATTAGGATAGGGCAAGAGCAGTGGAATGAGGAAGACCAATTGTCCACAATTGAAATTTCCCCTTCTTAATCAACTAATCTACCAAAAAAAAGGACACGCACACAGTAGGCCCTAATGGATAAACTGTAAAGAATTTCAATGGAGCATTTTTACTAAGTGAGTCATTCTATATTGCGTTTCAAAATATTACGTTTCGATACTAAGTCAAATAAATAAGCCATCATGTATGTAGATTGTAGATTAATAAACTCTAAAACTCGATTGGAGACCATCTAATGGCCACCATTTAGATTTTGTAATACCAATAGAGATAAACACTGCATACTGGAACCAGGTTCTCCACTGCTTCTTCACAGTTCATTCCTATAAAAAGATTTGTTGCTCAGATTTAGACATGGTCGCCATTCACCCCCCCCCCCCCCTACTTGTGGTGTTCTCTGTGGGGAGTGGTTAGAGTGTCTGACTTTTTTCTAGGTCGGACTCCTAATCTGAAGGTCAGTGGTTCGATTCCCTGTGCCCCCCACCTCTACCAATTTGTATTTCCACCGCTGTGTATAACTTACAGCGTCATCAAAGGCCAGTTGCTCTCATACCATGTCTATGTGGTGTGGGAGGTTAAAAATCCCTTGGGTCGGTAAAAGTGTAGGCTCAGGCTTTCTATCGACAAACTGTCTAATGGTGAAAACAAGCCTATTCAGGCTTATCCATGATAGGCAGTATAAATCTTCAACAACAACAACAACAACTTGGAGTGAACATTTATCTAGTTTGTATCCAAACCAATGTTGTCCTGACATAGCAGATGTCCTATCATCGGTACAACAGTTGCACCTTGGTTTCAACAGACAACATTGGATATAGACCATTCATAGCCGTAGCTAGTAATTTTTGTTTGGAGGGGAAGATTTGTTTGTTTGTTTGGGGGGAGGGGGAGCAGATAAATTCTTGGAAGGAAGGAGTACCAAAGGCAGAAGGCACTAGACCCCCCTCCCAACCAACCCTAGGGAATTTGAGGATTCGGACAGAGGAAGCCTGAGACTGAGGTGGGAGAAAGGGGGGGTTATTTCAGTACATAAAAGATGTTACACAAATGTTCTGAGTAGGTTTAAATGTTGTTTGTTGTAGGGGATCAGTCCATCTGATCAATGTCAGCTGTCAGGGAGGACCTGGCAGCCCGAGGAGGTAGGCCCGGGAGCCGACCCCCACAAAGTGGGATTTAATATAGAGGGTGGGTGGGCGTGGTAAAATAATACGCTTTGAAATCCGAACCCGAATGCAGGTCAGGAGGTGTAGGAGGAGGACGGGGGAAGCGCGCATGCGCCGCTTGGTGATGTGAGCGTCTCAGGCTTCCTCTGCCGGATCAACCACAATTCGAAATTATGGGCCAATCTAGAGATTTTAAATGAGATTACATACAGGGTTGTTTTTTTGTGCTGGGGGGGGGGGGTAGGGGCAACTCTCCAAAAGTAGTGGGCTAAGTATCCGAACCATATATTTAGCTACTTACATTGGGAAATCATGTGGATACATCAGTCATAACCCAGCCTTCCAACATTGTTTCTATAGGGTTGCTGAGCAGCACTGTCCTCAATTCGAGACATTGCAGGGACTAACTAGAGTTTGCAGATGACAAGGGTAGCTGTAGATATTAAAAAAACCTCTGAACAGAGTCAGAGGTAAATTACAACCCTATGTAACAGTTGGAGAAAATATGTCTCACTGATGATGGTCTTACTTTGGCATTCCTACCTTATGTTGATTTAAATCCAATAGCTACAATCCGATTGTATACGTTTTCCCTCAACATAGGCCTATACTCTCCAGAGTGTTCAAATCATATAATATCAAGGCATAACGACACAAAATCCGTTGGATAGAGTCCATGAAGTAAATCCTCTGTTTGAATGAATTACTTGTAACACCTGACTACCTCAGCCAATGAAAATGACTACTTCTTGACCTAGATTGGATTATTACTCAGGAACCTCTCAACTTCCTGTCAATGGCTGCCATGTTGACATGTGGGTTCTGTCAATTCAAACTTCAAACTTCATTGATCTACTGGACTAATCTCCTAATCAGTTCAAAAGTTCAGAGTAAATATATCAAGGAATCTGAAGAATATATTTAGCACCTTAGATTAAGAATTTATGTGCTAATTTCATTTACCCAAATTTTCTCTGCCTTTTTACATGCATTGTACATGCATTGTATCATGCTACTGTAGCGTAATAGTCTGCCCTGACCTCTCAGGCAAGGAGCCGCATAGCGAGGTAGGTGGAGGTAGTGTGGTGACATCATGGAGCCTAGGTGGTGTAATGGTTAGCACACTGGCCCGGAGTGCAAAGAGATGTGGATTCGAGTCCCGCTCTAGGCACAATATTTCCCATTTTCATCACCCCCCCCCCAACAACAACAGTAGTATGAGGTGAATCTTTTATCAAGGGCAGCTGAAGACAGGCACTACTATATAAAACTACTCACTGTGACATAGTAATTGCAGAGGTCCCCAGTGCAGCACTCGACGCATGCCCAGTCATTATACCAGTCGCGCTTGCAGTGTGACTCGACAGCCGACCTTCTCCGCTCGCAGCCCTGCCGTGTGTCACAGTCCTTGGAGATGTAGTAAATGCGGTCTCCCCTGGGTGTCCAATATGGTGGAACTGGAGAAAGAAAAAGGGTTCCCCAAGATGTTAGTGGGTTCATATAAACATTTGAAAATGAAATTCAAGGGTTTTCAAGGGTTTTGGGGACTTTCTTATACAAGCTTTTCGAGGGGTTTTAGGGATTTGTCAAGGGTTTTTTCACGTTCAAAATGCACCACAAGATGCAAGTCTTTCAATGTTTTCTCCAGCAACATATGTTTTGGTTTAACCTATAATTAAGTAACTAAATAAAAAGTGACAACATAATATTATTGAACATTTATTTCCATTGTTCACCATTCACACGATTTTCTGTGACAAGTTTAACACTATCGGCGTAAAAGCTCCAACTTTTACATGATAGACTTGTAATTAATTCACCTTTGAACAAAGTCAGAGATGAATCTTTCATCTAGGGGCATGTCTGAGTTCTCCAGTCAATGCCTTACTGCCACCTGAAATTAAGTAACCTGGGGTGAAACATTCCCTGGACACTCACCTCCCCACCGGATGTAGCCTGTGCAGGCGTCTTGAAACTGCTCGCACTGCTTCGTGGCCCCCACACATTTGCCATAGTTGTGGTCCTGGTTCTCACATGTGTAGCACTCGAGGCCAGCAGCTGAAAAAGGCATCTCTTCTTGTAAATATTATTATTAAAGCTGCATAGTCCGTAGATAAAAGATTCACCCCATACTTTCAGTCGGGGGGAACGAAAATGTAGTCTAAATATGAGCGAAAATAGCTCTAGTGCGGAACAAGAAGTGGAATTCCTGGTTCCAGTATCAGATGGCTGTTTATATTGGCACAGATTTTATGAAATGGGAGAGAATTCAAAAAGACAAAATGGCGACAATTGAATGACGTTAATTTCACTTTTAATGTTCATTAAACTATATGTTATATTACATTTTTCAACTCAAAAGTAGCGGGTAATATGAAGACATATATAAAGTATATATTATGCTTATTAAATTATCTGCTTTTATTTCATTTACCCAGTATGTAGATATTTTTCGCCTGTTTTTCTAATGGGTTGGTTTTCACCCCTACTGTAACTTATAAGTACGGGATGAATCTTTTATCTACATAAGCCGTGTTCACACCTGGGCGTTAACTCGCCTCATCTAGTGTGCCTAATCTAAGTCGGCTCACATTGGGCGTGTGAACCCGATGTTGAGGCGGATTAGGGCTGAGTCACCTCATGTAGTTCGCCTCATCTAGTTCGCCTCGCGTGGTGGTTTAAATGAAGCGAACTAGCTTGAGTCGACCCATAGTGCCTGTGTGGACGGTAGCGGTTTAGATGAGGCGGATTAAGGACGTCACAGTCGAGACCTTAGTTTGTTGACTTTTCGGTAAATTTGGTCTATGAACCTGCTAGAGGTGCACATATATTTTTTTCATCATTTATTTTTAGGGTTTCACTGCACAGCAGAAGTTTTGACCGTTCCAAACCAATACGATTCAGTCATTACATATCTAGGTCGAACCCACACTCTCTCGTGCCGGCGTCGACGAACCCAAAATGGCGCTGGTTAGTCTGGACTTGCTCATGCGCAGATATCAATTTCCGCCTTAATCCGCTCCGTGTGTGGACACGACACTAGTTCGCCGCATCTAGTTCGCCTCATCTAGTTCGGCCTAAAGTTGTGGGTGTGAACACGGCTATAGTCTGATGAAAACATAAGATTTTTTTTTAAAGAATAGATTTTACGCCGTCGGTGCCCGACGTGGGTGACCGATGTCTGACGTCGGGCCAACATCGGGCCATGGGTGGCCTGACGCAGGGCAGTGACAACCAGCGGCGGGCCACCCGAGATATGGTTGAAAAGGATGTTAAAATGTGCCTAACTAATGCCCGCAAGTGCTCATGAAACACCATTTTCATTGCAAAAGTGTTTTAGTGAGGAGTGCTGGGTTTTGTACACCAGGCATCACCTCTTAGTTTAACTTATTAATATTAGGCAAGATTAGTGGCTCATCATCTTAGTATCTGATATGAGGTGGATGCATCTCAATGATATTAAACTGATTATTTTTAATTGGAGTTTTCTCCTCCAGTGTCATGCTTTGAGGTAGATGTTACCTTTCAGTTCTTCAAAGGAGGGTTCTGTAGCTACAATTTATTTTTTTTTTGGTACATTAGTTGTTTAAGCAGGGGAAATTTCAGTCGCGGGCGATTGGTTTTCCTCATTCCACTATCCTAATAATGCCGAGCGCCTGGCTAGGAAGCGACAAGTATAAATTGTTAAGTCATTGGTTTGACTCGACCAGGATTCGAACCCACGACCCCACGATCTACCACATGGGAGACAGACGCTCTAACTCATTTGGCCATCCCGTCTGAATGGCCAAATGTTTAAATCTAGATTTTGATTTCTCTACAAAATCTTCACCAAATCACTCAGAGTTAAAAGAGTTCTCAAATGTTATTAAAAAAACCTGTCCTATTGATGTTAAAAAATGTTAAATGATAACGTTATATACTCCATACAAAATAACGTTAATATGACGTGTTTTTTTATAGCATTATTGTAACATTCAATAACGTTATACTGACGTCAGTGTGACGTTTTTTTGTTAGCTGGGCTATGCCTATGCTATGGAGTATGCATGTATGGTATGATGTCAGAAAATTACTGAAACTCAAAACCATCGCCGGCATCGGACTATCAAAGTATCATTATGCAACTTTAATTGTAGGGCGCCAAAGCGTGAGCAACAACAAAAACACTCAAAATCACTAGTATCAAACCCCATACTAACGCTAGAACACGTAGATCTTACCCCTCCCCCCCCCCCCCCCCCAAAAAAAAACGAACCCATAATTGTCGGGTAAACTCATCTGAGATGCAATACTGTTATGGTTTTGAATTTCTGTATTTTTTCGGAGATAAATATATTAGATCAATCACTAGTATCTCTTTTAGTTACTTTTAGTCAAAGTTACTTTTATTTTAAATTGTAACCGTTATTTTTGAGTGCAAACATGGAAAATTAGTTTTGGCAAACTTGCCAAAACTCTGACACCATAGACTTCTGCAGTAACAGGTTTTGTTAAATTGACCAGTATTGCCTTCTATACAGAAACACATGCTTGATAAGTGCATCAGTGTCTAAGTTAGATATGTAGAATCAAATCTAGATAATTACATAATTGGTTTGGTTTTGAAAATTTTATATTTCATCAGACTATGGCTATGCAGCTTTAAATAGTTTGCAATACATATGAAGCAAACATAGATCTACATCCTTGCATAATTGTAACAAATCAGAACTGCTTTCCCGACCTTACATTACCACTTGTCACTACACCATTTAATATTTTGAACAAAGTTATGAACACCTGAGCTGAGGCTGAGCCAGGCTGAGGCTGATCTCAGGATCTCGAGTTGCATTTTGATTGAGTGGCGGTGACTGCTTCCAAATATGGGCAAACAGATCGAAAACAACACATGGCGTGTAACAATAGTGACTGAATGTTATAAGCAATGTCACCTACCTATCGAAAACAAGGTGGCGACCACAGTCGAATAAACCAGTAAGGTGTCCATTGCTATAAAGTTAACTCAGACCGCATCCGGAATTGTTATTTTGCACCTGGCAGCCCAAGCGAAACTGGGTCAGGCATCGGACCATGCACTATATACTGTAAGGGGGGTGGAAGGGGGTTTTACACCAGACATACAAGTTACACAAGTCATTCTAGTTTTGTTAAAGTTTTAAAATGGCAAATGCGTTGAATTTGTTTGTTTCTAAATTCGTTAACAACTGTAGTGTGGGCATAAATATGGTTTGAGGTCTATTGGTGATTTTGAGGTATTGGGAGGTAAAGCATACCTGCAATAATTAATAGACTCGTCCGAACAGGTGTGCCGGTCAGTTCTTTAACACCAGGGGGCGCCACGCCGTGGTGTATGTCACTTTGGAGACAGGACATATCGGATCTAATCATGTTGTAAACAGTGGTCAAGTTGAACCCAATCATTAGCAGTTCAATTCCACAATAGTTCATCAACTTTATGCTCTTACAAGTACAGTGCCATAAATGTACTTATAATATCATGGTCGTTATGAACTCTGTTCCCAATGAAAGATGGTAGTATTCAGGGGCGTAGCTAGGCATACGCGCATACGCCAAAACGTCCACATCGTTTTGTCAAAAAAAAATTAAATTAAAAAATAATAGAGAGAGAGAGGGGGGGGGGGGGTTACTTAGATATGATTTCATATTCGGAAGGGTGTGACGCTGTAAGCGGCCCCCCTAAACCCCCTGCCGAAATTAGGAGTACACATCGTTAACGGTCTAGTTACGCCCCTGGTATTCATACTACAGTACAACCCCGTTAAACCAAGCTTGGTTAAACCAAACGATCGGTTAATCAAAACTTTTTTCGACGGCCCGGCAAAATACTACCATTTATCATATAAAAAAGTTGGTTAAACCAAAGTCAGTTAAACCAAAGTATCGGTTAATTCAGACAAAATTGTCGGCCCCATGCCACTTCCGGTACAGTTAAACCAAACTTGCATGTGGTTTTAAGGTCAACTGAGACTTTTTTATATGATAAATGGTAGTATTTTGCCAGGTCGCCAACAAAAGTTTGGATTAACCGATCGTTTGGTTTAACTGAGGTTGGTTTAATAGGGTTCAATTGTACATTCATAATGCACCCCCGTTTTTGCCAAAGCCAATACAAAGTCAAAGCTCGGTTAAACCAATGATCGGTTAATCCAAATAAATTTCTAGGGTCCCTTCAAGTTTGGTTTAACGGGGTTATACTGTATTAGTATTACTTCTATGTTATTCACATTTATTTTTTATCTACCTACTATACATGGACCAAATTATGTAACTGTCATGATCCTGAGTCTGAAATAAAGGGTTGAATTGAATTGAATAACACTAGATTTCAACATCATCTCCAGAAAATACCTAACCCCGTCTCTAAATATCAGTGATCCGGGAGCGGGAGTTCCTGCATCATCAGTCCTTCAAAAGGTTCCTTCCCAAGAAATTGAACGCTGGCACACACTTAATTCCAACTCAAAGAGTCGGTATGGGATGGGTTTTTTTCTTTGGGTGAATATTTACCTACTAATAGACTTGACTCTGAGGCATAGATCTCATCAGATATAATAGTCACCCTTACCTAGAGTAGGCCCAAGGGTGAAACGAAGATCATGTCTAAAGCCGTGTTCACACCTCGGCGTTAACTCGCCTCATCTAGTTCGCCTAATCTAAGTCGGCTCACATTGGCCGTGTGAACCCGATGTTGAGGCGGATTAGGGCTGAGTCGCCGCATCTAGTTCGCCTCATCTAGTTCGCCTCGCGTGGTGGTTTTAAATGAAGCGAACTAGCTTGGGTCGGCCCATCTTGCTTGTGTGAATGCAACCGACTTACTTGAGGCGGATTAAGCACGACATACTATATAATATAATTTGGTCTATGAAACCGCTAGCTGTGCACAGATATTTTTTTCAGCATTTATTTGCAGGGTTTCACTGCCCAGCCAAAGTTTTGACCATTCCAAAACAATACAATTCAGCCGAAACAGATCTAGGTCGAACCCACACTCTCTCTGCCGACGTCGATTAACCGAAACTGGCGCTGGTTAGTATGGACTTGCTCATGCGCAGATATCAATTTCCGCCTTAATCCGCTCCGTGTGTGGACACGACACTAGTTCGCCTCATCTAGTTCACCTTATCTAGTTCGGCCTAAAGTTGTGGGTGTGAACACGGCCAACCAAAAACTACTTTCGTTTGAATCAACTAGAGTAAATATCTAATCGACCGACCATTAGCGAAATTGTCAGTTTATAGAGTTTTTGTTTGTTTGTTTATCTTTACAATGGTATTGTATGGGCACTCATTTTGGACTTAAATAAAGTGATAGATATAGGGGAGTGGCCGATTTGTGGAGGTGGTCGGTTCGAGTAGTTGTTTACTGTACATAAGCAAGCTGTGGAAGTCCTATACCTTGATACCAGATGTACGAAATGTTGAAGGCATAATTTGCCTGTTGGATATTTCGGTCTCTATTCTGCAATACTTGACAAGTTAGTCACTGAGTTTTGTACTGCTATCTATTGAAATCCCTGTTCCACTGTAGGTACGGCGTGAATCTTTTATCTGCATGTATATGTAGTCAATCAATCAATAGGATACAGCTATAATAGGGCTTGGACCTGTTAGCCGCTCTTAATTAATAGAAATTGAGACAGTTCTTCAGATGTGGTGGCTCCAAGATATATGTAATGCTTGACCAGTAGGCCCTATATGCATCCAGTCGGGACTTGAAACAGTTCACCGACTCTGCTGCTACGACACTCTCCGGTAAGTCATTCCACAGTTCAACCACCCTAAAGCCGAAAAAGTTGTGTTTGTGAACTAGGAGAGAATTCCAAAACAAAATAAGGTGGCATGTGGGAAATGTGGGATTGCATTCTGCCCCATTCTCATACATGTTCTCTGCTATGGGTCCAACCAAAGACCCTATAATACTAAGATGGCTCACTCCCTCTCTCTCCCATGGTTATGTAAATTTTGTAGTGCCACCTTGTGGTGGTTTGATCGCCCGGCTGCTGGTTGGTGTTTCACATGTAAACACATACAATTATATTATACATGAGATAGGTAAGTATGAACACACATCAATATGAAATTGCTATGAACAATTAATATACATCATCATCAGCATCATCATCAGCATCGCCATCATCACACATCTTTCACATTCATATATACATTTATACATATAATATAGCACCTGTTTAACCAAGAGAACAGCCAGCGCACCAAGTGGTGGGTTTGATCATTTTGATTACACAGTACAGGCTAAATGAGCCGTCTTAGTAGTATAGAGTCTTTGGTCCAACCACACATACTGCCCCTGGTGTCCACTAGTAGAACTAGGTGTTTGTGCTCCTGCTGTAGTTTGGGTACTTAACAGTAGGTAGCGATAGAGTCACACAGACGCATTCCGTGGACACATTTCTTGCTGCATTATCGGTGAATATTATCTATTTCGTTCTATTATACAACACTTTTAAATATTGTATGTAGTCTCGTAATTATACCAGGTACAATATAACGATGGTTCCTTTGCTTCCTTTTGAAAATTGAGCTGTTATACAAAGTTTATTTCGTTTATTTCCATAAATCTCTTCTATTATCGCCCCCAAAACTGCGGTGAAGTTAAAAAAAGTCAATTAAATTGTAATTTCTTTGTGGATTATCGAAGTCTTTCTATCTTTGTAATTGTGGTACATATTATATCTCCGCGAAGGATAGGTCAGTGAGGTGCCTCGCCTGCCAACTGTAATCTTAGATCTAGGATCTATTTATGCCATACAATCGTAACAATGAATGATACACAAATTTCTAGCAAAGACAAAAGTAGCATGACAATGAATTGCATTGTCAATCACTAATCAGTCAATGCATATCTAAAGTACAACGATTAATATTCACCCCTACGTTGCAGTAGGTGTGAAAAAAATCCATTAGTATGATTAGAGTGGATTGTTCTATTTTTTTTTTTTGGTCCATTAGTTCAATCAATCAATCAATAGGATACATCTATAATAGGCCTTTCACAAGGGCATTATGGGAATCGCTGGCACAGTTAAAGACGTGAAGAAGCTACAAACTGGAAATATTCTGGTGGCGTGTGCTAAGAAAATGCATGCCGACAATCTTCTACGTGCAACAATGCTAGCAGGCATCGGCATCAAAGCCTCTCCTCATCGAACTCTCAACTCTAGGAAAGGAGTAATCCGGACTAGAGATCTTGATGATGTTGATGAGGATGAGATAGCACATGAGCTCAATTCTCAGGGAGTGTTAAACGTACGAAGAATAGTTATAAAGAGGGATAACAAGTCCATAAAAACAGGGACACATATCCTCACATTTGGCAAACCTTTTCCGCCCCAGAATTTGAAAATTGGATAGGCTAGTGTGAATGTGGATGTCTTCATCCCAAACCCACTTCGGTGCTTCCAATGGCAGAAGTTTGGTCATGGCAAGGATAGATTCAAAAATGAAATCATCTGTTTTAAGTGCAGTTAGAAAGGTCACGACAACACCAGTTGTCAAAACAAGGCAAAATGTTCCAATTGCCTGGGTGACCATATGGCCATATCTAAAGACTGTCCTGTCTGGAAAAAAGAAAAGCTCATTCAGCAGATCAAAGCTGAAAAGCGGCTAAGCTACCCAGAAGCTCGAAGGCTGGCTGAGGCGAATACTACCTCGCCAACCACGAAGAGCTATGCTGCGGCGGCCAAAGTCAATTGAATGCTAGACTGAACTAACATGGTTGACTGGGGGAAGCCCACTACCTTCACCCCAGTCCCGAATCCGACTCTTGTTTCGACAACAACAACAAAAGTATTGTGGTGCAGACGCTGGCCGAGCTGGTGATGCCCAAAAAGAAGATGACCAATTTGTCGGACCGACTTCCAAAGGGATCTTTGACCCCCCCACGGACAAAACGTCCATGGGGTCATTGATCTCCAAAAACCTAACCCTAAATCGATATCAGGCACTGGCTAATATTGAGATGCCTGAGACTGCGGAAACCCGCAGTCAAAGTCTCTCCCCCAAACCAAAGGCGAGGGGGAGAACACCTGTCACTGTTCCAAAATGACAGTGACAGGTGGATCTCTTATTCAATGGAACTGCCAAGGTTTTAGGATCAACATCGAAGAGTTGTCTCTTCTTTGTTGCAACCTCAATCCACATGTTGGGCAAAGTGTGGACAATGGTCAGGAGAATCAAACAAAGGGGAGGTAATTCTTCTGTAGTCCAGCACTTGAAACACAGCGGCACCATCTTCACATCACTCGATGAAATAAGTGAAGAATTGTCTCATGCCTTTGCTGGAAACTCGCCTTTGGCAAACTGCCTCCCAGGCTTTCTGGCCATCAAGGAACACCAAGAGTGAAAGATATGCTGTCGACACGGCCTAAAGCAACCACCAAGCAATCAATCGGTATGATTAGAAAAAGTGGCAAACGGCTGGGTAAATGGAATCAGCACATAAATTCTAAATTTAAGAAGCAAAATATATTTTTTATACACATCTTTATATTTACTAGATTAAGGATCACCCCGTACTTGTAGAAGCAGTGAAAATCAAGCCATCAGAAAAACTGGTGAACAAATTTGACATGGTGGGGAAATGAATAGCCCTGTCACATTACGCATCTTGCAAGCACGTGGCCAATGGGTAAAATCACTTTTTTTATGCCGAGATGTGTCAAACTTTGCGGTGCACGGGCCCAAGTTGGACGTATACATACCGTATACATAGCGTTTGGCCAACATATGTCCAATGTATGGCTTACATGCCTCCTGGTGAAAAATGCTTGAATTACACTCAGGGTATGGTCGCAGAACACTGGTGAACATTATATACGTTATTCGATCGCCAGAACTACGCCTCACATGTTACATATATATGCCAAGACTCGGTGGAGAAACGCAAAACGTACGTTTACAGTACGCGGACTGTACGTTTCCACTGCCTTTAACGTACATCGACATACGTCTAACGTATACATAACGCACAGCTGATGTAAGACCCATGCATTGTCGTACGTCGAAAGTTTTGTGCATGCACAGAACTATCGTGACCCCCTAACGAGCGGCACAGTATATCGACGTATGCATAACAAACACATAATGCATTACGACGTATCCCGATGTAGCGGCCAAAAATTCAAATCAAGCGCATTCTGGTGCCGCTGGTAAACAAGCTGGGGAGATCCTGCTTCCATTGCACAGTGTTTATCTATGTTGGCGTAGAGTTAATGAACTGGGAGAGAATGCGCAAAAACTAAGATGATGGCCACTGAATTCTCCTCATTCAACTTTAGCAAGGGGTATACTATTTACAAGCATTTCACTGATATTTTAGTATATAGTTTGTTTTTATTTAAAGTTGCATAGTCCGATGGTTTTGAATTTATCTATTTTTTCTGAGATAAATATATTAGAGGGATCACGAGTATCTACTTTACATTAGTTCAAAGTTACTTTTATTTTAAATTGTAAACTTTTGAGATATTTTGGGTGCAAGCATGGAAAATTAGTTTTGGCAAGACTTCTGCAGTAACAGATTCTATTAACCTAGTATTCCCTTAAATGTGACGACAATTGCTTAATAAGTGCACCAGTATCTAAGTTAGATGTGTAGAATCAAATCTAGATAATTGTTTTAGTTTTGAAAATTTGATCTTTTCATCAGACGATGCAACTTTAACGATGCATCTAGAGCGCTTTGATTTTTATCATCGGCTATTGGGCATCAAACATATGGTCATTGTGACATATTTCTTTGAAGGAAACCAGCTGTCGCCACATAGGCTACTTTTTTCGATAAGCAGCAAGCGGTCTTTTATGCACTTTCCCAGAGACAGGACAGCACATACCAGTCTTTGATGAACCAGTTGTGGACGACTGGTTGGAATGGAAAATAGCCCAAACTGCAAATGTGTCCACTCAGCAAGATCGATCGGATCATCCAAACCTTCACATGTGTACGCTCTACCGCCTGAGCTATGTTCCGCTCCTCTAATATTTGAGTAATAACTATATAAACTCAACCCCCTCCTACACAAAGCATAACAGATACTAGCGAGGGAATTTATTCTTTTTTCCCTTGCTATTATTAGGTACTCGTAAGTGATTTTTTATTTTAATGTTTCAGTGTTTAAAATTATATAGCTGTATAGATCTTTTAAATCCGATTCCAGTGATATAAAATGTATATAGATCTCTTGAAGAGTTGCAAAATTATGAGGTTTTAAAGATTCATTTTTTCGCCCTTATTTGTGCACATTTCCAAATTAGGGAAATCTAGGTTTTTAAGGCCACAACACAAAAGCTATGTTACATTACATATAATTTGTCCAATATTAAAGAATCTCACTCTATAGCACAAATAACAGGCTCCATTTTTTCCCAGACCATTACCTTTGTTATTCAGTCAGATATTTCATGCTAAACTTGCTAAATTCCCTAATCTCTACTGAATATCATCAGGGTTAATGATAAATTCTTTGAAACATCATAACTTCTGTTCTACTTACACTATCACTCTTATTTTTTATTCAAATATTCAGAATCAAAAGCTGTATATGATATTACATATTTTGAATTAATATGAGGCAAAAACTGAAAGTTCACTTTTATAGGCATTGCTAGCTGACTACAAGTCTCAGTCGCAAAGACATTAACTTTATTAAGATGATTAAACCGATTCCCTCAAGCGACAATAGGCTTCAGAAATGTTTTCAATGTCTGGCACCTTCCATACTCTAAAGTCATCGTTGATGGGTGCCACATCAAGCTTTTTCTGCCGAAACAGAAGCTTCACCCTGTTCGTCGCTCCAGTGTGGGAGACAGGAAGTCGTGGTCATTTCTCAGACCAACCTTACCGAGTATGATAAATCTCCATCAAATATTGTTCTGGTTAGGTAGAGGAATACTTCAGCTTTCTGATGATATAATTTTCAGGACGATCCTGATTAATTTTCAAGGAGAATGAGGGTCTGAATGTTTTCACTCCTTCTGTTCAATCAAATTTCCCGCTCTAAGACAGCCATGCTTGATATGCTAATGAAGCCCAGTTTCTTCTCCATCTTTCATTGGTGGTTATTTTGACCTCGGGTGACCATACTCAGCAAGGTAGCAATTTTAGGGAAGGGAGTGGCTAAGACTGGATGCAAACAGACTATGACAAACATGCACAGAGCTGGTGATGGTATACCCAAACAAGTGTCCATTGACTCTAATTTATTACATCATGTTAATTATAAACCCTAAAAGGCAAATGAACAGGCTTTCACTTCATATAATTTTTATTTCAAACAAAGCAGAATTAGTGGAGATTGGAGTGGTTTTAGAATGGTTAAATTAGGTCAGATTTCGTAATGCCAACAGCGTCTCTGCCCACTTTGGGGGTATTTACTATTATGATTTCCTCTTTTCCCCCCATCAAATCTGTTGGTATCTCTGTAACTTACTGCAATTAATTACTTTTCCTTCAATTTCAGAACTAAAGCCATGACGTCACTACGCGATATGGCCAAGAGCCAGTTGGCTGGAGCGACAAATGCAAAGCGAACAAATACTTCGCAATTCAAAAGCAATTCCGAGCGTGGGGATGACCTGCACTCAATCGGCTCGCTGGAGACTTGGGAACCAGCTGACAAGTCCTTCACGAAGCATATATTGAAGCCTGGCAAAGGCGACAGTACGGCCAATGATGGCTCGGTGGTTACAGTGTACATTACACCGCTAAGTGAGTTATGGGCAAATATCACTTTACATGACAGAGTGCGGTCATTGTGACAGGTGGAACATTTTGGCGCTGACATGAGTAGGACACCCGCTTTCAGGATAGGCGATTGTGGGTTAAATGCTTAGCCGACTTGATTAAATTGGCACTTGTTCCTACCAATAGTACCATGTCTGGCGCTCAGAATTTCTAGTATGTGGTAAGGATTTGTTGGCTTAGTGTTAGGCTATCTTCATTCTCTACCAATTCAGGCCCGTATGCATGACGCGGTGTTAGCTTACACTGGGTGTGTTTGCGCTAACACCGCTCCTTGCGTACTGAGTTTTCGCTGCTAACCTAGAAATCCCTGCCAAAACCAGTTTTGGCTCGCTAACACCGCGTCATTCATACCTGGTCTAATAGTTGTGTAGCACAGGGAATAGAGTCACACCAGAAGCACTGGACGTGGTGGCCGAATCGGGAGAGCGCAGGCTTCCCGTGCAGAAGGTTGGGAGTTTGATTCCCGGCCAAGTCAAACCAATGACTTATAAAATTGATACTTGTTGTTTCCTAGCCTGGCGCTCGGCATTAATAGGATAGGGCAAGGACTGTTAGCTCAGTGTCAGGATAATGTGACTGAGTGGGATATTGGGTCATGGGGTCAGTGGCCTGATTTCCCAGTGGGACAGCACTATAAAGTCACCATGAGTGTGCACTGTCACAAGTCGGTAGCCATCCTGATATAACCTTAGATTGTTGCCAGGACGTAATATTTCAATAACTAACCAATCTTTGCGATCGCTTTGACCATTGCAATTAGAAGGTTTAAGTATTCAAAATAAGTTTCGATGGTATTGATACTCCTAGGGTGTACATATTAAATTTACCCATACAGCTTTTATTTAAAAATTAATTGAGTTAATTATTTACAACCAAAGATCTATTTTACTGTAGGGTGCCCAATGAAGCATTGACTAGGATGTTTATTGATTCATTGCCAATGGTTTAAAGCCGTATCTGACCGAGGTGTACTCAAATTATTTTATATTTAGAATTTCACTGATGAAAGATCTCCGCTGTTTCGCAGATTTCCATGATTTTTTTAATTTACAGATTAACATTAAAATCAGGATGTATATGACAACAGTTGGGTAATTTGAATTCCGTTCTTATATGACCCTAGATGTTGCTAGAAAATGAAACCCAAACAAGAACGAGTTATGTATGGGTGATAATACAGTCACATTAAGACTAGTTGAAACCTGACTTCCGGCATTTTTTCACGATTCCCTGCCAGTGCTAAGTCTATCGGAGAAGATCCGCGTTTTTGTGGAAATTTGCTGTTGGTGTAATAATCTCGCCTTAATTTCTGTGTTTTTTGCTGCAAAACCACTTTCATCCCTGTATATTAAATCATTTCATATTTTTGCTTATTTTGTAATAAGGCGAGTATGATGTGGCCGAGGGCGCTCTGGGAGGCTACACCTTCTCTGAGGACTGCGAGACGACAATCGGTGAAGGCGACACGCTCATCTCTGAACTTCTAGACAAGGTGGACACCCTTTCTCCTCAGTCTTATTTCACCAAAATTTGCATGGTGTTGGGAGGGGGGGGGGGGGGTTAAAGTTGCATAGTACGATGGTTTTGAATTTCTGTCATTTTCTGAGATAAATGTATTAGGTTGATCATTATGATCTACCATACTTTGGTTTCAAGTAACTTTTGTTTTAAATGGCTAAGTTTTGAGATAATTGAAGTGCAACCATGTTAAATTAATTTTGGCAAGTACGCCAAAACTCGGACACATTTATTCTCAGACACAGGTTCTATTAAAGTGCCTCAGTATTCCCTTCTATGTGGCAACAAATATTTCATAAGCGCACCAGTATGTTAGTTAAATATGTAGAAGCAAATTTAGATATATTTTTTGGTTTGGAAAATTTGATGTTTTCATCAGACTATTGATCCTGGACACATTTGCAGTTTGGGCTATTTTCCGTGGTCCACAACTGGTTCATCAAAGGGTGTGGTTTGAAAGACCTTGCTGCTTATCGGAAAGAGTAGCCTATGTGGTGGCAGCGGGTCTCCTCCAAAGAGATATGTCCGAATGACCATATGTTTGATGTCCAATAGCCGATGATAAAAATCAATGCTCTCTAGAGGCATCGTTAAATATAACAAACTTTCCTTTGTTTTGTTTTCATCGGACTATGCTGCTTTAATGACTGTTTCATAGCGAAGCAGATTTTGCAATTGATCAGTGTTCGAAATTTCCTGCAACCCATAGTGTAGCTCTTCGTGTTGACAATGTCATATATCATAGCATTCCCCATTCACTATGACTCATGGTATGATATTCTCAACAATCATTCACCGTCCCCTAGAGTGTAGCATTCCATATTTACTGCAACATATGTGAGTTTGATAATAGTACACAACAGCGAGTCATGGTATAATAGGTTCTGGTTGGTTGGTTGTTGGAGTTTTACATCCTGGCAACATCTAAGGTCATATCAGGACAGGTACAGACTTGTGACAGTGCTTATAGTGCTGCCCCACTGGGAGACCAGGCCGCCAGCACCATGACCCGATATCCCACTGTCACATTATCCTGACACTGAGCTAACAGTCCTTGCCCTATCCTGATAATGCTGAGCGCCTGGCTAGGAAGTAACAAGTATCAATTTTGTAAGTCATTGGTTTGACTCGACCGGGAATTGAACTCCTGACCTTCTGCATGGGAGGCCTGCGCTTTACCGATTCGGCCACTGCGTCCAGTAGTAGGTTGTGGTGTAGCAAGTTATTGCATTCCCTATTCACTATAACCAATAGTGTTACCCATAGCATAATATTTCCTGTTCATTAAGTAGATCGTGGGATTCGAATCCACAGGTTTGAACCCTGGGCGAATCAAACAAATGACATAAAAATGTATACTTGTCACTTCCTAGCCAGGCGCTCAACATTATTAGGATAGGGCATGGACTGGTTGGCTTAGTGTCAGGATAATGTGACTGAGTGGGATATTAGATCATGGTGCTGGTGGCCTGGGCCCGTATGCATGACACAGTGTTAGCTTACACTCGTGTGTTTGTGCTAACTTGCGTACTGAGTTTTCGCCGCTAACCTAGAAATCCCCGCCAAAACCAGTTTTACCGCGTCATGCATACGGGCCCAGGGGCCATATGCAGGAGTCAGTGTTAGCGGGGTTTGGTGTTACAGCCTGTTACCGTTTAGCTATCTCCGAGCCGGAGAATGCGGTCAAGTCATATGCAGGAGCCCGTAACACTTTCATTATAGCTAAACGTGAATTTATTTATAGATTTGGGAAATCCCTCTGCATTTGTAGCCATATATTAGGCTCAAATCTATTGAATGCGATCATATTTAACAGAATGACATACGCAATAAGTGAACTTTTATCAATTTAACCCTAAATTCGAAGCGTTATGAAGGCTACTGCCGCATTGGCGGCGATATTAATACTTATATTTTCGAATCGCCGAACGTAAAGTAAACAAATCGCCGCCGTCGCCGCACCGACGTCGCTTTCCATACTGGCGACGGCGGCGGTTTGTTTACTGTACGTTCGTCGATTCGAAAATATAAGTATTAATATCGCCGCCAATGCGGCGGTAACCTTAATAACGCTTCGAATTTAGGGTTAAATTGATCAAATTTCACTTATTGCGTATGTAATTCTGTTAAATATGATAGCATTGAATAGATTTGGGCCTAATCGGGACCTAACCCGGCCCGGCAGCAGCCAGTAGCTTTTGCTGAGCCTGTTGCCGGCGGGCGGCGGCGATTTGTTTAGTTTACATTCGTCGATTCGATTTGACAATATTAATATCGCCGCCAATGCGGCGGCAGCGTTAATATTGCTTCGGATTTAGGTTTAAATTGATAAAATTTCACTTATTGCGTATTTAATTCTGTTAAATATGATAGCATTGAATAGATTTGGCCACAACCTTACGCTAACACCGCCCTTAAACGTCATATGAAACGGGGTTAGTGTCACGGACCTTAAACGCACGGTGTTAGGCCTATCACTGACTCGTGCATACCAACTTTTCGGCGCTAAACCAGAAATCGTGTCTAAACGCGTTTTGGCTCGCTAATACCACGTCCTGCATATGGCCCCAGGTCTCCCAATGTACAATGGGGCAGCATTATAAAGTCACCATGAGTGCGTGCTGTCACAATTCGGTACCGGTCCTGATAGGACCTTAGATGTTGCCAGGACCTAAATATCCACCAACCAACCCTATGACCCATATCTGCTGTTATTCTTGTGGCCATATCACTCAATTTACTGGGTTTCTATTCTATACCACTTAAATCCCTGATTTTACTTTACAGATGTTGATAAGCATGGTGGAAGGAGAGAGTGCATATATGAAGTCCAAGATGGACGAGAAGGGGCAGGTGGCGTCTGAGATTGGCGTAAACAATAAGTGCATGAAATTCAACATCACTCTGAAGTCATTGTCGCGAGCTGCCCCCATCAACGACTTGGAGAAGGACGAGTTACTTGACCGAGCGCACCACCACAAAGAGAAGGGCACCGAACTGTACAAGGCGGACCAGACCAATTTCTCAGTGAAGCGCTTCAACCGGGCACTCGAGAATATCCTCTGTATGGAGCCGTTGGATGATTCGCTACCCGAAGTGCTCCAGGTGCGTTATTTGGAGTTGAAGTGCCAGTGTTATAACAATCTTGCCGCTTGCTTCCTGAAGCATGAGAACTACGAACAGGTCATCGAAAACACAACAAATGCAATGCAATTTGGTAGTGAGAATGTGAAGGCGTTATTTAGACGTGGGCAGGCGCACGCCAAACTGCATAATTATGACAAAGCACGGAGAGATCTCACAAAAGCGTTAAAATTAGAGCCAGAGAACAAGGCAGTCTGGAATCAGCTACGTGCGGTTGATGAATTGAGCAAGAAGGAAAAGCAGATGTATCAGAAAATGTTCAATTAGTGTGCACTTGATATGTACCGCTTACCATTTTGTGTCAACAATTTTCCATGTGAATTGGCCAAAGCGACATTTTCAATAGCCCAATCCAATTACCCCTAGTACAGCTTTGTGGATGAGTGTGCGGCTACAGACTTGGGCTAGACGTGGGGGAAGGAATTCCTGACTTCGAATGTTGTATATATACATCCAGTGATTACCATTATTTTGATTGGTTGTTTTATTTGATAGTTTTTATTAATTAATATTGGGGAAGGAGTTCCTGCCTTTGGGTGTTTGATAAACAGCCAATAACTACCTTTATTTCCATCACGCGTTTTATTTTATAGTGTTTATTAAAGTTGCATAGTCCGATGGTTCTGAGTTTCTATCATTTTTCTGAGATAAATATATTAAATTGATTGTTATAATATACCTTACTTTAGTTTGAAGTAACTTTTATTTTAAATGGCTAACTTCTGAGATATTTGAAATGCAAACATGTAAAATTAGTTTTGGCAAGCACACCATAGGCCTCAGCAGTAACAGGTTCTATTAAATTGACTCAGTATCCCTTCTATGTGTCAACAATTGCTTAATAAGTGCATCATTATCTAAGTCAGATATATAGAATAAAATCTAGCTAATTGTTTTGGTTTTGAAAATGTTATGCTCCATCGGATTATGCAGCTTTAACTATCTTCTAAATATAGGTGTGTAATTTGCTGGAAAATCATGTTATTTAACAGGGTAGGACAATAACGACTGCCCGGTTGCCCAGGGTGGCTAGTTTACTCAGTCGGGCAGGTGGAGTTTTCGGTGACCTGCCTGAACGGGCAAGTCATTATTTTTCTGATCTGCAGTAGCGTATTTCAGGTTTCAATTGGCTGGCTTGGGCTTGGGCAAGCAGTTTTGCCATTCGGGCAAATACAAAATTCCGTCACTTGCCTGATTGGGCAAGTGGGGAAAAAAGTTACTGTCTATATCCCATATGTGTGTGTTTTTCTCGAAACACGCATTCGTGGTGATAGATACCAGGAGGGCTTCGCTGTGTTAAAGCATTGTATTGGGTTTCAAATGCAACCTCAGCCGAGAACCTGATACAGTGCATTTCATCTGGATCGGTCTATTGATATCGCGACAGAAAAGATTAATGTCTTGCGAGTGTCCTCACAACGGTGATAAATAAATATGCATGCGCTAAGTGTACAAGTCCTATTCAAGAATATTTTGCAAATCTTCCTGAGTTAATCCGATTCTGAATATATGATAGCATCTGACAGATAAGGAATGGTCTATTAACAAATTATGGGTGTGTTTGTTCATTTTGTAGTATGTAAATATTTGCCATGCGGAAGCTTGCGATTCGTCTTCGAGAGTAGGAGGCTACTTTCAGGCCACGTGGTCTGACCACGTGGCTCAAACACGTCATCACTTTCATCATGTGAGTGATCACACTCATGGGGACCTGGTTGTAGATTTGTCTCATGAATGAGGTACTAAAAATGTTTTGAGTTTGTTATTTGATTATATTTTTACAGTTTGTTCACAATGTTCAGATGCGTGTAATCTTGAAAGGGCTTAGAAGAAAAACTTATTTCATGGATATTTAAAATAATTTTATTTGAGTCAGTCCATATATGCCAAAGATTAAGCAGTTCTTATCCATATGTTTTATCTGGGAGGTACTCATGTATCATATGCGAGTTTTTTAATCTGTCCAATTTTGTCCAGGTATGCTATTAAAAAAAATTGTGGCCGTTCCAGCTTCTCCCGTCACTTTAGAAGGCCCAAAATGTCATCAAATATTTTTCTGATTTTTTTTGTCAGGCCATTCTCATCTATGATATATGGAGTGTTCTCTGTGACCAGAGTTCACATTTATTGTCGTGGTGGGGAGAAGGCGAGAGCATTACTGAAACTGTTGGAAGCGGTTTCCCTCTCGCCCACCCTTTCCATAAAAAAAAAGTAAAATAGTGGAAATATTGTGAGAGATCCTAGAACTCACACATCAGTCTCAAGACAGATGTGCATTGATTTTTTAACAAGGGCTTTGAATGTGTGATGGACGGGCAAAATGTGTCTTATAAATCTATGTCAATCTAGGGGTCGTCCCCGGGTCATGTACTGGATCCGAGTCTATCATGCTGCCACCTGGTGGTCCTTCTGACATAAGCTATATACAGTAAAACCTCTCTATACCGACCCCTCCACAGATCGACCACTCCCCTATATCGGGCGCTTTATTTGGGTCCCAACAATACTATCGTAAGGATATTCTAACTCTCTAAACCAACCACCTCCCGAAATCGACCACATAGACATGTTTCACTGTATATTTTACCTCGGTACTACGCCGCTGGCTACTCGTAGGCCAGGGAGAAGGAAGCACATCTGGGTCCAGCAATTAGCATAATCAGCTCACAGTAGGGGGATGTGTTGTGAGCAACTCCAGCAGTTTTTCTACATTTACTACAAAATCATGCAGGTTAGTTAGTATCTTTCAAACTCGATACGTTGGCTTAGTTCATGTTAGCATTCACATACAAAGTTTTTTTAAACTTTTCGATAAGATATTACTGTTTTTACAGCTTAGTTTTGATTGTAATTGGTATGATCGAAAGAACAATGCATCCATTGTTCGGTTATTAATTAACAGCCGCCCGTTGCCGAACGAAGATATGTTTGGCAGGAGCCAGTTACATTGTTAGGGATTCATTCCCTGGGTCTCTTTAAGATTCCCCATATTTCAATTCTCGTTAAGGCGTACCTCCGTGTACTATAGTATTTTCTTCAACTTTTTGGCAAAGAAAGCCACAGGTGGATTGGTTGGTTACCCATACCGTTATCCTGTGACTGTCGTTAAGCTATACGCCTGCGTTAAACATTAATTTAACGCCATAAAATACACACCTAGTATAATTATACTCTAATTATCGGTGTGCTATTTCGTCTAAGGCAATGCCTAATCATCTGTCTTTTTACTCACAGTCTCGGAGCCATGGCTACGAAGCGGAGTAAGGCAGAGGCAACTCACGCACTCAGTGCGGATGAAGACATCGCACTGCCTGGTCAGGTACAAAGGTCACCCTCTCCAGAACAAAGGGATTTTGAAGAGGGAGGGGGATAAGAAACCGGCCCCAGCCCTGCTGATAGGGAGCTAGATGAACAGGTTGCCAGGCTAGTGCAACAAAGAATGGAGGAAATGTTACCATCCAGAGCGGGTACATCAAAGAAAAGGTGAGGCAAGGTACCGCAAGACACCGATGAGTCGGAATGGGAGGACTATTCGGAGGATCAGGCCTCAACTGAGGATGACTCAGACAAAGAGGTGTTTGTGCCTACACCGAAGCACAAACACAAGAAGAATGATTCGTCAGAAGGAGACGAGTACATGAGAGCCCATAAAAAGAAGCCCCTTGTGAAGAAGACAAAGAAAAAGTCTAAGAAGAGGAGGAAACACAAATCCTCTTCGGACTCGTTGTCTGACTCATTGATGAGTTTAGACTCTGGCGCGAAGCACTCCAGCAAATACGATAATCATGTGGGAAAGAAACAAAAAAGTGCTTAGGCGTAAGAAAATCCACATAACAACACTCATGAGGAAGACCATCCAAGGCCACTTTAACACCTTCAAACTAGCGAAGGTTATAATCAAGATGGCAGAGGAATTCACAGGAATTAAAGGAATTCCCGAATCCGCCATCAAAGAGATGGACCCTGAGGTCAAACTCAGTGAGGACAGGAAAAAGTTTAAGACGGCTCTCTACACTGTCCACAAGGGTGTACTCTCGGGTCTGGCAGCCATTGCGCCCATCGCCAACAGGATGATGGCACAAAACAAGTTCTTCTGACTCTGTGACGATATGAACGGAGGAGTTGCGTTACTAACGGCAACCAGCAACTTCCTCTCCTATAGACGGTTCGAAAATGTCTTCAAAAGTGGTCTGCACAGACGCTGGGAAAGAGGTGGCACGGTCCAAAAAGATCACGGACAATGATGGAAAGGAATACACTATTTCTAGCACCAAAGCCAATTAAGGGCAAGCCGCTGGATAAGGGCAAGATGTTCGGTGGACAGCTGCAATACTTGTTCAAACAAGTAGAGACCAGCTCCAAGTGCGGAAAACACATGGAAACCGACAAAAAGAAATCGTCGGATGGCAACTCAAACCGCTTCAAGAAGCTGAGGTAGGATTTTTGCAACTGAAGAACAGGCCAACGAAGAGCCCGGCTCGGAACCAACTTCAGCTTCCAAGCCCAGGGAAGGAGCCAGAGTCTGTCATTCGGCTGGAACAATGGGAACAGGCCCTTCAAGAGGGAGTTAAACACTCAGAAGCCGTTCCCTTGGCCAGGGAACAAATAGAGTTTTGAGGCATACGCCCACAATCAGCTAATTTGTTTTACTTCTCTGCTCATGTCTGGCACCAGCTATCTTGTATGGCCAGGCCCATATAAAATCATTAGAGATAGATAAAAACTTGGCACTGGCTCGCATAAAAGGAAACTTTGAGCGGCCCATGACAATTTTGCCAGAAGGCCCAAACGATATAAATTGGTGGCTTTCACACATAAACAACTCACCCAACCCGATTAGGCAGGCAGTGTCACAACAGACGCTTCCTTGGAAGGCTGGGGGGCCCATAGAGACCAACAAACAGGTGGCCGATGGATGGAAGATGAAATCTCTGACCATATTAATGTACTAGAGCTTAGAGCCATTTACCTGGGACTCCGCAGTCTGGTGCACATTCCTAAAAATCATGTAAGAGTTCTAACAGAAAACACGACAGCTATGGCTTACATTCATAATATGGGAGGGTCTCACTCCAAACCATGCAACAACCTGTCAAAAGTTATTTGGGATTGGGCAGAGAAACACGAAATATGGCTAACAGTAGCACATATTCCAGGCAGCCAAAACACTTTGGCTGACAGGAAAAGCTGACACTTCCATTACCATTTAAAATGGTCATTGAACCACACATTTTCGACATTATTTGTCACAAATGGGGCAAGCCAGACATTGATATCTTTGCATCACGCAACAACAAAGAGTTACAAAAATATGTGTCTTGGCATCCAGAGCTAGAAGCCTGGAGAGTAGATGCATTTTCATTAATTTAGAATAATAAATTCTATTACATATTCCCCCCATTCAGCATTATCAGCAGAGTGGCCAAGAAGATCGAGATAGATCACACCCACGCAATACTAATAGTACCAGCATGGGAAACACAACCATGGTTAGTGGCAATAACATCAGCAGCAAAAGACTTGATGAGCTTCCCAAGGGAAAGGAACAACCTTCAACATCAAGGACCACTAACACTCCACGGAGGCATGTCGACAACACCCCTTTTGGAAAACATTTGGAACAATTTGGATTAGACAAAATAACAAAAGAAAGACTAATATCACATGCCTGGAGAAAAGGAACAGTTAAATTATACAATAGTTATTTAAAGAAATGGGCCTTCATTGCCTTCTCAGAGGAGTCAAACCATTAAAACCTAGAAGATGAAGGACTAGGATTCGGTGCTATTAACGCGGCGAGATGTGCCCTTTCCATTATTTGACCAAGAATAGATGGACAAAGAGTTGGGAAACATCAGTTAGTACACTGGTTCATTAGATCGGCGTATGAAAGAAACCCACCCAAACCTAAATATTCAAGTCATGGCCTAGCAACAAACAGTTATAAATGAAATACCTCAGATTTAAATTAGCATTCTTATTATTGCTAATTACAGGACACAGAGCCCAAACCATTGTGGCACTTTCACTAGATGGACTAGAAATAGATAAGGAAGGAGCTACATTTGATTTACTGACATTACTTAAATCAAATCAAACAGGGGACCCACTATCCACAGTACACGTTACTACCTTTCCGGAGGTTAAACGGATATGTGTAGTTTCAGCCATTAGGGCTTACATATCCAAGACACACGGAATCAGAAATTCCAGACAAATACTAATCAGCTTTATACGACCACATAAAGCTATCTCGAGAGACACTCTCGCAAGGTGGACTGTCAAGGTGCTTAAACAAGTAGAAGTCAACAGTGGACGCTATGCATTCCATTCCACGCGTGGAGCCATGACCTCCAAGGCAAAACATTACAACAAACGACTGGAAAAGTCAAGTGGCGTCACGACATGCCTACTCACCAACTAGAAACAGGTGAGAACAAACATTACATTTATGTACTCATCTATACATAATATTGTTATAACATAAAAGGATAAAAAATTATTTAAAAAATAAATAATTTAAAAAAATGAGATTACGTAAAATTCTCGCTGGGCTACGAGTAGCCAGAGGCGTAGTACCGAGGTAAAATAGTATAGTTATATGAATCTTACCTGGGTACAGCTGATGGATAACTGGTGTTTTCCTGAGGTACTAGTCGTGGGTCAGGGCCCACCCACCCTACCCTACCCTACCACGACTATCATTTTCGCTGGAACCAAATCGAAAACACAATAAGTATCCATATAGAGCCATATCATTTTTTATCCTAAAAAGTACTTAAAAGATTGCTGGACCTGGATGTGCTTCCTTCTCCCTGGCCCACGACTATCCGAGGCTAGTACCTCGGGAAAACACCAGTTATCCATCATCTGTACCCAGGTAAGATTTGTATAACTATACTATATATGTATGATATAGTTTGTTTGTTATTTTGCACCCTAGCAACATATAAGGTCATATCGAGACTGACGTATTATATATCATAGGCTGTTATAATAACCAATACCATAGGACCAGAAATTGGCACCATGCCATAAATATATATCACATGTATGTATATATATATAGCTATACACGGGCTACATATATAGACTATATATAGACTACTTACTTGGTCGGTTGGTTGTTTTACGTCCTGGTCATATCAGGACAGATACCGACTTGTGACAGTATGCAGTCATGGCGACTTTATAGTGCTGCCCCCCTGGGAGATCAGCCCGCCAGCACCATGACCTGATATCCCCTCAGTCACATTATCCTGACACTGCGTCCTTTCCCTATCCGAATAATCGTGCGATTCGAATCCCCAGGGTTCGATGTTTGTTTGTTTGTTGTTGTTTTACGTCCTAGCAACATCTAAGGTCATATCAAGATGGGTACCGACTTGTGACAGTGCTCACTCATGGCGACTTTATAGTGCTGTCCCACTGGGAAACCAGGCCGCCAGCACCATGACCTGCTTTCCCACTCAGTCACATTATCCTGACACTGATAGGCAGTATAAATCTTCAACAACTGAGCACTGAGGTTCGAACCCTGGCCGAGTCAAACCAATGACTTAAATATGTATACTTGTCGCTACCTTGCCTGGTGCTCCGTGTTACTAGGATAGGGCAATGAACAATGAATTGAAATTTCCCCATGCGACCCAAAAGCAATAGTCGCAGACCTCCTTGCAACAATTTTGGTCGCAAGGAGATTTTTAGTGCAGTAGCTGCAACCTCCATGCGACCATTTTTTTAAATGGTCACATGGTCACTGAGGACCACTTTGGAACCTATGTGCAACCACCCTTTTTTTGTGTAGTGTCACTTGGGTATTAATCAACTAATGTACAAACAAAAAATACATGCATACACTCATACACATACATACATACATACATACATACATACATACATACATACATACATACATACATACATACATACATACATACATACATCAGGCCGCCAAGTGCCATACTTTTTCCTATTTATTAGAAAAGACGATTTGAGAAATGTAACTTTTGCAAATATTTTTGAGGAAATGACAATTTTTAAAGAAGAATAGGTGGGCACCTACTAAGCAGGGGTTGCCTACTAAGCTGGGTAATGCGGTAGACTATGAATCGAATAGTATGATCATACCGTGCATTAAAATTTTAACTTCAATTCTTTATTTCCTGTTTTCCTAATTTTGAGGTAACTGCTCATTTGACGGCCTATATACACTATCTTGGTACATTTGCTGTTATACAAAATTCCTATTTTGTGGGGGAAATCCCTATGTTATCCCTATTTTCCTGTCAGAAATCCCTATTTTCCTACTATTTTGACACTGCCTCACTTGACGCCCTGATATATACATTACACATCCACGCTCTCTCTCTCTCTCTCTCTCTCTCTCCCCCCCCCCTCTCTCTCTCACACACACACACCACACACACACCACACACACACACACACACACACACCACACACACACACCACACACACACTACACACACACCACACACACACACACACACACACACACACACACACACACACTTTTAACTGTCTAATTTCTAAGGGGACTAGAACCGTGCTCTGGTAAATGCTTCCAAAGGTATCAAACAACGCTGAGCCTCGGTTATGGAAATGTCACATCAGAGATCATTTTCGCCTAAGTACAATTCTGGTCCAGTGTTGTACAATTTTAACAACAATTTCTATAATGCAATGACGTTTACCATTGCCAAGCAATGACCTGAACTTACTACTGAAATTATAGCCTGTATATGCTTAAAGTAAAATGATGTTTGTGTGTTCTTTTTCGTGAATGCTTAGTACTAGAACGCATTGAAGAACAAAACGAACTATGCATGAGAATGTCACATCTATAAAATTAGTTTTTTTAATGGAAAACCCTGAAAGTTGAACTCTGTGTGCGCTTTCGGATTAAATCGCTCATCTTTGCAGTTGTGTGGACATTCAGACCTGCATACCCATACAATATTTGCGTATTTTGTACAGTTTTAAGCCGTAGTATCCCAATATGCAAAATTAAAATTTCATATGCCATACAAAATTTGTTATGAAGTACAGAATTTGTTGTTTGTTTGTTCAAAGTACACAATTTTTGTTTTAACTGGAGTACCCAAATATGAAATTTGTGGTAGGCAGGCCTGGACATTGAACTTCGCTGTCATATATAAATGATGGTTATTCAGCATCCAGGTTTCAATTTCACTAGGTAGAATTCACGGGCCAAGTCCTATATTAGGACTTTATTTATTTTACTGGGTCTTAAAAAATATATATTTATGAAATTAAAATGACTAGTGTCACATGTGCGGGTAACTATGGGATTATTGGGTCAGATATATATTTATTGCCTTAGAATTGTTATGGCGCTTCCCCATTTTAGTAAATTAATTTGTTATGATGTTTTTTTTGTGAATTTGTGGGTCAGAGATTTGTTGGGGCATTACATCCTAACAACACATGGGCACATGATGTCACGGCCCACCAGCAGGAGCGCCCATGGGAGGGAACCTAGCCCACACTAGCCAGATAACTGCACTTCCCAATTACGTACAGACCTATGACATGTAAATCGAATAGGCTAGTCTAGAATTAAGAGTAGAACAACAAATATTATCAAGAAAACCCCCAAAAAATAACATAGATTAATAATCACAAAATATAACAATAAGAATAAAAAAACAATAACTGCCCAGCATTGAAAACAAGCCCGAACACAAGAGCTTATATCCTATGGATAGCATAAACTCACATGACAACAAAATAACTAGTCTTTTCAGGATGGGAACTGATTTGTGACAATTCACAGAACGGAGACACAGTTGGTATAGTGGGTTTTTTAATTTTCAGAATTTCACAGTTACAGTTTAGTTGATGTCAATGTACAGTAACCAGCACTGCGAGTGAGCGATTAGTCATCTATTCAATGCTCGTCTCGTCCATCTGGTCGCCCGGTGGTGATGTTCAAGCGGGAATCGAACCCTCAGCCCTATCAATTGTCTCTTTATCTATTGGTGTGTGTGGGTGGGTTAAGAAAGTCGGGTCGATGTTACGCGAACGGGTGCTGCGATGGTTCTACGGACACATCTCACGGCAAAGTTCGGGTCATTGTTGCCACCTACTGGGTTGGTCAGGAACTAAATAGTATTCCTGCAGATGGTGGGTCAGTGGTATCATTTCGTCCAGTCTCCGCCGAGAATTCCCCATGTTAATTATAACATGTACAATGTAGACACATAGTGACATAAGCTGTGTTTACACGGGCGAGTTAAGTCGCTTCATATAAATCGCCTTGCCTAGTTCGCCTCACATTCGCTGTGTAAACGCGACTCTGAGGCGGATTAGGGCTGATTCGCTTCATATGATTCACTTCATGTACACCACCTCGAGAGGTGGATTATATGAAGCGATACAGTCGGTTCCCGGGCGGCAATAGTGTAAAATAGCGGTGCTCGGCGGCTACATGCGCAGCTGTAACTATTGCTGGTGCCCGGCAGTGTTAGGGACCGATTAGGCCGAAATCTATTTAATGCGATCATATTTAACAGAATTACATACTCAAATAATGAAATTTAATTAAATTAACCCTAAATTAAAAGCGATATTAACGTAGCAGCTGCATCGGCGTCGAATCGCCAAGTGTAAACTAAACAAATAGCAGTGCCCGCCGGCTACAGGCGGAACTAAGGCTGCTGGTTCCCGGCGCCGAAACACTTTCAAACTCGCTTCATGTGAACACGCCACTACATCGCTTCATATAAATCGATTTGTCTAATTCGCTTCACAATTGCCCGTGTAAACACGGCTTTATATTGCTGCTCAACTGGCAGTCTGGGCCAATGGCGCTATCATGACATTATCCTGGTACTGAGCAAACCAGTCCCTGCTGGATCCTATTTATGCCAAGCGCCCGGCAAAGTAGCGACAAGTATAAATTTTGTACGTCATTCGTTTGGTGAACCCACGACTTCATACACAGGAATCAATTCGACTATCTCGTTAGGTCCCACCTTTTTTTCTTTCTTTAAAAATGTTTATTCTGCTGAATAAGTTCTTTTGTCAGCGCCTAAGCACTGGTCTTCCAGCCATTTTTCAATTGGGGATTATACATTTTTGTATAAAAAAAATAAAATTAAAAAGCTCACAATCATATATATTTGTGGCCAAGGGAAACAAATTCCTATAGAAAAAGAAAGGTTTGATTAATAATTGATAGGATTTATTTAGTAGACTATATGAGGTGGTACAGTCCAGCTGCCCTCAAAAAGGCTAAAATGTTTTCTTATTTTACTTAAGTTGCATCAAATCCAGTCGCTAAATCAATTTACATACTAGATATAGAACATAAATCGGGGGGGGGGAATGGCTCATTCGTGACAAGTCGCATCAAATCCAGTCGATAAATCAATTTACATACTAGATATACAACATAAAATCGGGGGGGGGGGGGGGCGGTGGAATGGCTCATTCGCAACAAGTTGCATCAAATCCAGTCGCTAAATCAATTTACATACTAGATAAACAACATAAAACTATATGGTATAAAATTAACTTTATTGACGACAGATAACATTAATACAATGATTACTTAGTACTATTTGTAGTTTTTGCGGTGTCCTGTTTGCTGAAAAGTAAAAGGCAGTATTAGTTGTTTTGTGTGGTAACCCTAGCAACCAACCGTTTGATATGCTTCCCATCAGTTACATTTCGTTAACTGGATTTAAAAAAAAAGAGGTTTCATACGAAGCAACAAAAAGAAGCCGATTTGATTTTAATATTGCTGAAAAGTGTATATATGAACGATATTAAATTTCTTTGCACCCAAATCAAATTCATGGCACATTGGCTGAAACTACTGAATGCGGCGTTTACTGACAATTAGAATGTTAACTCACAATTAGAAAAATAAATAAAAACTTTCTGTATGTACGTCGTCCTGCTGCGTGCTTCACTCGACACCCCAGCAAGGCCAGAGCCACAATCTCTGGTCCGAGTTTTACTTTGGTCTTTGACATAGCTTACCACAGAGTCCGAGCACGTGCGAAGATATGGAACCTCAAACTCTATTTCAAGGCTGTCTTTAAAAGATGAATTCAAGACCATTTTCATTTGGATTCCCTGCATAAATAACGATGGCAAATGCTTATTTCAGACTAATTTAGATCAGTGGGTACAATTTAATGGAATTCAAGGCTTTTCAAGACCCAATTACCCAAAATAGGTTAAAATACAAGGCTTTTCCAGGCCTTGACATGAGGCAAAAGAAGCTCAAGACTTTCCAACCCGTACAGACCCTGTCACCGGGTTACATTTCATGATTTGTTCTGAAAATGCAGCTGAACAGAATGCACAACCATCAGGTTGCAGCTTGGGTTACGCGTGTACTGTGGGCTGTATGTTTAAAGAGACCTGCGCTTAGTGTACATGATGCCCACAAGGGGGCAGCACCGTCACCTAACCAACCAGCCAATCAACCCTGAACATATTTACATGCAAATCACACAGAACAAGGGCTTTTTCTTCCAACACTTCCCTGTACATTTGATTGATTGTCCAACACAAGCACGGAAAGGAAGTTGTCCAAATCAATTTGATCAGTCATATCCGTGCAGGACATCAGCTAGGCATTTGTAAGAATGGGACAATTGGAGAAAAAAGATGTATTGATGGATGGTGACCACCTTATCACCTGTAATAATAGGGAGCAATTTTACTTCTATTAGGGAAGAAGCATCAACACGCAATGGCAGGCTTCACTATACAATGCGTTGCGTCCAAAGTTTAATTGATAACCGCGCAAAAGAAAACTGCATAGAGGCACCAATTGATCAAATAAAAAGTAAATTTCGCCATGGCGCAAGCGAGCTGATGCCAATAAACCCACATTGGAAGACCAGTCATCTGTGACTGAAATTCCCCCTGCTTAAACAACTAATGTGCCAAAAAAATAATAAATTGCAACGCTAATTGGTGAAAGAAAGTCAATTTGGCGATAACACAGCTGGGCTGATGCAAAAAAAACTTGCATTATAACACCAATTGGTTTAAAAAAAGTAAATTTTCCCATGACACAGCTGGGCTGACACCAAAAAAAACCTGCATGCAGCGCCATTTGGTAAAAAGGTACAATTTTGCCATGGCGCAGCCGAGATGATGCAAAAAAAAATCCATTGGTAAAAAAGGTACAATTTTGCCATGGCCTAGCCGAATTGATGCAAAAAAACTATTGGTAAAAAAAAAGGTACAATTTTGCAATGGCACAGCGGAGTTGATGCAAAAAGAACTCCACATAGCAGCGCCAATTGGTAAAAAAAAAAGGTACAATTTTTTCATGGCGCAGTCGAGTTGATGCAAAAAATACTCCGCAAAGCAGCCCCAATTGGTAAAAAAAAAAGGTACAATTTTTCCATGGCACAGCCGAGTTGATGCAAAAAAAACTCGACATAGCAGCACCCATTGGTAAAAGAAAAAGTAAAATGATGCAGCCCAGCTAGCTGATGTCCTGCACATGGTGTGGGGCTGGTGGTTGATGACGTCACTAGCTGAAGGTCTCTCCCCGCGTGTTGGTGTGGTGCCCCGCCTTCCCCCATCATCTAGCACACACCCCTCTTTCACCACACATAACAAAAACAGGCCGACAGGTCTACTGACAGCGGCTGACGCCACTTTATTGGCAAAGTTCAGTACGATATATATATATATATATATCTATATTCTCAAGAAGTTATTCATAGTTTATTATTCAAACATTGCATTCTTTATTCTTTCCATTTTTACCATATATCAGTTTTGATAAACTTCTCATTTCAGTTGATCCTCTCACACTCGTTCATCAGCTAGGCTTCCTTTTCACTCAACGCACTCCTAGTGAGCGTCTATTGACAACGCTAAATTTGTCATATTACATATTTTTGCTAAATCATTAAAATACCCCCCCTCCCCCATCACTTTCCTGCAATTAGGCTTCAGTGTAAAATTCCATTTTCAGTGCCGTATATTAGACCCTAAACCCTAACAGTCGCTGTTGGGTGGTATACAAAAACGTGAGGTATAAAACTTTTGTGTTTTTCATTATTACTTTAGTCATTAAAATGTCATAGTACCTCGGATTAAGTCCAAAATTTAAAGCATTTGGCTTTTTATGTATTAAAAAAATAAGTTTTAAAATACGACCCAACCGGGTATACATAGAACCCTTTTTTTCAGATCGTAACTATCATCGCATTCAATGAATTATGAAGTATTCATGGTGGGGAAATCAAAAATAAAATTCTGAAGGACGCAAAAGTCCTAGTGACGTCATAGCGTTGTGCGTGACATCATTAACCATCCATTAGCATTTCCACTTTCACGCCACCCATACCAACCATGTCAGTTTTGGATTCACTTCCCGAACAAGTACGCAAGTAATTCAACGAAAGGAAAAAAAAAACAAAAAAAAAACAACGCTTGCCCCAGTCGGCAGCATTCCTTACGCACCTATTTGGTACACACTGATATGGACAAGTCTACGCAACTACAGAGCAAATGTTATTAGTAGTAGCATAAGAGAATATAGAATTCCACGGCCTGACACTTTGGCAATCGTGCGTTGTGTAAAGCGTTCCATTTGTGGAACTTCGTAATCTCACTGCGAACACTGAACCAAACCATGCTCAGTTCAGAAATCATCAAATATCAGTCAACGAAAGAAGAGCCCATATCATGTGGGCTTAGAAATTGGCGAACAACCTAATTCCTTTCGGAGTGCAATTCATGGCAGCCATGAACCAGTTGGGGTTTCTCGAAGCATACCTCAGGTTAGGCATACTCTGTGCACTTCCACAAGACGCGACCCGGTTCGGTCAACAGTGAATATGGATTCGCCGTATTACAATCAGGCGGTCACTCCCTTATTGGTTCTGTTGAAGCGTCTTATTTTTGTGAAGTCGGTTTAAGACCTGGCAAGTGTGGGTGTGAGAACACCACATTGGTCACCTATCAATTTGAACAGCTAATGGGGACAATTAGCCAAGGGACCGATGAACTGGGTTAATTGCAAGCCCTTGGATGAAGTGTGACAGTAGTGCGGTAAGTATTGTCTTGCCTTGGCTACACCACACAAAGCGTACAACTGCAGAGCTCACAATTGTCACCAGCCACTAACCAGTCCCATCATGCAATGCACAGCAATAATAGAAGACCGGGGTGGTGGTGTTTTTTTTGGGGGGGTGGGGGGGGGGGGGGCTACTAAAACAATCTGTGATGATACAAAATAATGCCATGATTATTTCTGCAACACTGAGACATATGAGGAACTACTGAGGTATGCTCAGAGTCCACTGAAATTTCTGTTGCGCGCTAACATCTTCGCATGGTGTAAAAAAAAAAAAAAAACGTTTAAAAGTTGTGCGGCTTATCCAACTAAGAGCCAGACTCGTACCCTATTTGCAGCATGAACCTACTGGTTTACAACCGAAGTAGGCGACAACTGGGCACCCGACAAACCACACGGTAACTCCCCACCGCGAAGACCACTTCGATTCAGACTCCACCGAGCCTGTTCCTTCCTAACACGCAAGTCATGTGACCACCTCCCACCCAGCAGTCAATACGTAATTTCCGTCATTTGTGTGGATAGCTAAAACAGGTGTTTTTATCTAAATGCATCCATCAAGTCAAGACTATTTGTGTTAAAAAAGAAACAGCTATTTTTCATGAAGCACTAGCTTCGATACTTCTATACATAGAAAACTCGATGAATGTCAGGATTATTTAGTACAAACACTTCGCAAACTCAGGCGGCATTGCGAAAACACCAGCAACTACATTTTGCTCAGTTTTCGCTATCTTCTTACCACTTCTTGTACATACGCCATACTGTGCGGTCAGAATGTAGTCTCAGGCTTGCTTCAGTCTTTCGGAACGCTCAAGCGACAGCTTTAAAGGTCGGTGTCGAACCAGGCTGCCATTTGGTTCTGGTCTTGCGGTGGCGGTGGTGGTGGCATGTCATCGAGATTCTGGAAGGTGAGACCCGCCTGGTCTGCGTGTGGTGGTGGTGGCAGGTCCATGTGATCCATCGGGCCATAGTTGCTGCCATGGTGACTGCCAATCTCCAGGCCCTGCATTGAGTCAACTGGAGCCTGGCCTTCGAAACCTGCAGGACAAAGCAAGCGCTTGTAGTGCGGTGAGTCATGGCAGCGGAGAACCCAGTCCGCCAGCAATCAATTCTTTAAATGACTAGCCGAACAAAAGCCACGTTCACAAGCCAAATACATCCTAAAAATGTATATATCAAATTGTAGATTAAATGTTTTGAACGTTTAAAGGAGAAAGCATCTGGCCCAGTTAAGAACTAGAGTATTTATGGTCTCATAATTATCCCATTATGGCATTTGTTTTGTTTGTTGAAGTTGACGTCCTGGTAACAGCTAAGGTCATATCAGGACGGAAGGCATTATTTTATTCATCAACATATTAATCTATATAAACTGTAATAGTATTTGTAGTCTTTATCTCATCTTTTGTGAGTATTCATACATTTTTACTGCGGTATTATCGTTTGATACGGCTGCTATTTGGTTCTGGGGTGAAGATCCCCCCCCCCCCCACCTCCCCCATGGGGGTGTTGCCGTTAATCTGACTGAAACCCGAAAACCTTTGATTTCCTGAACTCAACTGGCCCAAAGGATTTCGGATCAGACATTATGCACCTGAACACTGAATTGGACATTAAAAAAATTATGTCAAAGGAAATCAAAGACGCTAAGAAAATATACATATGACAGACCAGCGAATAACATCGGTCGTTACTCATCCGTACACAGGGTCCGTACACAGGCCTTGATTTGCCTCATTTAAAGGCCTTGAAAAAAAACCACCTTAAATTAAACTTATGTTGGGTGATTAGTCTTGAAAAGCCTTGGATTCTATTAAACTGTTCCCACTGATCTCAATTAATCTGAAATAGCCATTCACCATTGTTGATTTTTCCTGAAAACCTAGTCTTAAATTCCTATACAAAACAGCCTTGAAATAGCCTTTAATTTCCAGTGTTTGTACAAAAGCCAAAACAAAAATCCTACTTTTGTGCAACCAAAATGTAAGTTTTCTTCCAGTGCTTAAAATATGAAAAACAAAGCTGTCAGACAATTAACAATATATATTCTGAATAAAGTAACTTATTTCATTAGCATTCCAAATAATTTATGACATTCAAGTTTTGAACAAATAATTTAAAGTAAAATCCGACGGATGCAAAATTATCGAAAATCTGACTTCGACAAATACGTGAATGTCCGACGAAACCGGATAACCCGACTTTGTACAAACACTACATTCTATATCTTCACATGTGCATAGCTGCCAACATTTGAAAATGGGAAGGTAATGATTTTCGTGTGAATCGCAGACTGTGGCCCATATATATATTTCAATAGTTGTTTGTGTTTAATAATACTCAATCATAGGAATGTGATATAATTACATATCGTGTTCCCAAACTGTTTTAAAAAAAAACCACAAAGCTAATAAAAAGACATTACAGTATATATATATTTGTTGGTGTTTTTTTTTGCAATCTACAAACAGTTACAAGGCATAAACAAGAAAACCAAAATTATTACTAAATTCCAAAGATTTGAATCAAATTGGACTAGTGCTGCCCAGTGGTGAAAACAAGTATTAACACACTTATCCGTTATGAGCAGGGTAAATAAATCCATCACACAAAAAAAATGTATATAAGGTGCGTAGTCCTGAGTCATGAGACATCAGGCAGCAAGCACCAAGACCCGATATCCCCACTCAAGTCACTCAGTGTCCTGACACAGCCAACGAGATTGTTTGTTGTTGTTTTACATCCTAGCAACATCTAAGGTCATATCAGGACGGGTAGCAACTTGTGACAGTGCACACTCATGGCGACTTTATAGTGCTGTCTCACTGGGAAACCAGGCCGCCGGGACCATGACCTGGTATCCCACTCAGTCAGATTATCCTGACACTGAGCACACCAGTCCTTGCCCTGTCCTAATAATGCCGAGCGCCTGGCTAGGAAGTGACAACCACCAATTTTCAAATCATTGGTTTGACTCGACCATGGTTCAAACCCAAGACCCCACGATCTACGAGAAGGATTAACTACCTCATATGACGCGGCAATGACAGTGTTCTGCTTTGGTGGCGTGCACAGGATAAAAAAGGGAGCACGTGTGTATAGATATCAAAGTTGAGTACACGTGTGCTTTTGTCAACTTTGTTTCTGAAAGTGCGGAAAAAGACAAATTTCCGTAATGTTTCAGTACGCGGGCATAATTGCGTAATGAAGGGCAGAAAATGGTAATGATTCCGCAGAAATCGTAATGGTTGGCAGCTCTGCATGTGTACGGACTCTGCGTATATACTACAAAATGACATAGCGCCGCAAACCTGGTCTGTTCATGTCGGTATGCGAAGCGCCCTGCGCTTGGCCGGCAAAGAGTTGGTCTTGCGGGAAGTTGTCGCCACCGAGCCCCATTCCCATGTCATCGAGGCCGGGAGGGTCGCCCCACGGAACCTGGTCGCCACGGAACAGCGAGCTTGTCAGCTCCACCGACAGCCGCTTCTTGTAGTCCTGCGGCTTGTCCTCACTCATGCGGAACAGCACCGCCGCCGCATAGGTGGCTGCAACAGGAAGATTGATTGATTGGTTGGTTGGTTGGTTGGTTGGTTGGTTGGTTGGTTGAATTTTACGTTTGTTTGTTGTTTTACGTCCTAGCAACATCTAAGGTCATATCAGGACGGGTACCGACTTGTGACAGTGCGCACTCATGGCGACTTTATAGTGCTGTCCCACTGGGAAACCAGGCCGCCGGCACCATGACCTGGTATCCCACTCAGTCACATTATCCTGACACTGAGCACACCAGTCCTTGCCCTATCCTAATAATGCCGAGCGCCTGGCTAGGAAGCAACAAGTATCAATTTTAAAGTCATTGGTTTGACTCGACCGGGACTCGAACCCACGACCTACCAGCACGGGAGACGGATGCTCTAACTCATTCGGCCATCCCGTCTGGTCAATCCAAGGACGGTCACCGACTTCTGAGAGTGTGTGCCCATGGTGACTTCATAGTGCGATAATTGTCACAACAACAACATCCAGACGGGATGGCCGAATGAGTTAGAGCGTCCGTCTCCCGTGTTTGGTAGATAGTGGGGTCGAACCCTGGTCGAGTCAAACCAATGACTTAAAAATTGATACTTGTCGCTTCCTAGCCAGACGCTCGGCATTATTAGGAAAGGGCAAGGAGCAGTGGAATGAGGAAGACCAATCGTCCACGATTGAAATTTCCCGTTTAAACAACTAATGGACCGGAAAAAAAAAAGACAGCTCTAACTCGACTTCTGGCAACCAAATATGTGGTAGTTTCTGAGAATATGAACCATGTATAGGAAATCTTGCAACCCATCAACAATATTAAAATGTCTACATTTATCGCTGAATTTTCCTCAATTTATAAAAAAAAGGCACCTGGGGCAGGGGCATTACCAGCTGGCTAAGACTAAGATGGCAGGTAGGTTGTTGGAGTTTACGTCCTGGCAACATCTAAGGTCATATCAGGACAGGTACCGACTTGCGACAGTGCACACTCATGGCGACTATAGTGCTACCTTAGTGAGAAACCAGGCCACCATGACCTGATATCCCACTATCACATTATCCTGATACTGAGCGAACCAGTCCTTGTCATATCCTATCCTATAAATGCCGGGCGCCTGACTAGGAAGCGACAAGTATCAATTTTGAAGTCATCGGTTTGACTCAAACAGGTTTCAAATCCCACCATCTACCAAAACGGGAGACGGACGGGATTCAAGATGGAAGATGGCAGAGGAAGGGAGGCCGTGGGAGGAGAGGTGTTGCTGCTTACCGACACCCTCATTGCGTGAGTGGAGCAGCTCGGTGAGCGGGGCCGTGGCGCCCTCCTGCTCAATGATCTCGGCGCCCTCCTTCTCCGCTGCCAGCTCGCACAGCACGCCCGCAGCCACGCGCTGGATGTTCTCAATCGGAGAGTAGAGCAGCTGCAACGCAAAGAAGGCCGCAGTTAAAAACAAGTCGAAAGCGTGCTCATTGAGTAATCATGCATGCGACATGGATGTTATCGTATATCTGGCTGCAGAAACAATGGCTGCAGAAATACTGGAATGCATGCGCACTGACTAATCTTGCATGTGACATGGATGTTATCATACGACTTCAACAAACATATGACGCAGTTAGAAACAGTAAAATATGCACATAAATGAATCATGATTGCGATATGGACTATCAAACTACCGGGCTACAAGATACAGGTTGTGGAATTATATACCAAAAATAGTTTTGAGCAGTTATCCAAGTCGCAAATGTAAGTCAATCGCTGGGGTTTTGAGAAGTGCATGCTTATATCAGACTGATTCATGTTGCGAGCAACGTGAGTAATTCGGATGACGAATGCAGCGCCGAGCATCTGCTCCGACGTGGGCGGGGAATGCAGGAACTACAAACTGACACCCTGCGAACAGCTCAGTTCGCCTCAAGCACCCGACCAGCATGTGGTGGTTGACTCCGTGACGACCTAACGACTTCAATATTTTTGCCCATACACCTACGATGCCTTCAGCCCGCCCACGTCGTCGCAGGGACGCCTGAGCCTGTTGCCGCCAATATCCTCGCCGGTTTCCAACACAAAAATGTGCAACAAAGTGAAGAATCCTGACGCACCTGGACAAATAGGGGGATGCAGCTGAGGCCACGAACGACAGCCCGGTTGTGCGACTCTCGGGCCAGGATGTGGAGCGCTCCAACGGTGCCCTCCACGATCTCCTCCATCCGCACACCGTCCACGTACGCAGACTGCTGCTGACCGCTCTGGTTCAGACCCGAGCGCTGAGTGTCCTGATAACAGAAAGTTACAGCGGATGAAGACTAGTCTAGGCGGGGATGAAAGTGCTCTTTGGCAAAAAAAAAACACAAAGAAAACTTGCGGAAATCAAGCTTGAGACTTTGGTGCCACCTAGCTGGTTCTGGCAGAACCAAGGGGGAATTTCCGCGAAACTGCTTATTGCCCCCAAAGACCCTATAATACTAAGACGGCTCACTCAGCCTGGACTGTGTAATCAAAATGATCGAACCCACTACTTGGTGCGCTGGCTGTTCTCTTGGTTAAACAAGTATATTATATGTATAAATGTATATATGAATGTGAAAGATGTGTGATGATCGCGATGATGATGCTGATGATGATGTGTATTTGTTCATAACAATTTCATATTGATGTGTATTCATACTTACCTATCTCATGTATAATATAATTGTATGTGTTTACTTACATGTGAAACACCAACCAGCAGCCGGGCTGATCAAACCCACCACAAGGTGGCACTGCAAAATTTACATTACCATGGGAGAGATAGGGAGTGAGCCGTCTTAGTATTATAGGGTATTTGTTGCCCCCCCCCCCCCCCCCCCACCCATAGGATTAACAGTCAGGGAATCGTGAAAATTCTAGAAGCTAGGTATTCAACTTTCTTTGCTGTGACTATATATCATCGCCCATTTAGACTAACCAATTGCCGTCATATGTATCCCGATTCCATGGCTTTTTGTGAAGATTAATCAGTAAATATAACAAATCGCAGAAATTGAGAAATCTTTTATCCATGTCTATGAAGGCTTTACAGGTTAGCAACAGCAAAGGTAAGAAAATACACAGATATGGCGAAATCTTTACACAGTGAAAGACTAATGAAAATTGTTTTGGCAGTTACATTTTTTCCGTCAATTGACAAATTTAACCATTTCACTGATCTGACCATTTCAGAATTTCATGTAAATTTCAATACAGGCATGTGAATGTGAATAACAATAACACTGACAAAACATGGCCATGGTTGGTTGTTGGGAGTTTTACGTCCTGGCAACATCTAAGGTCATATCAGGACGGGTCTTTGCCATGTGCCATGAATATGGCACTTGTTCCCATGGTGTTAAACCATCAGCAATCAATCAATCAATCAATCAATCAATGCACTATTAGTTACAAGACATTGACGTTGATCGATAACAAACCAGTCGAAGCAGTAGCAGTAACCATGCCTACCTGGTGTGCCCGGATGAGGAGCTGCACGATACGTGGGATGGCACCATGCTCCCGGAGTGGCGCATGGTTCGCAGGGCAAAGCGCAAGGTTCCGGATCAGTCCGACAACCGCCTTGATGAGTGGCCACCTAACGGACAGACGATAACAAACAGGTAAGTTAACACAGCAATGGCATTTAAAAAAAAATGTATTTCAAATGAGTATTCGGATTCGATTTGAAAAAAAGAAATTTAAGACTACAACAAGCCCATGACTGCATCATGGTGGTCTGTGCACTGACGCTTGCCATATCAGAACTCACAGGGGGCAAGGCAGTACGCTAAATAAGGGATCCTAATAGTGCACCGAGCTAGTGGACATCCAGTACTACATTGTATTTTTTGTAGTATCTGGATATTCAGTAGGTCCCTTCTACAGGTGGTACAATAAAGTGGGGACACCCCTTGGATTAAAGAAAATGCATCATGTCCTTTTGCCCGTAGGAGGATTAAAGTGCTATCAGCAAAAAACGCGGAAATCAAGCCAAAATTATTATACCGTGAAAGCACGGTCCCCCCCCCCCCCATCCCATAGGATTAGCACTGTCAGGGAATCGGGGGAAAATCCCGGAAGTCAGGTTTCAACTATCTTTGTAAGTTATGCCTATATTATCGTCCATACCTAACTCGTTCTTGGTAGGGTTTTATAATTTGGCAACATCTAAGGTCATATAAGAACGGGATTCAAACTAATCAACTAACTGTCATATTCATCCTAATTCCATGGCATTTTGGTTAACATTAATCGGTAAATATAACAAGTCACGGAAATTCACATCAAAGCGGAGATCTTTCATCCCTGATTTTAGGTGTTCGTCGTTCTATTACAACGATGTATGGATTTATTTTTCAATCCAAAAGAAGTTATGTGACTTTCTAAAAATGGCATCCACTAGCAATGCTAACTGCGCAAATGAACGCATTCGACCTAATAAAACCCATTTAAAACAATTAAACAACACAGCCATCCCACCTGGCCGCAGTCCTAAAGTGTCCGAGTGTGTTCTAGCACACGAGTGCACTACTATCTAAGGACAGGGTTTAAGTGAAAGGATGCTGTAACAAAAAATCTGAATGGAACGGGATCCTCTCCCACAAGCCTGCATGTCACCCAAGTAGATGTACATAGTAGGCTAAGGTATCATACTCAAGACTAGACAAAAAAAACTGGAAAATTACAAAAAAAACTAACATAGGCTATTACTAACAACCAAAATTGTAGAAGGCTGACCCGATCAGACACAGGTAAACACTCCTGGGCAAAGGAACAGATGAAGACAGCACAACAGCTGTCCAGCATTGAAAACAAGCACCCAGACAGGAGCTTATACGTTATGGGCAGAGTCAATACCTTGTCAATAAAAAAAAAGGATGGCAGATGGTTGACAAGGATTATTCACCGGAGGTAAGTGATTTTTGGAGAGAATATAACGAAAATTGCAAAGTGTGCGATGACAGGGCCAGACAATGACACTTTGTTGGAGGTTTCCGTTCTGGAAAACATCTAAGGTCATATCAGGTTTCATACCGACTTGTGGCAGTGTGCACTCATGGCGACTTTATAGTGCTATCCCACTCAGGCATATTATCCCGACACTGATCTAACCAGTCCTTGCCCTATCCTATTAATGCCGAGCGCCAGGCTAGGAAGCGACAAGTATAAATTTGATAAGTCATTGGTTTGACTCAACCGGGTGCCAAACTCCCGATCTCCAGCATGTGAGGCCCACGCTGTACCCATTCGGCCACCGCGTCCGGTGTGTGAGAATTGTGACGGGGTAAATAACAAGCGCTCCTTACCTGCTCGGTGGATGGATGAGCTTCACGAGCACAGGCAGACCGTAGTGCAGACGAACTGCATTCTGGGCCATCTCAGCCTCGGGGTGGCGTGACGTCAGATGGCGCAACGCGCACACCTGGCAGGAAGAGGCAACAAATCAGCTTGTTAGGGTTTGATGTCCTGGCAATGTCTAAGGTTATATCAGGATTTGTGAAAGTGCACACTCATGGAGACTTTACAGTGCCGCCCCACTGGGAGATTGAGCCGCCAGCACCATTGCCACTCAGTCACATTATCCTGATAGCGAGAAAACAAGTCCTTTCCCCATCCTATTAATGTTGAGTGCCAAGCGAGGTATCGACAAGTATCAATATGGAATGTAGTTGGTTAATTAGTCCAGGGTTTATTCAGCAAATCAAACCTAGTGTCAATGGTGTAGTCCTGGTCTTATGACCAAAAGATATACAGTTAGATCATTAGTAAATAACAAGAGTATTTGTGGAGAAATTATTCTGAAACATCTGGATGCCATTTGGCATGTACAAGGCTATATTTTAGACTGAGCGGAAAACCATGGCTTGGCAATCGACAATGACATGCGAAAGGGAATCATCATTAATACATGAACGGCAATCACCATTAATATGCGAAAGGCAATCACCATTAATACGCGAAAGCAATCACCATTAATACACAAACGCAATCACCATTAATACGCAAAAGGCAATCACCAATAATATGCGAAAAGGAAATATGCATAAGAAACACTCACGGCGGGCTCTGTGATGTCTTCGCGGTCTCCAGCCTGCAGGATGGTGCGCACGAGCGCTTCAATACCGCCCACTTGGCACACGGTCACCTTGTTCCGCTGGTTATTGCAGGTCAGGTTACTGAGGATGCCGGCTGCGCACGTCACGATGTTGATGTCATTAGACGAGAGCACCTGGACGAGCATCTGCAGCATGCCCTCCATGCCTTCTTGCAACTGCGGAGGCTGTGGGCACAAGGTTTGTATTGCAATAAACTTAACAGGTGAGATTGAGAGGTTGCGGGTTGGAGATTCAAAGTATAATTTGGTATATGACAGACATTTAAAAACAAAATCACATCATGCCAAACAAAAAACACCTCATGTTTCATTCAGGCAAATTTTGTTCAAGTTAATAAAAAAATCATTTGAATATCTTGAAAGGTAAACCAGTTGGAATCTTTCTGTTTGCTGTATTTAACTAGCAGTGTGATTAACCTTAATTAACTGCCCAGTTTAAATATTTGTTAAATGACTGTCGGTGTCACAGTTTCCGCCGTCGGCCAGTTTCCGTGGTACGCCAGTTTCCGCGGTACGCCTACACGCAAATGCATTGTCAGTGGCCGTGATCAATCTTCATACAGAAAAAGTGAAATATCTCTAAAAGCACACGACCTAGAAACAAATTGCTTGGTACACATATAGAAAGCATCTTTACCAAAAAGATTATATTAAATTTATACGGTTAGGGTTCTTGATTTCTATTAATTTTGAATAAAACTAATGTTTTGCCCTGCGCTTACCGTTAAACTCAAGGCATTGTCAATGGTCGTGAGCAATCTTCATACAGAAAAAGTTAAATATCTCTAAAACCACACCACCTAGAAACAAATCGCTTGGTATACATATAGAAAACATCTTTACCAAAAACATTATATTAAATTTATAAGGTTAGTGATATTGCTGTTAGATTTTGACGCATGCGCAGAAGCGATGCATACCGCGGAAACTGGCGGACGGCGGAAACTGCCACCAGTACCGATTGAAATACGGTAAACGTCATCTAATTTTGTATACAAGAAATTTGTGAAAACTACAACGGTTAGCCCTGCTGCATTACTAAATGATCTTGCCGTTCATGGTCTTGGTACTAATGTTTTTTAAAGGGCTAAAATCAGAACAATCGAGGGAACTGAGTCGGGAGAGGGAAAAGGTCTGGCTGCTATTAACATTAAATATTGGTCTTTGGTTTACGAGATCAATGTAATATCAAAGGGAGCCGGAAAGATACTACAGTATAACCCCGTTAAACCAAACTTGAAGGGACCTAGAAATTTGTTTGGATTAACCCATCATTGGTTTAACCAAGCTTTGGCTTCAACTTTGACAAAAACCTAGGTGCATGAACACTTTGCTTATTGTTTTTTATGTATATATAGTATAATCCCGTTAAACCAAGCTTGGTTAAACCAGACGATCAGTTAATCCAAACTTTTTTCGGCGGCCCGGCAAAATACTACCATTTATCACATAAAGTTTGGTTTAATCGTACTGGAGTGGTCTGGGGCCCGACAATTTTGTTTGGATTAACCGATACATTGGATTAACCGACTTTGGTTTAACAAACATTTTTATATGATAAATGGTAGTATTTTGCCGGGCTACCGAATAAAGTTTGGATTAACCGATCGTTTGGTTTAACCGAGCTTGGTTTAATGGGGTTGTACTGTAGTTGGTTGGCTGTTGCAGACATGTGCACCCGGGAAAAATACTAAAATACTGAAAATGACTAAGAATACTGATGACTCAGTATTTTTTCTGAGACTTTCAGTAATACTTTCACTTTGGACAGACGCGATCAGTAACTTTGTGCGATAAAAAGTACACCCACAAACATTTTATGGGTGAATGTTTAAAAACAAAATTGATCAACATATGTACATAGTTTAATATAAAAATAAAATACAAGGAGGATAGCACGCCGCAAAAACACTATGTACATCATCACATAATTATATGGGCACGGTATGTCATCTCTACAAGGCTTTAAGTAGGCGCCAATTTCTGTAACAAACGCTGAGAAAGCGTATTTCCCCTTGCAATCCGTAACAAATACGGAAGTAAATGGTTTTGCTGTTGGAGTGTTACGTCTTGGCAACATTTAAGGCCATATTAGGACGGGTACCGATTTGTGAACGATACTAGTAGTCTTAGCGCATGCATGCACTTTATAACAATAACAAAAAAAAATTGTTTAATCTTTCATCAAATTAAAGTTGCATGGTCCGATGGTTTTGAGTTTCTGACATTTTTCTGAGATAAGTATATTAAATTGATCAGTATAATCTACCTTACATTAGTTTGAAATAACTTTTAATTGAAATGGCTACCTTTTGAGATATTTGAAATTCAAACATGTGAAAATAATTTTGGCAAGCACGCCAAAACTCTAATACCATATGCTTCTGCAGTAACAGGTTCTATTAAATTGGCTTGGTATTCCCTTCTATGTGGCAACAAATACTTAATAAGTGCATCAGTATCTAAGTTAGATATGTAGAATCAAATCTAGATAATTGTTTTGATTTAAGAATAAGAATGTATGCTCATCCCACATCCTTATCACAAAAGGTACGTACACATTTGGTGGCTGCGTCTGACAAGTTGCGCAGTGTCCACAGACAGTTTTGAACGAGGCGCTGACTCTGGTGCCCGAGGTGCATAGCGAGAGCCTGCATGCCACCTAGAAAAACAACAATTATGCAAATACAGCTAGCTGGCATTCGTTCCACTCTGGGAAGATCATTATCTGACCAAAACATCTAGGGAACCATTTTGTACTGCCCCCAATTGCTGGAAAAACACGGTTAATATCTTTCAAGTTGACCGTGGGTGCTGGGAACAAAATTACTCTGGATTAATCAGTTTACTTGTCTTCTTTTTGTTTGTTTGTATGTGTTTATTCTGCTGAATAAGTTCTTTTGTTAGCACCGAAGCACTGGTCTTCCAGCCATTTTTCAATTTGGGATTCTTTACACAAGCAAGCTAAAAACCGTTGAATACACAATTTGCAGCATATAACACTAGGTACTCTTGAACATATTTCCTGTCCACAGTCAATTGTAGAGAATCCTGGCAGTTTGCTTCGGTACTTGAACGTATTGCCGGTACAACGGAAAGGGGGGGGAAGGCAACCTGAATCCTCAGTTGGAGGAGGACAGAGCACACGTCCGACTTCCAAGAAAAATTCAGGTAGAAGTGACCAACTAGTGTTAGGACAGGAAGCACTTGCTGACCAGCTGCCTTGCTTACCTGCCCCAACAAGCAACAGGGCTCCAAGCCGCTCTTGCTGTACCATAGAACCTTCCAGAATCAGCACACAATAGATTCACCTTCACCGCTTATATAATATTTGCATGAAGGTAAACATTTATACATACACATAACACTAGGTATTCCAAACTGATTTTTGAAATGTATATCTGCATTTCACTTTATACACTGATTTTAGTGATATAAAATTTATCTTGATGTGATAATCAGGTCAAAAGTTATGAGCATTTTAAAATATAATTTGTAGGTCTTTTTTTTTTTTATCCAAAAACGAAATTGGCCAAATTAGCAAATTCACAAAGCCATAGAACATGTGCAAATACTTGGAAACCAAAACTAAGCACATAATCAAGTTTCATATATCATATAGATTGCATTAATCATTTTTCAGGAAAAAAATAAAATTAAAATAACACATATACAACTTTTAAAACATCTACAATATCAAATTGGCCCTGTTGTAAAGTTAACAGTGCCTATTTACTACCTAAGAATAAAAGTAACATTTTCATGGAAATTTTAAAATGCCATATCTCAGCTTCTAATACAGAGATAAATTTTGGAATCACTAGAATCAGCAGAACTGTATCTATAACTTGCATGTTAAAAATGTAGACAATTGAACACTAAAATTGTGTTCCAACTACCATTCATGACACATGAAATTCAGTTATATGCCTTCACAATGTCTTCAATACACTCTACATGACAAACACAACATTCACTGCTCAGACAGAACATTATTATGTAGTAGGAATCAAGTTACAGCAACATCAGCTACTTTGGAGCATTTGAAATAATGTTTTCAGATCACCAGTTGCCAAATCGGTCTCACTTCTTCAGCTTCTTGATTTGTGTGCCATGAATGAATTTACTATTTTTTATGCTGATTTAATAGCAAAATGTTTGCTCGTCAATTTGACAGGTTGTAAAATATTCCCATTTACGGCATTGGGAGGGGGGGAATGCAAATGTTCTATTATTGATCGGGTATACATGACCAGGTGCATGTATGTGTATATGTAGGTGCTGGTGATACCTGAGTGAGATGTAAATAGACATAGTGGTGCTGGCAGGGCTGTGTGTAAGGGGCACTCAGAGCCTACCCCCTCCCCCCTCTGCTAGTTAGGATCACCACACTCAGGCTCAAGGCAGGTGGTGGCCAGGGGAACTACACAGCTTGGTGGTGGTGGGCAGATCACTGGTAACCATGGGGCCCGACCAGGAATGCTGGATCCGTATTGGTAGAGCTAAGAATGCTTGTTTCCCATTGGGGGAAAAGGGTGGGGTGATACTCTATAATGACAGCAACTGGCGTTTGATGTCACTGCCAGTTAAAGACAGTGGTGTAAATCCAAATTGGTAGAGGTGATGAGTAATTTGATGTTTTCATTGGACTAGACGGCTTTACCAAATCAGTGGACATGTAACTGTTGTACTAACCAGCCTCAACGATGGCAGGCTTGTTGGAGGAGCACACAGACAGCACTTTGAGCACGCGCGACGTGGTCCACAGCAGCTTCTCATAGGTGTACGACCGCATGATGCGAACCAACTCCCCTGGACCGCCACTTGCAAGGATGATCAGCTGAACAACACAAAATATTAACATCTTTACTCAGTGTAAACGTTGGAAAGCATGGCAGTGAAAGAGCGTAGAATTTGTCATTTGTTTTTCAGGTATCAGGGGTCCCAGTGACAAAAATAAATCCCTGAAAAAGTAGGGGGGGGGGGAAATCCTATGATTAAAATGGTTCAATCTGGCACCTAGTTGGGCCATATTTTGGCATTGAAATTACAAATGTTTTAAGACTTCAAGACTAACAAATAATTAAAAGTAACATTCTTACTCCCTCACTGTCTGATTTGGGGGTGTGGGGGTGTGGGGGTGTGGGGGGGGGAAGGAGTTTGCAGACAGGATTCCCTCCCACTGATTTGCTTTAAAAACAGGGATAAAGGGGTCTCCGGGATAAAAAAAGCAGAAATGCAGATATTCTCCCATAGGTTTAGCATTGTCAGGGAATCGGGGAAAATATCCGGAAGTCGGGTTTCATATATATTGGTATACACTGATAGTGCTGCGCCGTTTGAAGCATTATTAGCAGCATACACTGATAGTGCTGCGGCATTTATAGCATTTATTAGTAGTATACGCTGATAGTGCTGCGGCGTCTGCACCATGTATCAGTATAGATCTACGACAGAGCTACGTCCCGCTACAAGATGGCCAAGAGTGGCCAGTGTGTGAGGACCACTTGTCTAACCCACCTTGCTCTCTTGGTTCCCGTAGGCGAGGATCTGGAGACAGTCAGTGGCGATGGCGAGAAACTTGACGTTGTTGCGCTGGAGGAGGGACACCACCTTCTGGAGGCCGCCTGCCAGGCGCACCGCCATCTTGGATCCCTCTTGGTGGAGCAGCAAGTTGTGAAGTGTCGTCACCGCATAGAAGAGCACGGACTCCACTGGCGAACTGCAACAGGGCCAGTCATAGATTTGTGAGCGGTTTTTCTTCGCCACCATACTAACATTGAACAGGGATGAAAGCGGAAATCAAACACAGACTGCGAATTTCCGCGAAAATCTCCATAAGATTAGCAGTCAGGAAATAGCGGGAAAATGACGAAAGTCAGGCTTCAACTCTTTGTTGTGACTATATTATTGCCCATATGCAACTATTTCTTGTTCTAGCAACATCTAAGGTGATAGAACAGGAATCAAACTAATCAATCGTTGTCATACAACTGATTCCATAGCATTTTGTTATTCAGTAATATTTTTTTAATCGCGGTAATCGGCGAAACCGCGGAGATCTTTCATCCCTGATTGGACATACCAGGATGGAGTACCGACTTGCGACTGCACGCACTCTGTACTACACCCCCCCCCCCCCAATCTTATCTGGATTTCATTCTAAATATCATAACTTATAGTCATACCCCAGTCACACTCCTGCTTGCGACCACTTTGCGACTAGTGACAAAAAGGTCATCAGTGGTCGCCACCTCCTTGCCACCATTTTGGTAGCAAGGTGGGTATTTCATTCTAAATATCATAACTTAGTCATACCCCAGTCACACTCCTGCTTGCGACTAGTAAAAAAAGGGATGGTCACAAAGAGGTCATCAGTGGTCGCCATATCCTTGCCACCATTTTGGTAGCAAGGTGGGATTTCGTTCTAAATCTCATAACTTATAGTCATACCCCAGTCACACTCCTGCTTGCGACCACTTTGCGACTAGTAAAAAAGGGACGGTCACAAAGAGGTCATCAGTGGTCGCCACCTCCTTGCCACCATTTTGGTAGCAAGTTGGGTTCTTTGATCCAAAGTGGTCGCAAGGCGCCCTGCCCTGTAACTGCAGTTTTAGATACTGGTACACTTATTACGCGTCTGGCCTCATAGAATGCCATACTAATTAATAGAACACATTACTGCTGAAACCTATGGTGTCAGAGTTTTGACAGGCACGCCAAAATTAATTTTGCATGTTTGAACTACAAATAAGTTCCAAGTTAGTCATTTTAAAGTAAAATTACTTCAAACTGAAACAGGTTAGATTATAATGATCAACCTAATGCATTCACCTCACCAAATGACAAACTGAAAACCATTGGACTATATTCTAGTCATATCAGGACTAATACCGACTTGTGACAGTATGCAATCATGGTGACTTAAAGAGTGCTGCCCCGCTGTGAGACCAGGCCACCGGAACAATGACCCGATTTCCCACTCAGTCACAGTATCACAGTGGTGTTCTCTGTGGCGCAGTGGTGAGAGTGTCTGCCTCTTTTCTAGGTCGGACTCCTAATCTGAAGGTCAGTGGTTCGATTCCCTGTGCCCCCACTTCTGCCAATTTGGATTTCCACCGCTGTGTATAACCTACAGCGTCATCAAAGGCCAGTTGCTCTCATGCCATGTCTATGTGGTGTGGGGGGGTTAAAAATCCCTTGGGTCAGTGAAAGTGTAGGCTCGGGCTTTCTATCGACAAACTGTTTAATGGTGAAAACAAGTCTATTCAGACTTATCCATGATGGGCAGTATAAATCTTCAAGAAAAAGAAACACAAAAAAACAGTACCATTTCCCATTCAGTCACAGTAGCGACAAGTACCAATTTGACACGTCATTACTTAGACTCGACTGGGATTCAAATGCCCGACCATCCGCAGGCCTGTGGACTACTTGTTCGGCCACTGCGTCTGGTAAACCCAATGTATTTATCTCAGAAAGCGACAGAAACTACTATGCAATTTGAATAACTACCTTAGAAGCTTGACGAGTGCGGGGATGCCACCAGACTTGAAGATGGCTAGCAGGCCCTGTTTGTGGTGCGAGAGGTTGTGCAGCGTGCCGGCTGCACAACGCGTTGTTTCCATGTCGTTGGTGTTGCTCATCGCACGAACGAGGGCCGCCACCATCTGAGGCGAATTCATAATGGCATGCCGACTCGCTTCTTTCTTCGACAGCTGGTGAACCATCATGGCAGCCTGACTGACTACCACCTGAAGAGAGCCGGGAAGGAAACCATGGTCAATTTTAAAGCGGACTCAAATTGATTTCAAGCAATTTTCAATATGGAATGAGCCATGACAATATGACATTGGCAAAATAACTTGTTTAATAATTAAATTCTGAATTGAGGGAAAAGGAATACTAATTCAATAATTTTCTTCAGCAGCTTTTTAAAAAAAGCATGAGTTTTTCAACAAGCACGAATTTTGTATGTCATTGGTTTGACTCGATCGGGAATCAACTCCCGATCTTCCGCATGGGAAACATGTGCTCTGTTGATTCGGTCACTGCGCCCGGTTTTAAACTAAGCGGTGGGGTGGTGGAGGGGAGAGGTGGCGCACCTGGTCCTCGTCGTTGAGCAGCTTGGTCAGCTCGGGAATGGCGCGCGTGGCCAGGTCTGCGTCGTCCTGGTAGTTGATGAGGTTGACGACTGCGTGCTTCAGCATCTGGCTCGGCTCGGCCAGACGCTGCACAGCCGTCGGCTGGTCAGGGTGGATCTGGGTCGACGGGATCTGGATCCCCTCCTCCAGCGTCTCCGGAAACATGGCAGCGCGTACGCGCTGTGACCGCGTCTGATTCAGCTGCTGGTTCATGTCTGCCCATGTGTGAAGAGGTATTATTATTATTGGTAAGGATATTCATTCATGTAGAGTTGCGCACACATGAGAGGGACATAGACGACTATGGATCAGTGCACCTCCATACTGATACATAGTCCTCTATGGATCAGTATGGACGGGCGCACATGAAGGGGACAGAGAGGGTCCATACATACGTGAAGATATGGAATTCAAGGCTATTTGAAGGCCGTTTTCATTTTGATTTAGTCTGAAATCGTCATTAAGAATGGCAATTTCAGACTAATTTAGATCCGCGGGAACAGTTTAATGGAATTCAAGGATTTTCAAGACTAATTAGCTAAAAATAGGTTTAAATTCAAGGCTTTTCAGGGCATTGAAATAGGGCAAATGAAGACTTTTCAAGACAATCCAGGCCCCGTACGGACCCTGGCACATGAAAGGGCCAAGTAGGACTAATATGCAGGGATGAAAGTGGCCGCCGGGAAAAAAAAGCGGAAATGCTGATGTTATCCCATAGCAGACATGAGCAGAGAAGTAAAACAAATTAGCTGATTGTGGGCGTATAACTCGACCGAAGGCCGAGTAGGGTGCAGGGAGGGGCCCCCCCTCTCCCCAAATCTTTTCTTCTCGGATTTACATGTATCTCGTGAACAGCCCAGGAAGCATTTAATTGGCGGAAATCAGCCAATTGGCGGGAAATGCTCATGCCTGCCATAGGTTTAGCATTGTCAGGGAATCGAGGAAAATTCCCGGAAGTCGGGTTGCATATATATTGGTATATATTGGTATACGCTGATAGTGCTGCGGCGCTTGGATCATTTATTAGTATATGCTGACAGTCCTGCGGTGTCTGCACCACATATTAGTATACGCTGATGGTGCTGCGGAATTGAAATATCCTGGAAATCCACGCAATCGCGCAGATCTTTCATCCCTGAATATGGGATAGCAGAAAGGTTGGTTGGTTGGTTGGTTGGTTGGTTGGTTGGTTGGTTGGTTGGTTGATAGTGTCGTGTCGGCAGCACTGGCCAGTTTCACAGTGGGTAGAATAGAATGTCATTTTTATTGGGTCTTTTTTAAAACAGAAACTAACATGTAAAGAGGGTGAATGAAGTGTGTCATTTCTAATATTTTAATAATTTAATTTGGACAGAGGAGGACATGCGGTTGGTTCGTTGTTGGAGTTTTACATCCTGGCAACAACTAAGGTCATCAGGACGGGGAGGAAATGGGAAGATGGCTTACCGTCAACCTGTTCCTGAGTGTAACCAGGGTTGAAGCTCTGGTCAAACTGGTCGAACATGCGAGACGAGTCCATGCCCTGTTCATCCGCATCCATGTCTTCGGGTCCTTGGCGGCTGCTGACGGACGGCACCTGCACAAGTACGACACGCGTAAAGTGAATCAAACTGACTGGGAATATTAAGGTGGTAAATCAAGCGTGCAGCCACCATTACATACTTCAGGTATGACACACATAAAGTGAATCAAACTGACTGTGGGACTATTAGGACGGTAAAACTAGCCTGCAGGCACAACCACATACTTCAGGTACGACATGTAAAGTGAAGCAGACTTACTGTGGGACTATTAGGGCGGTAAAACTAGCCTGCAGGCACTACTACATACTTCAGGTATGACACGTAAAGTGAAGCGGACTTACAGGGTCTTATAATGGTGGTAAGCAGTAGATAGCTACACAACAACTGAAAGTGATAAAAAAGAAGGGGCGTCACAAGACTATTACTGTCTAGCGGCGAAAACAAGTCATTAGACTTAACCGTTATGGGCAGCATAAATACACCCATCACACACAAAAAAAGACGCTAGTCTGCAGGGACCACATACTTCAGGTAAGACATGGGTAAAGTGAATCAAGCTGACTGTGGGACTATTAGGGTGGTAAAGCTAGTCTGCAGGCACCACTACAGACTTCAGGTACAAGATGCGTAAAGTGAATCAAACTGACTTTGGGATTATTAGGGTGGTAAAGCTAGTCTGCAGGCACCAATACAGACTTCAGGTACAACACGCGTAAAGTGAATCAAACTGACTGTGGGACTATTAGGGTGGTAAAGCTAGTCTGCAGGCACAACTACAGACTTCACGTACAACACGCGTAAAGTGAATCAAACTGACTGTGGGACTATTTGGGTGGTAAAGCTAGTCTGCAGGCACAACTACATTATTATTATCTTAATGGACCCACCTGTGTGGTGGCACCGGAGTGGATGCCCGAGTCACCCATGTACTGGTCGTGCCACATCATGGTCTGCTGCTTCGCGTCCATTTGTGGCATGTCCCGAGGCCCGGGCGCAGACTGGGGCGGTCCCGACAGGTCCATGTAGTTGTTCCCACCGCTCTGAACTGGAGACAAAACAATAGACTAGTTCGTAATCCCAGCTGCGTGGTGCATTGTGGGATGTCGGGAAGCAAAACAAACTCATGCGAAGCACATGGCATATGATAATACACTGGGTGCAGTTATGAAATGTGCTAGTTTCAGGTTATGCTTGAAATGTAGAATACCAACTAAATATATATATATAATAAATTAAGATGTTAATCTGTTATCTGCATTTACATCAACTACCACATCTTATACCATCTGTATCTAGATCTAGACAAATCTAGTCATTCAGACTAGTGCTAGAACTATAGCCAGTCACTTTCAATTATTTTGTTCATGTTTTTATTTATAACATCTGTAGAGCTAGAAAATGGATAGGGTTAGTCAGACATTGGTTATATATTTCTTTGAAACAAGTTTCTGTTGACACATTTGACAATTTAATATTTAGAAGAATTAAAAATAGTGATGTGAACCTCAGCCCCTACAGTGAGTGATTGTTTTGTGGAGAAGTGTATGTTTCTTCACTCCAAATGCTTAATTAATAATATTTGTGTCTTAAATATATTCCTGATATCATTATATTGCAAGCATAAATCCATGTTTGTGCCAATTTGTTCTGTATTTCCATTAATTTTGAATAAAATCGACGTTTTGCACTGCACATATCGGTTGGGGGCCTTTTTTTTGCTCACGCCATTTCCAGCGCATAGTGAATTTCGTGAAATTAAAAGAGATCCAACATACCGGTGCGGGGTTGCTGGTAGGTGGTCATGGTGGTCTCCTAGCGTCCTGTGGCGTCCTTGTGTCCTGGATGAGTACAATCAAGGGTCCTGCAACAATCAAACAAATGAGACGTCAGTACAATCAGGGGTCAGACAACACAAACCAGACAGTACAATCAAGGATCCCACAACAATCAAACACAAACCAAAATCGAAGCCAGACATCAGTTCAATCAAGGGTCCTACAATAATCAAACACAAATCAGACATCAGTACAATCACGGATCCTGCAACAATCAAGCACAAACCAAACATCTGGCAACAATCGAAGCCAGACATCAGTACAATCAAGGGTCCTGCAACAATCAAACACAAATCAGACATCAGTACAATCAAGCGTCCTGCAACAATCAAACCAGGGATGCCAGTTGGGGTGATGAAATTAGTGGAAAACACGAAAAGTGTTGCGGACACCTAAAAACACACATTAAACCACTGTCTGTGTCAAGTTTAGTTCAGGCAGTAACCGCTAGGTGGCGCCACTGTACTTCGGCTGCCGCTGACCGGGTAGGCTCAGTATTAACGGTAGTGTTCTCATAATGTGACAGGAGGCGCCACCGGTGGTGTCAGTGCTTAGCCTTGTGAGAAAGTCGTCATCGAATATTGACCAATCACAGCACACCAAATTCTTCATATTTTGCCCGTTCCATTAAAGATTTTCCAGTAGAAATTTCTACTGGGAATTAGTGGAATTATGGAAAATTGTCTATCTAAAAAAAAAAAAAAAACACTTTTCTTAACGTCCCAAATTATCTAAAAACATATAGAAAAATCGAATTTGAAACAAAAATTAACAAGTTAAATCGGTAGTAATAGATATGCATGGAAATTGGAAAAGTCAACAAATCTAAGCCATCCCAAATTGTCTAAAACAATAATAAAAAATGAAAGAAGGAGAAATAGTTTTTTTGTTGTTTTACGTCCTGCAACACCTAAGGTCTTATCAGGACGAGTACCGACTTGTGAGAGTGCACACTCATGGCGACTTCATCAGATATCAGCTCATCCAAAGGGTTTCATGATAGGCCAAATATCAGCACAGCCACTAAATAGCTTTTAGATTTCAAATTATATTCAACCGAACTGGCTTATATCAAAACAGAAGCTATTAATTTTCAGAATAATCTCGAACACTCAAAAGTTAGACAGATTCTAAAAAAGTTCCAAACAGTGTTCACCTATTGACTTTGATAACTCCCAATATTCATGTAATCAAAATAACTGGTGGTGGTAGAATCGGCAGAGCGCAGGCCTGCCGTGCGGGAGTTCAATTCCCAGTTTGAGTTAAACCAATGATTTACACTTCCTAGCTTGGCATTAATAGTGTGATGGGGCCCTCTATTGTCCACCCGGACGCAAGCAGGAGAACGAGTACGCTTGCTTCCAGTCTTTATTCTCAGCTCACTGCGGCGTCCACGATCAAGTGACCCGCCTCTACCCAGCGTAACCTCCCCCGGAAGTTACGCTAGCCGCATGCAGTAGGTGGCAGCCCTGATGTGGCGCTGCCCGGCGGTTAACGTACCGCCACCTATCGCTATAAACTGTGACGGTGTCGGAGCAGTCCTTGCTGCCACCGTATGGTAGTGGAGCTCATGTCTGGACTACTACAATAGGTTAGGGCAAGGACTGGCTAGCTCAGTGGGGCAGGGCTATAAAGTCGCTTTGAGTGTGTACTGACACGTCAGTACCCATCCTGATATGACCTTAGATGTTGCTAGGACATAAAACTCCAACAACCAACCGAGCCATCCTGATGAATACAATGTATAAAACATGATGCCCCATGCATGAGCCCTGAGGCTAAACCTCCATTCAGACGACAATGTGAACGCCACACTGCTTTGTTCCAACCATTCACAAAGCTAGGTCCACAAATTGACAGCCATGTCCTTTCGGTGTGTACACCAAAAGCAATATCGCACTTTTTCACTTCGAATATTTCCAAAGTGAAGCCTGTAAAACAAGTCGATTCAAACTAACGTAAGCTTGGTCGTAATGCTTGCATTGCGCTTGATAGACGAGATCACCGTTCCGACTGTGCATGCGCTGAAAACGGCCCTGGCAGCAAAGCAAATGTGTATAGCCATTCAGTTTGCCGATACGAGTATGGCAAAACTTCCATTTTATTCCAAATTAATAGAAATACATAACAATTTGCATAAACATGTATGCACACATGCAATATAATGATCTGATGAATAAAACTAAGACAACTAGCCATAGTTAAACATTTTGAGCTTAGAAACATACAATTCCACACAAAACAATCAGTCACTTTTAAGGCTGATATCCACATCACTATTATTAATTCTTGTTCTAAATATTACAATGCCAAATGTGTCACCATACACTTGTTTCAGATAAATATATAATCAATATCTGATTAACCATACTAATTTTCTAGTTCTACATATGTCATGAACCATAGGATATAAATAAAAACAAGAATAACACGAATAAAATAAGTAAAACTGACTGGCTATTGCTCTAACACTAGTATGAGTGCCTAGATTTCTCTAACTGTAAATGCACATGGCATAAAATGTGCTGATTATATTGATGTAAATGCAATGCTGGATAAAAGATTAATATCTTAATTTATCATATAACAAATTATTTTTTTTAGTTGGTATTCTAGGTATCAAACAAGAGCTGAGATGAGCTGAAACTAGCACATTTCATAGCTGCACCCAGTGTATTAGCATGTGCCATGTGCTTCTCGCGAGTTTGTTTTTCTTCCACGCATCCCACAATGCACTGCGCCGCTGGAATGGCGATGTAGTCTATTCGCGGCGGGAGAAGAAGCCCCCCATCCCTTGGCCGCTGACAGCTTCCCGTTCACGCTCCCCGCCCCTTCCGCCGACACCTGACTGTTGGCTCTCTCCCCCCCCCCCCTCCCTCTTCGCTGACAGCTCACTGCCAGCTCCCTCTTCGCTGATAGCTCACTGCCAGCTCCCCCTTCGCTGAGAGCTCACTGCCCCCCCACCCCGAAAAAGAAACATGTATTAAGTTGCTCGTTTTAACCTAGCTTACCTTTAGTTCGAAGTGAAAGAGCGTAATATAATGATATCATGAATATATTTTACGTCATTTGAAGTGAAAACATTCCAAAGTAATATTGACGACCACATCAAAACTGACTATAAGCATCAGTGGGAGCGGGTTCTAATTCACTTACTATTCCCTTCCCATCCTGATATGATGTTAGATGTTGCCAGGACGTAAAACTCCAACAACCAACCAATCTAAGTTTGTTGTTTTACGTCCTAGTAACATCTAAGGTCATCAGGACGGGTACCAACTTGTGACAGTGCGCACTCATGGCAACTTTATAGTGTTGCCCCACGACCTGATATCCCACTCAGTCACATTATCATGACACTGAGCCAACCAGTCCCTGCCCTATCCTATTAATGCCTGGCTAGGAAGCGACAAGTATAACTTTTTAAGTCATTGGTTTGACTCGACCAGGATTCGAACCCACGAGGTCATATCAGGACAGGTACCGACTTGTGACCGTGCACACTAATAGCTACTTTATAGTGATGCCCCACTGGAAGACCAGGCTGTCAGCACCATGACCTGATATCCCGCTCAGTCACATTAGCCTGACACTGAGCCAACCAGTCCTTGCCCTATCCTAATAATGCCGAGCGCCAGGCTAGGAAGCAACCAGTATAAATTTTTAAGTCGTTGGTTTGACTCGACCATCGTTCGAACCCACGACCTACAAACACGGGAGACGGACACTAACTCATTCGGCCATCCCGTCTGGTCTCCTCACCCTCTAAGAAGCTCATGTGACGTGGGTGGCCGACAGTACACCCAGCTCCTGCCGAACTGATCCCAGTTGAGTTTGTTTTACGTCCTAGCAACATATAAGGTCATATCAGGACGGCTACCAACTCATGGCGACTTTATAATGTTGTATCAATTTTGTACGTCATCGGTTTGACTCAGCTGGGATTCAAACTCAAACCACCGACCTTCCGCACAGGAAGCCAGCGCTCTACCGATTAGTCCACCGTGTCCGGCCCCAGTTGAGAAATCGTGGCCAAAGCCCGCACAACCCCCGCACACCCAATAACCCGGACACTACAGGTGTGTAAAGTGGTGGCTGGCGGTCATTACCAACATTCCTGTGCACTGACACACCTCACCACGGACATGGGCCGGGCCGTTCTCTGAAACTGGGTATCACCTTTTGTGACATGGGAAGCCAAAAGAGAAAACATTCCAAATAATAGCTGAAAACATTCCAAATAATAGAAGAATCCATATATATCAGGGATGAAAGTGGTCTCCGGGGAAAAAAAAGCGGAAATGCTGATATTCTCCCATAGGTTTAACATTGTCGGGGAATCGCGGAAAATTCCCGGAAGTCAGGTTTTAAATATATTGGTATACGCTGAAAGTACTGCACCGTTTGAAGCATGTATTAGTAATGTACGCTGATAGTGCTGCAACGCTTGGAGCATTTATTAATATTAGTAGTGTACGCTGATAGTGAAGCGGCGTCAGCACGATCAAAGAGGATAATAATAATAATTAGTATACGCTGATGGTGCTGCGGGATTGAAAAATCCCGGAAATCCGCGGAATGGCGGAGATCTTTCATCCCTGATACTCAAATGAAGGTTTTTACATGTGGATATGTCAAGAGATGAAAAAAAGATTTCTAAACAATACATTTAAAGACATAACATCATTTTTAACATACACAACACATTCAACCGAGATCTTTTATATATTACAGTTAAGCAAACAAAATTGTGTTAGATTTTTAGAAGAACAACTTTGAAACAGTTGTGTAAATTTTGATATATATATAAATGTGTAAAATTTCACATTTTCACTTCACCACAAAATCATATAAAGATACTTTCGATTCATTTTGCGGGATAGAATAAATACATGTAGTATTGCTTACATACTTAATAACATTAACAAACAAGAGGCAAAAATTATTTGACTTGTAATTTAAAAAAAAAAAAAAGGAAATGAACTATGTCCATCATAACATGGTCAGGAAAGATGTGGTACCCAGCTCAGAGAACCACCCACCTACACCGCCACCACCTCCCTCTCTACCCCCCCCCCCCCCCTAATTCCAACTACGGTCACAGTACAACACGGCCGCAACTTCCTGCACGGTCACGTGACCGCGCATAGTCGTGGCGCCACAGTGACGTCACGACCGCCTGCCTATGACGTCATAGAGGGCCGTCAACAGACTAGGCACTGCCGGCATTGAGCGCGAATTAGGACGGATTTCATTCCCGATTGGACTGATGTTTATGGAGCATTAAACTCCTCAACTTTGATCAATCTATTGTGTGTATATATTGAAAAGTATTCAATGTATCAATTAATTTTTACTTTAAAAAAAAAGAAGGATTTTAAGGTTCAAAGTGCCAATCGAAATCTAGTCTAAAATAATAGAAAGTTAAAATTAATTGAAAATTAAAATAAAGCGTAAATTGACGCATTTCAACATCAAGAGAGATTGCATTTTGTAGTACTAGTCTCGTTCTGTTATCAATATCAACTCAACTCCCACAAATACCATCATAAGCTGTGTTTACACGGGCGAGTTAAAACGCCTCATATAAAACCACTTGCCTAGATCGATTTACAGTTGCAGTGTAAACGCGACGCTGTGGCATTTTAGGGCTGAATCGATTCATATAAATCGGTACATGTAAACCACTTTGCAAGGTAGTATAGATGAAGCGATCTAGCTCGGTGTGTGTAAACGCACCACTAAATCGATTCATATAAATCGCTTTGTCTTAAATCGGTTTGGAATTGCCCCTGTAAACACAGCTATAGTTATGTTTTTTTCAACGAAAGCTCTCCGAGAGCTTAGCATTCTGCGATTAAAGATTGGAATTAGAGCACTTTGCCAGTGGTACACACAAAGAGATTCCCGAAGTTAAAGGACCGGCGCACGATCAAGGCTCGACTGGCGGGGATCCGCGCCGGCGTCGCCCTGACCCACATTTTGGGGTTAAAGGTCAGCCAGCATGGCTGCTCTGTGGCGGGACTGGCTGCCAAGTGTGTCAGATACTCGTCCAATAAGGTTGGTTGTTGGAGTTTTACGACCTGGCAACATCTATGGTCATATCAGGATGGGTACTGACTTGTGACTGCGCACACAAGGCGACTTTATGGTGCTGCCCCTCTGGGAAATCAGGCTACCAGCACCATACTTCGGCCACCCCATCCGGTCGGTCGTCCAATAATAGTTTCGCGATCATTCCCACCCAACAGACATGAAACTCACGAAATTGAAGGTTCTGATCAGTAATAGATCGACCCGAAAATCGCCCAAAAGTATTTGTGTATGAATTTCTGTACTTTTGCGTTTTCCTGGCTTTCCCTGGAAAATCGCTCAAATGTATTTTTGTATGAATTTCTTTACTTTTAATTAAAAACAAGAAACCATGTGCTAAAATATCAGCCAGTAACTCCTTGGAAACGCCACCAAATAGCTCATTTCAAAAAGAAATTCTGGGAGTAATGCCCCCCCCCCCCGAGCTGCCACCACTCGGGTTCCACGCCCGCAACCCAAAACCTCAAGGACTCTCAGTACCTGCAGGTTGGCAACACTGACATAGTGCTAAGACTATGCTAGGAGAGTGTACAAAACCTGACTTCTGGTAATTTATATATTTTATTGACAGTTCTAAACCTAGGAGAGTCCTTCCACAGTAATACAATCTACATAACCAAGTGACTGATTAATGGTAGTCTTAGACCAGGTCAGATGCAAAGGCTATATTCACTGTGGCACAATAATGTAAAATCTGAAAATCAGTGGGCACTGACACTCTAATCAGGGTGGTGGTTCATCTTTGGTATTTTGTTTTGCTTGTTTTATGTCCTAGCAACATCTAAGGTCATATCAGGACAGGTACCGACTTGTGACAGTGCACACTCATGGTGACTATAGTGCTGCCACACTGGGAAATCAGGCCACCGGTACCATGACCCGATATCCCAGTCACATTATCCTGACACTGAGCTAACTATTAATGCCGAGCGCCAGGCTAGGAAGCGACAAGTATCAATTTTTAAGTCATTGGTTTGACATGACCAGGATTCAAACCCACAAACTCATGGGTTCGGATCTACCAATCTCCCAAAACAGGAGACGGATGCTCAACTCATTCGGCCACCCAGTCTGGTCACCCCTCTCCCCTTAGTAAGACGATGAAAGTTTGACAAGAGTGGCCACGGAGGCAGCGGGTGAGGACCGATTGGTGTCTTGCCAGCATATTGCATGACTAGCAATTCTACAAATGGGATGATGTGCAAATTGTTTTGTTGCTTGTCCCCTTCATGTTGCCATTTAGATTTATATAGTGATCATTCTGTTTGTTTGTGTTTGTTGTTTTACATTCTAGCAACATCTTAGGTCATATCAGGATGGGTATCAACTTGTGACAGTGCGCACTCATGGTGACTTTATAGTGCTGCCCCACTGGGAGACCAGGCCACCATCACTATGACCTGATATCCCAATCAGTCACATTATCCTGACACTGAGCCAACCAGTCCCTGCCCTATCCTAATAATGGCGAACGCCAGGCTCGGAAGAGAGAAATATAAATTGTTACATCATTGGTTTGACTCGACCAGGGTTCGAACCCACAACCCCACGATCTACCAATATGGGAGCTGGACGCTCTAACTCATTCGGCCATCCCGTCTGGTCGATCATTCTCTGAAACTGGGCACTAAATGGTGCCATGGAAACTAAAAGTTAAAACCTTACAAATAATTGCAAAAAAACATTCAAAACAATAGCAGAATCCATGTTCCTATGAAGGTTCATATGCTGTGCATAGGTCAGAGTTGAAATTTAGTTTTTCACGTTTTAATCTTATACAAATTGAGGAAGCTGTTAAAATTAATTAACATCCATCTATCCATAACATCATTTTAACACAAAACAAATTCAAACAAGAATTTATTGATTAGTCAAGCCAAAAGAATTGCTACTTGCAAGAGAAAAAGAACATCTGGATAGATGTATGGCGTTTGATTCATAGTTTCACGTTAACAAAAGCATAAACCTATTTTGTGGGATAGATTATAAATACATACATAGTATTGCTGTTTGTTTGTTGTTTTACATCCTAGCAACATCTAAGGTCATATCAGGACGGGTACCGACTTGTGACAGTGCGCACTCATGGTGACTTTATAGTGCTGTCTCACTGGTAAACCAGGCCGCCGGCACCATGACCTGGCATCCCACTCAGTCACATTATCCTGACACTGAGCACACCAGTCCTTGCCCTGTCCTAATAATGCCGAGCGCCTGGCTATGAAGTGACAAGCACCAATTTTCAAGTCATTGGTTTGACCCCACGACCTACCAGCACGGGAGATGGACGCTCCAACTCATTCGGCCATCCCGTCTGGTCTCTGGCTAACATAAATACATTCATAGTATTGCTAACACACTAGTCAACAATAACTATTTGACTTACCCCCCCCCCCCCACCCACCAAGGAAAAAACCATTAAATGTATACAGCCCGCGCCCCATGGCCTCCCTTAGCACACAGCAGACATAGCTCTGCCTCCAGGCACGGATTCAATAGTCCCCAGTACAATGTCCATGTTATCATCGCTAAACAATCAGCCTACGTGTACAATTAGAACGGACACTCCTACTGGCTCCATCAGACACTGCCCCCCCCCCCCCCACACACACCCTAGACAGATAAAAGCCTCAAATATCCGAAACCCAACACAGTCAAATGGTGCAATAAATAAACATCTAGTGCAGACTGAGGTATGCCAAAGACCCTATAATACTAAGACAGCTCACTCAGCCTGTACAGTGTAATCAAAATGATCAAACCCACCACTTGGCGCGCGGGTTGTTCTCCTGTATAAATGTATATATGAATGTGAAAGACGTGTGATGATGGTTACATGTGAAACACCAACCAGCAGCCAGCTGATCAAACCCACAAGATGGCACTGCGAAATTTACATTACCATTGGAGAGATAGGGAGTGAGCAGTCTTAGACCCCAAACACAGGCTGATTGCTTATTGAATATGCCAAATTCTGTCAAAAAATGCTCCACTTCAACACCATGGCAAAACAAACCACAAAGGGTTTTTACTAATTTATTGCAGCAGAAACAACCTTTGTTCTCTTACCTTTAACCTGGTCTTGGATTCATTTTATTATTCAAATAAATAAGCCTGACATAGCTAAATAAAAACTACTACCAACTCCCAGTTTTCACTCTCAAACCATGGTAATTCCCTGGTGCAGATGTGTCACGGTATCCCCAGTAAAATTAGCTAGTGTACATCCAATTTGTGGAACAATGCCATTTGTTGATCAAAGTACCCAGGAAAAAGATACTAATACCCCTAGATAGGTGAGATTCTGAGCTTTCCATTCATATAAAACTGTATATGTTTTAATTTTAGAGAAAATGCAAAAAAAAAATGATTGAATTTTTAGGTTACAAAAATTTCCATTTTAAGTGCTATTTTCTACTGAAAATATAATTTTAAAACCCTTAAAAGTTGGTATTGAATTAAAGAGAATTTAATTTACTGTCCAATCATAATTACCAGCGCTCATGCGAACCTATGGCGCTCATGCTCACGGCGATTTAATGACTAAAAATAGGGTTTCTAGCAGGAACTGGTCTTCCTCATTCCACTGCTCATTGCCCTAGTTTTAATTTGGGGAGCTATAAAAAAAAAAGCTATCTTTTTAGCTTTGCGCAGGACCGATAGAGTAACAACCTAAAAAAGTCCATATCTTCCTTATTATTAGATCAATTTTGACAAATGAAGTGAAGTGTTAGGATATTGAATTTGAAAGAAAATGACAAGTGAAATCCATTAAATCAAGCTCAAACCCGTTTTTAAAAATCACTTGGGATACCTATGTGGTAGTAGTACCTGACTGGCCATGTGCAAGGATTTTTGCTACTTTTGAAGAGATGTATAAAATCATTGTAAAATTAAAATAATTCACATCTATCAAAGTTTATTATATAGATTATGATGTAAATAGAAAGAGCATATTGAGGATAATACAATCTCCAGATTTCATGGAATTATCTTGTACATGTGTTTTTCTGTGCCATTTCAAACTTGCTCAAAATTGGGCATTTTTGCCAGATTTGATCACAATCATTATAAAATTAAAATAATTCACATATGTCAAAGCATATTATATACTGTAAATAGAAAAAGCATATTGACGATAATAAAGCCTGAAGATTTCATCCAATCATCTTGTACGGGTATTTTCTGTGTCATTTTAAACTTGCTCAAAATTGGTCATTTTGCCAGATTTGATCATAATCATTGTAAAATTAAAATAATTCACATATATCAAAGTGTATTTTATATAATGGAAATAGAAAGAAGATATTGAGCCTAATAAAGCCTGAAAATGTCATGCAAGTATCTTGTATGGGTCATTTTCTGTGTAATTTAAAACTTTCTCAAAATTGTTAATTTTTTACCAGATTTTACCACTTGCCAACGTGAGCTCTGGAGCATTTTGGACCTATTTCTATCAACTTTTCCCAATCGTATGCGGTCCTGAAAAAAATACAGGTGACAAGACTCACCTATAGGTCAGGGAGAAATAAGAATAATCCATCTGGGGTGCATATTTTTTTCACAAGCCCACCTCTAAAAGTGCTCTACAGCTAAATTAGAAAAATGGTGAGTTATGAGAAATTGTAGTTTTTAGCATTTTTGAAGATCCATATCTTGAAATGTAACCATCTCATACCCCTAGATCTCTATATTCTCTTTATACAGGCCATGGAATCACCAGAAAAAAACATTAGAAGTGAGATAGGGTGATTAGTTTTAATTTGGGGGACCATCAAAAATGATATCTTTTTAGGTTCGGATGGGCCCAATTAAGTGACAATCTAAAAACGTCCATATCTTCCTGAATTTTGACAAATGCGATTTTGACAAATGAAGTATCGTTTTGTTTCAAATTAAATAACCTAACAGATGAAATCCATTAAATTAAGCTCAGACCTGTTTTTAAAAATCACTTGGGATACCTAATTATAATTTATAGGGTCTTTGGGTATGCCATGCTTGAAAATAGCCATACAAAGCCAATGTCCAGCAATATATTTCAATGTATGTGTAATAGGCTGCACTGACCTCTCAGGCAAGTAACCACATAGACAGGTAGGCATGGGTAGTGTGTTGATATCAGGGAGCCTAGGTGGTGTAATGTCAGCACACTGGCCCGGAATGCAAAGAGATGTGGGTTCGAGTCCCCCTCTAGGCGCAATATTTCCCATTTTCATCACTGCCCAGAACACAAGAAAACTATATATATATAGCAAATGAGAACTCGCTTTTTAAGTATGCACTTTAGACTCGTACCCTGACCTCAACTTTTAAAGAAGCAGAATTTCTTTTTTTTTTAATGGGAAATATGAGTTGCAATAAATCCGCCTATGCTAGGAAATGATCCATATCATATATGGCCAAGAGGAACACGATCAAGTGTACTATCGCTGTGATACTAGATCACATGTAACAATGATCATGTATACCGCTACAGGATCTAATTACTAATACACCAGACACAATTAGTGATACCCGTTTATTTAGTCATACATTGTAGTAAGCAATAATGTCTATTAATGATTAATAACGACCAGATAACGGAATCAACCTAATTAATTAAGAAAGTCGACTGAGAAACACGATGATGGGTACCAACTCGGCATAATGATAGTGCAAAACAATTCCATACATATTATCATTTTATTATGTCAAATAATCATTATAATGCCGAATAACAGCTATTAATTTCACAATACCCGCCTTCCTAAGTGATAGCCTCCTAATAAATTAAATAAATGACAAGGGCTTGATGAAACAACACCCGGGTGTTTTTTTTTAAGGGGGGGGGGGGGGGTTTAAGTGAAATAATGTTATTCTATTTTAACTAGGATTTTCACAAACTTAATCAGATAAAAATGGGGTTCTTTAAATTAGTAGAACACGTAAATTGTTATTCATGTGAATTTATTTCCACAGGTTTTGGATTAGTTCTAAGAATTAAACAAAATAAAAATTTGAAAGTGAAATTCTATCAACTAATTTCAGAAAATTGGCACAATCTGAATCTCACATAACGACCCCATTTTTGCAATAGCTGAATTAGTGAATAGTCAATAGATAATGGATATATCCCATATTGTTGGGTTTACTTACCGGGGTTTTCTCCCATGTAATAATTATAAACGAATTAGAAATGTAATAGAAGGACCTGTAGAAAATTGGTTGGTAAACTAAATAACGTTGGAGGAAATAACTTTGGCCAACAGAAATCCCCCCCCCCCCCCAATATAATCGACCAGTACGACCAGTTTAAGTTATGAGTTAGTCTCCGGACCGCCGGGCCCTTCTTAAAAGTTAGCGCTAAAATACATACAGCGTTGGTTTTTAATTTATACTACATATCTCAGAAAGACAATACCTAATAACAGTATATCATTTATACTGTATATTGTAGCATACTTGGCCTTCAAACACCGTGAGAACTTTTCGTGTTTACCGACTTGGGGGACATGGCCACCAGAACCCAGAACGGCAGCACTGTCACGGTAAAAACCACACTTTTCACGGGGCATTATCTTGGCAAATATCGGTCGGAAACCAGCGAATGTGGTCGTAAGTTAATACTCACCGGTCAAGTAGGACCTAGAGACCTGTAAAACTCCGCTCAGGTGCCCAGGTTCGTGTCGGCTTTTGTTTCGGGGCTCAGAAGTGGAGTTAACACAACGAAATTTGAAATGCCAAGATGGCGTTTGCTTGACTCGCGGGCACCTGCTGGTGTTTTCTCACTACGCAGCCCTAAAATAGTGCGCCATCGATTCGGTGCCACCGGTTTGTATATCGTCTTTACAATATTCATATTTGCAGTACCACACACACATCAGATGGTAAATGGAATTAATTGCATTATAAATAATAATGTGATGATTTACTATAACACATTATGGTTCGCGGATAACTTCACAGGGACCGGTTTACCACTCGCGGTATTCATACATTAATTATTGCTGGTCAGCCATGAAGAATGTAGGTCCGGTTGTGTGGGGCCAATCAAAGAAATGGAAACAAAATTGTTTACATCCATGGCCAATCGGGGACCTCCGTCTATTAAGTATTTAAATGAGCAAGTTAGAGTTAAAGGTTTAAATATCCCGGCACTTCGTCTCGTGGTTAGGCCCTTTTAACTTTAGACAGTTTGAGAAACTGTTTTAAAGAAAGTATGTACATGCCCTAATTACCTTTTCGGCATATACTCATAGATTAATTATTCTCGGATTTTGTGATGAGTATACGTTTATACCAATATTTCTTTCTTTCTCGGCATCCTTTTTTTTGGGTGGGGGCGGGGAGGGGGTGGGGGGTGATTGGATTTATTTTAATCCAAACATTTGATTCAGCAATGCAATTGTATGATTACCATAGAGTTAATAATGCATATTTACAAACATCAAAATGCATATATATGCATTTTGATGTTTGTAAATATATATATGTTCACATACATACATACATACATACATACATACATACATACATACATACATACATACATACATACATACATACATACATACATACATACATACGTACGTACGTACGTACGTACGTACGTACGTACGTACTTACATACATACATACATACATACATACATACATACATACATACATACATACATACATACATACATACATACATACATACATACATACATACATATACCTTGTATATGTGACGTCCTATACACAAATAGCCTGAAGTGCGACAAGTAATCATGTGTGGTCTCTGTGGCCTAATGGTTAGTGTTGAACTTGTAAATTGAAGTTGTTTGGTGGTGTGGGATCAAACCCCAAACACAACACAACCTTTTTTTTCCTTCATTTTTTCATTCATCCACAAAAAAACGTTTTTCATCTATATCTGTTTCTCATTGAATTATGCAATGTAATTGTACTAACATATATTTTACATTACACAACTATATTTCCTGATTGAACTACTCTAAAGAAGATTGAAAATACCCCAGTTTTACCCAGCCATTTTTAAAACAACAGCTGCCAGCTAGTCCCAGCCTCAGAACTGACCTACTTCTGGTGGTGAAGTGGGTCCCCTACTCTCCCCACACATATTTGGTTCTTTAAACATAAAAACCAAACAAGGTTGTGCTTGGAGAGCATTTGTCGGAGTATGGTTCTCCCACAAAATGTTATTGATGCGGAGTCAATTAATTCATTCAAGAATAGATTAGAAAAAGCATGGGCTGATGATCCAGGGAAAGTTGACCCCTTATTCACCACATGCTACTAATTACTCCTTGTGCTGCTTATTTACTTGCACTCAAGCAAAAATGAGAGACAAATAAGTGTTCACACTTCCTGTCTACCATTCGCTATATCGCATACATACACATAATGCACTTTATATTCGTTGCAAAGCAACATTTATATCACTCCTGGACAAAGAGTATAACGATTGATGGTTTGTGGGGGTTTTACATCATAGCAACATCTATGGTCATATCAGGACAGGTACAAACTTATTATGACAGTGCACACTCATGGTAACTTTATAGTGCTGCCCCACTGGGAGATCAGGCTGCTGGCACCATGACCCAATATCCCACTCAGTCACATTATCCTTACACTCAGCTAACCAGTCCTTGCCCTGTCCTAGTAATGATGTGTGCCACGCCAGGTTTTGGGACGAGTATCAATTTTATAAGTCATTGGTTTGACTCGGCAAACTCCCAATTGTAGAATATCTAGGCTCCCTGACGCAATCAGCCTACTTGTGTAGCCCTATGTAGCATTTCACCTGGGGAATGCGTATAACTTGATATATAATGTTTGATCACATAATTTTATTTGTGGCCCAAAATGAGTTTTTGTGTCTGTATTAAAAAAATATAAAAATGTTTCCTATGGTAAATATTGTGTCAAGAAAACAGGGTGTTTCGGATAGAAGAAATGTGAGATGCCTATAGTTACTTGAAATTGTAATAGAGGGAGTGCATGTGATGTCAACACTCAGCGGTCAGCCATCTTGGATTACACTTAATACCACTTATGGCACCCTCTGTTGTATACCAAGAACACTACGGCCACCAACGGGCCTACCTAGTTGGCCACCAAAGTATGTGGCGCCACCTAACGGGTACTGCCCGAACCTATCTAATTCTTTGACAGAGCATCCAATGTGTCAACATACTACACTTCAGCAACGATGTGAAGCTACATGATTAAAAAAATACTTCCTCCCCATTAAAAAAAACCTTTTCCCCCAAACTTCTGAGGCCAAAACGCTCAAAACAGTGACAAATAAACCAACAAATCGATAAATAAACACAATGTAAACAGTTTCAAGCCTTTCATATGTAATCCAATATGGCCACCGGAAGTTGTCTCGTGACATCATTACACCCACTCTATATGCAGATATAGCCAGCAGACCTCACACAAGGAATTCATCACCACTGGGTGGTGGTGGCGCTATGGTTAATGATGGCGACCACCAATTGGTTGTCTAATCCAGGACTCTGATTAGTTCATGCCAGCCTTCAAAGGTGGTATACGAATTCGTGTAAAACCTGGATTCTCCTGCATATCGTTTCGTCTCATCAAGTTCTAGATTTGTGTGTGTGTGTATACGTATGTAATAATATTCTGGAATGAAAGTAATTGAATTGAATAACGAATGCTATACTTGGTAGTTGTTAGGCTTGTTAATATATCAAAATAATTAATTATGATTTTAATCATTCATAATAATCTTTAAGTTGTTAATTACTTAAAGCTTCGTAGTTAGGTTACTGTACCAATTTTTCGAAGCCAACACGCTTGGTACCTATTTAGATATCCTCCTCCATATCCAACTTAGATAGCTGTTGCACAGAAGGGAAAACTAGGTCAACTAAACTGAACTGGTTACTGCTGAAGCCTAATGTGTCCAGCATTGTTATCTATACGCTAAAATTAATTAATTATGGTTTTCAAGTCAGTTGTATCCAAACCAAAACTAGCTATTAAACTAACTTCGATCAAAAGTTAAGTAGCTTATCATGATCAACCAAATATGTTTACATCAAAATATGACAGACACTTTTAAAAAGAACTATGCAATTTTATTATCACTGATTAAGCTTTTTTTTCTTTCTTAACGTCACGAGCCCATGGTTTTGGTGTCCATCTACTCCTATCACTATCAGGCCATCACAGGATGGCGGCAAAAAGGTCTCATGGCGCCACCTATCGATTGATTGAACAAGGACTTCAACTATTATGGGATGGCGGGATGGTTTTGTAAAGGCCAAGCGAGTGGGGACGAGAAGAGGACAGCAAAATTCCCGACGTTATTTTTGCCAGTTTCGTACAAATCTAGACATTTCTAATGCATACAGACCGACTGCAAATGACAAAGTTAATCCCTATCACATTAATGCGTAGTGATTTTCTCTAGGGTATCTTTTCGATCCATGACTTTCAGTCTCGCAACGGCCTGACATGAGTCAGGTTTTCCTGCTGAACTTGAGAAAGACTTGACAAGACACCAGTCCGGTGAAAACTTGTGCATCTTAAATTTCGCTATTTTGACGAACAAGACATGGCAACTGAGACATTTATCAAAGATGTTAGACCAGGACAAAAGAACGTGAACGTTATATTCATTGTGCTAGAAATAGGTAGGTATCCCCTAAACGACAGCGGTTAACTCAGGAAGCGGCTTTTCCCATTATTCATTAACTTGATCGATGATCCCTTACGAACGCGTGAAAATTATAATACACTATACAGACAATTTCGGTGCTCACATAAATCTAAATTTCGGCCACATATATGACGCCTTTTAATTTGTTGACCTCTTAGGTTACTGAATTGCTATTTGGGCAGTGGCTTATGTAACGCAAAAGGATGGGACATTCCTACTCCCTTGACATTATTTCAGATATGGATGAACAATTTGTGCAACTTGTTTTCATTCTTGGTTTGTTCTATATCCGCTAGGTGGCAGCATGGTAGGAGCTCTCATACAACAACGCTGTAGGTTCATAATTAATAATATAATTCCAGCAACACTTTTTTTGCAAGACTATTTTACTATGCAATACAACGTGTCACAACCACTTTTTACTATGCTTATTATAAATGAAATAATCTGTATGGTCTAATGAATTTACTTCTGATTCGCAATTTAAAGTGGCTAATAGCCGTGTTTACACGGGGAATTGTGAAACGTTCTAGACAAGGCGATTTATATGAGGCGTTTTTGAGGCGCGTTTACACGGACAGAGTTTAAAAAGTGTTTTGGCGCCGGGAACCAGCAGCCTGTGGCGCGCCTGTAGCCGGTGAGCACTGCTATGTGTTTAGTTTACACTCGTCGATTCGACTCAGATGTAGCTGCTACGTTAATATCGCTTGGAATTTAAGGTTAATTTAATTAAATTTCATTATTTGAGTATGAAATTCTGTTAAATATGATCGCATTCACTAGATTTCGGCCTAATCGGGCCCTAACACTGCCGGGAACCAGCTGAATCGCTTCATCTATACTACCTTGCGAGGTGGTATAGATGAACTGTTTCATATGAATCGATTCAGCCCTAAAATGCCTCAGAGTCGCGTTTACACGCCAAATGTGTGTCGATCTAGGTAAGTGGTTTCATATGAAACGTTTTAAATCGCCCGTGTAAACAGGGCTATAGATCAACTTGACTGTATTGAGATTAAAAGTAAAATAACCTGAACGAGTTTGGACCCAGAACTAATTACCTTTCTGGTGATAAATTAATAGGGTTGCTCCACTCTGTAGCATTCATAATTGATTGGATCATTATAATGTACTTACATTTTTTTATAAATTGAAGTAACATTTGAATGTAAAGATTTAAGGGGCCAGTTCTAGGTCGCTGAGACACCACCCATACTCCGATTAATGCTCTCCAAGCATACGTTTGCTGGTTTTCAGTTTATGCAACTACATATGTGGGGGAGGGGGGGGGGGGAGAGTGCTGACATTGGTTGCCTCTGTTGTGTGTTATTTAGTCCAGCAGCACTGACACTTTTAGACAACCATATGGAGAAAAAAATGGTAGAAATTGCAATCTAAAATGATAAATATGAAGTTCAAATGTTTATTTATCATAACCAGCTACTTTTTGTGTGAATAATTGATTAAATCATGTAGATTAATAGACTTTAAAAGTTGAATTGAGAGCTTTCTGTGGCTGCCATCTTGGTGGTTGTCATGGCTTCCCCTGGGTGTGGGGAACCCCTCTAGGTCATGTGATGAGGGAATCCCACCTATGATGTCATTCATACATCACAGACCTCAACTCTCCTCCCACATGTTCAGTGGCATGAACTGAACAAACTAAGCAAATGTATGTTTGGAGAGCTTTTGATGCTGGATTCATTTGTATCTGCGTGAGGTATAACCGGCAACTTTAACTTTGGACATACTTGAAATGAAGCAAATTAATTATTTGTGTTTACACTGAAATGATGGATATGATAGGCGTCAGCAGTGAGAGGTTCTATGAAAATTCAAGTGAATTTGTAGTCCCTTCTGTGCAACTATAAATGTTTAATGAATAAGCCAGTACCTAAGATGAATATGTAGGATGAAATCTAGGTAATCGTTTTAGTTTAGATAATTTAAGGCTTGCATCAGATTATACAATTTTAAATTCCCCAACCCTTTTTGTTTCTTTAAAGTTGCATAGTCTGATGGTTTTGAATTTCTGTATTTTTTTCTGAGATAAATATATTATATCGATCACTAGTATCTACTTTACATTAATTCAAAGTTACTTTTATTTTAAATGGTAAACTTTTGAGATATTTTGAGTGCAAACATGGAATATTAGTTTTGGCAAGCTTGCCAAAACTCTGACACCATAGACTTCTGCAGTAACAGGTTCTGTTAAATTGACTCAGTATTGCCTTCTATGCAGAAACAAATGCTAAATAAGTGCATCAGTATCTAAGTTAGATATGTCAAATCAAATCTAGATAATTGGTTTAGTTTTGAAAATTTGATATTTCATTGGACTATGCAGCTTTAAGTTGCATATTCCAATGGTTTTGAATGTGTCATTTTCTGAGATAAGTAATATATTAGATTGATTATTGTAATCTAACTTACTTTAGTTGAAGCAACATTAATTTAAAAGGGCTAACTTTGGAGATATTTGAAGTTGAAACGTGCAAAATTAATTTTGGCAAGTGTGCCAAAACTCTGACACTATAGTCTTTTGCACTAACATATTCTATTAAATAGATTCAGCATTGCCCTCGATGTGTCAAGAAATGCTTAATAAATGCTTAATAAATGCATAAATGCTTAATAAATGCATCAGTATCTAAGTAGTATCTATGTAGGATCAAATCTAGATTTTTTGGTTTTGAAATTTTGATGCTTTTGTAGTAGTAGTCTGCATTGACCTCAGGCTGCGTAGTGTGGCTGCGTAGCGAAGTGTAGTGTGGTGACATCAGGGAACCTAGGTGGTGTAATGGTTAACACACTGGCCCGGAATGCAGAGATGTGGGTTCGAGTCCCGCTCTAGGTGCAATATTTCCCATTTGCATCAACCCCCACAACACTTGTGCCATGACCAGGATCCTGTACAAGCTATGTGCTGTATAGTTGTTGAACCTACCCTGTGTAAATGTAAGTGCATTGTATACAATTGTAAGCATTAAAACACTTAGAATTCCAGGGGGATGAGTGTAATACTAGTCGTCTGCACTGACCTCTCAGGCAAGGAGCCACATAGACAGGTAGGCGTGGGTAGTGTGGTGACATCAGGGAGCCTAGGTGGTGTAATGGTTAGCACACTGGCCCGGAATGTATAGAGATGTGGGTTCGAGTCCCGCTCTAGGTGCAATATTTCCCATTTTCATCCTCCTCCCCCCCCCCCCCCCCCCCCCCCCCCAACACTTTTATCGGACTATGCAGCTTTAAAAATAGTAATTTTTGTAACCTCATAATTTAGGCAAGCTGACGAGGACAAAAGATGGCCATGAAGTGCGGTCGTGCAAGGTTGCTGATAAGAGCGGCGCCATTAACATCTCCATCTGGGATGAAGTCGGAGGCATAGTGCAGACCGGTGACATCTGTAGACTGACGAAAGGGTGAGTGTGGTGCTGCGGGTTATTTCATCCTGGGTCTTTCAATTGGGGGCACCGAATGATATGGCAGACTCACTTCCTGTGCATGAGGTCGTGGGTTCGAACCCTGGCTGTGTCAAACCAAGGATGAGTTAGCAGACTCAAGTTAAGCACTCACTTTCTGTGCATGAGGTTGTGGGTGCAAACCCTGGATGAGTCAAATCGAGGATGAGATGAAAGGTTCATGTTAAACACTCACTTCCTGTGCATGAGGTTGTGGGTTCAAACCCTAGCTGAGTCAAACCAACGATGACATGGCGGACTCAAGATAAGCAAGTGCTGACTTCCTGTGCATGAGGTCGTGGGTTATTTTGACTTGTTTTTGTGTTGCACAGTCCGATGGTTTTGAGTTTCTGTTTTTTTCCGCCATAAATAATTATAATAGCATGATCCTTATAATCTACATGGCTTTAGTTTGAACAAAGACCCTATAATACTAAGACGGCTCACTCAGCCTGAACTGTGTAATCAAAATGATCAAACCCACCACTTGGTGCGCTGGCTGTTCTCTTGGTTAAACAGGTGCTATATTATTTGTATATATGAATGTGAAATATGTGTGATGATGGCGATGCTGATGATGTGGCTGATGATGATGTGTATTTGTTCATAGCAATTTCATATTGATGTGTATTCATACTTACCTATCTCATGTATAATATAATTGTATGTGTTTACATGTGAAACACCAACCAGCAGCCGGGCTGATCAAACCCACCACAAGGTGGCACTGCAAAATTTACATTACCATGGGAGAGGTAGGGAATGAGCCGTCTTAGTATTATAGGGTCTTTAATATGGCTAACTTTAGAGATTTGATGTGATAACATGCCAATTTAATTTTGATATCCACCTCCAAATGGAAGTCTTCCAAACCAAGTGGTTGAAGCACCAACAGTAAACGCATTTAAAAGAAGGCTGGATAGACATTGGAGAGGACATCCACAATTATATGACTACAGGGCTCCATCCACCTCCATATGTGTGCACACAAATAGTTATTTTGTTTACATAACAAGCTGGCAGCAGAGGCCCAAAAGGGCCTAGATCAGCCAGAAGAGGATCTGTAAGTTAATCTGTAAGTTAAAATTCTGATAGGTTTCAGCATTAACATATTCTATTAAATTGACTTAGTATTCCCTTCTATGCAACAACAAATAAATGTGCCAGTATCTTAGCTTTACTTAATTATGAATACTTTGTTTTGTAGCTACGCCTCCATATTCAAGACATGCTTGACCTTATATACGGGAAAAGTAGGTGACATCCACAAGATTGGAGAGTAAGTATGAAGAGGTATTTTCATTCCCAATCATTCAGATTTTGAGTAGACCACATACTAGCTGAATTGGTAAGAGCTTTGGCTTCCTGTGCGGAAGGTTGGGGGTTTGAAGTCGCCGTGAGTGCGCACTGTCACAAGTCAGTACCTGTCCTGATATGACCATAGATGTTGCTAGGATGTAAAACAACAAACAAATAATCAAACTGAGTAGGATATCAGGACATGGTGCTGGTGGCCTGGTCTCCCAGTGGGGCAGCACTATAAAATCACCATGAGTGCACACTGTCACAAGTCTAGGTACCCGTCCTGATATGACCATAGATGTTGCCAGGAGGTAAAACTCCAACAACCAACCGCACTGTCACAAGTCTGTACCTGTCCTGATATGACCATATATGTTGTCTGGAGGTAAAACTCCAACAACCAACCGCACTGTCACAAGTCGGTACCTCTCCTGATATGACCATATATGTTGTCAGGAGGTAAAACTCCAACAACCAACCGCACTGTCACAAGTCGGTAACTCTCCTGATATGACCATATATGTTGACAGGAGGTAAAGCTCCAACAACCAACCGCACTGTCACAAGTCGGTAACTCTCCTGATATGACCATATATGTTGTCAGGAGGTAAAACTCCAACAACCAACCACACTGTCACAAGTCGGTACCTCTCCTGATATGACCATATATGTTGACAGGAGGTAAAACTCCAACAACCAACCGCACTGTCACAAGTCGGTACCTCTCCTGATATGACCATATATGTTGCCAGGAGGTAAAACTCTAACAACCAACCGCACTGTCACAAGTCGGTACCTTTCCTGATATGACCATATATGTTGACAGGAGGTAAAACTCCAACAACCAACCGCACTGTCACAAGTCGGTAACTCTCCTGATATGACCATATATGTTGACAGGAGGTAAAACTCCAACAACCAACCGCACTGTCACAAGTCGGTACCTCTCCTGATATGACCATATATGTTGCCAGGAGGTAAAACTCCAACAACCAACTGCACTGTCACAAGTCGGTACCTGTCCTGATATGACCATATATGTTGTCAGGAGGTAAAACTCCAACAACCAACTGCACTGTCACAAGTCGGTACCTATGCTGATATGACCATATATGTCGCCAGGAGGTAAAACTCCAACAACCAACTGCACTGTCACAAGTCGGTAACTCTCCTGATATGACCATATATGTCGCCAGGAGGTAAAACTCCAACAACCAACTGCACTGTCACAGGTCGGTACCTCTCCTGATATGACCATATATGTCACCAGGAGGTAAAACTCCAACAACCAACCGCACTGTCACAAGTCGGTACCTCTCCTGATATGACCATATATGTTGCCAGGAGGTAAAACTCCAACAACCAACCGCACTGTCACAAGTCGGTAACTCTCCTGATATGACCATATATGTCGCCAGGAGGTAAAACTCCAACAACCAACTGCACTGTCACAAGTCGGTACCTGCCATGACCCTTTCAACGAGTATATTACTACTAGAAAGATAAGCAGTTATGCCCCACCCCCTACTAACGCCTACCATACTAGTCTAACGTAGTTACCTCCCCGCATATGTTTCTTTTTCTTTTATCTTGTTCTTTACCGATCATTCATGTACCAATGTTTTGCTTATTTTCCTGTAATTGTCTATGTGTATATTGTTGTATATTTGTTTTTTTGTTTACTGTGTAGAGGGAATTGTGATTAGGGCTGGAAGACCAGTGCATTAGCACTGACAACATTTTATTCAGAGGAATAAAAACACTTGAACAAAAGAAAAATGTGAACTAATATTAAACTTTGGTCCCTTATTTCCCAGATTCTGTTTACAATTCACCGAAGTGCCCAATTTCAGTGAACCGAACCCGGAATTTGCGAATAAAACGGTAAGTAGAAATATGTATTCTATTGTAGTGATTTGCACTCACCTGGACGTAAAATGCCACATACACAGGTAACCGTGCGTTTTTTAAATGTTTTTTAAAATTGAGGCTGTATTTATACTGTCCATAGCATATAAGCCCGGGTACCCAGGCTTGTTTTCAATGCTGGGCAGTTGTAGTGTTGGTGTTATCTTACCACACAGTAGCTGCTGATAAGGTATTTGATTGCCCGCATTTCAGTAGCAGATAGATAATTGGCTGGTATGGTTAGTAGCCTATGTTAATTGGCTGGTATGGTTAGTAGCCTATGTTAGTTTAAAAAAAAAAATTTCTTGGCATATATGTATTTTATTTTGTTCTACTCTTATTACTAGACTAGCCTACTCCTATTTACATATCATAGGCTTGTACGTAGCTGTGTGGTGTGTTATCTGGCTACTTTTGGCATGGTTACCTTCCATTGGGCGTCCCGCTGGTGGGCTGTGCGTAGATTCAGTGGTTCCATCACGGGGGGCCTAGGTAGTCTTGTGAGGGGAAACAGATTTTAGATTCGAACTCAAACTTCTGCCATTCCCAACAATTAGATTGTCTAGATTCTGGACTAGCATCCCAACAGTTACGCTATCTAGGCTCCCTGATGCAATCAATCAACCCATACCTACCTGTGTATCTGGCATTTCACATAGGGAGGTGAGTGCACCTCACTACACTTACTTGTTCCCCCGGAATTGTAAATCTCATATACTTACAATTACAAATACCCAGCACACTTATAGTAGTTGGTTCTTGGAGTTTTACGCCCTGAACAGAAAACCATGTCACTGTGGCAGCATCAAGGGCGGTTGATGTATGGAACTCCCAACATCTCCCGACCAGCCACTTCAGGGACAAATATCTTTGCGCCTGCCTGGACATGTTCTTGCCGGTGTAAGACCTCTATTTGCTCCCCGAGAGAGTACCGCTGGTAACTTTCAAAAGCCAGCAGCACTTCAACACTTTTGCAGGCAGCTTTCATGAAATGAAATGGAGAACGGCAGTCAAGTAATGAAAGCAGTCTTTGTCTTTATCGCATCGCGACCGACATGATGATGATGATGATGATGATGATGATGATGATGCCGTCCTGGCAACATCTAAGGTTGTATCAGGATGAGTACCGACTTGTAACAGTGGGCACTCATGGCGGATTTATAGTGCTGCCTCACTGGCAAATCAGGCTGCCAGTACCATGACCTGATTTCCCATTCGTCCTCAGTCGCATTATCCTGACACTGAGCTAACCAGTCCTTGTCATATCCTATTAATGCTGGGTGCCAGGCTAGGAAGTGACAAGTATTTATTTTGTAAGTCATTGTTTGACTCTACCGGGAATTGAACTCCCGATCTCCTACACTGGAGGCTTACGTTCTACCGATTCGGCCACTACGTAAATCTCCAACAACCAATCAACGTAGAGCGTCTGTCTCCCGTGCTGGTAGATCGTGGGGTCGTAGGTTCGAACGCTGGTCGAGTCAAACCAATGACTTAAAAATTTATACTTGTCACTTCCTAGCCAGGCGCTTGGCATTATTAGGACAGGGCAAGGACTGGTGTGCTCAGTGTCAGGATCATGTGACTGAGTGGGATATCAGATCATGGTGCTGGTGGTCTGGTTTCCCAGTGGGACAGCACTATAAAGTCGCAATGAGTGCGCACTGTCACAAGTCGGTATCCGTCCTGATATGATCTTAGATGTTGCTAGGACGTAAAACAACAAACAAACAAACAAAACCAACCAACCAACCAAATACTACATTGAAGTTTACGTGAAAATTTGAAATGGTGAGATTGATGTCAAATTTTAACAAAAATGATCACTTTCATCCACGTTTATTTGGACCTATTCCGTTGGGTTGACACCACAGCCACAGGAAGCCGCGGCCATAGCAGCAAACCGGAAGTCGCCACCGGAAATGCTGTCCCCTGGTGGTCCTCTACTACCACTCATGGGGACAGGAATGGACGGGCCACCCCAGGCAGGTCAACGGCCATCTGGGATGATTCCAGGTAAGTTCTACAATTGTTTCAGATATAGTTTAGTCATCGAGTAAAATCTTTTGTCAACGCCATCATGCTTCACTCAAGTTCCGTACGGGGCCTGGAAAGTTTTGAAAAGTCTTGAACTTCATTTGTCCCATTTTAACGTTTAACCTATTTTGTGTCTTGAAAAGCCTTGAATTCCATTAAACTGTCCCCACTGATCTAAATTAGTCTGAAATCGCCATTGTTTTTTTTCTTCCTGAAATCCAAATTAAAATATTCTTGAATTCCTATCAAAAACAACCTTGAAAAGCCTTGAAATAATTTGAAAATAAAAATAGGTCGAGATACGGCGACCTATCCTGACCTATGCCGAGCGTACTCGACCTATACGTAACATATGATGCCATATGCCGGTGTGTTGGTCAAAATTCGCATAGGTCGGCATACACTAAGGCCATACGTTGTAGTGTGACAGACAGCCAACATGCTGGACATATGCTCGTCATACGCTTGCCATACGCTAGGGGTACGCCAGCACAGGCTAGAGGCATGTTAGACGTAAGCTAGGTGTACGCTATATACGCCAGATATACGTGGAGGGCGCAGGTTCAACGTATGGCTAACCTATGCCGACCTACCCCATACTTATGCGTAACCTATGCTGGTGTATGTCCAGCGTATGAGAAACGTATGAGCCACACGCCGGCATAGGTTAAAAATGTTGAACATGCACAAACAATTTTTGGTGGCTCGACCTACGCCGACCTATGACGACCTATGAAAAGCATATACGACGTATGCCCAACCTATGCGTAACCTATGATGGCGTATGCCGACGTGTTGGTCGTAAAGCGCATACGTCGGCATACACTAACGCCGTAGGTCGTAGTGTGACAGCCCCTTAAGCTATACTAGGGGGCCTCCCACACAGGGAACCATATAGACAGGTAGGAGTGGATAAGGTGATTACATCAAGAAGTATAGGTGGTGTAATGGTTACGATGCTAGTTCCGGAATGGCAGCAACCATGGGTTCGAGGCCTGCTCTAAGTGCAATATGTCCCATTTCCGACACACCCACGACACTAGTGGCTGTGAACAGAATCATGTTCAATTTACGTGCAGCATGGTTATTGAACCTACCCTGTGTAGTGCATTGGCCGTATGTGGGTAATTGTAAGCTTATAATAATAATAATAATAATAATAATAATAATAATAATAATAATAATAATAATGATAATGATAATGATAATGATAATAATAAAATATTTATTTCCACATGATCAATGTACACACAAGTTGATATATATATTTTTCACATGAAAAATGAGAAAGCAGAAGTACAATACTTATGAGGTGCTTTCCCCATTTAAAAATAACACAGATACATTGCTTATAGTTATACCATAGAAATAATAAATAGAAAAATAAAAGTTAAAAGCATATCAACATTACCCTCAATACTGTAAATTACATCTCAATATTTATGTACTAGACTATTATGTGTTTTCCCTCTAATAAAGCTTAAATATTTTCTTTTCATACATTTGTTATGTTTGTTTTGGGGGTTGGTTTTTGTGTGTGTGTTTTTTTCCCAAATATATTCTGAATGTTTTTCTTTTTCAATATTTGAATGTGCTGGTATTTGTTTATATTAAAAATAGTTTCGTATTTGTAATTAAATAATATTATTTTCTAACCAGGTAGGGCTAACCACAAGCTTCCCCAGTTGTTTGGGGTTTTCAAGTACTTTGGTTTTCAAGCAACTTATGGGGGTAAACCATTTAAAAAAGTTGCGATTCCAAGGGGACAAGCGTAGTGGTCTGCCCTGATCTCTAAAGCAAAAATCCACATAGTCTATGTGTGAATTTGTTGGGTATGTTAATGTTGCATAGTCCGATGGCTTCGAATTTTTGTCACTTTTCTTAGATAAATATATTAAACTGATTGTTCTAATCTACCTTACTTTAGTTTGAAGTAAGTTTTATTTAAAATGGCTAACTCTTGAGATATTTGAAGTGTAAACATGTCAAATTAATTTTGGCAAGCACGCCAAAACTCTGACACCATTGGCTTCAGCAGAAACAGGTTCTATTACATTTACTCAGTTTTCCCGTCGATGTGGCGATACATGCTTAATATGTGCATCAGTGTGTAAAGTCGACGGCTGGCATCTGTGGGTTGTGTAGGCAGGTTTGTAGGAAATCAATACAGGCAAGAAGAGAAAGGAACAGTATAAAGAGTGAAAGTAGAGTGAGAGCTTGCACCCTCAGGTTTATTATTATATAGTGGTACATGGATCTGATATGGCATACCACCTGACCACTATCTCCAATCAGCAACAAGCATTTCTAGTTCCACCAATGAACAGTAAGCATTCTGGGGTCACCATGGCTACTGTGATCTACCCACCACCACCATGCGGTGTGACTGCTTGGCCTGCACCTGCCTGCTGTGTGTGTGTGGTGATCCGTGACAAACAGTTGGGGGGGGAGGGGGTAGTGAGTAGAGTTCTTGTGGCTCCTTACACACTATCACTAGTGCCTCATTCATACTATCTACCTAATACTATTGACTATTGACCACAAGTAAGGAATCACGAGCAACTACATAAATACATTCATGCACTTGGCCCTATGCATCATTTACATTAATAGACCATTTGTAGACCTTATAGACCATTTCTCATTCCCCACTGATGCGTTTTATCAGAATATTTTACAAGTCTCTAAGTTCAATATGTAGAATCAAATCTAAGTAAATGCTTTGGTTTGGAACATTTGATGCTTCATCGGACTATGCAGCTTTAAAATGACGTTCTGGAAGTGTGTTTGATTTTCACGTTACACCAGTGATATTATTGTGGTGCTCAATTTGTATAAGATCAAAATCAAAAAGTGAAATGGCTTTTTTCTTTCTACTCTGACATATGCATAAACCTTCATATGATCATTGATTCTGCTATTATTTGGAAGGTTTTCACTTTTGGTTTCCCCACACATTTCAGTGCCTACTTTCAGAGAATGACGCCAGAACGTAGTGAGCTTCTTTCTGGGTTGTGGAGATCTAGCTAGCACAACCTGGTGAGAATGCATTCGTTAAGAAATACCCCATTTGTGTCTGCTATCCTAGGCAACGGGATGCAGGGCGGAAACAACCAGGCGCGAACCAACAACAACAATAACAACAACAATGGCAACAACCGACAGTCCCGGGGTCCGATGATCCCAGGTGGAAACAATGGCTTGTCACGTGACCCGCGGGGACGCGGAGGGATACGCAGGTAGTCCTGGTGAGGCTCCTCAGCTAACACGCCCAACTTGTGATGTCCCGCCAAATCTGCCAGTAAAGCCACTAAAATAGTACTTACCGCAACTAGTCCGTCTTTAAATTTATAGTATGATACACATTTATTTAGAAGAAAAAAGATTATGCTGAAAGTTGCGTAATCCGATGGTTTTTAGTTTCTGCCATAATTTAAAGTTAAATATTTTATGTTGATTGTTATAATCTACCTTGCATAAATCGGACGCATTTTTTATTTTGGAAATATTTTAATTGAAAATATTCTAATTAAATTTTTTGTTGTGCACACCGAAATGCTGGACATTGGCTTTTTAAAAAAAAAACGTTTTCGAGCATTGCTGTGTTACTGTAGCACAGGAGTACCAAGCTGCAATGCATGTGTAATGAGTGCAGCAGTATCTAAGGGGTCATCCAAAGTTTTCAACATTTTCAAGATAGTACAAAGTCCGCAGTGGCCGAATCGGTAGTACAAAGTCTGCGGTGGCCGAATCGATAGAGCGCGGGCCTCGCGTGTGGAAGGTCGGGAGTTCAGTTCCCGGTTGAGTCAAACCTATGACTTATAAAGATTGATACTTGACATTTCCTAGCCTGGCGCTCGCCATTAATAGGATAGGGCAAAGACTGGTTGGCTCACTGTCAGGATAATGTGACTGAGTTGGATATCGGGTCATGGTGCCGGCGGCCTGATTTCCCAGTGGGGCAGCACTATAAAGTTGCCATGAGTGCGCACTGTCACAAATCGGTACCCGTCCTGATATGACATTAGATGTTGCCAGGATGTAAAACTCCATCAACATTTTACTACACACTCAGGCAGAGTTGCCAAATGAGCTGAGTGCATGCCTCCCGTTTTTGGTAAGTCATGGGATTCGAACCACCAGGTTCAGACCCTGGTTGAGTCAAATTAATAACTTAAAAATTTAGACTTGTCGCTATCTATCTAGCATTACTAGGATAAGGCAAGGAGCAGGAGAATGAGGAAGACCAATTGTCCATGATTGAAAATTCAGACCAGCCAGAATTTCCTATATTCCACTTCAGTGAAAATAATTGTGTACTTAAAACTAAAAATGTGTTCTTTCCAAAATTGTTAGCATACAAAATTTTAATTTTGCATATCGACATACTCCCGCTTAAAATGTACAAAATATGAAAAAGAAATCGTATAGGTACATTTCCTATTTCGGTGCCCCAGTGATAAACGATTTGGGTGCTTTAACCAAAAAACAGATCTTTTTTTGGTGTAGGAAATTTTAATTTTGCGTATTGGGTACTCCAGCTTTAAACTACAAAATACGCAAAAATCGTATGGGGAGGCAGGTCTGAAAATTCAACTACTGCGTATAAAAATAAGTTCACTGAAAAATAGCAACATTTTATTAAACGATAAAAGTTGTACTTCACTGACAGCCCCCACCCCGCGCCTTTCCCCCTGCCGTATGCTTTGTATGACCGGGAAATTGTTGAAACCTTTGGACGCCCCCAAAGTTGAATATGTAGGATCAAGTCTAGATAGATGTTTTGGTTTAGAAAATTTAATGCGTTCATCGGATTATGCAGCTTTAAAATGATATAGACTGGCACCGTTAGGGTTGTGTAATTATCTACAAGAGGCATCGTTGGGGTTTCATACACAGCTGTCCAAGCCGGACTGGGGGTGTGCCTGTGCGTGTGTTTGTGTGCGCGTGTGTGTGTGTGTGTGTGTGCATATGGGTAATTCATTCTCTGAAACTAGGCATTAAAGTGTGACCTGGAAACCAAATATGACAACCGTCCAAATAATAGCAGAATATATTCCAAATTAACAATTGAAGCCATGTTCATACGAAGGTTTGCATGTTGTGCATATGTCAGAGTTGAATAAAAAAGCTATTTCACTTTTTGATCTCATACAAATTAAGCAATGTGTTAATATCACTTGCGTAACATGGTAACATCCAGAATATCATTTTAACGTACACAACAGAATCAAACAAGAATTGATCGATTACACTTAAGCAAACAAGACTATGTCTTACAAGTAAAAGGAACTTTAAAACGGTTTGGGTAAATGCATGGTGTCGATGTGTAAATTTTCACATTTTCACGATTGCACAAAATCAAACAAGCATACTTTTGATACATTTTATTGGGTAGATTATAAATACATGTAGTATTGCTAACATACCTAACACACAGGCAACAGTAATTATTTCACTTGCTACCAAAAAAAGGAATTATCACCATCGTAACATGGAAACGAAATATGTGGTGCCCTGTTTCAGAGAATGATGCATATATATATATATTATGTGTGTATATATATATTATATATGTAGGTGTGTATAGATACACATAATATATCATTATTATTTTAATTATTATTATTATTTACGACTACTTGCTATGCAAGGCGCATTTAGGAGAGTACAGTGTACACGAGTGCAGGTTCTACCATGTTTGTTACTCAACCAACTGTAAAGGGCGTTGTTACCGGTGACGTCTGAAATACTCAATCGTTTTCCCGTAACTGGGTGAGAACCGTTTGACCAGTACTGCAATCATTACCGGTGCCGTCTGAGATACTCAATCGTTCTCCTGTAACTGGGTAAGTACTTTTTGACCAGTACTGCGCTCATTACAGGTGTCATCTGAGTTACTCAAACGTTCTCCCGTAACTGGGTGAGGACTGTTTGACCAGTACTGCGCTCATTACTGGTGTCATCTGAGTTACTCAAACGTTCTCCCGTAACTGGGTGAGGACTGTTTGACCAGTACTGCGCTCATTACTGGTGTCATCTGAGTTACTCAAACATTCTCCCGTAACTGGGTGAGGACTGTTTGACCAGTACTGCGCTCATTACTGGTGTCATCTGAGTTACTTAAACATTCTCCCGTAACTGGGTGAGGACTGTTTGACCAGTACTGCGCTCATTACTGGTGTCATCTGAGTTACTTAAACATTCTCCCGTAACTGGGTGAGGACTGTTTGACCAGTACTGCACTCATTACCGATGTCATCTGAGATACTCAATCGTTCTCCCGTAACTGGGTGAGGACTGTTTGACCAGTACTGCACTCATTGTCGGTGTCATCTGAGTTACTCAATCGTTCTCCTGTAACTGGGTGAGTACCATTTGACCAGTACCGCATTCAATTTAGGCCAGTTTGGAACAAGTAAGAACAGAAATGGAGAAGAACGTAGTCCATGTTGTTGGTTTTTTTTTTCAATTCAAATACTCAATCCCAAATAAATTATTATAACTTCGTTTCTACCTCATAATAGGCATAGTATTATAGGGTTCCTACTGGTTTTAATAAAAAGCCTAAAAAGTACTAACTTTTGAAAATGCAAAAATTAAGTATTGAAAAGTCCTACAATTATACTAAAAGTATTAATATTCATTAAAAATGATGGATGTCAATATATTGGGAAAAATATTCCTCTTGTGTTTAAAATCGATTTTTATTTTGTAAAAAAATCACAAAAAACAATGTACATTTCATATGTTCTTTGAAAGGTGACATTTGGTGTCATTTTGAAGTAATTTCTCAGGATTACTGTAGACAGATAATAATTTTAGGCCAACTTTGGCTCTCCTCTAAAGATTACATTGGAATTTGTCCTCGCTTGATGGGTGATAGAACAAGAGGAGCATACTCAGAACCTGGAGTTATTGCATGCTGGAAAAGCTGTGGAATTTCTTCATTTTGGTTCTTAAGAAAGAGTTTTAATGGTCCTGAAAACTACTTAAAAAAGAAGCCTGAAAAAGAGTGAGAACCCTCTGTTCGGATGGAGTAATAAATAATTAATGTTGTCTTTCCGACAGATGTGGCATTTAACCGTACAGGTTAAGAAGACGTCCTTAAGTCAGGGTTCGTACGGAGCCTGGAAAGTCTTGAAAAATCTTGAAAAGTCTTGGCACTTCATTTGCCCCATTTCAAGGCCTTGAATTTAGCCGGTTTTGGGTAATTATTCTTGAAAAGCCTTGAATTCCATTATACTGTACCCACTGATATAAATTAGTCCGAAATCGCCATTCGCCATTATTGTAACCGGCAAATTGAAAGATTCTTTCTTTTATAGCAAAAATGTACAAACTATCATACAGAGTGTTTTTTAAAAAAAGGGGGAAAAAAAAGAAGTTAAACCCACAAATAAAAAACTCCCAAATTAAAAGATTCTTTATTTTTAAATATAGAAAATGTACAAACTATTAGTATACATGCATATGTGACCACATAAAGACGAGAATTAAGATGTGGTTGCCTAGCACAAAGGTATGTGGTCATTATGCCCAGTTAACTGCTAGCTGCTTTTTGATGACACTTCGACCCCCAAAGAGAGTTTTTTTCTGTCTTAATAATCACACCCAACAAAGGTACCTGAGATGTTGCATTTTCTTTTTTAATATCGCATGAGAAGTGAAGAGGCGACAAAATATGTAGACAATGCATGTATGGAAAAGTATCATATTCCGCGGATACCGACATCATTTTGTTTATTTATCTGACGAACCAGGTTAATTGTCAAAATAAATATATATTTTAAATGAAAACTGTACAAGTTGACTTCAAGAAAGCAGACTGTAACTAGTTCAATCATTTTCTGTCAGTGAAGAATTTGATCGAAGGACCCACGTTTTTAGGAGTAAAAAGGTTATATTTAGATTGCTACTTCATCTTTCGAATACAGGAAGTTTTAAAAATAGCGGCATGCAGTGCTGGCACTTTATATCTTTTGGAAAGTATATTTTTTTAAAGGAAAAACTACTTTTTATACTTTTTCCCCCATGTGTAAATACCATATTTCATGTGTAAATACTTTGTTCATGTGTAAATACTTTTTTTCATATGTAAATACCCTTTTCTGCAAGTAATTGCCAATCTGGTAATTGAAGACTCTTCAGACTTGGGTCCTAACCATTAGCCTATCTAGATTCCCTCCCTGTAGATAAAAGATTCACCCGGTACTTGTAGTACACGGGTGAATGACAATGTAGTGTTTTTACGGGTGAAAATAGCTTTGGTATAGAACAGGAAGTAGAAACTGGTTCCATGATCAAATGGCTACATGTATATATTGGCACAGATTTGGTGAAATGGGAGGGAATGCAAAAAGACAAGATGGCGGCCATAGAATGCGGTCGATTTAAATTTTAAATCGTATTAAAGTAGCTATTTTATTATATTTTTCAACTCAAAGGTTGCGGGTAAATATGAAGACATCTATAAAGAATAAATGTTGCTTCTTAGATTCTGAAATTAGGCTCTCATTTCATTAACCCGCTTTTTTGACCGTTTTTATATAGGGTTGGTATTCACCCGTGTACTGCGAGTACCGGGTGAATCCTTTATCTAGGTTCCCTGGTGCAATCAACTTTCCATCCTTCATGTGTGTGTGTGTAGCATTTCACCTGTGGAGGTGAGTGCACCTCACTACACTTGCTAGTCACTGCAGTATAATAATAAATAATGTCAAGGACTGGTTTGTCTAGTCAGGATAAAGCACCTGAGTCGGATATTAGGTCATGGTGGCACTAAAAAGTGCCACCATGAGTGCACACTTTCACAAGTCGTTACCCGTCTTGATATGACCTTAGATGTTGCTAGGAAGTAAAACAACAAACAAACAAAACTTGAATATTGATATTAAAGTTGCACACATTAGATTGGTCATTATAATCGACCTTAGTTTAGCTTAAAGCTGCATAGTCCGATGAAAATATCAAATTTTCAAAACCAAAACAATTATCCAGATTTGATTCTACATATCCAACTTAGATACTGGTGCACATATTAAAGCACTTGTCGCCATATAGAAGGGCATACAGAGCCAATTCAATAGAACCTATTAATGCAGAAGCCTATGGTGTCAGAGTTTTGGCGTGCTTGCCAAAACTATTTGTGGATGGTTGCACTTCAAATATCTCAAAAGTTAGACATTTAAAATAAAAGTTACTTCAAACTAAAGTAAGGTAGATTATAACAATCAATTTAATATATTTAACTCAGAAAATGACAGAAACTCAAAACCATTGGACTATGCAACTTTAAAGTAACTTTTATTTTAAATGTCTAACTTAGGAGATATTTGTAGTGAAAACAAGCCAATATAATTTTGGGAAGGACGTCAAGAGTTTGACTTCATGGGCTTCAGCAGTAACGGGTTCTATTAAATTAGCTTAATACCGCCTTCTATGCAGAAATGCTTAAAAGTGAATCAGTATGTTATGTAGAATCAAATTTAAGTAAGGATTTTGGTTTGAAAGCTTGACGCTTTCATCAGACTATGCAGCTTGAAATAAATAGGCTGACATCAATTTAAACCCACTTTTGAACAAGAAAAGGCTTCTCCAGCAACAAAGTGCTCAGCTTTTTAACAGGAATAAGAATGGCGGGTGTGTGTGTGTGGGTGGGTGGGGGGGTAAAATTGATTCATTCAGTCTCACCAACCAATCCTATGAGTGTGACTAGAAGGTAAACTCACCCATTCTCAGAGTTGCAGGTAACACAAAAATGACCCAAATGTCAATGGGGGGTGTGGGGGGACACCCAAAGAAAGAAACCACTGGAATCTGAGCATGCGTTAAGCGTTGGCTTGAACATAGGTTCAAATCTCCACAGGGGACTGGCTATTAACAGGGACCGTGTGTAAATACAGACAGCTCTGCACTTGGTAGAAAGAGACTTGTATGCGCGGCACTTCTTGCAAACATTGACCAGGTCCTACATATCGATTGCACTCAGCTTTACAGATTCAAGCAAAAGCCCGCTTTATATGCCTGCGGAATGTGTAAAGTAAAAATCAGGAATGAAACTTGAAAGTGATCACAGGAAAAAAAGCGGAAATTCTTCATGAGGTGTGCTATAATTCAAAACCAGACAGGAAATTCTTTTTGGGCCAATAAATTTATTAATCAGGCTTAATAAATTTTTACATGAGCCATTGATATTTCTACCTCTACCTAACAATTAGACAAGTGCTAGTTATTCAGTACAGATAACATATTGGCTTTATCTATTTTACTCTAGTTTTTACCAGGATAGTACAATCCTTGCAGAACTTAAGCCTGACTATTCATATTACTTATTTGCAGGTATCTGAGAGCTATATAAGCTAGTTTGATGGTAAACAGATTATTATTTAAGCAATCATATGCATTAATTCTTGAAATTGACGACAGGAGACAGCAGCTAGTAGGAATGCTCTCTTGTATGGTCTGCCGCTGTCAAGTATCACAAAACTGCAACGTATACAGAATGCAGCTGCCAGGTTGTTGACGGGTACAAAGAAATTTGATCACATCACTCCTGTGCTGAAATCATCACTGGCTCCATATGGGGAAGAGAATTGATTTCAAGGTGCTGCTTTTTGTATATCGTGTCTTGCATGACATATGCTCCAGGAGAGAACAAATGTTCGAACACTGCGCTCCAGTCTCCAGCCAGTTAGCAGTTCCTCGGAGCAGAATCAAAGGCTTTGGGGATCGTGCTTTTGGTATTGCTGCCCAGAGACTGGAATGCTCTGCCAGGATATATGACAGATTGTAAATCTGTTGGTGCTTTTAAAAATGATCTTAAGACACATTTGTTTAAATCTGCTTTTAGCAGGTGAAATTTATTTTCCTGTATATTTGTTTGTTATGTAAAGCGCCTGAGAACGGCTTGCTGGATCGGGCGCTATATAAATTTATTATTATTATTATTATTATTATAAGATCACAGTCATATTCTCGAAGCACACCAGGCACACATCAATCAATTTGAATCATACTCTCAGACATAACAGGATATGGACCATCTAACTCTCAGCCCTATTCAATCAAGGAGGATAGACGGGATGGTTCTTCAAATTTCACTGTATTAACTCAACCAAGGGTCATCACAGCTCGCTGTAACGGTGAGGAATGACTTCGATCGAGCATATCGCCCAGAAGGCAACTATGGTCAGGGTGGTTACCGAATGTTATACTGTATTTGGTATCTACGCTACGCATCACTATGGGGCCTGTGGTCAAGGCTTTGAACTATGCATCTTGCCGGCAACATGGACAATATGAACTAGGATTGATTCTACCATGCGTTAAGCGTTGGCTTGAACATAGGTTTGAATCTCCACATGGGAACGGCTATTAACAGGGACAATGCGTAAATACAGACAGCTCTGCACTTGGTAGAAAGAGACTTGTATGCGCGACACTTCTTGCGAACATTGACCAGGTTCTACATATCGAATGCACTCGGCTTTACAGCTTCAAGCAAAAGCCCGCTTTATATGCCTGCGGAATGTGTAAAGTAAAAATCAGGAATGAAACTTGAAAGTGATCACAGGAAAAAAAGTGGAAATTCTTCGTGAGGTGGGCTATAATACAGTCACAACAATAACTGGACTAATCAGAGGAATGGATCTAGGATAACACTGGATGAAACCTGACTTCCAAGTTCCAGTTGTTCCCACCCCCCGACACCCGTGGTGTAACCATGACAGTAACCTGTCGGACTCTTCACTGTTCCAAATGTTCCTATCATTTTGTGTGATTTAAATAATACCTGTTTTTAACTGTCACCTGTTTTTAACCATCCCACCCACCCCAGCTAGGTCACCAGCACCTTGTATCCTTAAGATGTTTCGACCAGACGGGATGGCAGAATGAGTTAGAGCATCCGTCTCCCGCGTTGGTAGACCATGGGATCATGGGTTCGGACCCTGGTCGAGTCAAACCAATGACATGAAAATTTATACTTGTTGCTTCCTAGCCAGGAGCTCGCCATTATTAGGATAAGACAAGGACTGGTTGGCTCAGTGTCAGGATAATGTGACTGAGTGGATATCAGGTCATGGTGCTGGTGGCTTGGTATCCCAGTGGGCAACACTATAAAGTCGCCATGAGTGTGCGCTATAAAGTCACCATGAGTGCGGACTGTCACGAGTCGGTACCCGTCCTGATCCGACCTTAGATGGTGCTAGGATGTAAAACAACAAACAAAACAAAAACCTTAAGATGTTACTGACTTTAACCACAGACTCGAGGCCTATAACCTAATATATTTTTATTATAAATCTCTCATTTAAAAATCTCCATATAATACAAGCTTGTGTTCCGTGTTCCTGGATTACCGAAAAACCGCGGAAATCCGTGGAAAAAAAAGACAGGAAAATGATCACACATAACGAAAATAATTGTCAATATTCACTTTCACAAATATTGTATGTAGTTCTACGTCTGTAAAGGGACAGCACACAAAATAAAACAAGTTGTTTACACTTCACCAGTAAACATAGAATAAATAAATTCCATCGAAATAAAATAATAACTAGAAACACAGAAAGTCATAGCACAAAAACAGCTGAGTGTGGGGAAAGCACATTAGCAAACCCCGTAATGATTTGTTACGCTTATCACAAACACATAAACCACCAGTATTGATTAATCTACACATTGTATACTACTAATATCATTTACACATTTGAATGATTTCTACCAGATACTTAAAATGTCCTGCCGTTATATATATGCAGGGATGAAAGTGGTCTCCGTGAAAAAAAGCGGAAATGCTGATATTCTCACATAGGTTTAGCATTGTCAGGGAATCGCGGAAAATTACCGGAAGTCAGGTTACATATATATTGGTATATGCTGATAGTGCTGCGCCGTTTGAAGCATGTATTTGTAGTGTACACTGAGAGTGCTGTGGCGCTTGAAGCATTTATTAACATTAGTAGTGTACGCTGATAGTGCTGTGGTCAGCACCACATATTAGTATACGCTGATGGTGCTGCGGGATTGAAAAATCCCGGAAATCTGCGGAATCGGGGACATCTTTCATACCTGTATATAGTTTCTTCTCAGAACCATACCTTTATATATGGTTTCTTCTCAGAAATTGCTACTTTTGTGACATAGAAACCAAAAGTGAAACCATTCCAAATAATAGAACACATTCCAAATAACAGCAAAATCCATATTGATATGAACGTTTGTTTACATGTTATGTTGTGTTGTCCGAGTTGAAAAACACAAATTTTCACGCTTCGATCTTGATCTTATGCAAATTGAGAAAAACATTAAAATTAACCGTGTAACCATTCATGACATCCTTTTGATACATATAACAAATTCAAACAAGATTTAATTGAATACATTGAAAAACAAGTTTGGGTAGATGCACCCCCATTCAGTATGAGGGAAGCCCAACGCCAGTGTCGCGGTTTAGATTCTCTGTGGGTTTACATTCTACGCTCGGGGTTCTGCGCATGCGTGTATTCGATTAACACGACCCAGGCGACTAGGGTCACCCGAGTTGCTAGAAATTCAAATAGAACACCGCGAGTGGAGTGGACCAAAACACGTTATGTAAAAAGAAAAGAAATTTTGGATTAAACCACCATTCCCCCCCCCCCCCCCCTACCTCACATGCTACTGCAGTGATAGAAATAAGCCAAATTTTTCACTTGTCCATCAGACAAGTCTGGTGTGATTTGTACTTGTCCGCCTGAATTTTCACTTTTCCCTTTTCCCGCAGTACTTACCCGTACCATTAGTGTTCCCCTTTCCATCCCTTCCGCTTGTCGCCCCCCCATCCACCCTCCAGATGATCCTGCCACCACTGTACTCTGTAACCCCCCCCCCCCCCCCCCTTCCTCTTGCCCAAAATTGTCACTTGTCCAACGGAAAAGCTCAAGCCATGTTCTGCTTGTCTGTGCCTACTCTCAGTTGGCTCGGACAAGCGGACAAACTTTACTTTGAACGCTGCGCTACTACACTTATGGAATCCTAGTATAAACCATATGGTGCATGGTTGGTGAATACCAAGCGCTATCCTATAACTACGGGAACATGTGACCTCTTCTCATTCACAGTGTCACATGTGGGGTTTCTCAAAACACCTCACAGCAGACAACCTTAATTGCATAATGGACAGATAAGTATGTATAACCTCTGCAAAGGAGATCAGAGGACACAAACTTAAGACTTCAAAATCCCAGGACCAACCGGTGAATGAGGAAAAACTTTCTCCTTGATAGAGCGATAAACACATGGAATAGGCTTCCACCCAAAATAGTCAAAGGTCCATCACTAAATGCATTGAAAAACAGACTTGGATCAATTTTGGACTCAGTATCGGTATAGTCAGACCTCGCCGCATGACCACTATAATTATGACAGGTCATATATAGACAGGCTGAATCTGTTAACAGGCTATTATGCTTAAATATATAAATGAAGAGGATAAGTATAAGTAAGCATAAGTACAAAGATTCACATGATCCACCACAGGGAGGGCGCTGTCTACGGTAATGGTAGAGCCATGAGTGAGAGCTGAACATGTTCATTTAACCAATTTAAATTTGGGGTACCTGAAGACAGTACATTCGACTGTCAGTAAGAATGATTCATACTAATAGCAGACACATCACAATTCATTTCTATAAAGAAAAAGAAAGATATTAAAAAAATAAAGTAGCATTTTCTTTTTGTAATAAAGAATAATATATATTTTATCTTAGTTTTTTTTAATATATAAAGAAAATAGCTATTAAAAGAAATAACAATATACTCAAATTAGCCAAAATGGTTACTGTTATAGAAATTTTCGAAGTTTGCATCGTTTGATTTTCTCTCGAAATTCTCATCCAAAAATCAATGGAAAAATACATTAGTAATTGACAATATCATGGAATTAACCAACTCTTCTCCTAACTAGCTTCACTAACACTTGTCACGTATATAAATAAAATACAAATTCCCAGTGGATAATTTCCAATGCAAAGGATGCTGATGCAGTTTGAACAGCAGCTACATCAACCGGAGCAATCCATGACATGACACCCTATAGTAATTAATTAATTAATCTTAACTAACCTACCTCAGAAAAATGGCATAAATATTCAGTTTACAATATTAGGACTAAGCAGGACCGCATTTACAGTGCGCATCGCAGAAATTCTGGACCTTGCGCTAGTCTGAACAACTTTAGCTGCCGGGTGCCTCGAAAATGGTGGCCTCCATAGGGTGCAGCTATTGCAATTGAAAAGAACAGCTCTGATTGGCTGAAACCACTGAATACGGTGGCCCTTTTGGAGTTGCTTTTTGCCTCCGACCCGAAAAGCGTGACGTCTCCGAGGTGACTCCGAAGCATACACTGAACGCAAATAGGCCAAAAAGGACGTCTCGGAGCCAACTCTGAGGCGTACCCTGAACGCAGCCCTGGCCTTCTCACAAACAAATTGAAAAAAAAAGCGGGGGGTGGGTGATAGTTTGTTAATGTTAAAGTTAAAAAGAGAAGCAACTAAGTAATTGTAATAGTAGTAATAACAAATTGAGTAAATTTTCTAATTCAGTATTTTCAATAAGGTTTACCTGGCTTGATGTACAGGTTCATTACTTCCCAGGTAATGATGAGGCTCAACTATTACCGATTCAGTACTGATTTGGTCGGCTATAGTCCTGTGTCAGGATATCTATTACTTATCCACTACTGATTTGGTCGGCTGCAGGCCTGTATCAGGATGTCTATTACTTATCCACAACTAATTTGGTCGGCTATAAGCCTGTATCATGATGTCTATTACTTATCCACTACTGATTATGTAGGCTATAAGCCTCTATCAGGATGTCTTATTACTTATCCACTACTAATTTGGTCAGCTATAAGCCTGTATCAGGATGTCTATTATCCACTACTGATTTAGTTGGCTATAGGCCTGTATCATGATGTCTATTACTTATCCACTACTGATTCGGTCAGCTGTAGGCCTGTATCATGATGTCTATGGCACCTTGTATTCTCAGGTGGTGGTGGTCACACATCTAAGTACTAAGGACTGATGGAGGCTCAACATTGTTTAAAATTGCATAATCTGACTTAAGCCATATTAAAAAACCCCAGCAAAACAGTATATGTACACACATATCAGGTTGATCATTGCAATCTAATTTGGAGTAACTTTGATTTTAAATGGTTATCTTTGGAGTTATTTTACGTTAAAATGTAATTTGGGCATGCACACCGAAAAGGCTGGAATGATATCAGTGAGAAGTTCTATTAAATTGACTCATTGTTCCTTCCATGCTGCAGATAAATACTTGATAAGTGCACCAGTATCTAAGTTGAATCTGTTGGATAACATTTTATGCTTTCATCAGAGTATGCGGTGTAAACTTCGGTAGTCGTATGCAAAGCAGTGTTTCCAATGTAATATCGTTCATTCAGCCTCACATAACCTTTTTGTTCGTTTTTTGGTGATGGTGTATTTATGCTGCCCATACCGGTTAAAGCTAAGATTCCTTATACGCGATATATGCGGCATGCGAATGCGAATAAAAATCGAAATGCATGTAAATGAATAGTGGTGCTTCCATACGTCCGAATGACAATATGAACGCCAACGCGAATGCGGCAAATGGATCGACCCATGGACTGATCGGTGCGAATGCGAATACTGCTGCGTTTGCCATAGAAAACAAATTTGGACGAAAACCCCCCAAAAATGTTGGGGGTTGGGGGTTGGGATATATCTATGCCGCATATACGACATTCGATTGCCACATATAAGGAATCTTAGCTTTAGTCTGATGACTTGTTTTCGCTGCTAGACAGTAATAGTCTTGTGGTTCCCCTTCTTTTGTTACTTTCAGTTGTGTCGCTATCTACTGCATGCATTCTGTCTCTGTAAGCATTCTAATGACTTCGACTGACAACGCTAACTATATCCAATCGACATTTTCTCTAACCGTACATTGCATACATATGGAGACACTCATTAACCTACAAGACACAATACTCAACAATTGATTAGGAGACAATTAGTCTGGTCAGGAACAATCCTTTTGGCTTAACTGTAACCAATCAAATCTTGTTGGAATTTGTTGTATGTGTTAAAATGATGATACGGATGGATGTTATATGGTTAATTTAAAGAGCTTTCTCAATTGTACAAGATCAAAATCAAGAAGTGAAAAAAAGAATTTCAACTCTGACAAAATGCAGAACATATAAACCTTCATATGAATATGTTTTCTGCTATTATTTGGAATGTTTTCACTATTGGTTTCCATGTCACAAAAGTGGTACGCAGTTTCTGAGAACGACCCATGTTCCTGTTGGCCTATATGCGTTCAGGGTGTGCCTCGGAGACGTCTCGCTTTTCAGTGGTTTCAGCCAATCAGAGTGGTTCTTTTCAATTACAAATGGCAGCCCCCTATGGGGGCCGCCATTTTTGAGGCAACCAACAGCTATATGCCGTTCAGTCTAGCGCGACGTCCGAAATTTCTCTAAGGCGCCCCCTGAGCGCGGACCAGTTGTCAGAACAACATTAGTCTGGATACAGAGGTGTCCTTTCTCGGCAGTTACTACTGTACACTAAGAAATATTTGTCATTTATATCAGCTACACAATTCCTTCAATAGACCCCTCCTACTGGGAACCATAACCCGGCTTCCAGACACGACAAGTAACTAGTTCAATGAATACTTTAGTTTTGTTATCATTTAAAGTTGCATAGTCCGACGGTTTTGAATTTCTGTATTTTTCTGAGATAAATATATCAGATCGATCACTAGTATCTACTTTACATTAGTTCAAAGTTACTTTTATTTTGAGTGCAAACATGGAAAATTAGTTTTGTCAAGCCTGCCAAAACTTTGACAGAAACAGGTTCTGTTAAATTGACTCAGTATTGACTTCTACGCAGAAACAAATGCTTAATAAGTGCATCAGTATACAAGTTAGATATGTAAAATCAAATCTAGATAATTGATTTGGTTTTAAAATTTGATATTTCATCGGACTATGCAGCAGAATGGCTAGCTTTGTTTAATTATAAGTATAAGCGCTGCTTACCAAGTATATCTCTGCAATATTTAGTTTGGGTACATTTGGTAAAAAAAGGAGTATTATTTAATTGCATATCAAATAGCGAACATACATTTGATTTAATACAAATAGGATAGCATCTTCCATATGGATATAGGAAATGCAGTTTACTTAGATTTGTTTAAAACCTACCCAGGCATATTGCAATCCTACATGGCGAAATATCACAATGCAGATTAGAGTAGCATCCTGCTACAGTGAAGTAGAAAAAAAAGGTTTAATGATGTAAATAAAAGGTGAAAACCATCAAAGACAATGTACAACAATACACACCACTTAGCGCTTTCATATAGGAATTTCTGAAATAATCATGCAGTGGCGCCATCCCACGGCAAACAAGGTGCACATTAAATGACAGTAGACGAGATCACCATTCCGACTGCGCGTGCGCTGAAGACGGCGTTGGCAGCAAAGTAAATGTGTCTGGCCATACACGTAGGGCAAAACTTTGATTTTATTCAAAATGAATAGAAATACATAACAATTTGGCATAAACATGTATGCACACATGCAATATTATATAATGATCTTATGAATATAGCTAAGACAAAACTAGCCATAGTTAAACATTTTGAGCAATTCCACACAAAACAATCAGTGATATCCACATCACCATTATTAATTCTTGTTTCTAAATATTAAAATGCCAAATATGTCAACATACACTCGTTTCAGATAAATATATAACAAATATCTGATTAACCCTACTCATTTTCTCGTTCTACATATGTCATTAACCATAGGATATAAATAAAAACATTAATAAAATATAAAATAAGTAAAACTGACTCTGGCTCAAACACTAGTCTGAGTGCCAAGATTTGTCTAAATCTAAATGCACATGGCATAAGATCTGCTGATTATATTGATGTAAATGCAATGCTAGATAAAAGATTAATATCTTAATTATATATATTCTTTTAGTTGGTATTCTATGTTTCAAACGAGAGCTGAGATGAGCTGAAACTAGGACATTTCATAGCTGACCCATTGTATTAGCATGTGCCCATGTACTTCTTGTGGGTTTGTTTTTCTTCTACGCATCCCACAATGCACCGTGCGGCTGGAATGGTGATGTAGTCTATTAAAATGTTATATTTAAACAGTGTATATCGCTCATCTTGCATACTAGTTGCATTTCTTCACTTATATAGTGGAGATTTTTTTTTTGTGACAAGTTTTTTTATTCTGCCCATAACGTATAAGCTCCCGTGAGGGTGCTTGTTTTCAACGCTGGACAGCTGTGATACTGGATTGGTCTGATCCCGTACTCAGGAGTCTTTACCTGATCTTTCTCGGGCCAACCTTTGCGGTTTTGGTGTTAGTAGTTTCTATATTAGTTTTTTTTTAATTTTCAAGATTTTTTCTTAACCTGTATATGATAACTTAGCCTACTATGTACATCTACGCAGATGACATAGGCCTGTGGGAGAGGATCCCATCCCATTGTGGTTTGTTACAGCATCCTTTCACCCATGCCCTATCCTTAGATAGTACACCAGTGTGCCAGAACACCCCTGGACCCTTCAGGACTGCGACTAGGTGGGATGGCTGTGTTGTATGGTTAGCCATTTTGTATTTCAGGGTGATTCGGATGCATGACCGTGGCCTGCCTGTTCTGCTTTGTGCCAGTACACATATCCAGATGGACTGCGCCTTATGGTGATAGTCATTTCGAATTCCTCAGTACTTAGTAGGGCTAGTTTCCGTATTTGTAATATCTACCATCTTTTCTGGCCTGTCTTTTGCTTTTTGTCCCAGAACACAGCAAGCAGTGACTCCGCCCAAGATCAGGTGAGATATTGTTTCTTCAATAGGTGGTTGTGTATTATGTTTTCTTTAAGGACCTTTTATAGTGGTCCATGCTTTTGATTGCCCGTTGTTGTGTGGGTTGATTATTACAGGCATGTTGATTATTCCAGGCAGATTATTTTTCAATACACCATAAATAATGTTTTCATTATTAATATGAGGAGATAATACACTATAATTGTCATATATTGTCTTTGATGGGCCACCAGTCAGGGTGGGCTAGGGATCCTGTCCCCTTATTTCAATGGTACAGCAATTAGGGTGGGCTAGGGGACCTGTCCAATTGCCTTGTTTGCCATTGGCTGGCAGCACTGCTTATGGATTTCACTGGAAAGCGCTAATTGCTGCGTCCTGTCATACATCATCTTTGATACCATACTACTGAATTCAGCAGCTTACAGACAAAAGGCCATGGGTGTTTGTTGTATGGGACTAGGCTTTTAAGTACCACAAACGACTTGTATCTTAAACGGACCTGGTATAGGCTGCTGAGATATGAACCGTACTCCAACACACTCTCCAAGCATACTTTTGCAGGTTTTCAGTTTATGTAACTGTATAAGTGGGGGGAGAGTGCTGTTGGGATGTAGAAATGTAGCACTAACAAGGTTTTTAGACAACCATATAGAGAAAAATGTTATAATTTGCAATCTAAAATGCTAAATATAAAGTTCAAATGTTTATTTCTCATAACCAGCTACTTTTTGAGTGAATAATTGAGTAATCATGTAGATTAATAGACTTTAAAAGTTGAATTGAGAGCTTTTTGTGGCTGCCATCTTGGTGGTTGTCATGGATTCCCCTGTGTGTGGGGAACCCCTCTAGGTCATGTGATGAGGGAATCCCATCTATGATGTCATTCACATCACATACCTCAACTCTCCTCCCACATGTGCAGTTGCATGAACTGAACAAACTAAGCAAAGGTATGTTTGGAGAGCTTTTGATGCTGGATTCGTTTGTATCTGGGTGAGGTATAACCGGCTACTTTAAACAATAGAGATAGAACCGACGATGCATAGTCACATTAAACACCAGGAACTATCTATATGGAACCGACAGTACATAATAATATTAAACACCAGAATCTATCTGGATTCTAAACTAAAAGCGACATAGAACTTACAGTACACAGCCATTTTAAATACTTGATACTATCTGTATCATAAATTAAGGGATACAGAACTGACAATTGTTATTTTAAATACCAGGGTCTACCTGCGTTATAAACTAACGGATATAGAACTGACGGTATAGAGTCAATTTACATACTTGATACTATCTGTATCATAAATTAAGAGATATAGAACTGACAATTGTTATTTTAAATACCAGGATCTACCTGCGTCATAGCAAACGGATATAGAACTGACGTTACGCAGCAAATTTAAATACTTGATACTATCTGTATCATAAATTATGGGATATAGAACCGACAATACTTATTTAAGCACCAGAATCTACCTGTGTCATAAACTAACAGATATAGAACTAACGGTACACAGCAATTTTAAACACCTGACAGTACCGGCATTGTATACTAAGGGATGTAGAACTGACAGTACACTGTAATTTTAAACACCTGACAGTACCGTCATCATATACTAAGGGATGTAGAACTGACTACACTGTAATTTTAAACACGTGACAGTATCGGCATCATATACTAAGGGATGTCGAACTGACAGTACACAGTAATTTTAAACACATGACAGTGCAGGCATCATATACTAAAGGATCTAGAACTGATGATACACAGTAATTTTAACCACCTGACAGTACCGGCATTGTATACTAAGGGATGTAGAACTGACAGTACACAGTAATTTTAACCACCTGACAGTACCGGTGTCGCAGTTTCAGCGCCCGGTCAGTTTCAGCACCCGGTTGTGGCTTCTGCGCATGCGCGGATTTTAAGAGCGTCAAAACACCCGTGGCCTCGCCGGCTACAAGCTCAGCTGTAACTATCGCTGGTGCCCGGCAGTGTTAGGGACCGATTAGGCCGAAATCTATTGAATGCGATCATATTTAACAGAATTACATACTCAAATAATGAAATTTAATTAAATTAACCTTACATTCCAAGCGATATTAACGTAGCAGCTAGATCGGCGTCGAATCGCTGAGTGTAAACTAAACAAATAGCAGTGCTCGCCGGCGACATGCTGCAGTTTGCAGGGCCTCTTAAAATGTGCGCATGCGCAGAAGCCACGACCGGGCGCTGAAACTGACCGGGCGCTGAAACTGCGACACCGGCATCATATACTAAGGGATCTAGAACTGACGATACACAGTAGTTCTAAACACCTGACAGTACCTGTATCATAAATTAAGGTATATAGACCCCTTTCAATGTTTATAAGCATTGTGTATGCGCGCGCAGCTTGGCTGCAGAATGAAGGCACACTGCCATTGAGTTTGCAGGTAGGCGCATTGCAAAACATTTATTTTATTAAAAATTATTAGAAATGCAGAATCCCAACCATATAAATTTAATATAATCTGTTCGTTGAAAATGTTTACTATATGTGTTCCAAGCGGTGTGTTTCTAGGTGGTGTAGATTTAGAGATATTTCACTTTTTCTATATGAAGATTGCTCCCGACCATTGACAATGCATTGAGTTTGCCGGTATGCGCAGTGCAAAAAGTCTATTTTATTCAAAATTAATAGAAATGCAGAACCCTAACCGTATAAATTTAATAATCTATTCGTTGAATATGTTTTCTATATGTGTTCCAATCGGTTTGTTTCTAGGTGGTGTGGTTTTAGAGATATTTCACTTTTTCTGTATGAAGATTGCTGACGGCCATTGACAATGCATTGAGTTTGCCGGTACGGGAAGTGCAAAATGCCTATTTTATTCAAAATTAATAGAAATGCAGAACCCTAACCGTATAATTTAATATAATCTGTTCGTTGAATATGTTCTATGTGTTCCAAGCGGTTTGTTTCCAGGTAGTGTGGTCTTAGAGATATTTCACTTTTTCTGTATGAAGATTGCTCATAGCCATTGAGTTTGCAGTGTGACGTCCTGCAGCCAAAAGGCATGCGCACTGACCTAGATACCTATGCTAAAGTCATATAAAATAGGTCTATAGAACTGAAGCTATGAAAATGGTTGGCGACCATTTTGGTGCAGCAGCTGCAACCTCCTTGTGACCAAATTGGTCGCCCGAAGGTCAGCGACCACTGAGGCCCACTTTCTGACCATTTTGCGACCACCCATTTTTATGTGGTCGTAAGCACAGTGTGACTGGGGTATAAGGAACTGTGACAATTAGTCACAATAGTGTAGCATTTCTTTTATGCAGCGCAATAGAACTTTCTTAGTTCCTTCCTCCCTGTGAGAGTACGAGTGGAGGTAGGTATCCTCACGAATATACACATTTTCATTACATAGGCAGCTTGCATTAATCCAACTCTGTTCGATCTGGAAACAGTGCTATCTGATAAAAAGTCCGATGGAATAGATTTCCACCATTCATTTCACATACGTCCAATCTTTTAAAATATGTTTATCCATCTGACAATCTGGCTAATCCGATGTTTGATATTCCTGATTACTAATGGCCCTGTCACACTACGACGTTTCCCCCGGCGCGCCGACAACGCGCAAGATATTTGCTAGGGCTCGAGACACGTTGTGACACGTCGGCGTTGTGGGAAAAAGTTCGACGGATTGCAGCGTGTTCGTGGCGTGTTATTGGCATGTTAGTAGCGTGTCATTGGCGCGTTGGTAGCGTGTTGTGTTGGTGGCGTGCCTGTGGCGTGTAGGCAGCGCGTTGGTAGCGTGTTAGTACCGTGTCAACGCGTACACACCCGCCATCAACACGTCAAGATGCGCCGGGAACACGTCTAGACCTGCTACCAGCACGTCCAGATGCGCCGGCAACACGTCAAACGCGTCGAAAAACGCTGGAGCAACGCTAATATCGAGCCCACTACCCGTCGATCGGACGTTACGGACACGCCGACGGAACGGTCGCATTTTGGGGGGAAAAAGCCAACGCTAAAGGCCCTGTCACACTACGACGTTTCCTACCAACGCGCGTCGACGTGTTGCCTTTTTGGTCGAAACGTCGGTACACGTCCGGTACGTTACCGGCGCGTTACCGGCGCGTTACCGGCGCGTCGGTACATAGCAACGTTTGAAGGAACAAGTCGGCGCGCGTCTGCGCGCGTCAAGGTTTTGTGCTTGCACAAAACTTTCGACGGGCCGCAACGCGCGGCAGCGTTTTGGGGGGCGCGTTACGGACGCGTTATGGGGCTGTCACACTACGACGTTTCTGCCGGCGTGCCGTCAACGCGCAAAATATTTGCAACCCGTCAAGAGACGTCAGCATTTTGGGAAAAAGTTTGACGGGGCGCAGCGTGTTAGTGGCGGGTTGCTGGCGCGCTATTGGCGCATTATTGGCGCATTAGTAGTGTGTTATTAGTGTGTCAGTCGCGTGTCGGTAGTGTGTTATTGGCGTAACATGTTGATGGCGTGCTGGTAGCTTGTTGGTATCGCGTTAGTACCGTGTCAATGCATACACACCCGCCGTCAACACGTCAAGACGCGCCGGGAACACGTCCATACCCGCCACCAGCACGTCCACATGCACCGGCAACACGTCCAACCCGTCGAAAAATGCTGGAGCAATGCCAATATCGCGACCACTACCAGTCGATCGGACGTTACGGACGCGCCGACGGAACAGTCGCATTTTGGGGGGAAAAAAACCAAAGTTAATGGGGCTGTCACACTACGACGTTTCTCCCGGCGACCCGTCAGCGTTGAAAATAAAATCTTGCGCGTCGAGAAACGTCAAACTTTTCGGCGGTTTGGGGGAAAATATCGGCGTCAGCGCGGCGCATTATGCGCGCGCGGCCAACGTGTGTCGACGCGCTGGGGAAAAAAAAAAGAAAAAGTTTGGCGCGACGTCTTCATTTAACCTTAAATGTTGCTAGGGCGTAAAACAAAAACGGCCCAGTTTGCCGCAACGTGTGAGCAACGACCCTCCCGCGCGCGCGCCGTCTTCCTAGCGTTCCTATAACGTTATTCCGGCGCGTCCAAGGCAGCGCGACGCGCGCCTAACATCCTTACCCATATATTTGCGCACGCTGGCGGTCGTTGGGTTGTTTTTGACATGCTTCATTGAGGCCCTGTCACACTACGACGTTTCCTACCAACGCGCGTCGACGTGTTGCCTTTTTGGTCGAAACGTCGGTACACGTCCGGAACATTACCGGCGCGTTAACGGCGCGTTACGGCGCGTTACGGGCGCGTCGGTACATAGCAACGTGTGAATGGAAACGTCGGCGCGCGGCGCGGCGCGTCGAGGTTTTGTGCATGCACAAAACTTTGGACGCGCGGCGACGCGCGCCAACGGGTTGGAGGGCGCGTTACGGACGCGTTAGCAACACGTCGACACGCGTTGGCGGCGCGCCGGCGGAACGCTGGCAGGACGTTGATCAATGTTGGTTAACGTTGGCTCTTTTTCCCCAAAAATGGGAGCGTTCCGTCGGCGCGTCGGGAACGTCCCATCGACGTGTTGTGGGCATGCCATTGGCGTTGCTCCAGCGTTTCTCGGCGCGTTGGACGTGTTGCCGGCGCGCCCGGATGCGTTGGCCGCGCGCTGTGGACGCGCTGTGGACGCGCTGCGGGCGCGTCCTAACGTGTTGCTGGCGGGTATGTACGGGTTGACGCAATACTAACACGATACCAACGCGCTCCCTCCACGCTGTAAACGCGCCGATAGCGCGCCACCAGGGCGCCGACAACGCGCCAATAACACGCTACTAACGCGCCAATAACACGCCAATAACGCGCCTCCAACACGCCACTAACACGCTGCGCCGTGTCAAGCTTTCTCCCAAAGCGCCGAAAAGTTCGACGTTTCTCGACGGGTTGCAAATATTTTGTGCGTTGCCGGCGCGCCGGCAGAAGCGTCGTAATGTGACAGGGCCTTAAAACCTTGGGCGACTACGAGCGCGCGCCGGCGTTGTGCGCCGACCATCAGCGTCAACGATAGTGTACCGACGCGTAGCGAAATGTACCCACGCGCGTAACGCGCCATCAGCGCGTCCCGACGTTTCACTTTTTATCGCCCAAAATCAACACACGTTCACCGGTCTCAGGCGAGAAGCGTCGTAGTGTGACAGCCCCATAATATTACCGACATTGATCAATGTTCTGGCAGCGTTCCGCCGGGGCGCCGCCAACGCGTTTCGACGTGTTGGTAACGCATCCGTATCGCCCCCTCCAACCCGTCGGCGCGCGTCGGGGCGTGTCGAAAGTTTTGTGCAAGCACAAAACGATCGGCGCGACCCAACGTGCGCCGACGGCCGCCGACGTGTCCATCCACACGTTGCTATCAGTCAATGTGTACCGACGTGTGCCGACGCGCCACTAATGCGCCGCTAACGCGTCCCGACGTGTGCCGGCGTTTCACCCAAAAGGCGACACGTCGGCACGCGTCGACGCGTGTTGGTGAGAAACGTCGTAGTGTGACAGCCCCATTAGCAACACGTCGACACGCGTTGGCGGCGCGCAGGCGGAATGCTGGCAGGACGTTGATCAACGTCGGTTAACGTTGGCTTTTTTTTCCCCAAAATGCGAGCGTTCTGTCGGCGCGTCGGGAACGTCAGATCGACGTGTTGTGGGCGCGCCATTGGCGTTGCTCCAGCGTTTCTCGGCGCGTTGGACGTGTTGCCGGCGCGCCTCGATGCGTTGGCCGCGCGGTGTGGACGCGCTGCGGGCGCGTCCTAACGTGTTGCTCGCAGGTATGTACGCGTTGACATGGTTCTAACCCAACACCAACGCGCCGACAGCGCGCCGATGTCACGCTGGGAACCCGTTGGCGGGACGTTGGCATTCTGTTCCGCCGCGCGTCGAAGCCCGTTGGCCGCGCGCTAATAGCACGCTACTAACACGCTGTGCCGCGTCAAACTTTCTCCCAAAGCGCCGAAAAGTTCGACGTTTCTCGACGGGTTGCAAATATTTTGCGCGTTGCCGGCGCGCCGGCAGAAGCGTCGTAATGTGACAGGGCCTTTACCGACGTTGATCAACGTTCTGGCAGCGTTCCCCCGGCGTGCCGCCAACGGGTATCGACATGTTGGTAACACGTCCGTAACGCCCCCTCCAACCCGTCGGCGCGCATCGGGCCGCGTTGAAAGTTTTGTGCAGGCACAAAACGATCAGCGCGACACGACGCGTGCCGACGTGTCCATTCACACGTTGCTATCACTCAACGTGTACCGACGCGCCGTTAACGCGCCGGTAACGTGTCCCGACGTTTCGACCAAAAAGGCAACACGTCGAGGCGCGTTGGGGCGAAATGTCGTAGTGTGACAGGGCCATCAGGGTCGACTGTATGTCAATTGCATGAAACTAGTCCTACTACTTAAGGTTGTGTATCCATAGTGTATCTGGCATCTTCCCATGATCCATGTTTGCTTGTGACCTTGTGATGTGTTACAGATACAATGAACCTGTGTTTTGCTTAGTGGCCGTTTTCATATTTTGGACCCAGGGACCATATGGCCTTGTGCAGGGAACATAGAGAATGAACATATTCATCGTCTGTGTGACCCGTCACAAGGTCACAAACGAACATGGAACAGTCTATGGATACACGGCCTAACAATGCACCATAATTTATCCAGACCCGTGTGCGCGAGTATGATGCTATTTGCAGACATAACTCCATGCTTTCATTACACTTCAAGCGACTCCAGGTGCTTCGCGTAGCCTTCGCACGCTGCCTGCATCTGTCCCAGAAAGCCTGGCACTCCGGTCTAGAAAATGAACAATCAATTCAATTAATTAGAACAGCAGGATTACATTAAGTAATACATAGACAGGTGGGCGTGGATAAGGTGATGACACCAAGTAGCGTAGATGGTGTAATGGTTAGCACACTAGCCCGGAATGCAAGGGATTTGAGTTCGATTACTGCTCTAGGCGGAATATTTCCGCAGCATGGGTTAAATCTAGTATGTATATAAAGACAAAATACCGAGACTTGACAACATAACTTACCGCGGCAGCCCAGTTAATCAGCCATATTGGGATTGAGCCTCCTGGGTTGTCAAAGTAGTGGATGTAAGCTGGTGGTTAAAGCAAACATGGCACGGTTAGATCAGACCAGTGTGTGGGAAAGTAACTGAACATGGGGCTTTCTACAACCAGGCTTGATTGATTGATTAACTGCTGATGGTTTAACACTGATGACTATGCCGTTGTTAGTGAGAGCTGCGCTCTGCTTGTACTCGTTGACCCAGACGACACCGGGCCGGGTTCCATGGTTGGGGAAGTCGGGTTCTTCAGCCTTCACAACCCACACATGCCCACTGTTGCGGTCAAAAAGCGAAAAGCTTGTGGTATCTATTCTGTCACTTTTGTTGATTACATTCACAGGGTCCAGACACATGTGAAGATATGGAATTCAAGGCTGTTCTTGATAGGAATCCCAGACTATTTATATTTGGATTTCAGGAAAAACAAAACAATGGTGAATGACGATTTCAGACTATTTTAGATCAGTGGGGACAGTTTAATGGATTTCAATGCTTTTCAAGACTAATTACCCAAAATAGGTTAAATTCAAAGCCTTGAAATGAGGCAAATGAAACTCAAGACTTTCCAAGCCCCGTACAGATCCTGCATTCACAGGCCTACATTGAAGCTTACCAAAAATTCTGAAATGCTTAAATTAAAGTGGTTACTACTACTAGTCATAGACTGAATGTTTGTATGCATCTAAGAGATATTTGATGTGAAAAAACTAAATTACTTTTGACATGCATGTTGAATTTCTTACACCACAGGCTTCAGCATTAAATTGACTTAGTATACCTTCTAAGCTGCAATAATTGCTCATTGACTGCACCAGTATCTAAGTTAAATATATAGTATCAAATCTAGGTAAGTGTTCTGGTTTCCAAAATCTGATGCTTTCATCGGACTATGCACTGAGTGACCCTACCTTTTGTGCCACCTTTGAGGTCGTTGGTGAGAGCTGCGCTCTGCTTGTACTCGTTGACCCGGACGACACCAGGCCGGGGTCCATGGCTGGGGAAGCCGCGTCCTTCAGCCTTCACAACCCACACATGCCCACTGTCGCGGTCAAACTCTCGCACTTCGCGCACATATGTGTACTGCATGTGTCAAGGGTGGGTTTTTGCCAGAGGTTAAACTGGGTACAATTTTGTACCCTTATATTTGCTGAGGGTACATCTCTGTACCATCAAATTGTTGGGATAATTTTTGTTTAAAGGTTCTTCAAAGAGTCAGAGACAACAAAGCCAGCATCAATAATCAGCGAGACTGTTAGTAGCAGTGTTCATAATACACGATTTCCATGACGCATGTGCAGAGCGTAATCCAGACTGGACTTGTGGGTCACAGAGTCTGTGGAGAGCCAATTGAGGCTCTGTTAACACTGGCTTCATATTGAGCAACTGACACAGTCTTTTCGGCACAAATGTGGATTCATAGTGAAAACATACTTACCATTTTTTAAACATTTTTTAAATAATTATAGCTGTATCCTATTGATTGATTGAAAAGCTTGATCGTCAGTGTAAAACAACAGTGACACACTGTCGACCCACAAACAAGTGTCATTGCCTATCACCAGGTGTCGTACTAGTCGTGGAAATCGTGTATTGACCAAGTGATGTGGAGAGATAATACCCCCTCCTTCCCCATTCTGCGTACCCTCAAATTATTTTCTGGTTAAAACCTTGTGGGCACCAACCACAGTGTATGTCAAAGATGGTGGTTGCTTTACGCCATGTCGGCAGCATAGGCCATATTCATGGCGAGAAATGTTTTTGTTTTGTTCAAACCATCGCTTTTACATGTAAAAGCAGACAATCAATTATGTGCCAATAGACACTCATTAAATTCGAAAGCTCACAATCATATATTTGTGGTCAAGGGAAACAAATTCCCATAGAAAAAGAAAAGTTTTATTAATAATTGATAGAATTTATTTACTAAACTATATGAGGTGGTACAGTCCAGCTGCCCTCAAAAAGGCTGAAATGTTTTCTTGTTTTACTGTAGTAAAAATGTCATGCACACTGTCTGCAGTGTAGAATTGTTGGCGCAGGCCAAAAAATCAACGCAACTTATTAAAATGTATTTGAGTGTCAGCGGGGACTGACACCCAATACATTCAGGGGGAGGTTCCCCCTTGAGCAGAAAAGCATGTGTAAGCCACAAGTGGCCAATACGGCAGCGGCTAAGGACCACTTGGTCCCGCCGACCTCCCGCATGAGTCTGTGGTGGTTTTCCCACAGATGGTTCAATTTCTTTAAGTTTATTAATGTTTTCATCCCACTCATGTTGCCATTTGGATTTTATGTGGGTGGCTATTAGTGGTTTCAGATCAGAGTGAGGGATCAGACACGGTTCAAGATCACAGTTCAGGGCCTTCTTCGCAGCCCGATCAGCTTGTTCGTTTCCTTGTATGCCAGCACAGGTAGATGTCATACCCATCTGTTGCCAGTTAGTTCATTTTTATAAATGACCGTTGCTAGAATAGGGTGATTTGTTTTCAGTCCAGCAACAGCCAGGAGGCAAGAGAACAAATCACTGTATATAACATAGTTAGTGTGGTTGGATACCTCGATACACAAGCCTACACCAAATTTTTCCCGTCGGCAGACTGCCGCAGCAGCTACCCGGCTTTGGTCTTTTGAATCATCGGTGTATATGGAGAGGTGGTCTGCAAACTGGCCTTGAATCTCTGCATGCAGTCCTTGGTACTCGAGTGGATGTGTCCCAGACTTCCTCAGTTCTGTGAGTCGGAGGATAACCGATGGCTTCCTCAACGACCACCGGGGATGTTCTGGGACTTTGGCATCCTCCAGCACATCCAAATGCACGCCCACGGTCTCCAAATGAGGTTTCATTCGGAGCCTCAGTGGCAGGATGTAATTCGGCCTGGCTTCATACCTGGATTCGTCATGTTGCTCGAATAGACAATTGTGTGCAGGATTCAATGCATTAGTTTTTCTCTTGGCTACATATTGCATGGCCAGTTTGATTCTCCTGTTGTTAAGTGATGGTTCATTGGCATCGACGTAGAGGCTCTGAACCGGTGAGGTGCGGAAGGCCCCAAGGGCCAGGCGCAGTCCCTGTTGGTGGATCGTGTCTACCAGCCCAATATATGATTTCCTTGCTCAACCGTATACTATGCTGCCGTAATCCACTCATGACCGAACCAAGGTTCTGTACACGGAGCACAGAACATCTCTGTCCGCTCCCCACTCTGAGCTGGACAGCACCCTCAGAATATCTAGCGCTTTCAGGCATCTTGTTTTCAGGTACTTTATATGTGGCAGGAAAGACAGTTTTGCATCGAGAATGAGGCCCAGAAATTTGGTTTTCTCAACGACTTTAATGGGATCCCCGTCAAGGGTCAGCTCCGGTTCCGCATGTATTCTATGCAGCAGGCAGAAGTGGTCTTGGAAAATTTGAAACCGTTCAGAACTGACCATCGATGGATCCCATTTATGCTTAGTTGTAGCTGTCTCTCTATGACATTCATGTTAGGACCACTGTAATATAAAACAAAGTCATCCACGAAAAGACTACAGGAGACCCCCCGCTTTACAGCAGCAGCAATACCATTGACCTTGACCCCGAAAAGGGTCACGGCCAGTATGCTGCCTTGAGGTACTCCTAGTTCCTGTGAGTGTAGGTAGTCTTGACACGGACGCGGAAATGCCTGAAGGCTAGAAAATTGGCAGGTGGCCACGAAGGCCAATCGCATGAAGATCCTCTATGATGTCATGCTGCCACGTTGTATCATAGGCTTTTTCGAGGTAAAAAAAGACAGCCAGAACGTGCTCCGTTTTAAGGAAAGCATCTCTTATGAAGGTCTCCATGCGCACCAAATGGTCGAGGGTGCTGCGGCCCCGTCTGAAGCCACATTGAAGGTCCTGACCCCAGTAGCCAGACGAGGCGGTTGTTTACCATGCGCTCCATGGTTTTACAAATGCAGCCTGTGAGGTCTATGGGACGATAGTTGTTGGCTTCACTCTGGTCTTTACCAGGTTTGGGAATCAGTATTACTGTCACCTCCCGCCAAGAGGCCGGGACGACACCCGACTCCCAGATGTTGTTGAATAGTTGTAGCAACAGTCTCAGCGCAGGTTGTGGGAGATGTTTACAAAATTGATAATGAATTCCATCAGGTCCAACTGCTGTGTCATGCGAGCTTTCCAAAGAACACCTCAACTCACCCATACTGAATGGGGAGTTGTAGTGCTCCTCGCCATTGGAGGAAAAGTCCAAGAGCTTTCAGTCTTGGCGTTCCTTGACGGCCAGAAAGCCCAGGATGCAGTTTGCCAAACACGAGTTTCCAGCAAAGGCGCGAGCCAATTCTTCACTTATTTCGTCGAGTGATGTGAAAATGGTGCCATTGTGTTTCAAGTGGTGGACTACAGAAGAATCACCTCCCCTTTGTTTGATTCTCTTGATCATTGTCCACACTTTTCCCAACGGCATGCACACGGTGATGCTAGAAACAAATTGTCTCCAACACCGCCTCCGCGCTTCTTTGATTGTTCTGCGAGCGCGAATGTCAAAGAGGGCACCAACCACAGTGCATGTCAAAGAGGGCATCAGCCACAGCGCATGTCAAAGGGGGCAGAATAATTAGAGCCATGGCTTCCCGTACAGAAGGTAGGGAATTTGAATCCTGGCTATATAAAATTGATACTTGTGGAGTGGGCGAGCCTGTGGGTGAGCTTAGTGACATGCACTTCTTTGCGGGTCACTCCTTTGGCCTCCAACTGTCATAGGTGCTGAGATAGGACTAGTTCTTCCTTCCCTCACTAGGTGGTGCCTGCTAGCATGTCTAGTGGCTTGCCTGTGAGGGAAGGACATTCGAGCACTGCACTCGAGCCCGTCGGACATGACCATTGCTTCTCCGACGTAAAATTATATTTATTTATAGCTTTACTTCTAATTATTCTGTTCTAAATTTAATATCTAATTATATATTTCAGACAGCTGTACATTATTTGGGATAATATTCAATAAACCACCAATTCCATATAATCTACTGGTCATTTGCCTCCTTTTGCCACCCGAACTGTCATTTCTAATCATTGGATTATGTTTGTTGTTGTTTTACGTCCTAGCAACATCTAAGATTATATCAGGACGAGTACTGACTTGTGACTGTGCACTCATGGCGACTTTATAGTGCTGTCCCACTGGGAGACCAGCCCGCCAGCACCATGACCTGGTCTCCCACTCAATCATATTATCCTGACACTGAGCACGCCAGTCCTTGTCCTGTCCTAATAATGCCGAGCGCCTGGCTAGGAAGCGACAAGTATAAATTTTTAAGTCATTGGTTTGACTTGACCAGGGTTTGACCCCCACGATTCCACGGTCTACCAGCACGGGAGATGGAACTCATTCGGCCATCCCGTCTGGTCTCATTGGATTATTTATCGTACAAACGATTAAACTTGTCACTACCTAGCCTAGCACTTGGCATTAATAATAATAGGATAGGGCATGGACTGGTCAGTGTCAGGATGCATGTGGCCAGGTTTTCCAGTGGGGAAGCACTATAAAGTCGTCATTAGTCCATACTGTCACAAATCGGTACCCGTTCTGGTGTGACCTTAGATGTTGCCAGGACATAAAGCACCAAATAACAGCAACAACAACATACAAAACAACATTTCCCCATCTCTCAACCACAAAGGATACATCTCTGTTTGACATCGGAAAGGGGTACTTGACCTGCCAATAAATTCCTTTCACACCATCATCATCCAGCTCCTCCAACTCTGAAAGAGAACAAAGTAAAGATATATCTATAGCTTGCCATTTTCTCACCCTTCTTTGTGGTGTTCTGTGGCAGAGTGGTTAGAGTGTCTGACTTTTTTCTAGGTCGGACTCCTAATCTGAAGGTCGGTGGTTCAATTCCCCATGCCCCCCCACCTCTGCCACTCTGGATTTCCACCGCTGTGTATAACTTACAGCGTCATCAAAGGCCGGTTGCTCCCATACCATGTCTATGTGGTGTGGGAGGTTAAAAATCCCTTGGGTCGGTAAAAGTGTAGGCTCGGGCTTTCTATCGACAAACTGTCTAATGGTAAAAACAAGTCTATTCAGACTTATCCATGATATGCAGTATAAATCTTCAAGAAAAAATTTTTTAACGACACATTGACAATTATGTTTTTTTCATTAAATTTATGTGAGACCATGACAATAATATCATTTTACAATAATCCTATTTGCAAATGTAATCAATGGATTGTACTTTGGGGGTGGGAGGGCAAATGCTTATTATCCTGAATAATCTTATCAGCGCCAAGGGCAAGGCACCTGTCTTCCAGTTCCAGCCATACATTTATAATCAGAGTTATAATAACATGTATTAGAATGACACTTTCAACAGTTATTAACTGAAGTATACAATAGTACACTCATACTTCAGTTTTGTTTGTTTGTTGTTATTTTACATCCTAGCAACATCTAAGGTCATATCAGGACGGGTACCGACTTGTGACAGTATGCACTCATGGCGATTTTATAGTGCTGCCCCACTGGGAAATCAGGTCGCTGGCACCATGACCTGATATCCTACTCAGTCACATTATCCTGACACCGAGCTAACAAGTCCTTTCCCTATCCTAATAATGCCAAGCACCAGGCTCGGAAGCGACAAGTATCAATTTTTAAGTCATTGGTTTGACTCGACCGGGAACTGAACTCGTGAACTCCCAATCTTCCGCACGCGAGGCCTGTGCTCTACCGATTCGGCCACTGCGCCCGGTCATACTTCAGTGAATATGTCATTACTAATAGTAATACTGCTGTGGGGGGATGATGCAAATTGGGAGTTTATTTAACTAAATCGGTGGCGAAATGGGCCGTTAGTAGGTGGGTGAGGCGCCGCCTGGAGGAAAGGAGGGGAATTAGGGGAGCTGCTTGGAAGCAGACCAACCGTTTCCCAGACAGCACCCCAACCTCCCGTAACCCATAGAAGCAAGGAACATAGTGAACATATCAAAAGGAAGGTTTACAGGAGCAATATCGGAATAAGAACAATAAAAGACAGGAGCATTACATACATAATAATATTTGCATAAGTACTTTATACCTCACGTAAAATAGTTGCCATAAAAAAACAAGCCAGCACTCTATTATTTTATTAACAGATTTAGCCACCCCATCAAGATATAATTTATTTTATAGAAGGAAAAGGAACAAGAACATACCCTTTGCATAACTATCCCAATTGCGTCTGTAGTTAAGATCCATGTACACCTGGAAGCATATTTCTGGGCTAATGCCTGTCAGGGAGCCATAAATCTTGTACTGGTAGAGACCCGATGGCTGAAAGGGAACGTGGATGGAAACTGTTAATCGTTAATCAATAGTTAGTCACACAGAGCACTGTTTGTTTGTGTGTTTTACGTCCTAGCAACATCTAAGGTCATATCAGGACAGGTACCGACTTGTGACAGTACGCACTCATAGTGATTTTATAGTGCGGCCCCACTGGGAAAGCAGGCCGCCGGCACCATGACCCGATATCCCACTCAGTCACATTATCCTGACACTGAGCTAACCAGCCCTTGCCATATCCTAATAATGCCGAGCATCAGGCTAGGAAGCGACAAGTATCAATTTTTAAGTCATTGGTTTGACTCGACCGGGAACCAAACCTGCAAACCTGCAAACTCCCGATCTTCCGCACGCGAGGCCCGTGCTCTACCGATTCGGCCACTGCGCCCGGTCACAGAGCACTGTGTCATTGAGTTATCTGAAACTAGTGTCATGCGGAGTGATTGCAAATGGGAAGGATTGCACCTATAACAGCATTTGAACCCACAATTCTTGCCATTCCAAGGACAGTGTCCTAAGACCAAAAAGACAAATATTCATGTTTCCGGTTGCATGGGGAATTTCCCTGTTAGTCAGTAGGTAGGTTTTAAAAAGTTTTTTTTAATTAAAAAAAGAATTGTTTGTTAAACCAAAAAACTGCACTTCCAGTTCTCAAAACCACATAGGAATGTACCCACCGCCCTTAAGTCAGGCGCGGGGGGGGGGGGGGGGGGGGAGAGGACGGGGCGGTGTTCTAACAGGGTTGGTTGGCAACCGAAAACATGAATATTTCTTTTTTAGGCCTAATCATTAGATTATCTAGGCTCCTTGATGCAATTACTCTATTCAAGCCTGCCTGTCTGTGTGGCTCCTTGTCTGAGGTCAGTACAGCCTACTGCACTATCATATTTGCTGCTACCACAGTACTGTTCCAGCCAGGACCCAGGTGGACCGGGCAATGAGGCCTGAAGATACTGTGTGTCCATTTGTTGTTTAGTTTGTTGTTTGACATCCTAGCAACATCTAAGGTCATATCAGGATGGGTACCGACTTGTGACAGTGCTCACTCATGACGACTTTATAGTGCTGCCACACTGGAAGACCAGGCCCCCAGCACCATGACCTGATATCTCACTCAGTCACATTATCCTGACACTGAGCCAACCAACCCTTGCCCAATCCTAATCATGCCGAGCGCCAGGCTAGGAAGCGACAAGTATCAAATTTTAAGTCATTGGTTTGACTCGACCAGGGTTCGAACCCACTACCTACCAACACGGGAGACGGACGCTCTAACTCATTCGGCCATCCCATCTGGTTTGTTGTTTAGTGGTCAGGCATTAAACTTAGAGCTAAACAACCTTATAGAAAATGTGTCAGAAGTTATTTCACCAACTCTAGACTATGCCAATATACTAGATAGACACTGGCCACTTGAACAAGGAACTCAACCTGTTTATACTAAAACCGTTTTTGCTTGTGCTTTTAAATATTGTGGAGACCAGCTAGATAAGCATCGCTTTTCTAGGATCCTTTCTGTCTGTAAGGAATTTGTATGCATTTATTGTATCACCTCAGTTTATTGTAAACATACCTTGCAGAGAGTTAAAATATAAGAATGGAATGGAATATATGTTTGTCATTCATCTATATTCACCCCATCTCTGGGACTGGGTAGAAGTAGAGAAAGGATTCACCTCTACCCAGAGTAGGGGTGAATGACATCATTGTATGGAACAGGAAGTGGAATTCTTGGTTCCAGTATCTACCTACATTGGCTTAGACTTTAGAGTTGGTGAAAATGTCAGAGTATGTAAACAAGCAAGATGGAGACCACAGAACGCCATGGATTTGACTTTTCAAGTCCATTAAGCTAAAAGCTTTATTATATTTTTCAAATCAAAAGTAGCGGGTAAATATTAAGATATATATGTGAAGAATAGAGGAGTGCACATGACATCAACACTCAGCAGTTAGCCATCTTGGATTACATTTAATACCACCTATGGCGCCCCCTGTCTTATCCAAGATGACTACGGCCACCACTGGGCCTACCTAGTCGGCGCCGCCCAAGTACATGGCACCACCTAGCGGGTACTGTCCAAACCTTTCTAATTTTTTGACAGAGCATCCAAAGTGTGAACATACTGCGCTTTTGCAACGATGTGAGGCTACATGATTAAAAAAATACTTCCCCTCCATATAAAAAACCTTTTCCCCAAACTTTTGAGGCCAAACTGCTCAAAACAGTGACAAATAAACCAACAAATTGGTAAATAAACTCAATGTAAGCAGTTGCAAGCCTTTCATATGTAATCCAATATGGCCACCGGAAGTTGTCTCGTGACATCATTACACCCCATCTATATATTTTGCTTCTTAAATTAAGAATGTGTCTGCTCATTTCATTTACCCAGCATGTAAATCATTTTCGCCAGCTTTTATTATAGGGTTGTTCTTCACCTATACTAGGGCTACTGCAGTACAGGGTGAATCTTTTATCTAGGGTAGAAGTAAATATTTTACCTACATTCTCACTACTAGTACTACTACCAGTGGATAGTAGTCCTGACTCCTGTAGTGCCATTTGAATCTGCAGAAGACAACAATGCTGCATGCCATGTGGGCAATCAACAATTTTAATAAACATTTTAGGTTTGGTCACAGAGATAAATGAATTAAAAATCCTCTATTATCGTATATATCTATGCAAAAGAAGCCAATGAATTAAAAATCCTCTATTATCGTCTATATCATGTATGACTATGAAAACCAGCAGATAACCATGTCCATATTAATATCAAACAAATGTTAATTCACCTAGCAAAACCTCAACATTTCACAAGCATGATATTAATCGGCCATGAGGTTTACTTATGTCACAATCAATCAGAAAAAAAACGGGCTAGTACTAGTAGGCTAGTACTAGTAGTAGTATAAGTATAATTACTAGAAATCTGAGAATCATATAGTTGCCAAGTTGGTGCCTACCTCCAACAACTGTCGATAGATTTTTATATCGTGCGACTCGGTGAAAAACTCATAGCCATCAGTATTTGGTATTTCCAGTTCTTTGCAGGCGTTTTCGAATTCCAAGTCACCGAACGAAGACGATATTTCCACTGCCATACTTAGAAATATTGACAACAAGTGACAGGACTCGCTAGTAAGTACGCTCCAGTAAACAAACGCACGGCTCCCTAGTTCCCACTCAATCCACCAGGTGGTCGGCAGTTCGGGAAACTGCCGCACGGTGGCGAAACACTGATGTGTGTGCGTGTGTGTGCATGCACGTGTGTGTGTGTCTGTGCGTGAAAGAGAGTGTGCGTATACATGCATTGTTTGTCCAGTTGTTTTCTAGCATATCAACAATAGACATCACACCAGCTTCGTCCCTCTTGACCCTTGATGGTTGGAGGTCAGCATGACCAAGTCCTTGTTTACTTTGCCCAGATGTTGATGCAAGGTCTCGAAGCTGTCGAATAGATTCAGCTCTGTGTTCAGCTGTCAGGTAAAAACGTGCCAGTGCACTATGTTTTAGGCTAAAGCCTTTGGTCCCACCAGCAGTTTGCGTGTCCTTGTTTACAGTCTCCTCTACAGTCTGGTCAATGGCAATCTTGGCAAAAGGGTTTGCTTGCCTAAGTTGAACAGAGAACCTACCATTTAGAAAATGAGCATAGAGGTCTGGACATGTCTCTGGTCTGGACATCTGCGCATAGTACAGTGGTAAGTAGTGAGAGTAATTGGTCTTGTCCATTGCAAAGCACCAAGGAATCATGTCCTTGATACTTGCTAAATGCAGGTACCAATTTCCTTCACGATCAGCTCGTATCAGTCCCAGCAGTATATCTACCATGTCAAGATACATCATCCAAAATGCTGCCAAGTGCCCACTCTCATGCCAGAGAAGATCCAAGTAACAATGTAACAGATGTAGAATACTCCTACATGACTCGTCATTTCTACTGGTTTCAAGGGTGGCCGCACAAGTATCATCATGCATAGCCATCACCACACGCAAAGTTTCATCTAATTGTGGCAGGTCACTCATGTGGTTAATTTCCAACCATTCAACAAATCCTCTCCATACAAGTCGCATTAGTGCTTCATATGTCAGCTTGTGAAGACGAACACCTCTATTGTACTGCTTTCCATCTAGAACTTTATCAATAGACCCCTCAGATATCACCCCAGATTCAACAGCAAGGTCTTGAAGTCCTGCATCACGGAATAGTTTCCCAATGATTGACAACATATTACAATAATATGGAAGTTGCCCATCATCAGCAGGATTTTCTCGAACCTAAGTTGTTGTTTCCAAGCAACCTCTGTTGCTTTAGCATATAGAGCCTGTTCCATTACAACGGCAATCATGTCTAGGCCTAGGTGCCGCTGAATGGAGATTGACTGAGAAAGGATCTCTTGCACAGTCGACAGTTCTGTTGCTGGTGCATTGATTGTAGGTAAGTATCCAACCTTATCAGCCTTGACTGTTACATCATCTCTGGTTTTTATGTTGAACACTGTCCAAGAGCTGACCGTCTGGTTCACAGTGTCGTGAAGTCGGGTGATCACCCATAGGACATTTTTCTGCCTGGCCCTTTCAGTTGCATTGCTTAGAGGTATGGACGTGTTGGCAAACTTCAATGGTGGAGGACCTTCCCTCTTGGCAGAGATGTAAATAGGTAGATGCTGCTCAGACAGTTCTAAGGTGCGCCTTTTATCCTTTTTGTTAACGGTTGATTTTCTAGCTGGTGCGCATGAATGAGTTTGCGGTTGGACAATAATCCCATTTACACGATGGGATGTGCCTGCCCCACTCAGTGTTTCCTCCAGCCTATCAATGTTGTCAAAGGCAAGTACAGTAGGGATGCATGGGTGTGCCCATGAAGGAATGGCTGGTTTGTTTTCATCTACACTGTTCATCTTTTCGATGCACAAGGCTGTGTCTATCTCCTGTAATCGTGTATACAAACATGCATGACCAAAGCGGTTCAATGTCTTAATGAGTTCAACATTGCCAGTTAAAGTTTTGATAGCCCATGGAAGGAGGATATGTTTTGGAGTCAAGACTCGAGCATATGTAACAGCGCTAAACCTGGCACTGCAAATATATAATACGACCTGCTGAACGACCCCTTGACTTCGCCCTCTCTCGTGCCTGCTCTCTCCCTGCATGTCCGCCCCCCCTGCCCATGCCCCCCCCCCCCATTCCACATTTGCCAAACAACTATTATAACTCAATGACTCGAAACCCACCACCACTACTCGAGACCCATTGCCACCACTGAATAACTACATCTTCAACCAGCAATGCACACAATATAAACCAATATACATGCACAACATGGCACTACTAAAAGACTAATCGTTATTAAAACCAAATCTAACTGATATACAAACACAGCATATGATTTAACCACTAGTGTAAATTATTGCACACGCTATCTTGATGCATATATCTTGCACTATGTTGACTACCTATGCTGTACACTATGCAGCATAGGCTGCTCCCCCACTTTCTTTTTATGTTCAGAATGGGTTGCGCTGCACGCAATGCAACGCATTCCACTTCCACTATGTACATACCAAATGCGATCACTCCAACGGCTGGAAGACCAGTGCCTCGGCGCTGACAAAATAAGTATTCAGATGAATAAAAATATTTACAAAAAAAAATGGATGTCCTGACCAAATGAGAATGACAGCCGGTGGACCTTGTCAGAGGAAACAGACTGACAACCACCAAGAAGCACCTCTAAGAAGTGAACAAGACAATCAGGAAGTTGACTATAACTTTCAGTCAACTCCTGTGGATTTGGTGGCCAGGCCTGCTCTTTGATACATTCTGTGATTTTATCTCGCAAGATTTGAGCAACCTGGACAATCAGTTGTTCACATTGTTGGCTGTGTATGTAAGTGTCAAGTTTGTCCTTCAAGTTTATAAAATCACAAGAAATAGAATCTGCTGAAAGGTTGTGTGGTCTAACATAAACATTATTACTAGTACCAGCAGAGAAAAAGTGCAAAGTGTCACCAAATTGTGACTCAAGGTTCCTACGGATATGGGTTTTAGTTAATTGTTTAATGTCTTCCACACCTTCATTCCGCATAAGGGATACTAGCTTTGAAGTAAGTTCTACCAGTGGTACAATACGAGGGTTTGAAAACAGGTTGATACGAATAAACTTGTACAACAGTTGCAATGATGTAGTCTCTGCAGTTTTGTAGTCATCATTCTTGTCAGTCTCCGTAGAATCATCTGTGGCAGTTTGCTTTTGTAACTTGGTGTACTCTTTGTAACATGACACATGGTAAGATGCCTCAGCTGCCACTATTTCTCTTGAAGTTATCGCGAGAATTTTTGGGTCACCTTTTACAGTTGCAACAGACCTGAGTGTTGTGTCAGCACGGAGATCTTTTGCCTGAATCAGGCTTTCTCGAGTAGATGTTCCTTTTAAGCACTTGTTAGTTCGTTCGCAGAAGATACACATCCGATCATATACATGTGTAGTTTTTGATGCCCCTTGACGTAATGATTGTCTTCACTGTGCAAATTTCTTAAGCTTGGTCAGTTCCTTTTTGTGCGCGAAAATCGATCTGCATTCACGGTGATAGAATACATCTGGTATGGTATTTGGATTGTCCACTTTCAAAGTCAAGATCGGATCGAAGCACCTAATCTTTGCCGCTTCACATAGTGTTTGTCAGGAATTGACGTCTTTTGGTTTGACAAGTTCACATAATGGTGCATCATTCCCACATATTATACATGTGACACGTTCAATTTTTGCCTGGATAGGACATTCAGCCATGACAACATGCAGTTGGTTTTGTCTGAAATTCGATCTGGAATGATATGATATGTTCATGAAAATAACGCGATGCTTACAATGGTGCATTATTATTTGGGCCTAAAACATACCTCGGTTTTTGGTTACAGCAGAAAAAAGTTGAACGTCTGTAGGTTGGCAAAAGTTCAAAAAAAAATTATTTTCTTTTGCCGACATGAAAAATAATTGAAGGTCGGCAAAAGTTTTTATTTTATTTTGTTTTGTGTTGTGACATGCAAAACAAACAAAGTTTCAGGCCGTTTAGTGCACAATATAAGTTATTTTGGGTGAGTAGTCTGTGAAGGGCCACATTTATTAATGCAACATAACAAAATAATAACGATAATGATATATGAACCATGCATTTTTGTATCTTCAAGGAACTCCTGTCAAAATAAAAATTCTGAAGGTCGTGGTTCAATTTGAAGGTCGGTCGCAAATCGGAAACATGTTAATATTATTTTTATTTTTTCAATAAAAATGTTGAGACTTGCATTTGAAATTGAAGGCCGGTCGGGAATCGGAAACAGAGGTATTTTTTTACGCCTTGTGGTAGGCCAACATGGATTGTCACTATTTCAGATTCACAGCCAACCATAAATCACAATCTTCCATCCGACTAACCACCCCTCCCACCCCCCTTCAGCCACATTGTGATATTATCATTCAATAATGACATGCCTGAAGCATCTGCTACATACATGACACAACCAATGAAGGCCCATGTAGAACTAACTGTGCAGCTACCAGCAAACCGTGTAGTGACAATGCACAACTTTTAACATCCATGTACATTATGTACACCATTTACACAAGCTAGGTAGAGCAACATGCAACAGGCGTTATACTTAATATACATTTTATTTAGAATGGTGAAGACTGCTTCAGAATACTTACAGTTTTACAGTTTCCTGATATTTTGACAATGCCCAACACTATAGCCAAGCCATGACGGAAATGATACAAAACATATGATAGCCATCCATGTGCTACTTTCACTTTCACTTTGAATTGACTGTGTGTTGTGGTAGGTAATTAGATCAACTGAAACTGGTAGATCGTGGGTTCGAACCATCGTCGAATCAAACCAATGACTTACAGATCTATGCTTGTCGCTTCCTAGCCAGGCACTCGGCATTATTAGGATAGGGCAAGGAGCAGTGGAATGGGACAGAGTGGGGGGGGGGGGGGGGAGACATAACATAATTGCAGTCAGTGGCTCTCTTCACAGAGGATCTATAAATGGGAGCTGGGTAAGTTCAGCTAGTAACTAGTACCATAATAAATAGTGAATAAATAGAGCGCAGGCTTCCCGTGCAGAAGGTCGGGAGTTCGATTCAGGGTCGAGTCAAACTAGTGAGTTACAAAAGTGATGGGATGGTCAAATGAGTTAGAGCGTCCTTCTCCCGAACTGGTAGATCGTGGGTTTGAACCCTCGAGTGTCAAACCAATGACTTACAAATTTAGGCTTGTCGCTTCCTAGCCAGGCACTCGCCATTATTAGGATATGGCAAGGAGCAGTGGAATGAGGAAGACCAATCGTTCATGATTGAAATTTCCCCTGCTTAAACAACTAATGCAACAAACAGAAAAAAACAAAAAAATACACACAATTTGTCACTTCCTAGCCTTACGCTCGACCTTAAAGCTGCATAGTCTGATGAAATATCAAATTTTCAAAACCAAACAAATTATCTAGATTTGATTTCACATATCTAACTTATATACTAATGCACTTATTAAGCATTTGTTTCTGCGTTGAAGGCAATACTGAGTCAATTTAACCGAACCTGTTACTGCAGAAGTCTATAGACCTATTTCAATGTTTATAAACATTGTGTATGCGCGCGCAGCTTGGCTACAGAATGAAGGCACACTGCCATTGAGTTTGCCTGTACACGCAGTATAAAACGGTTATTTTATTCAAAATTCATAGAAAATCAGAAGCCTAGCCTTATAAATTTAATATAATCTATTCATTGAATATGTTTTCTATATGTGTTCCAAGCGGGTTGCTTCTAGGTGGTGTGGTTTTAGAGATATTTAACTTTTTCTGTATGAAGATAATTCAAGATTGCTCACGGCCCTTGACAATGCATTGAGTTTGCCAATATGCGCAGTTCAAAACGTCTATTTTATTCAAAATTAATAGAAATGCAGAACCCTAACCGTATAATTTTTATATAATCTATTCGTTGAATATGTTTTCTATATGTGTTCCAAGCGGGTTGCTTCTAGGAGATGTGGTTTTAGAGATATTTAACTTTTTCTGTATGAAGATTGCTCATAGCCATTGAGTTTGCAGTGTGACCCTGTGTTGTCCTGCAGCCAAGCTGCGCGTGCATTTACCTAAATACATATCCTGATGTCACATGAAATAGGTCTGTGGTGTCAGAGTTTTGGCAAGCTTAATTTTCCATGTTTGCACTCAAAATATCTCAACAGTTTACCATTTAAAATAAAAGTAACTTTGAACTAATGTAAAGTAGATACTAGTGATCGATCTAATATATTTATCTCAGAAAAAATACAGAAATTCAAAGCCATCGGGCTATGCAACTTTAATAGATCTATTTCATATGATATCAGCATAGGTATTTAGGTCAGCGCAATGAGAAATCTTCATAGAGAAAAGGTGGAATATCTCTAAAACCACGCTACCTAGAAACAAACCGCTTGGCACACATATAGAGAACATATTCAACAAATAGATTATATAAAATTTTTAAGGTTAGGGTTCTGTATTTCTATTAATTTGGATAAAATCGATGTGTTGCACTGCGCGTATCGGCAAACTCAATGTATTTTTCAATGGCCGTGAGCAATCTTTATACAGAAAAAGTGAAATATCTCTCAAACTCCACCACCTAGAAACAAACCGCTTGGCATACATACAGAAAACATATTCAACGAAAAGATTATATTAAATTTATACGGTTAGGGTTCTGCATTTCTATTAATTTTGAATAAAATCAACGTGTTGCACTGCGCATATCAGCAAACTCAATGCATTGTCAATGGCCGTGAGCAATCTTCATACAGAAAAGGGGAAATATCTCTCAAACTACACCATCTAGAAACAAACTGCTTGGCACACATAGAGACACGATATTCACCGAAAAGATTATATTAAATTTGTAAGGTTAGGGTTCTGCATTTCTATTAATTTTGAATAGAATTGACGTGTTGCTGATTTTATTTTAACTGGTGCTCCCCTGTCAATCTCTACTGAAGTCAAGTACTTAGGGCACTTTATGACTGATGACTTTAGAGATGACAGGGATATTAATAGACAGTGTTGCAAGTTATATGCTCAGGGAAATATGCTCATCAGGAAATTTCATATGTGTACAGCTGATGTCAAGGTAAATTTATTTAGTATTTAGAACTTTCAGTACTCCCTTGTATACTAGCCAGATTTGGTGGAACTATAGAATGTAAAGCATTAAAAAACTGAATGTAGCATATATTGACATTATGAGATTATTACTCCGTCTACATAGGTATCACAGTGCTAGTCAGCTGTTTGCCAATATTGATATGGCAGCCTTGATGTAACAGGCTGTTATCAGGAATCTAATATTCAAATTTATTACTAGACTTGACAAGTCAGAAAATGCTATAATACAGGGACTTGTGAAAATAGAAGAGAGTGATCTCAGATTTACGTCTGCCATATGGAGGCATTGGTACAAACTACCGTATGTAGACCAACATTTTGATATTGGTTAGTATGGTAGTATTCATACTATTACTTATATCCTATTCACATTAATTTTTATATCTACATGCTATGGACCAAATTATGTAACTACCATAATCCTGAGTCTGAAATAAAGAATTGAATTGCATTGAATGCACATATCGGCAAACTCAATGGTAGTGTGCCATCGTTCTGCAGCTAAGGTGCGCGCGCACACACAATGTTTATAAACATTGAAAGGGGTCTATAGGATTGGGCAAGAACTGGATAGCTCAGTGGCAGGATAACGTGTCTGAGTGGGATAGGGTCATGGTGCTGGTGGCTTGGGCTCCCAGTGGGGCAAAACTATAAAGTCGCCATGAGTACACACTGACACAAGTTGGTACCCGTCCTGATATGACCTCAGATGTTGCCAGGACATAAACCCCAACAACCAACCAATCAGCTAGCAGTAGCAGACGGGAGTGGTGTTATACTGTGAGAGTGTGGCAAAAGCAACTACGTGTCATTATCAGGATAATGTGACTGAGTGAGCTACCATCCAAACAAACACATTCATCTCGACCAATTTCTATCACATTCACATGTATGTCAATAAGATTACAATCTCTAAAAGAAAAAAGCAAACAGTTCTGTCTGTCCCCGTCCTGGTATGTATGACCTTATGGCCCTGTCACACTACGATGTAATGACGTCAGCGTAGGGAGAACGTGAAGAACGTTGAACTTCTCGGTGTAGTATGCAAATTTGGGCACAAGTTGAACGTGGATGCAGCATAGTGGACGAGAGCGTAAAGTCGGTAAAGTGTAGTGATACCGTCATTCAACGAGAGAGGACAACGTCACTACGCTCACGGAACGTTATGAACGTTATTCCATCGCCAGAAGAACGTTATGTGACGTTAGCTACGTCATGAGACGTTGAATGTACGTTGAACGTATGTTGAATGCACGTTCTCCTGACGTTCCCATTAAGCCTCGTAGGCATTTGCACTCGGTTTAATGTGGGTCAACGTAGTGGAACGTAGTGAGCAGCATTGGAATAACGTCCGTTTAATGTCATTGACGTTCACTAAACGTGAACAGAACGTATGGCGAACGTAAACCCTTATGTTTGAGCTACGTCAAAAGTTTTGAACATGTCCAAAACCTTGATGTAACTCGATGTAACACGACGTAATGTGACGTAGCTCGACGTCATTCTAACGTCGTCATGACGTAACCCAACGTAATGACGTTGGCTCGTTACGTCATAGTGTGACAGGGGTATTAGATGTTGCAGGGCGTAAAACTCAAACAACCAACCAACAGTTCTGTTAACCTTTGACGTGGGTTTAAGAATCGGGAAAATATTTGGACATGCTTGCAGTGGTTTGTTGGTTGTTGTTTTACATCCTATCAACATCTAAGGTCATATCAGTACGGATAAGCCTATACCAACTTGTGACAGCGCATACTCATGGCAACATTTATAGTGCTGCCCCACTGGGAGACCAGGCCTCCGACACCATAACCCAATATCGCATACAGTCACATTATCCTGATACTGTGCAAACCAGTCCTTGTCCTATCATATTAATGCTGTCAACTTTATAAGTCATTGGTTTGACTCGGCTGGGATTCGAAATCCGGACCATCCACATGGGAAGTCTGCGCTCTATCGATTAGGCCACTGCATCCGGTGTCTGCAGTGGTTGAACATACGGGATAGCCGGATGAGTTGAGCGTCCGTCTCCCGTTTTAGTAGATCCTGGGATTCGAACCCACAGATTAAAACTCTGGTCGAGTCAAACCAATGAATTAAAAATGTATACTTGTCACTTCCTAGCCGGGTACTCTGCATTAAATATGAGTATGGGGAAAACTGGTTGGCTAAGTGTCAGGATAATCTGACTGAGTGGGGTATTAGGTCATGGTGCTGGCGGCCTGGTCTCCCAGTGGGGAAGCACTGTAAAGTCGCCATCTGTGTGAACTGTCAGAAGTCAGTACCTATCCTGATGTGACCTTAGATATTGCTAGGACGTAAAGCAACAATAAACAAAGCATGCAGTGGTAGGTACCTGTCTGTTCGGCTGCAGGCGGAGGTCGGTGTTGGGAGGACCGGCCTGTCTATTTAATCAGCGGCTAAGTATTCCTCACCCTTCCTGCTACAGTAGAACATAGAAAGAACGAGCGTCAGAAAACAGCTTCAAATTGCACAGGCTGGTAGTCGTCACTCTCCAGCTACAGTAGGTCTCAGAAAGAACCAGCGCCAGAAATCAGCATCAAGTTGCACAAGCTGCTAGTTGCCACTCTCTAGCTATAGTAGGACGCGGAAAGGACCAGTGTTAGGAACTAGCATCAAGTTGCGCCAGCTGCTGGTTGCCACACCCCAATTGCTTGCTACAGTAGGTCACGGAAAGGACCAGCGTTATGCTAGGTACACACCTACCGTTTTTCCGCACCCACCTACCGTATACGATCAAAAACTCCCCAAAAGTCATGAGGTGTGCACGCCCCTAGCATACCTACCGATTGCGATTCACGACTTAAAACTCACTTTTAGGGCTAAAACTGCTTCCTTACGATTGCGATTCGCGATTCGAAAAATGAATCGGCCCGTTTTCAGTTTTAAGCGGGTCGGGTCGGGTCGCGAGTTTTAGTGCACGAATCGTATACGGTAGGTGTGTACCTAGCATTAGGAACCAATGCCAAGTTGCACCAGCATCAATGGTTAACTTAAAGTTGCATAGTCCAATGGGTTTTGAGTTTCTGTCATTTTCTGAGATAAACATATTAGGTTGTTCATTATAATCTACCTTACTTTAGTTTGAAGTAACTTTGATCTAAAATCACATACTTTTGAGATATTTGAAATGGAAACGTGCTAAATTAATTTTGCCAAGCTTGCCAAAACTCTATCACCATAGGCTTCTGCAGTAACAGATTCTAGTAATTGACTCAGTGTTCCCTTCTATGTGCCGTTAAATGTTTAATAAGCACATCAGTATCTAAGGTAGATATGTAGAATCAAATCTAGATAATTGTTTTGGTTTTGAAAATTTGATGTTTTCATCGGACTATGCAGCTTTAAACCGGGAGCCCATGGGGTTTGAACCTAGCCCGAAAGTTAGGTAGTTTTCTTCTGCATAGCAATGGACCAGATGCATGCCCCTGGAAGAAAATGGAAGTCTGCCGGGCGTGCTCTGGTGGGTGTGGTCAGGAGGGCCATGAGAAAGGGACCCCAAAATTGTTAACCTGAAGAAACATGTTGGAAAATGTCCGACATAGTCTCAGGTTTCATGAATGGCCACCGCCAAATGTTTGTTTTATTTCACGAACCCTCTAGAGCACATTGATATTTATCATCGGCTATTGGACCTCAAACATATGGTCATTCTGACATATTTCTTTGGAAGAAACCCACTGCCGCCACATAGGCTGCTACTCTTTCCAATAAGCAGCAAGGGGTCTTTTATATGCATTTTCCCACATACAGGACAACACATAACCCCAGCCTTTGATGATCCAGTTGGACTACACATGTTGACATCCATTTTTTGTTGCATAATGAGTTTATTACGGTGCCTCACAGTCTGCGCTGGTTGCCCGTTCGCTGGTCCCGACCCACTGGCTCCCGGCGTGTCATGTCTTAAGCTAGGATTCCTTATACGCAGTACGCGGTATGCGAATGGCATGATTCCTTCTATGCGGTATGCGGCATGTGGTATGCGGCGACGTCTCACACGGGGGTTACTACCTTAATCCACAGAAATAGGAATAGTTATCTACGCTTTGGCAATTATAAAGGTGGGAACCCCCATGTGAGACTAATCACTATGTACACGGCACCACCACCACCACCACCACCACTACCACCACCACCATATGTTTCCCCTCCTCACACACTAATCACTATGTACACGGCACCCCCCTCTATGCCTGGTGTCCCCACCGCACCCCTGTGTGTGACCGTTCCGTAATGCTCAGTCGCCTCCCCTCGGCTAAAACTAATGGACAAACGCGACTGATGGTTTTCTATTCGCACCTCCGTGCCGCATGCCGCACCGATTGCTACAGGGACCGATCGAGTTGTCGCATTCGCATTCGCATACCGCGTGTAAGGGTTGCAGCCCATTGACTTCAAGGCGTTTCGATTTTTTGCCGCATTCGCATTCGCATACGCATACCGCGTGTAAGGAATCTCAGCTTTAGTACATACATAACAGTTGGAATGGGAAATAGCCCAAACTGCAAATGGGTCCACTGAGCAGGATCGATCAGATGATCCACACCTTCACAGGTGGAGACTATAATGCCTGAACTATGTCCCGCTCCGAATGACCACTGCCAGACATTTTCAGTGGTGGGGTGTGCCCACCAGACACCCTCACCTGCCAACTCCCATTAGTACAGTAGGACGCAGATGCCTCAGCGTCAAACAACATGAGCAGTTAAGCAGCCGCACTCCCTGAGTACCTGCTACTCTCGGCCATAGAACGAACCAGCTTCAGTAACTAGCATCAAGCAGCACCAACAACAGTGTTGCCAATCTGGTGGTACAGAGAATCCTTAAAGTGCTTGTCACACCTTACCGGATTGAGTACCGGACACAACCGGACAAAGAAGTGCTTAGTCCATTGGTGTCCGGTATCAAAATGTACCGAAATGTGTCAAAATGTTGCGCTTTCCGCCGGACGAAATGGACGCTAAACGGACAAGGAACATACATTAACGAATACTTACCGGACGATAACCGAATGTCTAACGGACAGACTGAACATCAAATGGACATGTACCGGACTATTCACGGATGCGCCGAAAATATATACTGACCGAATTCCCGCAACACCTTCAACGGACTCTGCAGGAAGCAAACCGGAGAGGTAACGGATGGGCACTGGAAAATGAACTGGACAAAACGGACTTAAAACAGACACCAACCATACACATCAGTACGGCGATGTCCGGTACAAGTTTTGTGCATGTTCAAAACTTGCCACCATACACAACGGACACCACTGGATAGAACGGATACGCCAGATACATACCATATATAAAACAGACATTGACGTATTTCACCAGACAGTGTCCATTTTCTATCCGGTACCCCAATCCGGTATGGTGTGACTGAGCCTTTAGGTTTTGCTTGCGGATGTGGAATCTGAGTGGCAGCAGCTGCAAGGTTTCAAGGGGGTCCGCGGACATGCCCCCACAAACAACTTTTTTTAAATGGCTTTAAAATGGGGTGTTTGAGGGCATTTCCAAGGGTTTATAGGCTCATATTTTAGCATACGCATAATATGATATTTATTTGTATTTAATCAAAATTAAACTGTAGTAGAGGATATAAATTAGAAAAAAGAGCAAATATAGTAATCAATACATTTTTTATTTCATCATAATACATGCCTCAGCCTGGCACAAGTATGTCCAGAATATCAACCACATTAAAGTTGCATAGTCCGATGGTTTTGAGTTTCTGACATTTTTTTTAGATAAATACATTATGTTGAGCACTATAATCTATTTTACTTTCGTTTGAAGTAACTTATGTTTTAAATAGATAACTTTTGAGATATTCAAAGTGAAAACAAGCAAGATTCATTTTCGCAAGCATGCCAAAAGTTTGACACCATAGGCTTCTCCAGTAACAGCTTCTATTATTTGATTCAGTATCCCCTTCTATATGGCGACAAATGTTTAATAACTGCACCAGTATCTAAGCTAGATATGTTTGAATCAAATCTAGATAATTGATTTGGTAATGAAAATCTGATGTTTTCATCGGACTATGCAGCATTAAGGTCCACAATGCATTAAAATTGATCTTATAAGTTCCCAGTCCAACCACATGTTGGGGTGTGCAATGTATTTTCAGTTCATCTTTCTTTACATGGAGTGAAATTCATGGGATTTTTGGGGTCGATCCGTGACTCGTGAGGTGACTGATCAGAACCTTCAATTTCCATAGCCATGTTTACACGGGGAATTGTGAAACGATGTAGATAAAGCGATTTATATGAAGCGTTTTAGATGCGTGTTTACACGGCGGAGTTTGAAAGTGTGTCGGCGCCGGGAACCAGCAGGCGCCTGTAGCTGGCAAGCACTGCTATTTGTTTAGTTTACACATATCGATTCGGCACCGATGTAGCTGCTACGTTAATATCGCTTGGAATTTAAAGTTAATTTAATTAAATTTCATTATTTGAGTCTGTAATTCTGTTAAATATGATCGCATTCACTAGATTTCGGCGTAATCGGGCCCTAACACTGCCGGGCAGCAGCGATTAGTTACTGCTCTCCCTGTTGCTGGCACACACTACTATTTTACACTATCGCCGCCCGGGAACCAGCTGAATCGATTCAAATAAACCACCTCGGGAGGTGGTATAGATGAACCGTTTCATATGAAGCGATTCAGCCCTAAAACGCCACAGAGCCGCGTCTACACGGCAAATGTGAGTCGATCTAGGCAAGGCATTTTATATGTGGCGTTTTAAATCGCCCGTGTAAACAGGGCTCATGACTCTCACAGGAATTTCATGAGTGTTGGCTACATTAAAACATTTAAATGGCTGCCACTTCCTGGTTACCTACTACACTAGGACCGGCAAAGAACCACCATCAGAATACGGGCCGCGGTGGTCAATCGAGAGTTTGGTTTCTGGTCGAGTCAAACCATGACTTATAAAATTGATACTTGTCGCTTCCTAGCCTGGCGCTCAGCATTAATAGGAGAAGACAAGGACTGGTTAGCTCAGTGTCAGGATAATGTGTGACTGAGTGGGATATCGGGTCATGGTGCTGGTGGCCTGATTTCCCAGTGGGGCAGCACTATAAAGTCACCTTAGATGTTACCAGGACGTAAAACTCCAACAACCAACCAAGCAAACTGATCTAACGGCTGGGGGTCGCACTTCTCGACTACCTGCTACAGTAGGACATAGAAAAAAAAAAGCAGCATCGAGAACCAGTGTCATTTGTTGGTTGTTGGAGCTTTACGTCATAATGCTGTGCCACTGGGAAATCAGGCCACTGGCATCATGACCCAATATCCCACTCAGTCACATTATCCTGACACTGAGCTAACCAGTCCTTGCCACATCCTATTAATACCGAGCACCAGGCTAGGAAGCGACAAGTACCACCATTTTGTAAGTCATTGGTTTGACTCGACCAGGAATTGAACTCCTGACCTTCCGCACGGGAAGCATGCGCTCTACCGATTCGGCCACCGCGTCCGGTGGTACCAGTGTCAAACTGCACCAGCGACCCCTGCGGCCGGTCTGAACAGAGGTACGACTTGTTGGTGTCACCAGGCAGCCGCAGTTGAACAAACAGGGCTCTATGAAAGAGTGGGCATCAATATGCTGATAACGACAAAATATGTGCTTATACTTCTCATAAAAAAAAAAAAACATTTACATTTGATTAAAAAGAATACAAAGAAAAGGTGCGTGAGAGTAAAAGGTGAGCTAGAACGTCATTCGTGTTTTGCCAGGAGTGGTAGCTGTTTGTATTTTTAAATGCTTGTATATTTTCAGTGATTTTATTTACTGCATACTCTTATAACACAGGCACGCAGCCCAGGTCAGGTGTTCAGTTGACGGAGTCTGCAGCAGGGAGTGTTAGAGAATACACTGTACAGATATCACCAGGGCAGGGGAAGTGACACCACAGAAACATCTAACATTCAGTCTCGGCAATCTGAGTACATCTACACCATCTGACTTCCGCTGTTTCCTGTCTGAGTACATCTACACCATCTGACGTCCGCTATTTCCTATCTGAATACATCTACACCATCTGACTTCCGCTGTTTCCTGTCTGAATACATCTACACCATCTGACTTCCGCTGTTTTCTGTCTGAATATATCTACACCATCTGACATTCATTGTTTCCTGTCTGAGTGCATCTACACCATCTGACATTCACCGCTTCCTATCTGAATACATCTACACCATCTGACAGTCACTGTTTCCTGTCTGAATACATCTACGCCATCTGCCATTCGCTCTTTCCTGTCTGAATACATCTACACCATCTGACATTTGCTCTTTTCTGTCTGAATACATCTACACCATCTGACATTCAGTGTTTCCTGTCTGAATGCATCTACAACATCTGACATTCTCCACTTCCTGTCATCTATGTCATCTGACCTTCACTAATTAAATACACCTCTGTCTGCTGACATTTACCAATCGACTATATCTATGCCGTCTGACATTTGCTGCTTGCTGTCTGAATATATCAACATCTGACATAATGTGCTTGCTGTCTTCATTTGTCAATGCCATCTGATATTCTCTGATTTAGTAATGCCATCTGACATTTGTACTTTCTTCTCTTCATTTACGAGCATCAATAATATCAAATGTGTTCTTTGCTAACATCACTTAACCATTTTTAACATTCTCACTTCGTTATATGCATCTTGGTAATGGCATCTGACAGATACCATTTACTAACTAAGCATATTAATAGCATCTGACATTCATTGTTTGCTATCTACATTCATTATACCATCTGATATTCTATTGCACTATCTATATATAACCATCATCTGACATCATTTGCTTGCCATATTAATTTATCAATGCACTGTGATATTTTCCGGTATCTTCTGGGTATATATCTATAAGCAAGATCTGACATTTGTTATTTACCATCTGCATAGCTACACACCGTCTGACATTCACCCTTAATTGGTGACTTTATAGTGCTTGATTGATTTATAGTGCTGCACCACTGGGCAATCAGGCTGCCAGCACCGCCAGTCATTCAGTCACGTTATCCTGACACTGAGCCAACCAGTTCTTGCCCTATCCTGTTAATGCTGAGTGTCAAGCTAGGAAGCGACAAGTATCAATTTGGTACATCATTGGTTTGACTCTCGCTGTGATTGGTTGGTTGTTGGAGTTTCACGTCCTGGTAACATCTAAGGTCATATCAGTAGGGGCACTGTCTGTACACACTCTACACATTTCTGCTAAGTCCTCTGTTGATTCCGGAGTCTGCCCTCTGACGTCATTAGGATGCAGTTGATGCATGTTCTTCTGGCGCTGTCTGCCGGCATGTGCTTCCCACCCCAATGTCAAGGCCAACAACATGACCACAGCCACGAAGGTCAGTCGCTGGGGAACTGGTGGCCATGGACCGGTCATCATCCGTTGCCAAGGTCATGGCTGGACGACGACGGTAAGTGACGTCCAAATGGGTTTTTGCTTGATGGTTGGTTGTTGGAACAACATCTAAGGTCATATCAGGATGGGTACCGACTTGTGACAATATGCACTCACGGAGACTTTATAGTGCTTGATTGATTGATTGATAGTGCTGCAGCACTGGGCAATCAGGCCGCCAGCAGCGTGACCCGATACCCCAGTCATTCAGTCACATTATCCTGACACTGAGCCAACCAGTCCTTGCCCTATCCTATTAATGCTGAGTGCCAAGCTAGGAAGCGACAAGTATCAATTTGATAAGTCATTGGTTTGACTCGACCGGGATTTGAACTCCCAATCTCCCACACGGGAGGCCTGCGCTCTACTGACTCAGCTACTGCACCCGGTCGTTATTGCTTGATTTGGAGCTTGAGGCCTGGTGTAATATAACTAGAATGCCCAGCCGTCAGAGCCCCCAGAAATACCACTTACTCTTCCCAGGTGCGTTCTGACAACTGTCTGTCAGTTCACCTCTCCAACAAACTCATAAGCAAGAAAGGGAAGACAAGTCACGCAAGATTGACAGTGAAGAAGTTGTGCTTCATTGGCATCAACTCCTGTGCACCTACTAGTGACCTATCAGTATCACCCTGACTCCTTACCTTCTGTCCACACAGAGCCTCATTACTCTCTTTAGTATGTATAGGAATCAGTGCCTACAGCCCATTGAACCGGAGTCCCATGGTTGTTGCACACAGCTCAGTTTGTATATGAAAGGTGGATCATCAGACAGAGTGTCTGGGTTCCTGCCCAAGAGAAGAGTGTGTCTCACTCAAGAGTCAAGAGTAGAGTGTTCACTTCAAGAGTTCAGCCAGAACTACACCATTGAGTGCAAACATGGAAAATTAGTTTTGGCAAGCTTGCCAAAACTCTGACACCATAGACTTCTGCACTAACAGGTTCTGTTAAATTGACCCAGTATTGCCTTCTATGCAGAAACAAATGCTTAATAAGTGCATCAGTATCTAAGTTAGATATGTAAAATCAAATCTAGATAATTGGTTTGGTTTTGAAAATTTTATATTTCATTGGACTATGCAGCTTTAAGCTAACTCCGACTTTAAAAAAGTAACTCCGACTTAAACAAACAGGCAACACCTTGCAGCGAGCAAGAAACTGCATGGCAACCATAACTCACCGCGTGGTATGGCCGATGCAACGACTTACAAGTTACAGCCGCCGTATTAGGGGTAGGTCGGGATAGGTTTGAACACGTTAGCCATACGTTCAGCCTCTTGGGAACATGCAGTCCGCGTACAGCCAACGGATGCATAAAATACCCCTAACGTACTTCGAACGTATGCCTGCCGTATCTCCAGCGTACTTAACATATATGCCATACTTCTAGCGATGAAGTAACATACATAACGTTGAGCATCTTGCCAGGAACATGAACGTTCTCATACACTAGCAATAGGTCAGAGATACGTTCTGCATATGTTACGTATGTTGTGTGTACGCCCATTTTTATAGCCCACCCCTGCAAAGTTCAACGAATGCCGACGTACTGGCAAATTGTCGTATGTTGGGCACACACCGCCGCCATACGTCATAGTGTGACAGGGCCTTAACACATATGTGACCAAGAAATTTGTAACCAGATTGGATGGCTGAATCGTAAAGAGCACTGGCTGGCTTCAGATGCAAGACGACATGGGCTGAACCCTGGCCGAGACAAATAATTCATAACGCTGGAAACAGGGAATTTTAGTGCACTCAACCGATGATGTTTATTCACAGTAACAGAAATATTAATTCCAATAAATACAGCTTCAACAGGTATAAAATTAAGTACACATTTGATATGCAGAGTTCTTTGTTTTTGTGGGGATATATATATATAATAACCAGCTACTTTCTGTGTGAATAATTGATTAAATCATGTAGATTAATAGACTTTAAAAGTTGAATTGAGAGCTTTCTGTGGCTGCCATCATGGTGGTTGCCATGGCTTCCCACCTATGATGTCATTCATACATCACAGACCTCAACTCTCCTCCCACATGTTCACTGGCATGAACTGAACAAACTAAGCAAAGGTATGTTTGGAGAGCCTTTGATGCTGGATTCGTTTGTATCTGGGTGAGGCATACCCGGCGACTTTAAAGTAATTGTTTTTGACCATTACATACTTGAAAATACATTGGCCCCATTTACCATGAAACTACCCATGTGTATATGTATAACTTGCATTGCTTGTATAAGTGTAATCATAAGCATGAAAACTTATGGACATAGAATATTGGAAAAAAAAGACTTAGTTTGTTGTTGTTTTACGTCCTAGCAACATCTAAGGTCATATCAGGACCGGTACCGACTTGTGATAGTGCGCACTCATGGCGACTTTATAGTGCTGCCCCACTGGAATACCAGGCCGCCAGCACCATGAGCTGATATCCCACTCAGTCACATTATCCTGACACTGAGCTAACCAGTCCATGTCCTATCCTAATAATGCAGAGCGCCTGGCTAGGAAGCAACAAGTATCAATTTTAACGTCATTGGTTTGACTCGACCAGGGTTCAAACCCACGACACCCCGATCTACCAACACGGGAGACGGACGCTCTAACTCATTCGGCCATCCCGTCTGGTCCAAAATGACTTAGATCTACTACTCTATGACATACACCATTTAAAGAAAAGACTTAGATCTACTACTCTATGCCATAAACCATTTAAAGAAAAGACACAGAAAGGTACGTGTAGGATAGGGTGATTGCATCAGTGAGCCTAGATAGTGTAATGGTTAGGAATGGCAAGAAGTGTGAGTTCGAATCCTGCTCTACATGCAATATTGCCTTTTGCATCACTCACACAACACTTGTATGGAAATAGTTCACTGTTACACCTTCTCCTGCCCCCTTCCCTCCTCCCTTCTTCCACTGCCATCCTTTCCTCCTCCCTTCTTCCACCGCCATCCTTTCCCCCTCCCTTCTTCCACTGCCATCCTTTCCTCTTCCCTTCTTCCATCGCCATCCTGTCCTCCTCCCTTCTTCCACTGCCATCCTTTCCTTCTCCCACTGCCATCCTTTCCTCCTCGCTTCTTCCACCGCCATTCTTTCCGCCGGGCTTCTTCCGCCACCATCCTTTCCTCCTCGCTTCTTCCACCGCCATTCTTTCCGCCGGGCTTCTTCCGCCACCATCCTTTCCTCTTCGCTTCTTCCGCCGCCATCCTTTCCTCCTCGCTTCTTCCACCGCCATCCTTTCCTCCTCCCTTCTTCCTCCGTCATCCTTTCCTCCTCCCTTCTTCCACCATCATCCTGTCCTCCTCCCTTCTTCCACCGTCATCCTGTCCTCCTCCCTTCTTCCACCGCCATCCTATCCTCCTCCCTTCTTCCGCCGCCATCCTTTCCTCCTCCCTTCTTCCACCGCCATCCTTTCCTCCTCCCTTCTTCCACCGCCATCCTTTCCTCCTCCCTTCTTCCACTGCCATCCTTTCCTCCTCCCTTCTTCCACCGCCATCCTTTCCTCCTCCCTTCTTCCACCGCCATCCTTTCCTCCTCCCTTCTTCCACCGCCATCCTTTCCTCCTCCCTTCTTCCACCGCCATCCTTTCCTCCTCCCTTCTTCCACCGCCATCCTTTCCTCCTCCCTTCTTCCACCGCCATCCTTTCCTCCTCCCTTCTTCCACCGCCATCCTTTCCTCCTCCCTTCTTCCACTGCCATCCTTTCCTCCTCCCTTCTTCCACCGCCATCCTTTCCTCCTGCCTTCTTCCACCGCCATCTTTTCCTCCTCCCTTCTTCCACTGCCATCCTTTCCTCCTCCCTTCTTCCACCGCCATCCTTTCCTCCTCCCTTCTTCCACCGCCATCCTTTCCTCCTCCCTTCTTCCACTGCCATCCTTTCCTCCTCCCTTCTTCCACTGCCATCCTTTCCTCCACCCTTCTTCCACCACCATCCTTTCCTCCTCCCTTCTTCTGCCGCCATCCTTTCCTCCTCCCTACTTCCACCGCCATCCTGTCCTCCTCCCTACTTCCACCGCCATCCTTTCCTCCTCCCTTCTTCCACCGCCATCCTTTCCTCCTCTCTTCTTCCACCGCCATCCTTTCCTCTTCGCTTCTTCCACCGACATCCTGTCCTCCTCCCACCACCATCCTTTCCTCATCCCTTCTCCCACCGCCATCCTTTCCTCATCCCTTCTTCCACCGCCATCCTGTCCTCCTCGCTTCTTTCAATGCCATCCTTTCCTCCTCGCTTCTTCCACCACCGTCCTTTCCTCCTCCCTTCTTCCACCGCCATCCTGTCTTCCTCGCTTCTTTCACCGCCATCCTTTCCTCTTCCCTTCTTCCACCGCCATCCTTTCCTCCTCCCTTCTTCCACTGCCATCCTTTCCTCTTCCCTTCTTCCATCGCCATCCTGTCCTCCTCCCTTCTTCCACTGCCATCCTTTCCTTCTCCCACCGCCATCCTTTCCTCCTCGCTTCTTCCACCGCCATCCTTTCCGCCGGGCTTCTTCCACCGCCATCCTGTCCTCCTCCCTTCTTCTGCCGCCATCCTTTCCTCCTCCCTTCTTCCACCGCCATCCTTTCCTCCTCCCTTCTTCCACCGCCATCCTTTCCTCCTCCCTTCTTCCACCGCCATCCTTTCCTCCTCCCTTCTTCCACCGCCATCCTTTCCTCCTCCCTTCTTCCACCGCCATCCTTTCCTCTTCGCTTCTTCCACCGCCATCCTTTCCTCTTCACTTCTTCCACCACCATCCTGTCCTCCTCCGCCATCCTTTCCTCCTCACTTCTTCCACTGCCATCCTTTCCTCCTCCCTTCTTCCACCACCATCCTGTCCTCCCTTCTTCCGCCGCCATCCTTTCCTCCTCGCTTCTTCCACTGCCATCCTTTCCTCCTCGCTTCTTCCGCCACCATCCTTTCCTCCTCCCTTCTTCCACCGCCATCCTTTCCTCCTCCCTTCTTCCACCGCCATCCTTTCCTCCTCCCTACTTCGCTTCATCCCCACTCCTCCTTCCCTTTTCTTCCTCTCTTCCTCAATCACCAACCTTTCCTTCACCCCCCACCCCCTCCTCCTAACCTCTTCATCCCCCATATCCTCATAGAGTGTCCGTTTCTCATGTGACAGGTCATGGGTTCGACCATGAGTTAAATATAACCCAAAACTAACCAAATTGACACTACTCAGTACATCGACTATTGTTGCGCATTAACTAGGCAAGGACAAGGACCCATTGATTCAGTGTCAGGAATATATGACTGAGTAGGGCATTACCCTGTATGTAGTAGACGGTTGTCCTGACCTAAAAACTTACAAAAAATATCTGTGCAAATAAGGCTAGGAACCCCCCACTACGCTGCACTGCAAAGAGGCATGTGATATGGCATGGCCCACCAGCGGGATGCCCAATGGAAGGTAACCATGCCAAGAGTAGCCAGATAACACACCATACAGCTACGTACAAGCATATGATATGTAAATAGGAGTAGGCTAGTCTAGTAATAAGAGTAGAACAAAATAAAATACATATATGCCAAGAAAATCCAAAAAAACTAACATAGGCTACTAACCATACCAACCAATTATTTATCTGCTACTGAAATGCAGGCAATCAAATAACTTATCAGCAGCTACCGTGTGGTAAGATAACACCAACACTACAATTGGCCAGCATTGAAAACAAGCCTAGGTACCTGGGCTTATTTGCTATGGACAGTATAAATACAGCCTCAATAAAAAAAAAGCAGCATTATAAAACCTTCATTTAATGCGGACTATATATAACAATTCAGTACCTGTCCCCAGCTTAGCTCTTTTAATTTTTTTTTATAAAAGGTAAACGCAGTGACTCACTCCATAGCGGGGTGTTGTTTATTGCTGGAGGACATCCAATGACCTCCTTATCCATCCCAGCATGGCACAAACACAGTGCCATGCAGCCAGTAAGAATAGACACTGCAGCTGGTGAGTGTATAGTGCGATTAAAGTATCAAATTGTCAAAACCAAAGCAATTATGTAGATTTAATTCTACATTTTTAACTTAGATACTGATGCACTTATTAAAGTATGTGTCACCACATATAAGGGAATACTGAGGAAATTTAATCGAAACTGTTACTGCAGAAGCCTATGGTGTCAGACTTTTGGTCACCTTTAAAGTTGCATAGTCCGATGGTTTTCAGTTTCGGAAATTTTCTGAGATAAATACATTATATCTATTGTTCTAATCTGCTTCACTTTAGTTTGAAGTAACTTTTATTTTAAATGGCTAACTTTGGAGATATTTGAAGTTCAAACATGCAAATTTAATTTTGGCAAGCATGCCAAAACCCTATCAGAGCCTTCTGCAGTAACAGGTTCTATTAGATTGCCTCAGTATCCCTTGCTATGTGGTGACAAATGATTAATAAATGCACCAGTATCTAAGTTAGATGTGTAGAATCAAATCTACATAATTGCTTTGGTTTTGAAAATTATATGTTATCATCGGACTATGAACATTAAGATTGTTGGGCTGTCAATGCAGTTAGCTCTAGGTAGAATTACTAGAAACAGTTCCCAGCCAACCATCTTGTGGGGCTGTTAGTAGGTACTCCAAAGTGATTTCTATTTTCAACAGGTCAGTATTACATCTTATATATCTGTACAGATCTTATAAATTGGATCTCAATGATATAAAAATCATTTAGATCGATTGAATAGCTGCAAAGTTATGAGTGTTTAAAGATTGATTTTTTTGCCCCGATTTGTGCACATTTCCAAATTAGCCAAATCTTGGATTTTAGGGTCCCACCTGGAAGCTATTTTGCATATGATCTGTCCAATATTAAAGAATCTCATTCTCTATAGTACAAATAAGAAGCTCAATTTTTTACAGACCATCACTGTTAGTATTCTTTCTGAAATTTCATGTCAAACTTGCTAAATTCCTTAATTTCCAGCAACCACCAATAATAAATTCAGTAAAATATAGAAAAATAGCATAACTCCCATTCTAATTGTCCTATCACAGCAATCTTTATACCAAAATAACCAGAATCAAAAGCTCTACATGATGACATAATTTTCTAACTGATCAGAGAAAGAAAGACAATATTCAATTTTAGGCAATGCGAGCTGACAATAAAATTAAGAAAAATAGCATAACTCCCATTCTAATTGTCCGATCACTGCACTCTTTATACCAAAATAACCAGAATTAAAAGCTCTACATGATGACATCATTTTCTAACTGATGAGAGAGAGAAAGAAAGACAACATTCACTTAAGCATCGCGAGCTGACAATAGCCAAATTCTTGCAGCAGTCACTTCTCAGACCAAGCTTGATGCGTATGATATAAATCTCAACCAAATATTGTTCTGGTTAGGTAGAGGAAGACTTAAGCTTTCTGATGATATCATTTTCAAAACGATCCTGATCAATTTTCAATGAGGATTAATGTCTTAATGTTTTCACTCCTTCAGTTCAATCAAATTTCCCACTCAGAAACACTCATGCTTGATATGCTAATGAAGCCTAGATTCTTCTCTATCTTTTATTGGTGGTTATTTTTAGCTCTGGTCAATGTACTCACCAAGCCATCAAGTTTAGGGAAGGGAGTAGCTCAGACTGGATGAAAACAAAATCGGCGAGCATGCTCAGAGCTGCCGATGGTACCCGCCAACAAGTGTCCATTGACTGTGATTTCTTTTATAATGATGATTAAAAATCAGACATCCTAAGAGGCAAAAGAACAAGCTTTAATTTGATATAATTTTTATTTCAAACCAAGCAGAAGTAGTGGAGATTCAAGCCTTTTTAAAACGGTTAAAATAGGTCAAATTTTGCGCTGCGGACACCGTATATGCCGACTTTGGAGTACCTACTGTTAGCGCTATGTACAAACAGTTGTTGGCCGAGCGTCTTGTCAGGTTGTCAGTGCTAGGTACAGTTGTTGGCCGAGCGTCTTGTCAGTGGAGTTAGCGCTAGGTACAAACAGTTGTTGGCTGAGCGTCTTGTCAGGTTGTCAGTGGAGTTAGCGGTAGGTACAGTTGTTGGACGAGCGTCTTGTCGGGTTATCAGTGCAGTTAGCGCTGGGTACAAATAGTTGTTGGCCGAGCGTCTTGTCGGGCTGTCAGTGCAGTTAGCGCTAGGTACAGTTGTTGGCTGAGCGTCTTGTCAGGTTGTCAGTGCAGTTAGCGCTAGGTACAGTTGTTGGCCGAGCGTCTTGTCAGGTTGTCAGTGGAGTTAGCGCTAGGTACAGTTGTTGGCTGAGCATCTTGTCAGTGCAGTTAGCGCTAGGTACAGTTGTTGGGCGAGCGTCTTGTCGGGCTCTCAGTGGAGTTAGCGCTAGGCATAAACAGTTGTTGGCCGAGTGTCTTGTTGGGTTGTCAGTGAAGTTAGCACAAGGCACAAACAGTTGTTGGCCGAGCGTCTTGTCGGGCTGTCAGTGCAGTTAGCACTAGGTACAAACAGTTGTTGGCAGTGCAGTTAGCACTAGGTACAAACAGTTGTTGGCTGAGCGTCTTGTCGGGCTGCTAAGACAGTTAATGCTTGGTACAAACAGTTTCAATCAGGACATGGTTTTCGCATCCTAGTCTCCCAGTGGGGCAGCACTATAAAGTCACCATGAGTGCGCACTGTCACAAGTCGGTAGGTACCCGTCCTGATGACCTTACATGTTGCCAGGATGTAAAACTCCAACAACCAACCAACGTTAGCTGTTGCCAGGATATAAAACTCCAACAACCAACCAACTCTACTTGTCTTGCTGTTCCCTGACAGCAGCTGCATGCACGACTGGCATGGACTTGTGGCGAGTTCGGGGGGAGATCAGGTTCAGGGGCAGTGAGCTGCACAAGTACCAGGCGAACAACACCCTCATCTGCACATGGCGCATATTCGGCTCGGTCTCCAGGGTGAGTGACACTCATTATACACTGATCACGTAAATTAATCAAATGTAAATGCATCCAGGAGCTGAAATTGTAATCTGAAGTTGTTTTGTCTTGTGGGTTCAAACCCCATACAGTCCAAAACCTTTTTACATTCAACAACAAAAAAAGTTTTTCATCTATATGTGTTTCTCATTGAATTATGCAATGTAATTGTACAAACATATATTTTACATTAAAGCAAATATATTTCCTGTTTGAACTACTCTAAAGAAAATTGAAAATACATCAGTTTTATTCTCCCTTCTCTCCACTCACCCAGCCATTTTCACAACACCTGCCACATGACCAATCTAGGTCACTCTACACCACCAAGTGGAAAAGTTCAGTACTAAGCATGCACCACCCTGTGGCACAAATTAGAACTATTCCGAGTTCGTTTGTTTTCCCGATGAGGTATAACTCTCCCCTTTAACTCAACCACATATCCTTTAGGAATCGAACAACAATTTCAGTTTGATCAAATAAAGGCAAGCAAAGCAGCGATCGGAGGTATTGGTATATAGCTACATTGACCATGAAACGATCACTGCAGAAAAAATCTATTATCTAGAAAATCGCACCATATACCATAAAACTGCCTTAGGCCACGGTTTGAATCTGGTGGATATGTGCTTTGATTTTGACACATGTGCAGAATATGTCATTCGATTTTGACGCATGCGCAGAAGTGACGCGTACTGCGTAAACTGGCGGATACCTCGTGGCGACGGGAACCGTACTCCAACAAATGCTCTCCAAGCACAACTCTGCTTAGTTTTTATGTTTATATAACCAGATATGTGGGGGGAGAGTTGTAGGCTCACTGCACCTGGGCCCAAATGTATGAGGGCGGGTTAGCGGTCATAACCCGAGCGTAGTCGGGAATTCCCCGGTTAGCGGCCGAAACTCACAATGTGTGTGCACGGGTTAGGCAAACCCCTCGAGGGTTAACGCGGCCTGCGCTAACCCCAACTTCTAGGTGGTTTATCGTCGGTGTTACGCGTGGACTGAAGATGGATGTGTGTCTCTGTGTCTGTGTGTGTCTCTGTATGTGTCTCTGTGTCTGTGTGTGTATGTCTGTGTATGTGTGTCTGTGTGTGTGTCTCTGTGTCTGTGTGTGTGTCTCTCTGTCTATGTGTGTCTCTGTATCTCTGTGTGTGTCTCTGTGTCTGTCTGTGTGTCTCTTTGTCTCTGTGTGTCTCTGTGTGTGTCTCTGTGTATGTTTGTGTCTCTGTATGTGTTTCTGTGTGTGTGTCTGTGTGTGTGTCTCTGTATGTCTATGTGTGTGAATCTCTGTGTCTGTGTGTGTCTCTGTGTGTGTGTCTGTGTGTGTGTCTGTGTGTGTGTCTCTGTGTCACTGTGTGTGTCTCTCTATGTGTGTCTCTGTATCTCTGTGTGTGTGTCTGTGTGTGTGTGTCTCTGTGTCTGTCTGTGTGTCTCTTTTTCTCTGTGTGTGTGTGTCTCTTGTATCTGTGTGTGTCTCTGTGTCTGTCTGTGTATCTGTGTGTGTGTGTATCTGTGTGTGTGTTGTGTGTGTGTGTCTCTGTGTGTGTGTGTCTGTGTGTGTGTATCTGTGTCTGTATTGTCTGTGTGTGTGTCTGTGTGTGTGGCTCTATGTATGTGTGTGTGTCTGTGTGTCTATGTGTGTGTCTCTGTGTCTCTGTGTGTGTGTGTCTCTGTATCTGTATGTGTGTCTCTGTGTGTGTCTCTGTGTCTTTGTGTCTTTGTCTCTGTTGCAGTGTGTGTGTCTGTCTCAGAGACACACACACACAGACACAGAAACAGACACACAAACAGAGACACACACACAGACACACAAACACACACAGAAACACACACACAGGCACACACACAGACATACACACAGAGACACTCACACAGACACACACAAACACAGAGACACACACACAGAGACACCCACAGAGACACCCACACAGACACACTGAAACACAGAGACACACACACAGACAGACACACTGAAACACAGAGACACAGAGTGACACACACAGAGACACACACACACACAGACACAGAGATACACACACATAGACACACACATACAGACACACACACAGAAACACATACAGAGACACACACATACAAAGAGACACACACATACACACAGAGACACACAGACAGACACAGAGACACACACACAGACACACACGCAGAGATACACATAGACACACACACACACACACACACACAGAAAAACAGAGACACAGAGTCACACACTGAGGGGTGGAGGGGAGGAAGAGGGTGGTTCCTCCCGACTCCTACGACGCTCGCCGGGTACATTCCCACGGGGGCTCCCCAAATCTATAAATAACGCACAGGGTAGCTAACAAGTGCGCGCTTGGCACGCATACATCCCCCGTGACACATATACCAACACCGACCATAGCTACCCCGTCGGCCGGCCTTAACTCCGGCGAAGATAACCGGTGGCTCATACATTTAGGCCCTGAACTGAGCCAGGGAGAGTGCTGAGGTCAGTGGGGGGGGGGGGGGGGGGGGGGCGGGTGCTGAGGCTGGGTGAGAAGTGGCCCAGCTAGTGCTGAGGCTGGGCCTGTAGCTGGCAGTTGTTGTTTTGAAAATGGCTGGGTGAGTGGAGAGAAGGGAGAGTAAAACTGATGTATTTTCTTGAGAGTAGTTCAAACAGGAAATATATTTGCTTTAATCGAAATATATGTTAGTATGTATAGAAGGAAACAATTTTTTGTTGTTGAATGTAAAAGCAGTGAAACACATGGGGTTTGAACCCACAACTTCAGAATACAAGTTAACCACTAGGCCACACATAGTTACTTGTCTCAGTTCAGGCTATTTGTATATACTAGTCATATATACAAGGTGTATGATTGTGTGTGTGTGTATATATATATATATATATATATATATATATATATATATATATATATATATATATACCATGTATATATCATATGTATCCTGGACATATATCAAATGCATATATATATTAATTGTGATGGATCCCGTCCAAACGATAATGCATAGGCACACCCAGAACGGCTGTTGCCATCATAGCATTAAAACAGGAAACCTCTGTATTATTGCTCAGGCCCGGCTGATGTGACCAGATTGGAACGGCTGCTGCATTAGTTAATAGTAATACAAAAGATCTGAAAGTCAAAAACTTTTCAAGTGCACACATCTCACTCCATATGGTTCACTCCTTTTTACATTCAATAACAAAAAAAGTTTTCCTTTTATATACAGTGTAACTGACACATTTCAAACGGATTCGCGCAAAACATACATACACCTTGTATATATGACGTCCTATACACAAATAGCCTGAACTGAGAGTTTGTTTGTTGTTGTTTTATGTCCTAGCAACATCTAAGGTCATATCAGGACAGGTACCGACTTGTGACAGTGCGCACTCATGGCGATTTTATAGTGCTGCCCCACTGGGAGACCAGGCTGCCAGCACCTTGACCTGATATCCCACTCAGTCACATTATCATGACACTGAGCCAACCAGTCCTTGCCCTATCCTAATAATGCCGAGCGTCTGGCTAGGAAGCAACAAGTATAAATTTTTAAGTCATTGGATTGACTCAACCAGGGTTCGAACACATGATCTACCAACACGGGAGACGGACACTCTAACTCGTTCAGCCATCCCATCTGGTCACAAGCTATTTGTGGTCTCTGTCACCTAGTGGTTATAAGGTGTTGAACTTGTAATCCGAAGTTATTTGGGCTCGTGGGTTCAAACCCCACAGTCCAAAATCTTTTTACATTAAAAAAACAACAACACGTTTTTCATCTATATGTGTTTCTCAACTGAATTATGCAATGTATTTGTACTAACATATATTTTACATTAAAGCAAATATATTTTCTGTTTGAAGTACTCTAAATAAAATTGAAAATACATCAGTTTTACTCTCCCTTCTCTCCACTCACCCAGCCAGTTTCATAACACCTGCCACATGACCAATCTAGGTCACTCTACACCACCAAGTGGAAAATTTCAGTACTAAGCATGCACCACACTGTGGCACACATTAAAACTATTCCGAGTTTGTTTGTTTTCCCGGCAAGGTATAGACCTATTTCATATGGGTACTTAGGTCAGTGCGCAAACTGCTTGGCTCCAGGATGACACACTGTAAACTCAATGGCTATGAGCAATCTTCATAGAGAACAAGTGAAATATCTCTAGAACCACACCACCTAGAAACAAACCGCTTGGAAAACATATAGAAACCATATTTCAGAAACAGATTACATTAAATTTATATGGTTAGGGTCCTGCATTTCTATTAATTTTGAATAAAATTGACGTTTTGCACTGCACATATCGGCAAACTCAATGCATTGTCAATGGCCGTGAGCAATCTTCATATAGAAAAAGTGAAATATCTCTTTAAAAATACACCACTTAGATACAAACCGTTTGGAACACATATAGAAAACATGTTCAACAAATATATTATATTAAATTGATACGGTTAGGGTTCTGAATTTCTATTAATTTTGAATAAAATTGACGTTTTGACCTGCACGTATCAGCAAACTCAATGACCTTGAGCAATCTTCATATAGAAAAAGTGAAACATCTCTAAAACTACACCACTTAGATACAAACCGTTTGGAATACATATAGAAAACATATTCAACAAACAGATTATATTAAATTTATAAGGTTAGGGTTCTGAATTTCTATCGGCAAACTCAATGCATTGCCAATGGCTGTGGGCAATCTTCATACAGAAAAAGTGAAATATTTCTAAAACTACAACACTTAGATACAAACCGTTAGGAATACAAATAGAAAACATGTTTAACAAAAAGATTATATTAAATTGATAAGGTTAGGGTTCTGCATTTCTATTAATTTTGAATAAAACTTACGTTTTTCACTGCACGTACCAGCAAACTCAATGGCAGTGTGCCTTCGTTCTGCAGCCAAGCTGCGTGCGCATACACGATGTTAGCAAACATTGAAATAGGTCTATACCATCCGACTTTAAAGCTGCAGCCCGATGAAATATCAAATTTTCAAAACCAAACCAATTATCTAGATTTGATTTGACATATCTAACTTAGATACTTATGCCCTTACCAAACATTTGTTTCAGCGTAGAAGGCAATACTGAGTCAATTTAACAGAACCTGTTAAGTCTATGGTGTCAGACTTTTGGCAAGCTTGCCAAAACTAATTTTCCATGTTTGCACTCAAAATATCTCAAAAGTTTACCATTTAAAATAAAAGTAACTTTCAACTAATGTAAAGTAGATACTAGTGATTGATCTAATATATTTATCTCAGAAGAAATACAGAAATTCTAAACCATCGGACTAAGCAACTTTAATTACTTATCCATTACTGCTTTTGGTAGGTTATATATAAGCCTGTACCAGGATTTTTAGTCATATTTCATCATAATAATCGTGAATAATTAAAATTATAACAGGTGTTTGATGCTACCCAGAAGAGGTATAGTAAGTAGTGTGATTGACTAAGAAACTACTGTATATGTCCCAATAGAAGCACCCCCCTCCCATTTCAAGATTGAAAGCACGCACAAATTTACGATCAAATTCAGACTGAATACACATAAAATAAGACAATCCCACTTTGTTTCAGAGGCACGACAAAAACAAATACAAATGTATGATCATATTCAGACTGAATGCACATAAAACAGGCGTGTGATTGGGTGTAGGAAAACATATAGAAACCATATTTCAGAAACAGATTACATTAAATTTATATGGTTAGGGTCCTGCATTTCTATTAATTTTGAATAAAATTGACGTTTTGCACTGCACATATCGGCAAACTCAATGCATTGTCAATGGCCGTGAGCAATCTTCATATAGAAAAAGTGAAATATCTCTTTAAAAATACACCACTTAGATACAAACCGTTTGGAACACATATAGAAAACATGTTCAACAAATATATTATATTAAATTGATATGGTTAGGGTTCTGAATTTCTATTAATTTTGAATAAAATTGACGTTTTGAACTGCACCTATCAGCAAACTCAATGACCTTGAGCAATCTTCATATAGAAAAAGTGAAACATCTCTAAAACTACACCACTTAGATACAAACCGTTTGGAATACATATAGAAAACATATTCAACAAACAGATTATATTAAATTTATAAGGTTAGGGTTCTGAATTTCTATCGGCAAACTCAATGCATTGCCAATGGCTGTGGGCAATCTTCATACAGAAAAAGTGAAATATTTCTAAAACTACAACACTTAGATACAAACCGTTAGGAATACAAATAGAAAACATGTTTAACAAAAAGATTATATTAAATTGATAAGGTTAGGGTTCTGCATTTCTATTAATTTTGAATAAAACTTACGTTTTTCACTGCACGTACCAGCAAACTCAATGGCAGTGTGCCTTCGTTCTGCAGCCAAGCTGCGTGCGCATACACGATGTTAGCAAACATTGAAATAGGTCTATACCATCCGACTTTAAAGCTGCAGCCCGATGAAATATCAAATTTTCAAAACCAAACCAATTATCTAGATTTGATTTGACATATCTAACTTAGATACTTATGCCTTACCAAACATTTGTTTCAGCGTAGAAGGCAATACTGAGTCAATTTAACAGAACCTGTTAAGTCTATGGTGTCAGACTTTTGGCAAGCTTGCCTAAACTAATTTTCCATGTTTGCACTCAAAATATCTCAAAAGTTTACCATTTAAAATAAAAGTAACTTTCAACTAATGTAAAGTAGATACTAGTGATTGATCTAATATATTTATCTCAGAAGAAATACAGAAATTCTAAACCATCGGACTAAGCAACTTTAATTACTTATCCATTACTGCTTTTGGTAGGTTATATATAAGCCTGTACCAGGATTTTTAGTCATATTTCATCATAATAATCGTGAATAATTAAAATTATAACAGGTGTTTGATGCTACCCAGAAGAGGTATAGTAAGTAGTGTGATTGACTAAGAAACTACTGTATATGTCCCAATAGAAGCACCCCCTCCCATTTCAAGATTGAAAGCACGCACAAATTTACGATCAAATTCAGACTGAATACACATAAAATAAGACAATCCCACTTTGTTTCAGAGGCACGACAAAAACAAATACAAATGTATGATCATATTCAGACTGAATGCACATAAAACAGGCGTGTGATTGGGTGTAGGAAATAAACACTGAAAATCTTGTTAGGTTATGATAAAGATATATATAAACAGAAAAAAAGGGATGCAAATAGTGTATTTCAGCAGCCAGGACAAAAAACGGATTTCCGGTTTCGGCGGCCAGAACCCCCCCCCCCCCCCCCCCAAGAATTCTGGTTAAAACTGGAGAAATCACATGCCTGATAAAATAAGACAATCCCACTTTATTTCAGAGGCATGAGATGTGTCTGCACTCGTGCAGTGTGCATCTATTGGGACATATACGGTATGTCACATTCAAAACTGAAACACTTCGGGTCCAATGCTTGTCGCTGATTGGCTAAATGGTGAGAAACTAGGTCATTTCAATCCCCTGTCTGCAACTGCCATCTTGTGTGATCCGCTAAGAAACTAGGTCAGACCCAAAAACTAAAACACTCCCGGTGGAATGCCACTTAAATCCTGTCTGCCATTGCCTTTCCTCCTCCGCCCGCTACAGACCCTCTCGTTATGTGATTGGCTAAGAAACTAGGTCACACCCAAAACTGAAATACTATCAGTCGAATGCTTCTCACTGATTGGCTAAATGCTAGGAAACTAGGCCACTTCAATCCTATGTCTGCCATTTTCTCCCCTCCCCATACAGACCCTCTCATTCCGGTTCACCGCCTTCATGGTCGGCATCAACAAGACGAAGGCCTTCTGTGACGATACGGCGGTGCGCGTCCATGACGGCGCCCGCTGGTTCTCCTTCTGTGGGTCTCCGCCGCCGGTGGCGCCACACGTCTGCCAGCCCGGAAGTGACGTCATTGTCCAGTACCGACTGAGGGCGACCGGGAAGCAGCGACGGCCGCACTTCGTTCTACGCTACTCCAGCAGGCGGCGTGAGTACCCGTCCTAATATGACCAGAGATGCTGCCAGGACATAAAACTCCAACAACCAACCAACCATTTACACTTATGCTAAGAGCCAATTTAAGGTTTTCTTGTTACAGGCATGTGGAGCGATAACTTGAGATGGCGGACAATGGCACACCTGCAGAGTCCAGCAGATGAAATCCAGCCATGCAAGGGCAGCTCCAAGGTGCATCTGACAAAATCGAACCCGACCGCCACCATCGAGTTGAGAGGCTACGAGTACATGAACAATTGCGACCAAACCTGGCACGTCGAAGCGCCTCCTGACAAGGTATGCCTTTACTGCCTTGATGCACATGAATGTGGACCACCTGATGAAGATGGTTGATTGATTGCTGATGATTTAATGCTGTGTCAGCAGCTAGTGGTATCTATGTCGTCAGTTTTGTCAATCACATGCACACGCCTACAGACCTGGGGCCGTATGCATGAAGCAGTGTTACTACTGTTAGCTTATCCAGATGATAGGCGCTATACCTAGGGATAGCTATCGCAAGGATAGCGGTGCGGTTCATTTCATCTTGGCCAGGATAGCTATCCACACGGCTATTTTTCAATCTTAACGCTCTATTATTATTATTAATATCACGTTCATAAATAACAGAATTTGATCTGGAGCATTCGCTGATTTCAATTGTACCGCATTCATAACTAACAGAATTTGATCAGAAGCAATGCAAAATCTACAGCTATCCTTTCTGGGATAAAAAAAAAAGGCCAGTTGTATGTGAGCCATACCTTTAGACCACTTGCCTAAACATATAGCATTAACCCGCACAAGCACCTTATGACTTGTCTAGAAGTATGGCAGTTGATATGCACATGCGTATGATTTTCATGCGTGAGTCATATCTTTAGCACTCGGTTTTAATCCATTTTCAAGACACACAAAAGAAAAAAAAGAGTTAATTCCTTTAGCCCTGTTTAGGAGTTTAGCCCAGTCCTGGGCCTATATGCAGGAGTCGGTCGTATTCGGTGATAGTGAGCCGAAACGGTGGTAGTCGGGAATTTCCCGGGTAGCGGGGAAAAATGCTATGCACGAATCGGTGATAGGCCTAACACCAAAGGCTTACCCGGTGGTACCTTACCCCTGGTATATAGGAGGTATAGCGAGTTCATGAGGCCCAAATCTATTCAATGCTGTCATATTTAACAGAATTAGATACGCAATAAGTGACATTTGATGAAATTAACCCTAAATTCGAAGCAATATTAACGGTGCTGCTGTAACGGTGGCGATATTAATAGTTATATTTTCGAATCGACGAACGTAAAGTAAACAAATCGCCGCCGCCGCCAGTATGGAAAGCGACTTCGATGCGTGGCGGCGGTTTGTTTACTCTAGATTCGTCGATTCGAAAATATAACTATTAATATCGCCGCCAATGCGGCAGTAGCCTTAATAACGCTTCGCATTTAGCGTTAAATTGATAAAATTTCACTTATTGCGTATTTAATTCTGTTAAATATGGTCGCATTGAATAGATTTAAGCCTAATATATGGGTACAGACGCAGAGGGATTTCCCAAATCTATAAATAAATTCACGGGTAGCTATGAATATATAATCAAAGTGGTACACGCTCCCGCATAGCACTTGACACAGTTCCCGACGTCGGCGATAGCTACCCGGTAATAGGCTGTAACACCAAACTCCGCTACCACCGGCTCCTGCATACGGGCCCAGGGTTAATCCTGGTTAAAGCCAGGTTTAACCCGGGTGGCAAGTTAAACTTGCCAACCATGATAAGTAAAATAAAGATTATGTGACACATTTCCGATATGAACAGTATATGCACTTATAAAATCACATTACAAAATAAATATATTTACTTTATCAAAATTATTTAACCAATAGTTGTTATTTATCACAGATGGTACATACATATATATATCAAAGACCGTTTAGTGACTCTTCATCAATGTTTTGTGGTGTTTTATTTACTCTTTTATTCAGATAAGAAATCCTGCGATTGAAAACCAATTTCCCTGATACATTAAATGTAAGGTCATGGTGCTTTGAGTCACTCTCCTGAAAACTGGCCAGAAGTGTCACATGGAGAGTTAAAATTTAATATTTGATTTTCTTTTACATTTTTTGGTTGCAAATGAAAGCTGGAAATCTCCCCTTTACATCTATGTAAAATATAAATTGATGAGATAAAAAATAAAGGTGCTGTAACCAGCGACATGTGTGTAGGTACACCACACAGTCTGCTTAATAAATATCTAATCAGAATTAAATAATATCATACTTAGAAGCATATTAATCATGACATAATATACAGAAATATCTAGTGCTTATATTGATAAAAAAAAGTAATTCACAGCCATGCTTTATTCACTGAATAATTAGTGTACAATATTTGTGTGGCATCCAGACACCACGGTTACACGTGTGACGGAAATTTGTAATGTTATTTCTGAAGACATTAAAATATATTTTTTTTAAATTTAAGCATGCATACATGTTAATAAATACTTCCTCTTTGATTTGGGAACTGCTTTGTTTGATTTATCAATGCAATACAAGATGTTAATAAGGATTCAACCATGTCCCATATGTCATGTTACAAATGGCTGGCTGTAAAATGGGGTTATTTTATTTCCCTTATTTCTTTCATCAAATCTGAACATGAATATGAAAAGTATAAGGAAAAAAATAAGTAGGAAGGTTTTTATTGATGTTTTAAAATCCCATCTCATGCTGACCAGTTTTCAGGAGAGTGGCCCATATATGTCAAATTAAGGAGTTTAATGTGTTTTATCAGAACACATTTGTTTTGAATTGCTATAGTATATATATAGCAGGCCTATTTGAAATTGTTCTGCAAGTCTCTATCGATTGGTCTGTTTTTGGGCTCCACATTGGTTGTTTGGTTGTAGTACGTGGAGCAAAAACCATGTCCGAATTTAATACTGCAGTGCTCATTGATGCCTGGGCCAGTGGGTGTATTTCTTCTCCAGTCCCGTTCCCTGCACATGGATATTCGCCCTGCCGTACTTGTTGGCGCACCATGTGACTTCCGGTCCAGAAGTTGGCCGTGGGATGCCGTAAACCCAGTTGTTTCCCCAGTTTCAGGGGTTGCATGGGTTCCGTAGATAAAAGTTTCACTCTGTCCTTGCAGTAGGGGTGAAAGCCGGCCCATTAGAAAAAGTTGCGAAAATGATCTGCTTGCTGGGTAGATGAAATGAGCAGATACATTTTTAATTTAAGAAGCAAAATATATTCTTCACACATATCTTAATATTCACCCATTACTTTTGATTTTTTAAATATAATAAAACACATAGTTTAATGGACTTTATAAAAGTGAAACCGATGGCATTCTATCTATGGTCGCTATTTCGTTGTTTTGCATTATCTCCCATTCCACCAACTCTGTGCCAACATAAGTTATAGCCATTTGATACCGGAACGAGGAATTCCACTTCTTGTTCCATACTAAAGCTATTTTCACCCGTATTTAGACTACGCTGTCATCCACCCCTACTGCAAGTACAGGGTGAATCTCTTATCTAGGCCTACTCATGTTTGTCGTGTTCACCTGGTTTGTCTACCGCCTGTGGTTGTTGTTAATGCGTACACCCAGAAGGGCGACATCATAACGCACGTCGTTGATTGCGTACTGGTCGTCCCAGCCATGAGGTAAGCGTCCATCATCGATCATGACGAATACTCGTTCCGACCACAACCTGCATGTTAAATTAGGTATGTGTGAATTTTTGTAGAATGCATTTTTATTTCAATGGAACATATATCAATGGAAAGAGCTTGAAAGTTGAATGGAACTTAAAGCTGCATAATCCGATGAGGCATCACATTTTCTAAATCGAAAGAATTATCTAGATTTGATTATACATATCTAACTTAGATACTGATGCACTTATTACGTATTTGTTACCACATAGAAGGGAACACTGAGTCGATTTAATAGAAGCCGATTTGCAGAAGCCTATGATATCATTATCAGAGTTTTGGCGTGCTTGCCAACATTATTTTCACATGTTTGTATTTCAAATATCTCAAAAGTTAACCATTTCAATTAAAAGTTACTTCAAACTAAACCAAGGTAGATAATAATGATCAATTTAATATACTTATCTCAGAAAAATGTCAGAAACTCAAGACCATCGGACTATGCAACTTTAAAAATCGGCATGAAACGGTCCTCACACATCGTTCCATAGGATAAACTTGACTAAGCAGGGTGTTGCTTCACCACTGCTATCTCCATGGGACCAACATTCCAGTGCTCAGACCTGCTAAATGCCAAATGGCCCTCTTATAAAATTAGTATCATCAGATTGATAAACATGTTCATGTTGTTGTCTCTTTGTATGCAAGACGATTTTATGGTATAATTATATGGGGCTTCCTAGCCTGGTGCTCGGCATTATTAGGATAGGGCAAGGACTGGTTGGCTCAGTCAGTGTCAGGATAATGTGACTGAGTGGAATATCAGGTCATGGTGCTGACAGCCTGGTCTTCCAGTGGGGCAGTACTATAAAGCCGCCATGCGTGTGCACTGTCACAAGTCGGTACCCATCCTGATATGACCTTAGATGTTGCTAGGACCTAAAACAACAAACACAAAACCCTCCCCCCCCGGCTTTGCATTAGGCAGAAGTGTCAGTCCCCCCCCCCCCCACCTCGGCGAATCAGATGCTTTGATTGGGTGTCTGCTGCTGTGCGCATAACAATAAGGAAACCACATACTGACATAGTCATAGCGTTATTCGCACCGCCACTGTGATATCTCATTTTCGAATGCAGCTAGACTTGCATAGACTAGAGCCTTGTAATTTTGCATGTGATCATACTTTGGTAATAGCGTTAAACAGGTATGTTTCTTGCGAGTTTCATGTGATTTGATCAAATAAAAAATGAGTGGGTATACGTAGGCAAAGACCCTATAATACTAAGACGGTTCACTCCCTATCTCTCCCATGGTAATGTAAATTTCGCATTGCCACCTTGTGGTGGGTTTGATCAGCCTAGCTGCTGGTTGGTGTTTCACATGTAAACACATACAATTATATTATATATGAGATAGGTAAGTATGAATACACATCAATATGAAATTGCTATGAACAAATACACATCATCACACATCTTTCACATTCATATATATTATTATATTATATACATTTAATTTATACATATAATATAGCACCTGTTTAACCAAGAGAACAGCCAGCCCACCAAGTGGTGGGTTTGATCATTTTGATTACACAGTACAGGCTGAGTGAGCCGTCTTAGTATTATAGGGACTTTGATGTACTATGATGTAGGCTAGTCCTAGACAGTAGTAGACTAGACTCACTAGTACTAGACATAGTTTGTGGAAATTATGGGGTTTTGAAATGTTAGGGTTCTCTGTGGCGGAGTGGTTAGAGTGTCTGACTTTTTTCTAGGTCAGACTCCTAATCTCTAAATCTGAGGGTCGGCGGTTCGATTCCCCGTGCCCCCAGCTCTGCCAATTTGGATTTCCACCGCTGTGGCCTGTGTATAACTTACACCAGCGTCATCAAAGGCCGGTTGCTCTCATACCATGTCTATGTGGTGTGGGAGGTTAAAAATCCCTTGGGTCGGTAAAAGTGTAGGCTCGGGCTTTCTATCGACCAGCAGTCGAATGAGGAAGACCAGTCGTCTATGACTGAAATTTCCCCTGCTTAAACAACTAATGCCATTAGATGATTAGTAATGGACCCCAAAAAAAAGAACAAAAAAAAAGATGAGCGAAAGTCGGGGAAGCCCCGGCCCCGCACATTTGTGACATTACCACAATACACATACCTGCATGTTTCCCACTCCCAGTCGCACGCCATTGTTGCTAGTTGGTGGATATGGTTAAAGATCGGCTCCTTCCACGATGCTGGCACCTCGGATGATTTACTCATTTTGCAAAGGGCGGCTACGTACTCTGGAAACGTTGCCTCGCCGAATCCAACCTTCTCGTTCCGATAACCACGAATGACATACAAGTGTGGTAAATATGACATTTTACCTGGCATTTTGCCTAGTAATTTTCCCGCTGCGGCTAGTAGTTCGGAGATGGCGGTCTTTTGTCTAAATAACCTGTACTGCAAGATCAAGATGAGAAGATCTAGGATACATATCAACAGGAACTAAATTCTTAGCACTGACTAAACACAGCTCCTTTTCAACCAGTTACATCTGGATACAGTTCACACCAGGTGGCAGCACTAGATGTATGTTAGTCGGGTTCCAGTACCCATGTTTTCCGCTAGGTGCCGCCTGAGTGCAATCACAGCAGCGACCTACCCGCTACCAAAAAAGTCTTCGTCAAATATAAGGTTCACAACTACGTGTTCATCTTTAAAATATCCTTTTAGCATATAGCATTATGAAGACACAAATAATGACGTATATTGTGACAGGAATTCAAGCGTTTACCAGCTAGATATTTAGCAACCTCACCCCCCAAAAGCCAAGCTTTGACAAAAAATGTTCTCAAATAGCATGTGTGTTTTGTATGATAATTGATATACAAAGCTCATTAGAGAGGAGTGGTTACTAGCACATCACTCTCTTCTCATCTTGGAGATTGTTGCAGCCCATATATGCTCTTCTTTAACTTACACACAGGATTCTGTTCACCGTTCTTTGCAAAGCCCTCGGGCTGTTTCATAGGCCCCGATAGCGCTAGCCACAGAGCCACGGACCACGACAGGTGTCGTATTTTCAGCGGCCCGTCATTCTCAGCGGCCCGTCGTGGTCAAAAGACCCGTGGCATCGCCGGCTACAAGCTCAGCTGGTGCCCGGCAGTGTTAGGGACCGATTACGCCAAAATCTATTGAATGCGATCATATTTAACAGAATTACATACTCAAATAATGAAATTTAATTAAATTAACCTTAAATTCCAAGCGATATTAACGTAGCAGCTCGATCAGCGTCGAATGGCCGAGTGTAAACAAAACAAATAGCAGTGCTCGCGGCAACGTTCGAAAATCCACGCATGCGCAGAAGCCACGACAGGCCGCTGAGAATGACCGGGCGCTGAGAATACGACACCGGACTGCCCAGATAAGACCCGGACAGGCCGGATGACCATGGATTAACCATGGATAGCCACGGATGACCACGTATTACTCACGGACTACCCCAGGATGAGTCCCGCAGTCCGGGGGTTGTCTGGGGCTCATCTGGGGTGATCTGGGATTGTAGTCGGTGGCTTGTCCGGGTAGGTGTGAGAGCAAGGCAAAAATAGCGATTTTATCTGGGGCTGTCCAGGACAGTCCGGGGGAGTGGTCTGAGGGTGGTCCGGCTAGAAATCCGGGGCTCGTCCGGGTACGTCTGACTTGGGCTAAGGTCCCATTGAGAAAAACACAGTGGTAACATCCACAGGGTGCAATAGGAGGTTCTTTGCAGCGAGAACAAGCACTACACATGAAGAGTTCAGGCGCAAAACCTCGGGTGGTTTCATCATGACGCTGTCAACACCCGGAGATGGGCTGCATCCAAGATAAAAGATTCACCCTGCACGTCCATCAAAGGGGGGAACGGCAACGTAGTCTAAATACAGGCGAAACTGCTTTAGTATAGAACTCGAAGCGGAACCCCTGTTTCCAGAATCAAATGGCTACTTCTACCAGTACAGAGTTGGTGAATTGAGAGAGAATGCTACGTGACAAGATGGTGGTGATAAAAAGCCGTTGATTTTACTTTAAATTTGCATTAAAGTATATGTTTTATTATATCTTCCAACTCAAAGGTAGTGGGTAAATATGAAGATGTATGTGAAGAATATATTGTACTTCTGAAAATTAAGTTAACAGCACTGTCACTTTTGAGATTGCTGTTATGAGTGGGGTTTGCCATCCCCTCACATCTCAGGCAACAATTCAGGTTAAAGGTGTTTACAGACTTTCTGTCGTAATGTGGGTGCATCGGGTGGTATCACTAATTCACAGAACGGAGACAAAGTTGGTATAATGGGTTTTTTAATCTTCAGAATTTCACAGTTACAGTTTAGTTGAAGTCAATGTACAGGAACCAGCACCGCGGGAATCGAGCCCTCAGCCCTATCAATTGTCTTTTATGTTATTGGTGTGGGTGGGTGGGCAAGAAAGTCGGGTCGAAGTTAGGCGGACGGCAGCTGCAATGGTTCTGGGCGTTTTGCAGGGTGAGGCAGATAACATACAGATCTCGCCGGCAGAGTTCAGGTCAATGGCGCCACCTATCGAGTTAGTCAGGAACTAAAGTATATTCCTCCAGGTGGCAGCATCATTTCGTCCAGTCTCCGCCGAGAATTACTCATGTTAATTATAACATGTACAATTCACAGAACGGAGACAAAGTTGGTATAATGGGTTTTTTTAATCTTCAGAATTTCACAGTTACAGTTTAGTTGAAGTCAATGTACAGGAACCAGCACCGCGGGAATCGAGCCCTCAGCCAATTAAAGGGAGGGCTCGAGGCCCGGAAGCAACCAAGTCTCGAGGCACGTAGGTGTGGACAGCGGAGGAGGTCCATGCACCAAGGGCCATAATTTCTCCGAGGGATGCACCTGCCGCCGCCATAGCCTGGGCACCACCCCTACGCAAGCTGTGGAGGGTATAAGAGTCTGCATCAGGGACTCCAGAGGCTGAGAGCGCCATGCGGAGGGCCGCTAGCAGGGTGTGTGCCTGGAGGGGCATTCCTCCACGCAGGATGAAGGCTGGGCCTGTAGAAGGTGGCCGCTGGGACCGTACGTAGCGGTCCCAGGCAGCCACTGGACAAGAGGCGGAACCGGTTACCGGTGGTATGGAGATGGCATACCTTTGATCATCTCTCCATCTGGTCTTGGTGGAGTTAACTGTAACTGTCAGCCCATCGCGTGTTCTTATGACATCGCTCATCTTAAGGGCGTGGCCCGGGTCATTAGGTGAGATATTCTGGAGTAGATTACCCTGCCTGAGAAGGGTGTAGTAGCCCATGAGAATAGCGGCAATGAGTACTGCTGCGTTGGGGCCGGCTGATAACAGGTAGGTAACAACTTTTTCGACATTGGATGGAGACAATGGTGCAGCTTGGGTGGGTGTGTGGCGTGACAGGCGTTGCACCCCTTTTTTCATTAGGACCATTGGATATGTGTCAAAGCCCGTGGGGGAACCTCCAAAGAGTAGGACCCAAGTTCTCGCGCCACTGATATAATTCATGACTGCTCCTGGCGTTAAGAGTGTGTCTTTAAGGTGTAGAGTGTAGGCTAGTATGTCATACTGCGATGGCGCTAGTGGGTTGAACTCGTGTAGGGCGGCAAAGCGGAGATACTTCTTGGCTTGTACAGCCTTGTTCCTCCAGGTGCCAGACGCTAGCCCGGCGAAGTAGACCTCGAGTATCCTGGCGTGGAGCTCGTCGGAGTAACCTGGGACCAGAGAGCCAATTAAATACGAGGGTTCCAGGTTAATCACAGATTTGCAGTAAAGATATTATCGAATTTTACTTTAATTTCAACTAGGTTAAGGTCTTTCGTCATTTGTGTAGATTTTTGATGTGCCGAAGGTTGAAGCGCCCGCCTGCTGAGAGCATCTGCAAGAACCAACTCCTTGCCAGACTTATGAATGATTTCAACATTACAGTTGTGAGTGGCTGCATAGAGCCATATCTCACGGGCACATGCAGTAAGGACCCGGTCTCTCCCTGCACCTGATGCCAGGACCTGCTGGCTGGCTGAATTGTCCGTATTTATAATAATCGTATAGTCCTCAGGTCTCTTGGGTGCAAGAGTCCTAAGTGCCACTATCAGGTTAATGGCCTCCAGGTGGGCGATGTTGCTGTGTCTTCTTGTGATAGGCTCTGGGTAGGTCTCAGAGTAGTATTTAGAAATCGAGAAGGCTCCTCCGGCATGCATAGAGGAGTCACATTCAATGACCCAAGGTGGCTTGTCATCGGCCTTGAGGAGCACGATTCCATTTGAGTCCGTGGCATACCGAAGGAACCATGTGACATCACTCCGGAGTTCGTCAGTGATTTCTTTCCTCCCATAGAATGGTGCATCACGTAGGCATGCAAAAATCCGAGACATAAATCGCCTCGCAGGCGCTACACATTTGGCGACATGTTGTAGCCTGCCAACAAGTCTCTGAAGTTCTTTTCTGGTTGCTTTTTGTTTGTCCATCCAAGCTGAGCACTCTTGAAGTATGTCATCAAGCTTCTCCTGAGGGATTGTAACTGTCATTTTTTGTGCAGATATGTTGAAACCGAGCCATTCTATTTCTTTATCGGGTGGGTGGCATTTTTCAGGGGATAAAACTAGTCCGAGTCTTGATGTTATCTCGAGGAGGTCGTTATATGCTGAGTGTGCACTGCTGCTGTCTGGTGCCACCCCGACAAAGTCGTCTAAATAGCAGTGTGTGAAGTGGCCCTTCTTCCTCATCAGGTATACAACGGCATTCGTAGTTCTGGCACATGCCATAGCTGAAGTTCGGCAGCCAAAAGGTGGGGCGACATCAGTGTAGTATTTTCCTTCGAAAGTGAGGCCAAGGAGTGGGGTGGAGAGGGGGCAGGTCCTGAGCTGCCTGTAGGCTCGTGCAAGGTCGGCGCACCAAAGAAGACAGTCAGGACCGAGCCTAGCCACCTCATCAGCAGCATTCATTACATTGGGTAGGGAATAGGAGCTGGGGCGGCCTTGGTAGTATCCTCTCCGTATTCCACAGTTGACACTAGCCCCCTTTGGCCAGCTAAGGTCGACGATGACGCGCCTGTCGGGAGTGTTCTTCTTCGGGCGCGTCATCATCGGGCTCGTCTGAGACCAGGGTGTGAAGGGTGGCTCCTTGAAGGGGCCGAGTAGTGCCCCATGGCTGAGTTCAGTCTCTACGTATTTCTTGATGTAGGTGGTATGTGCAGGATCTTCACGATGGTTGCTGTTTGTACTGGTAGGAGGGGCATCGGCGGTATAATCGACAGGCCAGCCAAATTCTAGGAACTCGACTACCTGCCGATCATGATAGTCTGCCAGGGTGCTCTTCCAGACACAAATATTAAGTCCTGATCATACTGGGACCCGGGCCTTCATGTAGTTTGGTAACGCCGTACGCCTGACGTTGTTATATATTTTAATGTATTCAGTATGGCCCACCCACATGTCGTGTCGTGGGTGAGGCCAAATGCGGTCGAGTGTGGCACTATACTCGACTGGGGTAGGCGGAGGGTGTGTCTCGGTGACGGGTGTCACTTGTTGCTCGATGTCAAGCATGTCTGCATCTGTCACACCGATGTCGGTGCAGCTGTCGTATCCTCCTGTAAGGACGGCCATAGTTGTTAATGCAGTAGATCTGGGCTCCACGTGTCTGTTGTCGGTATTTTTCGTGGAGCCATTTCTCAAAAACCCTGTGTGGGTTGTTGGTTTGTTGAACCACTGGTTTGGCCCGATTTCTTGTCTGTGAATCTCTGCTTATTTATGCAGTCTTTCTCGCGGTGCATGTTTGCGCGGTGGTGTTTATTGGCACACCAAGCGCAAACATGCATCTTCTTGTCAGGGTGCTCCCCATGGTTAGAGTTGAACCCGCAGTCGATCCCCCAGTTCCATTGGTGGCAGGGCTTTCCATCGGTGTCGCGGTTGAAGTCATTCCTTGTGACATTGTATGGGTTCCCACTGGAACTAGGCTGGTTGTTGGCAGTGTTCCTGGCCATGCGTGACTGATTGAAATTGTATTTTGTTGATCGGTGTTGATTGCGGGCCGGTAGGCGAAAGCCAACAGCATAGGCGTCCCGCTGTAGATCTTTAATGGCGTATTGGTCATTCCAGCGATCGGGGAGTTGTCCATCATCAATCATGGCGAAGACCTGTTCTGACCAGGAGCGGCAAGTTTGCCACTCTCAATCACATGCCATGATCGTCAGCTGGTGGAGGTGTTCAAGCAGGGGGTCTTTCCAGGAGACGGGCACTTCAACCACCTTCATCATTTTACACAGGGAGCCCATGTACTCTGCGAACGTGGCTTCACCCACTGCGACTTTCTCCCTCTTAATCCCGCGAGTTACAAATAAATGTGGCAGTAATGCGGATTTACCTTTTTTCTTTCCAATGGCGGAGCCAGCGGCAGCTAAGAGTTCATTGATGGCATCGGTGTGTTCGTTGCTTGATGCGTCCCTGTTGAGCCTAGCTGACTGAGTGCGTGCCGCTTCGGCTTCTTGGCAGCAGTCATCATACTGTGTGTCATCATATATTTGGTGTTTTTCGGCATGTGTGGGGATGCGTGGTTTCCTCCTTGGTGCTGGTATGGGTTTGAAGGTTGGTATCTCCTGTTGGTGCGGTGGTTGGCGCCGGCTCACCATCGGCGCACAAGCGCCCGCACAGTCTCTGTCGCTGTCAGTATCCGATGTCTCGACATGGGTGACCGTGTGTTTTTTCTTGTGCCTGCCAGTCTCCAGTGCCTCCATTCTGGCGACCATCTTTGCTTCGAAGTTGTGAATCTGTTCTGCCATCGCAGCTTGCATGGCTTTGATGAGCTCGTCATTGGTGTTTATTGGCTGTGAGGTGGCCGATGGATTTTCGGGCGTAGACGTTTTTTCTTTTATGGTTGACTGATATGTATCGTCCGTGTCGTCCTCACTGAATATTTTGCTCTCATTTATGAGCTTTGGACGTCCGCGATTTTTGGGTGCCTTGTTCTGCTTGTTGTTGCCTGTCTTTTTAGTCGTCTTCCTAGCTGTAGGCATGTTGACAGGAAAGCTGGTCGATATTAGGGACGGCAGGTGCGTTGGTTCCTGTAATGGTTTGTCGTCGTTGTTACTGTGATTCTGTAGGTTTTGTCGGCTCCTAAGATAGGTAGCAGAATTTATAAAAGCCGGTAATTGAGTAAAATGACGTAAGATAAATGGTGTGAGATAAAATGTCAGATAAATGGGGTCAAGTGAAGATTAACCGGGCAGAGAATAATGTATATAATGTAATAAATAATGTATAATAATTATAGTACTCCAGTATAAAGGAGTTTTGGGAAGAATAAATGAATGAGAAATATATTATGTGTTCTAAAATGCCGGTAATTGAGTCCAATGGTGTAGTATAAATGGTGTCATGTAAAATGTCTGATAAAATTGGGGCCAATGAAGAGTACCCGGCAGAGAAATTAATGAGTAAGGGAAAGTAAAGCTGATACTGGCGTAAAAAGTTTTTGACACATATATATGCTGTCAATCCCAATGGAGCCTTGCTTCAGTGACGCGCGGCAGTACATCAAATGTCAATCACACACCACAGAACCTTCTAGCAGCAGAAAACAGAATAATTAGGTAATATTTGTATTGCCGTTAGATTCCGCCTGCGTCAATCCTTTGTGCGGTCTGTTTCAGTGGTTTGCGTGGCGTAAAGTTTTTGATACATATGTATGAATATATATATATATGACCACAGGTAGGCCGTCACTTTCAAGTTGTAGTAATAAAATCAGTGTAAATCAATGTATGACATATTGTCCAGCATAATGTGTCCGAGAAATAATTTCATGTAAAATGTCAGATAAAATTGGGGGCAATGAAAAACTACACTGGCATAGAAATTAATGAGTAAAGGAACGTAAAGATGATAATGGCGTAAAAATGTTTTTAACACATATATGAAGCTGCGATGGTTATAGGAATAGATGGTTCTAGTAGTGGACGTGGTTCTATGAAAGAAAGCTGTCAACCCCAATGCAGCCTTGCTTCGACATGACACCGGCAGTACATCAAATGTCAGTCACTTGCTTCAACATGACAGTGGCACCAGGAGTACATGTAGGTGTTCTTGTTCAATCAATGCCTCTGTATTATTGTAGCTGGCTTGGATAAGTAATCGTGGTAGATAGATATCAAGTAAGTTTCAAATTAAAATGGCAGTCATGTGACTTTGACTTTTCGCCACTGGTAGCAGGTCAGAAAGTTCCAGAGAAGTTTCACAGAAGTTTTTGACACATATATATGCTGGCTGAAGCTGTGATGGTTGTAGGGCTAAATGGTTCTACAGATAAGAAGCTATGCTACATAGGGCTAGGATAGCTGTCAATCCCAATGGAGCCTTGCTTCAACGTGACACCGGCACCGGCAGTACATCAAATGTCAATCACACACCACAGAAACTTCTAGCAACAGGTTTGTAGTGTAGTTGAGAATGCCTCTATTATCGCCCAGCATGCAAAGTGTTTAATCTTATTGTGTCGACGCGTTGATATTTGTTTTCTACGATACCGTCTGTGTTGATTTTTCCTCGCAGCTAGGTGACGGGCTCACAAGTGTCGACCCGGACGGGCGGTACGCAGTAGCAACACAGGCCTGCCCAGCCTCTCAACCTCGTCGGCGGCGTTGATATTTGTTTTTTACGATACCGCCTGTGTTGATTTTTCCTCGCAGCTAGCTGACAGGCTCAGAAGTCGTCGACCCGCGCGGGCGTTACGCAGTAGCAACACAGGTAGCATGTAGACTGTGTAAAGGTTGCAAGAAAGTCGGGTCGAAGTTAGGCGGACGGCAGCTGCAATGGTTCTGGGCGTTTTGCAGGGTGAGGCAGATAACATACAGATCTCGCCAGCAGAGTTCAGGTCAATGGCGCCACCTATCGAGTTAGTCAGGAACTAAAGTATATTCCTCCAGGTGGCAGCATCATTTCGTCCAGTCTCCGCCGAGAATTACTCATGTTAATTATAACATGTACAATGCACTGTCACTATGACTATGTGGAGCAGGTGGAGTCACATCGGTGCATGCCGGACTGGTCGTTAGCAACACATGTGTTGTTAAATGCACAGTCACTATTAAATTTCCCCATTGTGTATGGAGTTTACCAACCCACACATCTGAGGTAATAATTGATGTTTGAAGCTTTGTAGTTGTCGTCGTTGTCATGTAGGTAGATCTTGGAACTTGGTCTGAAGGTGTGGGTTAACACACTGTCACTTCCGGGTTGGGCAGCATCACGTTGGTGGTGCGGGCCAACACATGTTGTGGGCCAACACATGTTGTGAAAACACTGTCTCCGTTTTTGATTTTTAAGGGACGATCTGGGTTTGGAACCTTGTACAGTCCTCCCATAGTGATGTAGTTACATCGTTGTGATTGGCCCGAAGATGTGGGTTCGAATCCTGTTGGATTGGATGTGCTCAAGCAAACTTTACAGGTTGGAGGAAACGGGCCGAATGCCCGAGTGGCGGGAAACAGCGCATCTCTCTAGGTGTGTGGAGTAGAACCCAGGGGTCAGCACTGGCTTTCCCGCCCGAATTAAACACAATTGGAAATTATGCGCCAATCCCAGTAAATCTTTACAAAACTCCCCTCCCCCCCCCCCCCAGTGAATTACATAAAAAGAAAAACACTTCTAAAAGTCTTCAACCGTCCACCATTCTGCTATTCTGAACCAGTGTCTAATGTGTAAAATGCATTCCTCTTCTATCTTCTACCAGAATCTGTTAGAGCTTTCCAACACTGCCATAGTCTAGACAATAGTACTGTAGAGTCTAGCCTATTCCTGAATACACAACACAAACAGTCAGTAATGTTCAACACTTATCTGTTCCTGGTTCACATAAAAAACTCCTTCCTGTTCCTGAATGTGTGTTCTCTGTGGCGGAGTGGTTAGAGTGTCTGACTTTTTTCTAGGTCAGACTCCTAATCTGAGGGTTGGCGGTTCAATTCCCCGTGCCCCCACTCTGCCAATTTGGATTTCCACCACTGTGTATAACTTACAGCGTCATCAAAAGCCGGTTGCTCTCATACCATCTCTATGTGGTGTGGGAGGTTAAAAATCCCTTGGGTCAGTAAAACTGTAGGCTCGGGCCCACAACCTCTTGATATTTAATCATAATATTGCAGAGAAGGTCTAGGACATATCAACAGGAACTACATTCTTAGCACTAGTCATTGTCCTTGTGTTTGCAGGTCGATCATTATCTATGTGTTTGCAGGTCTACCCACATGTTCGCAGGTTATTATTAGAAGGTTTGCTGGTCACTGTCCGGGTAATTGCAGGTCACTGTTCATGTGTTTGCAGGTCACTGTCCACATGTTTGCTGATCACTGTCATGGTACTTGCGGGTCGCTGTCCATGTGTTTGCAGGTCACTGTCCATGTGTTTGCTGATCACTATCAGGGCACTTGCAGGTCACTGTCCATGTCTTTACAGGTCACTGTACATGTGTTTGCAGGTCACTGTCTATGTGTTTGCTGGACACTGTCAGGGTACTTGCAGGTCACTGTCCATGTGTTTGCAGGTCACTATCCATGTGTTTGCTGATCACTGTCCCGGTACTTGCAGGTCACTGTCCAGGTGTTTGCAGGTCACTGTCCAGGTGTTTGCTGATCACTGTCCGGGTACTTGCAGGTCACTGTCCATGTGTCTGCAGGTCACTGTCCACATGTTTACTGGTAACTGTCAAGGTATTTGCAGGTCATTGTCCATGTGTCCAAGTGGTCACTGTCCATGTGTTTGCAGGTCACTGTCTATATGTTTGCAGGTCACAGTCCATGTGTTTACATGCCGGGATACCTGCAGGTCATTATCCATTTGTTTGCAGGTAATCTTCTATGCGTGTGCAGGGTAGGGTACTTGCAGGTTTGTTCATGTATTTGTAGATCACTCTCCACATGTTTGCAGGTCACTGTCGGGGTACTTGCAGGTCACTCTATGTGTTTGCAGGTCACTGTCAGGATATTTGCGGGTTATTATTCATGTGTTTGCAGGTCACTGTCCACATGTTTGCAGGTCACTGCCCATATGTTTGCAGGTTACTGTCCACATGTTTGCAGGTCACTGTCCATGTGTTTGCAGGTCACTGTCAGGGTACTTGCAGGTTTTTACATGTTTTGGCAGGTCACTGTCCATGTGTTTGCATGTCGCTGTCCATGTGTTTGCTGGTCACTGTCCCCGTGTTTGCTGGTCACTGTCAGGGTACTTGCAGGTCACTGTTCATGTGTTTGCAAGTCACTGTCCATGCGTTTGCAGGTCACTGTCCGGGTACTTGCAGGTCACAGTCCATATGTTTGCATGTCACTGTCCATGTGTTTGCTGGTCACTGTCCATGTGTTTGCTGGTCACTGTCCATGTGTTTGCAGGTCACTGTCAGGGTACTTGCAGGTTTGTCTAAGTGTTTGCAGGTCACTGTCCATGTGTTTGTAGATCGCTGTCAGGGTACTTGCAGGTTTGTCTCTGTACTTACAGGCGATCCAGGCGAGGGTGGCGGGTGTCATTGAGTATGAGTTGCTGTGCCAGTTCGACCAGCTGTCGCTAGGTGACCAGTTCGGCACATGCGCAGTGGGCGATGAGGGACGCCAGCTGGATGCTGCCTGCCGCCACTACGCAGCACTGTGCGGGACGCTGGACGCCGGAGTCACTCACACCTCACTCTGCAACAGGCTCAAGGTACGTACATGCACGGGGCTTCCACTTAACTAGCAGGGGCTGATTGATTGATTGATCGGTGGTTGCCTTACGCTGTGTTGGCAGCATAGACCATCTTCATGGCGAGAAATGTTTGTTTTTTGTTCAAACCATCGCTTTTACAATTAAAGGCATACAATCAATTGTGTCAATAGACACTCATTAAATTAAAAAGCTCACAATTATGTATTTGTGGCCAAGGGAAATAAATTCCTGGAATTATTTTTAAAGGTTTGATTATAATTGATAGAATTTATTTAGTAAATTATGAGGTGGTACTGACCAGCTGCCCTCAAAAAGGCCCAAGTGTTTTCTTGTTTTACTTTAGTAAAAAGGTCATGCATACTGTCTGCAGTGTAAAATTGTTGGCGCAGGGCCAACAAATCAACACACCTTAGTCAAATGTGTTTGAGTGTCAGCGGGGACTGACACCCAATACATTCAGTGGGAGGCTCCCCCTTGATCAGAAAAGCATGTGTAAGCCACGAGTGGCCAATACAGCAGCTGCTAAGGACCACTTGGTCCCGCTGACCTCCCGCATGAGTCTGTGGTGGTTTCCCCACCGATGGTTCAAATTCTTGGAATTTATTAATGTTTTCATCCCACTCATGTTGCCATTTGGATTTCATGTGGGTGGCTATTAGTGGTTTCAGATCAGAGTGAGAGATCAGACACAGTTCAAGATCACAGTTCAGGGCCTTCTTCGCAGCCTGATCAGCTCGTTCGTTTCCTTGGATGACAGCATGGCCAGGCACCCAGCACAGGTGGATGTCATATCCATCTGTTGCCAGTTGGTTCATTTTTATAAATGACCATTGCTAGAATAGGGTGGTCCGTTTTCAGTCCAGCAACAGCCAGGAGGCAGGAGAATGAATCACTGTATATAACATAGTGTGGTTGAATACCTCGAAACACTCCAAACTAGCAGGGGCGGGCACACAATTACTGAATTTTAGCCAATCACACACTTAAGTTAAAGTTGCCCGTCCTGATATGACCTTAGATGTTGCCAGGACGTAAAACTCCAAAAACCAACCAACTTAAAGTTGCATAGTCCGATGAAGCATCAACATTTCAAAATGAAAACACTCACTTAGATTTGATTCTACATGTCTAACTTAGATAATGGTGCGCTTATAAAGCATTTATTGCCACCAAGAAGGGACTAGTGAGTCAACTTAATAGAACCTGTTACTGCAGAAGCCTATGGTGTCAGAGTTTTGGTGTGCTTGCCAAAATTAATTTGACAAGTTTGCACTTACAATACCTCAAAACTTTAAAATAAAAGTTACTTCAAACTAAACTAAGGTAGATTATAATGATCAATTTAATATATTTATCTCAGTAAAATGATAGAAACATAAAACCATCGGACTATGCAACTTTAATTTATATACACATAATACATTATATAGTACATATTTAAAGAACAACAGATTATTGATTATTGGAATTGTGAAAGTGGCGGAAATTGGATTTTTTTATATATATTTTTTAAAACTTCCTAGCAACATCTAAGGTCATATCAGGACGGGTACCGACTTGTGACAGTGCGCCCTCATGTAAACTTTTTAGTGTTGCCCCACTGGGATATCAGGCCGCCAGCACCATGACCTGATATCCCACTCAGTCACATTATCCTGACACTGACCCAACCTGTCCTTGTCTATTTACTAAATAAATTCTATCAATGTATACTTGTCGCTTCCTAGTGCCCGGCTAGGAAGCGACAAGTATACATTTTTAAGTCATTGGTTTGACTCGACCAGGTTTCGAACCAACAAACTCATGGGTTCGGATCCCCCGATCTCCCAAAACAGGGGACGGACGCTCAACTCATTCAGACACCCCGTCTGGTCGGGGAAATTGGACACAGCAGCATCTGTAAACTGTAAAGTGTGATGGCCGTCCTTGTGCAGGTGCAGTTCCGGTCAGACCACACGATCACGGGACAGGGCTTCGTCGTCAACCTGACGCTGGTTGACAACGACCGGCGTTCAAAAGTCGAGACCAGCCCAAGTAAGTCTGACACAGCTGGAACCCTGCTTCTGATTGGCTATCCTGCCATTGGCTGTAGGGCTCCACACTTAAGCTAGCATTCCTTACACGTGGTATGCGGCATGCGAATGCGGCATGCGAACGGGTTGGGTCCTTTCACCCACACCCACACCCACACCCACACATAGTGTCAGGTTTCTCACCACTGTTCTCTATGGCAAACGCAGCAGGATTTGCATTCGCATGCTGGGCCGATGGCTACAGGGACCGATTCAGTTGCCGCATTCGCATTCGCATTCGGAGGCATGGGAGCATCCCCATACACTTACATGCGTTTCCATTTTTTGCCACATTCGCATTTGCATGCCGCATACCGCGTGTAAGGAATGCTAAGATGATTGGCAGCACATAAAGAGGTGGGAGAGACTCCCCCCCCCACACACACACTGCCATACACCCCCACCCACACTGACATGTGTGCTCACTGGAGATTCCTTATCTGTGTGTGTTAAAGTTGCATAGTCCGATGGTCTTGAATCTCTGTAGTTTTTCTGAGATAAATATATTAGATTGATCACTAGTATCTACTTTACATTAGTTCAAAGTTACTTTTTTTTAAAATGGTAAACTTTTGAGATACTTTGAGTGCAAACATGGAAAATTGGTTTTGCCAAGCTTGCCAAAAATCTGACACCCCACCATAGACTTCTGCAGTAACAGGTTCTGTTAAATTGACCCAGTATTGGCTTCTACACAGAAACAAATGCTTAATAAGTGCATCAGTATCTAAGTTAGATATGTCAAATCAAATCTAGATAATTGGTTTGGTTTTGAAAATTTGATATGTCATCGGACTGTGCAGCTTTAAACCTCTGCCTGCTGTGTCCCTGTAGTTCCCATAACTCTTTCTTGTATCCCCCTTTCAATCTTGATAAACATTGTGTATGCGCGCGCACTTTGGCTGCAGAACGAAGGCACACTGCCAGTGAGTTTGCTGATACACACAGTGCAAAATGTCAGTTTTATTCAAAATTAATAGAAATGCAGAACCTTACCTGTATAAATTTAATAGAATCTGTTTGTTTAACATGCTATCTGCTTGTGTGCCGAGCGGTTTCTTTCTAGGTGATGTGGTTTTAGAGATATTTCACTTTTGCTGTAGGAAGATTGCTCATGGCCATTGACAATGCATTGAGTTTGCCGTTATGCGCAGTGCAAAACATTAATTCTATTCAAAATTAATAGAAATGCAGAACCCTAACCTTATAAATTTAATATAATCTGGTTGTTAAACATGTTATCTGTTTGTGTGCCAAGCAGTTTGTTTCTAGGTGGTGTGGTTTTAGAGATATTTCACTTCTTTTGTGGGAAGATTGCTCATAGCCATTGAGTTTGCAGTGTGATGGTGTGTTGTCCTGCAGCCAAGCTGCACGCGCACTGACCTAATTACCTATGCAGAGGTCATACGAAATAGGCATATAAGCGGAGAATTTTACACCTGGTCGAGTCAAACCAATGACCGACTTGTGACAGTGCGCGCTTATGGTGACTTTATAGTGCTGCCTCACTGAGAGACCTGGGGCCGTATGCAGGAGTCAGTGTTAGCGAAGCAAAACGGTGTTTGGAGGGAATTCCGGTTTAGCGGCGAAAAAATGGTATGCACGAGTCAGTGTTAGGCCTAACACCAAAGGCTTAACCGGTGTTACCTTACCCCTAAAAAATATCAGGTTTAGGCCAATTTATTAGGCCCAAATCTATTCAATGCGACCATATTTAACAGAATTAGATATGCAATAAGTGAAATTTATTCAAATTAACCCTAAATTCGAACCCTCCTTAAGGCTACCGCCGCATTGGCGGCGATATTACTAGTTATATTTTCGAATCGACGAACGTAATGTAAACAAATCGCCGCCGCCGCCAGTCCCCATAACGCAGCGGCGGCGGCGATTTGTTTACATTACGTTCGTCGATTCGAAAATATAACTAGTAATATCGCCGCCAATGCGCCGGTAGCCTTAAGGGCGCATTCCATATACGCGTAATGCGTAATGCGGTATGCGTTACGCGTTATGCGTTATGCGAATGCCAGCATTCCATATACGCGTAATGCGTAATGCGTTATGCATTATGCAGTGAAGTATATAAAAAGTATATAAAAAGTGTGTGCGACTCTGTGTCTCTGTGTGCGTCTCTATGTGTGTGTCTGTGTCTCCATGTCTCTGTGTGTGTCTCTGTGTGTGTCTGTGTGTGTGTGACTCTGTGTCTCTGTGCATGTCCCTATGTGTGTGTCTGTGTCTCCGTGTCTGTGTGTGTGTCTCTGTGTGTGTCTCTGTGTCTGTGTGTGTGTCTCTATGTGTGTGTCTGTGTCTCTGTGTCTCTGACAAAGAGACACACACAGACACATATACACACAGACACATACACACACAGACACATATACACACAGAGACACACACAGAGACACACACAGACACAGATACACACACAGAGACACACACACAGACACAGAGACACAACACAGAGACACACACAGAGACACACACACAGACACACACACAGAGACACACACACAGACAGAGACACACACACAGAGACACATATACACACACAGAGACACACAGAGACACAACACAGAGACACACACACAGACACACACAGAGACATACACAGAGACACACACACACAGACACACACACAGAAACACAGAGACACACACAGAGACACAGAGATACACACACAGACACACACACAGCAACAGAGACACAAAGACACAGACACACAGAGACACAACACAGAGACACACACAGAGACACACACACAGAGACAGACACACAGACACACACAGAGACACACACAGAGACACACACACATACACAGAGACAGAATACAGAGACACACACACAGACACACACACATACACACACACAGACACAGATACACACACAGAGACACACACAGAGACACAGAGACACAACACAGAGACACACACACAGACACACAGAGACACACACACAGAGACACACACAGAGACAGAGACACACACAGACACATATACACACACAGAGACACACAGAGACACAACACAGAGACACACACACATACACACACAGAGACATACACACACAGACACACACACAGAAACACAGAGACACACACAGAGACACAGAGATACACACACAGACACACACACAGCAACAGAGACACAAAGACACAGACACACAGAGACACAACACAGAGACACACACACAGAGACACACACAGAGACAGACACACAGACACACACAGAGACACACACAGACACAGATACACACACAGAGACACACACACATACACAGAGACAGAATACAGAGACACACAGAGACACACAGAGACACACACACAGACACACACAGACACAGAGACACACACAGACACAGATACACACACATAGACACACACACAGACACAGAGACACAACACAGAGACACACACAGAGACACACACACACAGAGACATACACACAGACACAGAGACACACACACAGACACACACACACAGACACACACACATACACACACAGCAACAGAGACACAAAGACACAGACACACAGAGACACAACACAGAGACACACACACAGACACACACAGAGACAGACACACATAGACACATATACACACACATAGACACACACAGACACAGAGACACACACACAGACACACAGACACACACACAGAGACACGCACACAGACACAGATACACACACAGAGACACACACACAGAGAATGGGACGGTCCAAACATGGCTCAGTTTAGCTTGCTTAGAGGGATGTTAGGACCGTCCCAAATATGAAGACTGCTTCCTCACAGGTCCGCCGCATAAACCTACATGTTTGCACCGGCTGTCCGTAATTATCAGTCGCCTCCTCCAGCCTTATATCAATGGACAAATGCGACTGATGCTATTCTGTTCGCACCACCTTGTCCCGGCTGTCCGTAATTATCAGTCGCCTCCTCCAACCTTATATCAATGGACAAATGCGACTGATGCTTTTTCTATTCGCACATCTTTTACGCATTACGCATTACGCACCGATCGCTACAGGGACCGATCGGGATAATGAATTTCTGACGCATTCGCATTCGCATTACGCATTACGCGTGTATGGAATGTAGCTCATAGGTTTCAAGGCGTTTCGATTTTTTGTCGCATTCGCATTCGCATTACGCATTACGCGTATATGGAATGCGCCCTTTAAGGAGGGTTCGAATTTAGGGTTAATTTGAATAAATTTCACTTGTTGCCTATCTAATTCTGTTAAATATGGTCGCATTGAATAGATTTAAGCCTCATATATGGGTACAGACGCAGAGGGATTTCCCAAATCTATAAATAATTTCACGTTTAGCTAAAATGTTAGTGTTACGCGCTCCTGCATACGACTTGACACAGTTCCTGACATCGGCGATAGCTAATCGGTAATAGGCTGTAACACCAAAACCCGCTAACACTGACTCCTGCATACGGGCCCAGGCTGCTGCACCATGGTCCAATATCCCACTTAGTCACATTATCAGTCACACCGAGCTAACCAGTCCTTGCCCTATCCTAGAAATCCCAAGCGCCAGACTAGGAAGTTACAAGTATCAATTTTGTAAGTCATTAGTTTGACTCAGCTGGGATTCAAACCCATGACCTTCCACACGGGGAAGTGGTTTTAATTTGTTTTAAAACATTTATATTTATAATATAAAAAAAGGTGACCCCAGGCTTGCGTACTGTATTTTGTCATCGTTTTTGTGTGTGTATATATTTGTTAATTTAAGAGCATCTTTATTTATAATATAAAAAAAAGCGTCCCAAGGCTTGGATACTCGATTTTGTCATTGTTTTTTTGTGTGAATGTATATTTATTTAATTTAAAAGCATTTATATTATTATATATATATTTTTTAAGCGACCTAAGGCTTGCGTAGCCTACTCTATCTTGTCATTATTTTTGTGTGTATATATATTTAAAAATAATTAAAGCATTATATTTATAATATTTTTTTTTTAAACGACCCAACTGTATTTTGTCATTGTTTTGTGTAAATATATATTTACAAGTATTTATATTCATAACATTAAAAAAAGGGAACCAAGGCTTTGTTGGCACCATTTTCGACGTCCCGTGACTATAAGGCCCCTCCGCTCTCCGCAGATTGCACAGTACCGGAACTGAGGTGCGGCCACACCGGCCCGCGCATCATGGCACCGCGGATCGTAGGTGAGGCAACCGGTTGCGCGCATGCGTACACGAATAGGTGCAGGTGTGGGGTACACCACGCCGATGTGTGTTTGTGCGTGTGTTTGTGAGGGGAGGTCATGGTGGACACGTATGTTTAAACCAATCAGCCGCTCTTCTGCCCCCACAAATCTGGGCCGCGTTCAGGGTCCGTCTCCGAGATGCTTTTTGGCTTATTTCTGTTCAGGGTGCGTTTCCGAGGCATCTCCGAGACGTCTCTCTTTGCAGATAGGAGACAAAAAGCACATCGAAAATGGCCGCCGTATTCAGTGGTTTCAGCCAATCGGAGCTCTTCTTTTTCATTGCAGTGGGCGGCCATTTTCGAGGCAACCAACTGCTTTTGCCGTTCAGATTAGCGTGACATCAGGGATTTCCCCGAGACATCTTGGAGGCATACCCTGAACGCAGCCCTGATATTACAGTAGCGTACATAGAGTGGGGGGAGGGGCAGAGGGTGCGACGGCCACTGGCATCATGGATATCGGGGCATACAGTAAAAACCTCTCTAAATCGACCGACCATGGGACCGACTTTAAATGGTCCATTTTGGGACGTGGTCGGCTTAGAGAGTTAAAAAAATTGTTACAATGGTATTGTATTGGCAATCGTTTGGCACCCAAATAAAGCGATCGATATAGGGGACTGGTCGGCTTAGGGAGTTTTTTTAATTGTTACAATGGTATTGTATTGGCAATCGTTTGGCACCCAAATAAAGCGATCGATATAGGGGACTGGTCGATCTGTGGAGGTGGTCGGTTAGAGAGTTTTACTGTATTTAAAATCTCTTCCTTGTTCACATTCATCAGTACAGCTATATACTTACTTGAGTATGATGGGAATACAATCAAAGCATTGGCATGGGCATGGCACAACTTCTGCACGCCACTGCCTGATAACCATGAGGTTTTTGTCATTCCATTGCTCCTTGCCACATCATAGCAAAACCAAATTGTCAGGCCAGGTAGCAACAAGTATCAAGTTTTAAGTTAGTTAAAATTAAAAGATCCACCCCGTAGGGGTGAATCTTTTATCTAGTTTTAAGTGTATTTATTTGACTCGACCAGGGTTAGAAAATAAGAATTCGAATCTCATGACCTACCAAACTCATTCAGCCCCCCCCCCCCCACCCGCCGCCCCGCCTCGCTTTGGTGTGTATTAAAATGTTGACGTGGAGATCTACCACTTTGAGAGGAAGGAAGGCAGGGGTGTGGTTTGTTTTTGTTTTTGGGGAGTTTTCAGTCACATTGGTGCGCTGAAGGCTGCAAATCTGCAGCACTGAATGGGCACCACTGTCCCATGTGGTCGGGAGTTGGCTTCCGATGGGTAGTGGTCAGAGAAATTGGGTGGGGGGAAGGAAAAAGGCAGCCTAAGAGCCCAACCACAGTCCTCTGAGAGGGCCGGTGGAGGCTGGGTGGTTGGTGTAGTTTTACACCCTAGTAAGACCCTAGGCCTTACCAGGACGTGCACCGACTCATGACAGCGCACACTCATGGTGACTTTATAGTGCTGCCCCACTGGCAAATCAGCCGCCGTACGACTGTCCGCGTGTCCAACAGTCCATATCTGACACTGGTGCCAGGCCCTGTCCTGACCTCATAACGCAGCCAAGCAGCAACAGGTACTATATTAAGTGCATCAGTTGACTCAACAGGATCAAACTCAAAATCTAGATAATTGGTTTGGTTTTGAAAATTTGATATTTCATCGCACCATGCAGCTTTAAGTAAGATGGATGATAACGACCAACCAAATATTTATCTCAGAAAATGACAAAAAAAACTCAAAACCATCGGACTATGCAACATAAAAATGTTGACAACTTTTAGACGACCCCTGATGTGAATGCTGGTGATGACGTAACAACACCTTGTTATTCGCTGGGTGCTGCAGGGGGACAGACAGCCCGGCCTCACCAGTTCCCATGGCTGGCTCTCATCGAGTACAACAACTTCCACATCTGCGCCGGGTCTGTCATTTCGAACCGCTGGATCCTGACCGCAGCGCACTGTGTGTACGTATTGGATAATAAATTTTTTTAATGCAAAAAAAAAAAAAAAAAAAAAAGAGAGAGAGAGAAAAATGTAAGAAAGAAAAAAAGAGAAATAAAAGTAAGAATAAGAAAAGAAAAAAAGAGGAAATAATCAAATTGTATTTCCACATGATCATTGCGTGTGCAAGTTGATATTTATATCAGTAATTTTTTACATGAAATAAGGAGAAAGTAGAAGTGCAATACTTATATTAGTTATAAGGCGCTTACCCCAATTAAGAATAGCACATATACATTATTAATAAAGAAGAAAATGAAGAAAAAAGAACAAAATAACTTCTGGTGTGCAGGTCAAAATGAAGGACACCGTAGGGTTCAGTAGTGACAGGTTCTATTTAATTGACTTGGAATTTCTTTTTGTTATGCAGCACAAACTATCTAATTAGTGTGCACTAAGTTACATATATATTGGATAAAATAAAGGCACTTGCTTTGGTTTCCAAATTGTTATGCTTTTAGTTTACACGCTATGCAATTTTAAGTAGATTACTTGGAAATCTTATGATTTCGTGTTCTTGCAACAATACTTTTGTCTCTGTCCTTTTTTTAAAATAAGAATTTTAATCATTTTTATATTTAGAAAATAGAGGTTCTACTTTTTATTTCTGTACTCTGTATTGGTGTGTGAATTTATTAAATATTATACATTATTAGATTTTTTAAATAGAATTAAGAGCATTCTGCAGACGCCATCATGCTTTTTTCATTATTGCCCATTTTATCAACTGTACACAAACATAGATAAACAGTGGACACCGGAACCAGGAGATCCACATCTTGTTCATAACAAAGCAGTTTTTACTCGGATTTAGACATAGTGGTCATAATCCATGCTGTGGGTAAGGAAGACTATTTTTTAACTACTTCCGACCGACCGAATGAGTTGAGCGTCCGTCTCCCGTTTTGGTAGATCGTGGGATTCGAAGCCATGGGTTCAAAACTTGGTTGAGTCAAACCAATGACGTAAAAAATGGATATTTGTCACTTCCTAGCCATGTGACTGGCATCAATAGGATAGGGCAAGGACTGGTTGGCTCAGTGTCAGGATAATGTGACTGAGTGGGATATCAGGTCATGGTGCTGGTGGCCTAGTCTCCCAATGGAGCAGCACTGTAAAGTCACCATGAGTGCGTACTGTCGCAAGTCTGTTGGTACCCGTCCTGATATGACCTTAGATGTATCTACTTCCTGTATGAATAGTTTATCTACTGCACACCTGTACCTGTCTTCCAGGATCAACTTGAGCAACCCGTCACGTCTGCGCGTGCGTGTGGGCAAGTACCTGCGCAACGTGGCTGAGACCTTCGAGCAGGTCCTGACTGTGGAGCAGATCATCGTTCACTGTAGCTATGGCAGGATGACCTTTGACAATGACATTGCACTCCTCAAGGTGAAGGTCACAACTGCCATTGTCGTCTTCCACCTTACTCAAAGGTTATTCACAGTTATCAACATGCTGTAATTACTCCTTTCCGCAGCTGGTTGGTTGTTGCAGTTTTATGTCCTGGCAACATCTAAGGTCATATCATGACGGACACTGGCTTGTGACAATGCACACTCATTGCAAACTAGGCCACCAGCACCATGACCTGGTATCCCACTCAGTCACATTATCCTGACGTTGCATGCCTAGTCCTTGCCATATCCTAATAATGCCAAGTGCCAGGCTAGGAAGCGACAAGTATCAATTCTGTAAGTCATTGCTTTGACTCGGCTGGATTTCGAATCCCCCGAATTACCAAAACGGGAGATGGACGCTCAACTCATTCGGCCATCCCGTCTGGTCCCTTGTCTGCAGCAGAAGAGCTTATAGCCCTGTTTACACGGGCGATTTAAAATGCCTCATATAAAACGACTTGCCTAGATCGACTCACATTTGCCGTGTAAACGCGACTCTGAGGCGTTTTAGGGCTGAATCGATTCATATAAATCGGTACATGTAAACCACCTATAGTATAGTATAGATGAAGCGATTCAGCTGGTTCCCGGGCGGCGATAGTGTAAAATAGCGGTGCTCGCCGGCTACAAGCTCAGCTGTAACTATCACTGGTGCCCAGCAGTGTTAGGGACCGATTAGGCTGAAATCTATTGAATGCGATCATATTTAACAGAATTACATACTCAAATAATGAAATTTAATTAAATTAACCTTAAATTCCAAGCGATATTAACATAGCAGCTATTTTATTGTCGAATCGACGAGTGTAAACTAAACAAATAGCAGTGCTCGCCGGCTACAGACTCCCCACTAAGGCTGCTGGTTCCCGGCGCCGACACACTTTCAAACTCCGTCAGTGTAAACGCACCACTAAAACGCTTCATATAAATCGCTTTGTCTAGATCGTTTCACAATTCCCCGTGTAAACACGGCTTATGTTGTGGGCAGCTGATGGAAGTGCAGGATGTTCTGTGAAAAAGACCATGAAGTTGCTTTTCACTACCACACTATCCTCTGCTTTACATTGTACTTTTTATGTAATTGTTCATCCATTTAATTATATTTGTTTAATTTGGTGATGAATTTATTTACCCTACCCATAATGGATATATGTGGCAACTCTTGTTTTCACCGCTAGGCAGTGTGAAAGTACGACGTCTGAACACTTTGACTTCTGGATACTGAATGGTTTATTCACGGCTAGGTATAGTTACCTGCCGGCAACTTTCCGTGACGTCATCTCATTAGCATATCTCTTTGTCTCAAGCTCTGCATCCCGTTAACATACATTAGCCATACCTGTACGTCTATTACGCATATATCACAGGCAGCACTAGTCCAAGTCCTACTCTGGATATGGGTGAATCTTTGATCTTTTTTTAAATTAAATTTTTATTTTTTTTAAACTAAAATGTGTTTTATTCATGGAATAACATCTCTTGTCAGCACAAGAGCACTGGTCTTCCGGCCATACAGTACAATTCCTTGGTACATAAATGAAACTATCAGTTGTAATAGTAACTGCATGCAAATTCTGTTTGATAGTAAAAGTATTATACATATTATAAATTAAATATCAGCTGTAGTAGTAACTGTACAATTCAAGTTCAATAAAAGTACCATGCATTCGGTGAATAGGCATATGGTATTGCATGGTTCTAGACTTTTCTTTAAGCATTTTTTCCTACGACACACCTGTATAATACATGACAACCTATACAATTCAGAGCAGTAAAAACCCTTGAGCAACAACAACAAAAACAACAACAGAAAATGTTAGTGTAAAGCTAAGATTCCATATATGTGGTATGTGGTATGCGAATGCGGCAACAAATTTAAAAGCATGTAAATGAATAGTGGTGCTTCCATGTGTCCGAATGCGAATACGAACGTGAATGCGAATGCGGCAAATGGATCGACCCATGGACTGATCGGTCCGAATGCGAATACGGCTGCATTTGCCATAGAAAACAAAAGTAACTTTGCCTTTTCTTCACAAATTTGGAGCAAAAAAACCCCAAAATGGCATGGGTATCTTTTTTTTGGTTTTGTTTATTTAACGACACCCCAGCACAAAAAGTAGACATCGGCTATTGGGGGGTCGGCATGGGCAGCTATGCCGCATACCACATTCGCATGCCGCATACCGAGTGTGTGGAATCTTAGCTTAAGATGGCATACAATGTTAATTACATTTTACATTTGTGAAAATGAGCAAGCGTTGGGTCCCTTTCCAGCTGACTGAGGACATAAAGTTCACTGAGTCTGTGCATCCGATCTGTCTGCCATATGACCATGACGTGCCTGCGTCAACACAATGTGAGATCGCCGGCTGGGGGTACACGCACGAAGGTCAGTAGATAAAATATTGATTAATTGATTGATTAATGGTTGCTTTACGCATTGTCAGCAGTATAGGCCATATTCACGGCGAATAGGAGATAAAAGATCCACCCCGTACTGTTGTGTACAGTAAGATTGGTTGTTTGAACTGTATGCTCAGGCCAAGTCGGTGACCACCATCAGGGCCCACCACAGGCGGTGAGGACGCTCTGTTCAGTTTTGTCATATGCAGTAATGAGTTTGAATCTGCTGGCATTAGCTTGGTGTATCCTGGAATCTGTAGTTCATCTGGTATTGTTGGTAACACCGTGTCAAGCTGCCTTTTGAATGATTGTACACTGCAGTTTGATTGATTTCTAATGAGAGCTACATGACCCGGAGTCAGCCGCATAATACGGAACAATTTCAAGAGGTGACACGGCACCAGTGGTGGTGCTTGATGGGTAGTGTCACCGAGCGTCCTATGTATACCCGACATGCATTTGTGAATCCTATGATTTGCATAATCTATCGCCGTGCACCCGACGTCTTTCAGATGATTATTTAGTGCGCTAAGATACTGTCTAATCGAGCTATAGCACATACGTCTGGAAGTTACATGTACATACACAGTTGATCTGGTGGGCAATGATATGGATCGACCATGTCTGCGACCGAGCGAGTTTGCTTGGTGCTTTCGTCGAATAGACTACATCATGGTCCCGAGTGCGCATGCGCTAAAAACAGCATTGGGAGCAAAGCAAAGGTGTACAGCCATAGAGTTTGCTGATACGTGTAGGGCAAAACTGTCATTTTATTCAAAATAAATAGAAATACATAACAATTTGGCACAAACATGGACGGAGGGATGCAATATAATAATATAATGAATATGTTTAAGCCACAACTCTCCATAATTAAGCATTTTGAGCTAAGAAACATACAATTTCAGTCACTTTACAGGCTGATGTTTACATCACCATTGATTAGCCAGAAGTAATTCTTGTTCTAAATATTAAAATGTGAAATGTGTCAAGAAAAACTTGTTTCAAAGAAATATATAACCAATATCTGATTAACCCTACTCATTTTCTATTTCTACATATGTCATTAACCATAGGATTTAAATAAAAACATGAATAAAATAAGTAAAACTGACTAGGGCTATGGCTCTAACACTAGTCTGAGTGCCTAGATTTGTCTAAATCTAAATGTACATGGCATAAGATGTGCTGATTATATTGATATAAATGCAATGCTGGATAAAAGATTAATATCTTAATTTATTAAATACATTTTTTTAGTTGGTATTCTATGTTTCAAACAAGAGCTGAGACGAGCTGAAACTAGCACATTTCATAGCGGCACCCAGTGTATTAGCATGTGCCATGTGCTTCTCGCGGGTTTGTTTTGCTCTGACGCATCCCCCAATAGACCGCGCTGGTGGAACCGTGATGTAGTCTATTCTGTGACTCCTCCTTGACCATTGTCTCTGTCAGGTGACGCCAACACCGAATCCCCAGTGCCTCGTTTTGGCACGGTGGAGACGCAGACGAACGCGGCCTGCAGCGCTGCCCTGGTGGCCCAGCGGGTTACTGTGACGGACAACATGGTGTGCGCACTGGCCAGGCAGGCGGAGCGAAGCGTCGACACTTGCCAGGTTGGTGGTCGTCACCGCACAGCGCCCTCTGGTGGTGACGCACTAGTGTATAAGTATAATATTGACACCCCCCCCCCCCTGGTATAAGTTAGCTCCGACCTCATCCAACTATAATATTCTTGTATAAAGCTAACAAGAAAAATCTTTAACCAGTAAAATGGTGTCTGCCGGGTACAAGGTTGCATCGTATTATTTAGACCCCCCCCCCCCCCAAAGTATTATACAGGTCCACACGGGCATCCAGTTCTTGTAAAGTGAGAACAGAGCTCAGAGGAATGTAAATGGAACAGAGAGTTACAGTCTTATGCAGCGTCAGACGAACAGCTACAGTCTGTAGTCTTGTGTCTAACACGACTGGCGTACATACCACATCACATCTGACCAAGATGGAGGAGCCGCCAGCGGCTCAGTCTCCATCTGGTGCGTGCTTGTTATAAATGGTGCAGCCTTTAAGACTACAACTCTCAGAAGCTTTAATATAAGTTTATTGTAGGCAAACAGCAAGTGGATTGATGAGGTTGCAACAAAGAAGAGCCAACTCTTTGACATTGCTCCTAAAACCTCAGCAGTTCCATTGAATAAGAGATCCACCTGTCACTGTCATTTTGGAGCAGTGACAGGTGTTCTCCCCCTCACCTTTGGTTTGCGGGAGAGACTTCGACTGTGGGTTTCCGCAGTCTCAGGCATCTCAATATCAGCCAGTGCCTGATATCGATTTAATGTTAAGTTTTTGGAGATCGATGACCTCCTGGACGTTTTGTCCATAGGGGTCAAAGATCCCTTCAGAACTCCGCCCGACAAATTATTCTTTTTCTTTTTGGGCATTGCCGGCTCGGCCAGCGTCTGCACCGCAATACTATTATTACTATTGTTTGTTTTTTTTGGTCGAAACCGGAGTCGGATTCGGGACTGGGGTGAAGGTAGTGGGCTTCCCCCCAGTCAACCAAGTTATATCAAGAGAGAGCAAGGATATACCAGGTTAAAGCTTCATTCTTGCTACAAATATAAATATGTCTGTAATATAATTTTGTTCCATCTACCACCGGCTTTATTATCCCTATGTCAGGACAACATTGGTCTGGATACAGAGTTGTCCTTTGAAGACAGGTAGTACTGTAGTTGTACTGATGACATCACACCTGCTATATCAGGACAGCATTGTCCTGGATGCAGCATTGTCCTTTGAGGACAGGTTCTACTGCATATCACTAAAGCTAAGATTCTACATATGCAGTATGCGGTATGGAATGCGACCAAAAATGGAAAAGCATGTAAACACACAGTGGTTCTTCCATATGTCCAGTTGCGAATGCGTGGACGATCAGTGCAAATGCATTTTTGTCATATTCGTATACCGCATAGGGCCTCTATGGAATCTTAGCTGACCAGACGTGATGGACGAATGAGTTAGAGCGTCTGTCTTCTGTGTTGGTAGACCATGCGATCGTGGGTTCGAACCCTGGTCCAGTCAAACCAATGATTTAAAAATTTATACTTGTTGCTTCCTAGCCAGGCGCTCGGCATTATTAGGAGAGGGCAAGGACTGGTTGGCTCAGTGTCAGGATAATGTGACTAAGTGGAATATCAGGTCATGGTGCCGGCAGCCTAGTCTCCCAGTGGGGCAACACTATAAAGTCACCATGAGCGCGCACTGTCACAAGTCGGTACATGTCCTGATATGACCTTAGATTTTGCTAGGACATAAACAACAACAAACAAACAAAAATCTTAGCTTAGGGTGTTGTGATATTGCAGGGTGACTCCGGAGGACCCTTGATGCTGAAGGTTGGCAGTGACGGCCAGGTGGTGCAGTACGGTGTGGTGAGCTGGGGCATCGGGTGTGGCCGCCAAGGTCTTCCAGGGGTCTACACGCGGGTCCACAAGTACACCAGCTGGGTAGTGGACGTCACACAGGGTGAGTTAAAGGAACAGTAGTAGTGTGTTTGTTTGCCACTGTCACATTCTCTGTGGCAGAGTGGTTAGAGTGTCTGACTTTTTTCTAGGTCAGACTCCTAATCTGAGGGTCGGCGGTTCGATTCCCCGTGCCCCCAGCTCTGCCAAATTGGATTTCCACCGCTGTGGATAACTTACAGCGTCATCAAAGGCCGGTTGCTCTCATACCATGTCTATGTGGTGTGGGAGGTTAAAAATCCCTTGGGTTGGTAAAAGTGTAGGCTCAGGCTTTCTATCGACCAGCAGTGGAGTGGGGAAGACCAGTCGTCTGTGACTGGGATTTCCCCTGCTTGGGACAACTAATGTACCAACAACAAATAAATGAGAGACAAATAAGTGTTCACACTTCCTGTCTACCATTCGCTATATTATGCTGTGACTGACTGAGCCAGTGTTTCCAACTCTCACAAAATTCCTTGGATCTGTTAGCCGCTCTTAATTAATAGAAATCGAGACAGTTCTTCAGATGTGGTGGAGTGTAGCAACTGTCACTGGCTCCAAGATATATGTAATGCTTGACCAGTATGCATCCAGTCGGGACTTGAAATAGTTCACCGACTCTGCTGCTATGACACTCACCGTATGCAATAATATAGTAGTATGGGTTTAAAATTGCAGTCCGATGAAAACATCAAATTTTCAAAACCAAAACACTTATCTAGATTTGATTCTACATATTCAACTTAGACACTGGTGCACTTATTGAGCATTTGTTGCTGCATACAAGGGCATAATAAGTCAATTAATAGAAACCGTTACGACTGAAGTCTATGGTGTCAGATTTTTGGCGTGCTTGCCAAAATTATTTTGGCATGTTTTGACGTCAAATATCTCCAAACTTAGCCATTTAAAATTAAAGTTACTTCAAACTAAAGAAAAGTAGATTTTAACGATTTGTATAATATATTAATCTCAGAAAATAGCAAAAACTCAAAAGCATCGGACTATGCAACTTTAAGTAAAATGCAAGGTAGATAGTGGTTTCAGCCCCCCAAAAAGCGGAAATCAAGCCAAGATTGTTATCCTGATGGCAAATTTCTCTACACCTATATAAAAAAAATGACCCCAATTGTGATGTATCTAGCTTGTATCAAACAGGGTATGCAATAGCATAGCACAGTCTGGGTTTAAGTAAAATGCAGGGATGATAGTGGTTTCAGGCAACAAAAAAAGCGGAAATCAAGCCTGATGGCAAATTTTCTCTTTACACCTATATAAAAAATGCCCCCAGGCTGTGAAAAAAACTGGAAATCTGCGTAAAAACGGAAAAATATCATCCCTGAAATGCTAAGTTATGTACAGATGGATTTGGTTGGTTAAAATGTCTGCTTTTCTGTTTCAGGTTGTGTCTACATTCATGATCCCAACATATATGTTGAGGGCAAGATGCCATGAGAAAACGAGAAGAAAACACGGGATGACCGAATGAGTTAGAGCATCAGTCTCCTGTGTTGGTAGATCATGCGTTCAAATCCTGGTCGAGTCAAGCCAATGATTTTGAAAATTGATACTTGTCGCTTCCAAGACAGACGCTCGGCATTAATAGGATAGGCCAAGGAGCAGTGGAATGAGGAAGACCAATCGCCTGCGACTGAAATTTCCCCTGCTTAAACAACTAATGTCCCAACAACAACAAAGAATTACAAAATACAGATCGACATTTTCAATTAAGTGATTCAACACAGCTTTTATTTACACTGTAACAAGCTCACCCTACTGTACGCATCTTTTAAACGCATCTTAGTAGCCATGTTGTGGTTGTTGCTGGGTGAGTTACATTTTCAAATGGCAACATGATCAATAAATTATTACTTAAGAGTACATTAAAAATACTATTAATACATAGATATGATGATTTAAAAGCACTCTAGGATCCTTCTAGTGAAAGTGCACCATACAGTAAAACCTCTCTAACTGTCCATCTCCAGAGATCAACCACTCCCTTATATCAGTCGCTTTATTTGGGTCCGAAACGATCGCCCATACAATAACATTATAACGATAAAAAAACAATCCCTAAACCGACCACATCCCTAAATGGACCATTTAAACTCGGTCCCATGGTCGGTCGATTTAGAGAGGTTTTACTATACTTAGAAACAGGCAGCAAGCACTCATAATTAGGCTCAGCTTAAAGGAGAATTTAATTAACATCACATAACTTGTTCTTTTTTAATACCTTTGCCAACACTCACTACCAAAGCTTACCCGTTAAAGTTGACCTACTTTCAGACGGTCATGATTGCTCCTTAAGTTTAGCATTAAAGACATAACTCCTAATTTTCCAACTTATTAATAATTGCATCTTGATTGTAATACGGTCTTAATATTAATATGGCAGATGGCTGATATGTAAATAAATAATTTAAATAAATTATAGGTAATCATTGCTAAACACCTGAAATTTAGATTTTTTCTAGGCATCTTGCAGGCTAAATACAAAAGCAGACATGAAAATGCTCATCATCATCATCATCATCATCATGCTGTCGGTCGCGATGCAACAAAGACTGCTTTCATTACTTGACTGCTGCTCTCCTGTGCGGTTGTACATTTCATGAAAGCTGCCTGCAAAAGTGTTGAAGTGCTGCTGAAGTGCTAACTTTTGCAAGTTACCAGCGGCACTCTCTCAGGGAGCAAATAGAGGTTTCACACCGGCAAGAACATGTCCAGACAGGCGCAAAACTATTTGTCCCTGCAGTGGCTGGTCAGGAGATTTTGGAAGTTCCATACATCAATCACCCTTAATGCTGCCACAGTGACATGGTTTTCTGTTTAGGGTTTGCTCCCTTAGCCTTCGGTTCTGTCAAGAACCTGTACCACAAGGCAGTAGTTTAAACTCTGCAGGGCAGGGGCGTCAACTCCCTGAGGTATTGCAATACCTGCATACTGTGAAAATGCTAAGCACCTGTAATTGAGATGTTCTACGGAATTGTGCATGCTACATACAAAGTGGACTTGAAAATGAAAAGATGGTGAATCTATTTGCCTATTTACATTATATTACACTTCTTTGATAGGTTTGATCTCAAATTGCAACCCAGCGCAAAGATCTAGGATTATAAAATATAAAGGATATTATTAATAGAAATTTCTGGATAATCACAATCACCCAGATACAAAATATTTTTGACACAAAAACATTACCTTCCCCCAAATAACTATATTCTTACAGTCAAGTGAATATATTCAAATCAAGTAATTGTCAGAAGCTTTGAGATGGATCTAAGAGTTAATATCAGAACCAGAGCAAATTTGGAAAGTTAGGTTCATAATTTAATTAAAATTCCTAAAATTGACTATTGCCCTACCACAGGACACACTGCGCAATGATTCTACTGCTAATAGAGTTTGATAAGAACCCTGATACTTAATGTCAACAAAACATCATTTCAGATACAAAACATAAACGCTAATAAACCTGCGGTAAAATTAAGTAATATATATATACATATATATAGGATGTATAATGAATTATGCAAATATAAAACAGGCGGAGTTTCATTATTATTATTATTCCGTATACTTGTTAATTATATTATTGGCCAATCGCTGACCTGCCCGGGATTTGCCCCGGCTAGCCGGGCCCGAGCGCCACCACCGGGCGATATCTGCCCCGGGCAGTCACTTTGCCTCCGGATTTTAATTTTTTTCTTGACGATTTATACTGCCTATCATGGATAAGCCTGAATAGGCTTGTTTTCACCATTAGACAGTTTGTCGATAGAAAGCCCGAGCCTACACTTTTACCGACACAAGGGATTTTTAACCTCCCACACCACATAGACATGGTATGAGAGCAACTGGCCTTTGATGACGCTGTAAGTTATACACAGCAGTGGAAATCCAAATTGGCAGAGGTGGGGCACGGGGAATCGAACCACTGACCTTCAGATTAGGAGTCCGACCTAGAAAAAAGTCACTCTAACCACTCCACCACAGAGAACAATAGATTATAGAGTGTATGTATAGACACACACATTCTATAACTAGGAGACTACCATACATCAGTTCCCTTCTCTACATTAGTTATTATCTATTATCCTACTGTCACAGGAGTTAGTTCCTGCTTCTGCCACACCGGCGCCACCTGCGAGTGCCTCCTTGGTCACCCTGATTGATACCAGGTGCGTCGGGTCACTACCGCCTCCAGACCTGCGCGGATGGTCACATTAAACAAAAAATATATATATACATGTCAGTACTTGGACAACTCAGCATTCAGACCAACGTTGTCCTGATATCTGATATATAGCAGGTGTCCTGTCTTTGGAAGGACAATCCAAAGAAACAAAGACAGTTTGTACATCGTGAACTAGATAAAAGATTCACCCTGTACTTGTAGTACACGGGTGAAGGACAACGTAGTCTAAATACGGGCGAAAATAGCTTTAGTATTGAACCTGAACTAGAAACTGCGGTTCCAGGATCCAATGGCTACATATATCGGCACATAGTTGGTGAAATCGGAGAGAATGCAAAAAAGACAAGATGGTGGCCGTAGAACGCCGTCGATTTCACTTTTAAATCTTATTAAACTAGCTATTATATTATATTTTTCAACTCAAAGTTAGCGGGCTATCAATAAGACATATGTAAAGAATAATTCTTGCTTCTTACATTGTGAAATTAGGCTCTCAATTCTTTGACCCGCATTTTCGCCAGCTTTTACATAAGGTTGGTTTGCACCCCTACTGCAGCAGTACGGGGTGAATCTTGTATCTAATCGTGAACCTGCCCATACAAGGGCATGGTTCGCTGATCACAGGGATCGTTGAAGACAGGTACCACACACACCTGAGATCTGTATGTAGGGGTGATTATATAAGCACACGTGAAATACATACAATGATATGTTGAAATAAATATCACACAAACACATCACAATGAAACTTGTACAAACTCGATAAATTACTCATGTATACGTAGACCATAAACACTTAACGTAATACAACAATATAATCAATTAGGAAAAACACTTGCACAGAACACCTGATAATTGCATCTTGGATTTAACTCTGTAGCAAGTATAGTTACACTTAAGAAATTACAGGTACACTTATTGTTCTGTGAATGCGGTAATGGATGGGATTTGTTACTGGTGTGAAGAAACTTCACAATAAAACTCTAATATGAATAAGCAATGCTTAGGACTCATGCACATTTGCGCCTTACGTCAACTGCCAACAGAGTTGAAACCAACTAAAGCCACATAAATTAGGTCAACAGCCCAAATTAGGTGATAGAAAGCAAACAGCTTGAGAGCGCTTTGTCACAGGAATACAGAGTACAATAATCCTTTATCAAACTTATACCCGCAAAGATAACTTATGCACACCATCATGTAAATGAGAATCATTCCAATTCCTCCCATCTCAAACAATGATTAAATTTACAGTTAACACATCTTTATGTTCTATTATTCTAATATAAAGTGTAGGTACAACTTCATACCAATGGGGACCTTTCATGAGCCATTTCTCTCTTGGTGGCAGCACCCGTTCCCGGTCCAAGTTGGCGATCATGGTTGGATAGAAGGGTGTAGGTTGGTGTGTGTGGTGGGGGTTTAGGGATGAGGTGGGGGCGTAGGTATGTGTGTGGTGGGGGTGTAGGTGTGTGGTGGGTGTGTAGGTGTAGGTGTGTGGTGGGGGCTTAGGGATGTGTTGAGGGTGTAGGTGTGTGGTGTATGTGTGTGGTGGTGTAGGTGTGTGTGGTGAGGGTGTAGGTGTGTGGTGAGGGTGTAGCTGTGTGTGTGATGGTGTAGGTGTGGTGTGTGTGTGGTGGGGGTGTAGTGGGGGTTTAGAGCTGTGGTGGGGGTGTAGGTATGTTGTGGGGGTTTAGGGATGCTAAAGATTGTGAGGTGACGCTCGGCAAGACACCCCTACACCTCCACCACAAATGACCTACACCCCACCACACACACCGTCAACCCCCACCACAGACACCTACACCCCCAACACATCCCTAAGCCCCCACCACACCCCTACACCCCACCCCACCATACACACTCACCACACAAGTGAGTTAGAGCGTCCGTCTCCCGTGCTGGTAGACCATGGGATCGTGGGTTCGAACCCTAGTCGAGTCAAACCAATGACTTAAAAATTGATACTTGTCGCTTCCTAGACAGTTGCTCAGCATTATTATGATAGGGCAAGGACTGGTTGGCTCAGTGTCAGGATAATGTGACTGAGTGGGATATCAGGTCATGGTGATGGCGGCCTGGTCTCCCTATGGGGCAGCACTATAAAGTCACCATGAGTGCGCACTGTCACAAGTCGGTACCCGTCCTGATATGACCTGAGATGTTGCTAGGACGTAAAACAACAACAAACAAACTGATAGTAGAAGGAACTGCTTCTATCCAACAGCAGCATTACCGAGACCGGCATGGTGCGCCATCTGACGAGAGAGTCATGCAAACTGAAAGGTCCCCATTGACAGCTAAGTGCACTTGGGGTTTGTATGTCACCAGGGTCTTGAGCAAACAAACACAAGGCTTAGAGTTGGACTCTAAACCCATATTTCTACTATCCCAGGACAAGTAAGTCAACCATTAGATCACCATGGCTCCTTGATGCAATCACCATGCTTGGGTTTAAATGTGCATGTGGCACTTTGCCTAGAGAGCTCTGAGTGTACCCTCTTATATATCAACAGTGAAACAGCTTACAGAGTCTGTAAAGCGGTTTCAGGTGGAAATGAAGGTGAAATTTCCTGAGAGTTGCTTCATATATAACCATTTCAAGGTCACCCTTGTTTTTGTGGAACACCGCGCCTGAAGAGGAGTATGTGCGGCTCTGGGCCATGCATCATGTAGTGGATCCACCCAGGCGACTGCTGCACACCGAGGTTCCGCCACTCCGTCTCTGTCATCAGATGCGTCTTTGGGACCAGCTTAGCGATATCTGGTGGCAGCATAACATGCCTGGTGATCACAAAAAGGGTCATGTTTCACCATCATCTTTGTTGTTTGTTGTTGTTTTACCTCCTAGTAACACCTAAGGTCAGATGGATGGGCTTTGAGGTTGGCTTTGTCATGTTTTCATTGGGGCACCATCACAATGAACTGGTTAAAAAAAGAAAAATCCTGTTTCTATAATTAATGGCCTATGAGGCTAAATATGCTTCAGTTCTATTTCATGCCGGTCATGGGTACCTGAATAACAAAACAATGTGCTATGTGTTGGTGATATGTGAAGGCCTTCTAAAGTGGTTAGATCATGGTTCCCGCACTTTCTGACATAACAAAGTCCATGTTTTTTCTACGATAATTATTACAAAATCCCATGACATTCTTAGACCAAAATATGCACATGAGCCCGTCTCAAAAGGTGATAACTCTTTTTTTTTGTCCATTGTAACGATTGACACAAAACAGCACAGAAACGGTTACACTGAAAACACAAGGACATTTGCTTCAAATCAATATGTATTCTATTGGGATTATGAAACACCATGTAAAAAACAAATCAGTTTATCCTGAGAAAATGCATAAGCAGATAGTATGTTAATCGTTACAATGGACAAAGTTTTGTCCCTTATTGCTTAGCACCTTTTGAGACAGTCTCATATGTCCATGATTGTTCCAGGACTAATCAATTCAATTCAATTCTTTATTTCAGACCCAGGATTATGGTAGTTACATAATTTGGTCCATAGTAGGTAGATACAAAAATAAATGTGAATAAGATATAAGTAATAGTACAAATACTACCATACTAACCAATATAAAAATGTTAGTCTACATACAGTAGTTTGTACCAATGCCTCCATATGGCAGACTTAATCTGAGATCACTCTCTTCTATTTTCACAAGTTTGATCCAATTAACAGAAGTCAATATCGCACTTGTTTCCTCCAGAATACATGTAATCATAGACAAGAATGGTCTGACACAAAAAGAATCAGGAAAATATTTGATGAATAGTTGGGATTTCTAAAGTGTACCAATGCCTCCATATGGGAGACGTAAATCTGAGATCACTCTCTTCTATTTTCACAAGTTTGATCCAATTAACAGAAGTCAATATCCCACTTGTTTCCTCCAGAATACATGTAATAATATACGAGAATTGTCTGACACAAAAAAAATCAGGAAAATATTTGATGAATAGTTAGGATTTCTAAAGTGACAGGAGAGGCTGGAATGATCGCAAATTTGGACCATATCCGTAAAAAAAACGGGCAGATAAAAAACCCGGAATTCCAGATAAATTCAGAACGTTCTCATCTACGCGTAATGACATTTGTGATAGGATACCAAACCACAAAGCTTAGCTACATATAGTTCACATTTATTCAAAATGAAGAATTCAGTAAAGAAAACGAAAACAAAATTCACCATACTTACCTATACTCAAATTTTTCATCAAAATATTTTTCCGAATAAGATATTTGTTCCACTGGCATTCTGAACAGAAAGAAAAGAAATATAACGATAAACATGTTATAATACTTTATAAGGTTATTGCCATCAAACTTTGGGGGAATAGTTATTTAAAGTTGTACAGTCCAATGGTTTTGAGTTTCTGCCATTTTCTACATTAGTTTGATTGTTATAATTTACTTTACTTTAGTTTGAAGTAACTTTTAAATTAAATGGTTAACTTTGGAGATATTTGAAGTGGATGCACTCAACATTAACTTTGATAAGCACATTATAATCCTGACACCATAACTATAGGTTTGTTGTTTGGTTGTTGTTGTTTTACGTCCTAGCAACATCTAAGGTCATATCAGGACGGGTACCGACTTGTGACAGTGTGCACTCATGGCGACTTTATAGTGCTGTCTCACTGGGAAACCAGGCCGCCGGCACCATGACCTGGTATCCCACTCGGTCACATTATCCTGACACTGAGCACACCAGTCCTTGCCCTGTCCTAATAATGCCGAGCGCCTGGCTAGGAAGTGACAAGCACCAATTTTCAAGTCATTGGTTTGACTCGACCATGGTTCGAACCCATGACCCCACGATCTACCAGCACGGGAGGCGGACGCTCCAACTCATTCGGCCATCCCGTCTGGTCTCTCCATAACTATAGGCTTCAGCAGTAACAGGTTCTATTAAAGCTGCACAGTCCAAAGAAATCATCAAATTTTCAAAACCAAAATAATTATATATATTTGACCCTACATATCTAACTTAGATCAATCAATCAATCAATAGTTCCATCCTCTAGTCGAGGGTTGGATGCAATGGTTCTCCACTTGTCCCGATGTTGTGCTGTTCTGATAGACTGTGAATAATTCAAGCCTGTCCACTGTGAAATATTTGTAAACCATGATGTTCTTGGTCTCCCTCGCCCTCTGCTGCCATTCACCTTCCCTTCCAACAATGTACGGTATATTGAACTCTGACGAATGATGTGGCCAAAATAAATAAGTTTCTTTGTCTGTATAGTGGCAAACAAGCTTTTCTTATTTTTAATTTTTCTGAGAACTTCTTTGTTGGTGATCTTCTTTGTCCATGATATTTTCATCATCCTTCGATAAGTCCACATCTCAAATGCTGCTAAACGTTTGTACATTTTCTTAGAGATTGTCCATGTCTCTGCCCCATACATTAGAGTAGACCACACATAACACTGAAGAATACGCTTCCTTGTTTGTATTAATATCTTACTTGATGTTAACACTCTATACATTTTGGAGAATGTTGTTCGGGCTATTGTTATCCTTCTTTTAATTTCTTCCTCACATCTCCCATCATTTGTAATCTTTTGTCCGAGATATATGAATTCGGATACTTGTTCTATGTTTGTGCCATCTATGATTATATTGGCGTTTGGTTTATCTGTCTTTTTACTTATAACCATTGTTTTGGTCTTCCTGGCATTCATCTTCATGTTGAATAGTATTCCAGCTTTATTGATTCTATTCACTATATCTTGTAGGTTTTTCTCACTGTCTGCTAGTATTACACTGTCATCGGCATATCTAAGATTGTTGATGTTCATGCCACCTATTGTCACTCCCTTGCAATCTTCAATGTGTCTGAAAATCATCTCTGTGTACAGGTTAAATAGACATGGTGACAATACACACCCCTGTCGAACTCCTCGTTTAATCATAACTTCATCCGATAGGCCCTGCTCCATTTTTATAAATGCACGTTGTGTCCAGTATAAGTTCACAATTAGTTTAATGTCTTTGCCATTGACACCAATATCTTGTAAACATTTGATTAACAGTTCATGATTGACTCGGTCGAAGGCCTTCTCATAGTCAATAAAGCAGGCATAAACATCCTGGTTCACTTCAAAATAACGTTCACAAATCATTCTCATATTGAAAATCCCTTCACGTGTACCTCTTCCAGATATAAACCCACTTTGTACGTTACTGATTTGTTCTTCAATTTTCTGTCTGTTTCTCAGTAAAATTATTTTCAGGATCATCTTCAACATATGACTCATCAGGCTTAGTGTTCTGTACTCAGTACACAATGTTGGTTTTAGCTTCTTTGGGAGTCGTACAAATATGGATTCATTCATATTCAATGGTATAAATCCAGTCTCATAGATGTCAGTTACTAGCTTATGAATGATTTGAATCCCCACTTCATCTAGTCCTTTTATCATTTCTGATGTTACCTGGTCACTTCCAGGAGCCTTACCTGCCTTTAGATCATTGATAGCCTTCTCAACCTCTGATACTAATATAATATTCCCATCTTCTTTCTCAATTGTGGGTGGGTTCCCTCTGTCATCATTGTATAGTTCGTTTACATATTCTTCCCATCTGGACTTTATTTCATCTTCTTCAAAGAGCATTTTGCCGTCTTTGTTCTTGATACATTTACTGCTTCTCTGTCTATATCCTTGACCTGTTATCTCTTTCACTTTAACTTAGATATTGATGCACATATTAAGCATTTATTGCCACATAGGAGGGAACACTGAGGCAATTTGATAGAACCTGTTACTGTTGAAGCCTGTGGTGTCAGAGTTTTGGCGTGCCAAAAAGTGGTGTTCTCTGTGGCCGAGTGGTCAGAGTGTCTGACTTTTTTCTAGGTCAAACTCCTAATCTGAAGGTTGGTGGTTCGATTCCCCATGCCCCTACCTCTGCCAATTTGGATTTCCACAGCTGTGGTTAACTTACAGCGTCATCAAAGACGAGTTGCTCTCATACCATGTCTATGTGGTGTGGGAGGTTAAAAATCCCTTGGGTCGGTAAAAGTGTAGGCCCGGGCTTTCTATCGACAAACTGTCCAATGGTGAAAACAAGACTATTCAGACTTATCCATAATAGGCAGTATAAATCTTCAAGAAAAAAAAAGAAAATCTTCAAGAAAAAAAGAAAGTTTGAATTTCAAATATCTCAAAACTTATCCATTTAAAATCAGTTACTTTAACTTGAAATAAGGTAGATCTAAACGATCAATTTAATATATTCATCTCAGAAAAATTACCAAAACGCAAAACCATCGGACTATGCAACTTTAAGTTAACTTAGTACTAGCCCATTCTATGCACAAAAAATCCTTAATAAGTACACTAGTGTCTAAATTCAATATGCAGGATCAAATCTAGGTAAGTGCTCTGGTTTAAAAAATGTAATCCTCATCTGAATACCATCTATTAATAATAATCTCATCATGTAATTCAAATACAATTTATAAGGTATACACTCACACACTCTTTGTTCAATAGTCAAATGCAGTGACACAAAATCCAGATATTGTACTTCAAATTCTCATATCTTTTGCACATAGAAAAAGGAGACTAATATTTAGATAAAACTTGTAGTGCTCAAATCACATGACAAGAGAATTGTTATGGCTGCGGGAGTCTAAAATAGACTATTCTTGTTTTGTCTATTGACATCTAAAACTAAGAGTCTTCGGCCAAATAACAAAGACCCGTGCTTGAAAAATCGCCCCCACCTGATTTTTAAGTGTTTAAATGTGTTGTTAACTGTTAAAAATAAATGTGTCATGTTAGCATCAATTTTACTTTTGTAAATTTTAGATACTGTAGTAGTCTGCACTGACCTCTCAGGCAAGTAACCACATAGACAGGTAGGCATGGATAGGAGTGTAGTGGTCTGCACTGACCTCTCAGGCAAGTAACCAGATAGACAGGTAGGCATGGGTAGTTTGTTGATATCAGGGAGCCTAGGTGGTGTAATGGTTAGCACACTGGCCCGGAATGCAAAGAGATGTGGGTTCGAGTCCCGCTCTAGGCACAATATTTCCCATTTTCATTACCCCCACGACACTGGTTGCCATGACCATGATCCTGCACAAGCTATGCGCTGTATAGTTGTTGAACCTACCCTGTGTATGTATATATATATATATGTAAGTGCATTGCCTGTATGTATGTAATTGTAAGCATTAAAAGACGTACAATTACAGTGGGACGAGTGTAGTGGTCTGCACTGACCTCTCAGGCAAGGAGCCACATAGACAGGTAGGCGTGGGTAGTGTGTTGATATCAGGGAGCCTAGGTGGTGTAATGGTTAGCACACTGGCCCGGAATGCAAAGAGATGTATGTTCGAGTCCCGCTCTAGGTGCAATAGTTCCCATTTTCATCACCCCCACAACAATACTATTGCATAACTGTATGGTTGTTTTACATGCCAGGAGGCTTCAATTAAACATGTCAAAATTACGTATTTTACTTCCAAAATTGAAACTTCTACTAAGTTCTAGAGCTGTATGATATAATAAATTTTGAAATGAGAATACAGTGTTCATTGTTAGACTGAGAACTTTGTGATGTGAACACGAATGACATCTAATCCTTTTATCAGTCAAATCTAAAAATAAAATAAAAACTGCCTGCCTGAGCTTAAAGTTGCAGTCTGATGAAAACAGATTTTCAAAACCAAAACACTCACCTATATTTTATTCTACATATAGAACTTAGATACTGGTTGACTTATTAAGCATTTGTTACCACATAGAAGGGCATACTGAGTCAATTTAATAGAACCTGTTTCTGCATAAGCCTATGGTGTCTGAGTTTTGGCATGCTTGCCGAAATTAATGGTGCATGCATGCTTGCGCCTCAAATATCTCCAAGGTTAGCCATTTAAATTCAAAGTTACTGGAAACTAAAGTAAGATAGATTATAACAATCAATTTAATATATTTATCTCAGAAAATGGGCAAAGCTTGAAAGCATCGGACTAGGCACCTTTAATTTGTGTGATCAAAAGGCGGACAATCACCAACTTTGGGGCGGGGGGGGGGGCGGGCTTGGTAAGACTAAAGCAATTTCAATTTGACATATTTATATGTATTTATAGGCTATTAAAATAGTATTATTTGTAAACAAGCTTGATTTTATCACTTGACGCAATCTAGCATAATATTAAATATACTAAAGTCTAAACATATTGCCATTATTGGTCACACAACAGTTATACTGTGGTGTGGTAAGCTAAACGACAGACATAGTAAATCATACTAATAATATTATGGACATACAGACATAGTAAATCATACTAATAATATTATGGACATACTATTACATTAATTATATAATATAGCCAGGTATCCTACTCAGCCTCTCTCAGGCTCTCATTCTCATTCTCAACACAAAACTGAAATCAGCACGACTAACAAAATAACAGCAGACGACAATAATCCTGAATTATAGAAATCGACTGCGTCTCCTTCTTGATCAAATAAAGAACCGTCAACGCTATGAACGACCATACTTACTTAACACACTGGAAAATATAGCCCGTTATTGCAAATAATATTTTGATTATCTTCCACTCCCTAGATTGTGCATTTAGTGACAAGTTCAAGCAAGTCTGGCAAAATGTCAACACGCCGAACACATGTTGTTCTGCTGGTACCCGTCAGCCATAACTGTAGAATATCAAAGGCAAAGCAGAGGACCAGCTTCAGCAGGTACTTTGCGTTACTCAGCTCCGGTTCAATGTTCACTACTACCGAGCCGGTGTCGCAGTTTCAGCTGACGGCCATTTTCAGCTGACTGCATAAGCCGTGTTCACACCCACAACTTTAGGCCGAACTAGATAAGGCGAACTAGATGAGGCGAACTAGGCGTGAAAGTGTGTCGTGTCCACACATCCAGTACTTGGGGCGGTTTAAGCCGGAAATCGATATCTGCGCATGAGCAAGTCCATACTAACCAGCGCCAGTGTCGGTTAGTCAATGTTGCCACGAGAGAGTGTGGGTTCGACCTAGATATGTATGGACTGAATCGTATTGGTTTGGAAGGGTCAAAACTTCTGCTGGGCAGTGAAACCCTAAAAATAAATGATGAAAAAACTATCTGTGCACCTCTAGCAGGTTCATAGACCAAATTTACCAAAAAGTCAACAAACTCAGGTCTCGACTGTGATGTCCTTAATCCGCCGCATCTAAACCGCTACCGTCCACACAGGCAATATGGGCCGACTTAAGCTAGTTCGCTTCATCTGGACTACCTCGCGACGCGGTTTACATTAGGTGAACTAGTTGAGGCGAATCAGCCCTAATCCGCCTTAGCATCGCATCCACACAGCGAATGTGAGCCGAACTAGACAAGGCGAACTAGTTGAGGCAACTTACCGCCCATGTGTGAACACAGCTATAGACTCAAACTCATGGCATTGTCAATGGTCGTGAGCAATCTTCATACAGAAAATACAGGAAAAGTGAAATATGTCTAAAACCACACCACCTAGAAACAAATCGCTTGGTACACATATAGAAAACATCTTTTCCCAAAACATTATACTAAATTTATAAGGTTAGTGATGATGCTGTTAGATTTTGACGCGTGCGCATGAAACTGACAGTAAGCTGAAAATGGCAGTCAGCTGAAACCGCGACACCAGTGTGGCATTTTCAGCCGTGTACCGTGCTCAGCCGTGTGCATAGACTCAAACTCAAGGCATTGTCAATGGTTGTGAGTCACTAACCTTATAAATTTAATATAATGTTTTTGGTAAAGATATTTTTTTATATGTGTACCAAGCGATTTGTTTCTAGGTGGTGTGGTTTTAGAGATATTTCACTTTTCCTGGATTTTGTGTATGAAGATTGCTCACCACCATTGACAATGCCTTGAGTTTGACGGTACGTGCAGTGCAAAACATTAGTTTTAATCAAAATTAATAGAAATCAAGAACCCTAACCTTATAAATTTAATATAATCTTTTTGGTGAAGATATTTTCTATATGTGTACCAAGCGATTTGTTAATAGGTGGTGTGGTTTTAGAGATGTTTCACTTGTTCTGTATTTTCTGTATGAAGATTACTCACGACCATTGACAATGCCTTGAGTTTGAGTCTATTCAGTGCTGCAGATTTGCAGCCTTCAGCGCACCAATGCGACTGAAAACTCCCCAAAACAACAACATAATCACACGGCTGAGCACGCCACACCGGTGTTGCAGTTTCCGCGGTATGCCAGTTTGCGCATCCCGAGTCATCATCGGAAGGATCTGGCTCCCTTATGGATAAAATCCGCCAAATAACACAACATGGGGAAACGAACGCATCAATTATCCGTTCAATTTAATGCGCCGGAGTGTGCTGAGCAGCTAACATAAGAGAATAAGTTAATGGAAGACGAACGCAACAGCATCTAGACTCTAGTAGTTGTTAGAGCACTAGCCGAGTAGTATAGAGCAAGGGGGCGGGCGGGTTCTTTTAGTTTGCTTACTTCCCGCGGGACGGCGCCAAAAACCAAACTTCGCTGGTTCTCGGAACGCTGCGAGAATGTTCTCACGGATCACAGAGACTAAACAACAACACGAGATGATCTCACTGCGATGCAAAAATACTACTTACGAAGGTGATTATTGAACTAATTTTCCATATCTTCAATGAAATTTTTGTGGGGGGAAGTCACCGTATAAACCATTCCGTTATTACACGGTAGTATTGTGCGCGGAAGTCCATTGGCAAACTAGTAGAAGTCAAACTGGCGCAGCCTGCGTCTGTGGCTGTGCCTTGGAGTTGCTGCGAGTGAGACGTAGTCTGGGGTAACTTTTGTCAGCTCTGGTAAATATACTCACTTAAAAAGGTTGTTATTGAATGGTTTTCCTTTATTTTGTCTATTAAAATGTTGTTCGGAAGTCTTGATATAAATATGTGGGTTTTTCTTTTGCGTTTCAATACTACCCACGCTTCATTCCAGAACAGATTTGAAAAAGCATGGGCTGAGTGATGATCCAGGGAAATTTGACCCCTTATTCACCACATGCTACCAATTATTCCTTGTGTTGCATATTTACTTGCACTCAAGCAAAAATGAGAGACAAATAAGTGTTCACACTTCCTGTCTACCTTTCGCTATTTCGGATGTATCTATCCTATTTGCAAAGATAATATACTGTGTGTGTGAAACTCGGCTCCACGCGGTGGCTGGTTCGGCTGTATTTATTGTGCCATTGGCCATTGCAGAGGGGGGGGGGGGCGGCAGGGCTTTTTTTCTGGTGTCATCGGTATATCTTAAATGATACTGATAATGTAGTTCATATATTACCCTACAACTTGTAGTACAAATACTACTAACAAATGGGTCTCAATTTGGCACATTTAAAGCATTATTTATATGACATATTCATATATGGGTCGTTCTTAGAAACTGTGTACCACTTGAGGTAGTCTACTTGAAATGCATATTTCAAAGAAACCCATTATTGGAGTGTCAATATTTTGATTTCATCATTTAGCCCAATAGAGGGAGTGCACGTGACGTCATTACTTAGCAGTCAGCGGTTAGTGGGCTGCCATCTTCGATTACAAGCACCCTCCCTAGCCATGTTGTGAATGCATGCAGATGCAGTAAAACAGAGTTTTATTGTGTTATGGGAGGTTCTGGGCAGTTTACATCCAATGTGTTTACTTACAGCACTTTAGCAACAACCTCTGAGGCCAAACTGCTCAAAGCAGTGACAAATAAACCAACAAATCAGTAAATAAGCACAGCGTAGGCAGTTGCAAGCCTTCTGTATGTCATCCAATATGGCCACCAAAAGTTGTCTTGTGACATCATTACACCCCCTCTATAATGGGGGGGGGGGAGATATTTTATATCAAAAGTAAATGTTAATATTGTGTATTATGTATCTTACTGGGATGGGTATAGCTAAATAAATAGAAAATTACATCACTAATTTGTGACATTGTCAACATCATTGAAAATAAAGTGTCACAAACTTAATGAAACCCTATTAACACGGTCATATACAATGTCTTCATTAAGTTGAAGACATTTATTTCTATTTAAAAAAATAAAAATGATGAAATAGTTAACCTTTTCTGGAGTCATTAACATCGTAACATTTCGTTTCCACTTGCCAGTATTATGAAACTCTTGTATCAAACACTGAGTACAGATACAGTACAGGAACTATTTTCACCATATGAATGTATATGTGGACTGTATTATTACCTACAAACACATGTGCTATGGTGGGATGGCTTGACAAATATGTTCGCTCGCCAAAAAAGAGGAAGAGTGAAAATATAAAGAGTGATGTGAGCAAAAAGAAGACAAATAGTAGAACTTCTAGAGTAAGTTCAAAAGCGAGTGTGAGCGACGCCGGAAGAGAAAATGTGATAAAGGAGGGAAAATCGAGTGCGGTGGACGATGATGAGAGTTGGACCTGTACTATTTGTGAATGCGGGTTTGATGATGAAAGTGACAAAATACTAGAGTGTGATGGCGAATGCAGGAAACACTTGTGTGCAAGATGCATAGATATGTCTGGTGGTCAATATGAGACATTGCAGAGACCAACACTGCCCAACAGAAATGGTCAACAAAACCTGGGCAGAAGTGGTAGCCAACAACAAGGATGACCAATTAAATACGAGCAGAAAGAATAATGCCAATTAACCACGCGAAAGGCATTTTTAATGACAACAAGCAATGCATAAGCTTGGAAAGTGTAGTAGGACAGTTTGAATGTTCGACTCAGGCCCTCAACCTTGTGTGTATGACTGTTCGTTTTGTAGGGTTGGGTGGGCGGCTGTGTGGAGTGGTCGGTTGAGCTGCTCGCCTGACTGCCAGGTTGGGAGTGAGTGAGAGGGTTGTGAGCTGCTCTTATATAAGACCTGTGACGTCATAATCTCGGGTATGCGAGATCGTGACGTCTTTAGCCGTGTTCACACGGGGAATGTAAATCGATTCGCAGAAAGCGACTTGCCTAGTTCGCCTCACATTTCTCTTGTGAACGGGCGTCTGATGCGCATTAGGGCTGATTCGATTCACGTGATGCGGATACTGTAAACCACCTCTCGAGGTAGTTTACGTGAGGCGATTTCTCTGATTCGTTTTTGTTTTGCCCGTGTGGACGCACTGAGGCGGATTAAGCACCTCACACGCATGCGCAGTAGACACCTCAGTTTGTTGACTTTCCGGTCGATCAAAAGCGCATATTATATAATTTAGTCTATTAAACCGCTAGCTGTGCACAGATATTTTTTTCATCATTTATTTTTAGGGTTTCACTGCCCAGCAGAAGTTTTGACCGTTGCAAACCAATACGATTCAATCCATACATATCTAGGTCGAACCCACACGCTCTCTGTCGACGTCGACGAACCCAAACTGACGCTGGTCAGGCTGGACTTGCTCATGCGCAGATATCCACTTCCGCCTTCAAGCGCTGCCCGTGTGAACGGGCGGCTAATTCGACTCACCTGATTCGATTTGTCTGATTCGCCTCACATTTTGCCCGTGTGAACACGGCTAAAGTCTTGCGGGCTTGGTTCTGAGTGAAACCGGCAGGGGGGACACTCCGAGCGGCGCCACCGTAGGGCTCCCTGTTCGCGCGCAAATTATCCATGTTGGCGAACCATCATGAACAATGTAGAGTTAATAGTTAAAGAAACAATAGTCCAACATAAAAGAGAGGAAAATTCTAGAGTCAAGAGGAAATTTTTTTTATAATTCACCGAGTGAAGGAAAGTAGGGAGGACAACCCTGACGATAGATGTGGAGGTGAAAAATGTGATTCGGCTCGGGAAAAGGAATGAGAATAACAACAGACCAAGGCCAATGAAAATTACTCTACAGAATACAGACGATAAGGAAAAGATTATATCAAAGTTATTAAAATTAAAGATGCTGCTCCAAAATTCAAAGACATCAGCATTTGTCATGATCTGACACAAGATGAAAAGGAAAAACTTAGGCAAAAAGTAGAAGAAGCCAAAATAAAGGGGGGAAAACGAATCGGAGTGGGGGGGGGGGGGGTCTGGACGTTCAAAATTTGGGGTCCTCCATGGAACCTAGGGATAATCAGAATAAAGACCCAGTAAGCAAACTACCTGAAATAAAATAGAGGGGTAAACTGGAAAATCATGAGCAAGTACAAGAATTGAAATGTATGTTAATTAATGTCCCTACTACAAAAAATGACAGCTGGGGTAATAGCACTAGTTCAAGTCCCACAATACCAGTACACCACAACATTAGTACATATACCAACCACAGCAGCAACCGGACATATGTACCCGGTACAACAGGCCTAATAACAGCAAATATTCAAGGACTGTACCCCAAAACAAAACAGCAAAGTTCCTTTCCTCGGTGAACTTGCACAGGAAAGCAATTCAAGGATAATAGCTCTTACAGAAAATCACATAAATAACCATATCATGGACAGTGAAATCCACCTGCAGGGTTTCAACATCTATAGAAGTGACAGGAAAGAATTCATGGTGGTGTTACTTTGTACATTGATGAAAACTACACGTGCAAAGAAATAATCAACAGTTTGAATGCCTATTGCAGCCTGTTATGCCTTGAAATTATCAAACTCAGTATGATACTAGATGATAGTATGACTCAGACTTAGCAAATATGGAAATAAATATATTATTATTATAGTATACAGACCTCCAAACTGCCCTGAATACACATTTGTTGATTTACTCCACAAACTCCTCCTTACAATTGGCAACATTCAAACAATATGCTGTTCAATGACAAGAAGTTTGAGCTAATACGATATGGCACAAACCAAGACCTAAAAATGAATACAACTTACACAAACCCCTTAGGAGAGAAAATTATGGAAAAGAAGCGCGTGAAAGACCTTGGCATATACATGGGAGGCAACCTCAAATTCACTGAACACATTGAAAATATAGTGGATGGGCGCTTCGTACATTTAAGTCAAGAGAAGGTGGGGTAATGAAAACCTTGTGGAACTCCATAATACTCCCACGGATAGACTACTGTTCACAACTGTGGATACCGACTTCTAAAGGACAGCTGACAAAGCTAGAGTCACTGCAACGCAGCTTCACATCATATATCGAAGACACCAAGAACCTGGATTACTGGGACAGACTGAAATTCCTCAAGATCTACTCCATTGAACATCATGTGAGAGATATCAAATTATATACACCTGGAAAATGATTGAAGGCAAACTACCGAACTATGGCATAACAACGTATCATTCAAAAAGATAAGGTAGACTTGGTAAGGATCCAGCAATAAATACAAAAGCCTCACAATCAACAAGAACACTGCGGGAAGGAAGTCTTTCTGTCCGAGGAGTACAGCTCTTCAATACAATGCCAGCTTACTTTAGAAATCAATCAAACTGCAGTGTACAATCATTCAAAAGGCAGCTTGACAACAATACCAGATGAACCACAGATTCCAGGATACACCCAGCTAACGCCAGCAGATTCAAACTCATTACTGCACATGACAAAACTGAACAGAGCATCCTCACCACATGTGATGCGCTCTGATGGTGGAGTCTCCAACTTGGCCTGAGCATATAGCTCAAACACTCTAATCTAATCTAATCTATGCATGGACCCAGTTATGGTATAGTGAAAGATAAATCCTGAAATTGCCCCTAAACATTGAAATTTGAGCCGGACATTCGTGTAAAATTGTTGATTCCACTTGGACTGTTACATTGTTAATATTTTTCTAATTTTCTCTTTAATCATCACAAATAACACAAAACCACAACAGTGAGGTTTCAAATTATTATTACTACTGTTTATAAAGCAAGTAGCATCTGAAATGTCCTAAAAATGTCACGATTTGTGTGGAAAATATTTGATTTTGGAGTCAGATTGGTTTCCATACCATACTGTTATTTATTGGGTGTGAGCATTATTTGACCGTAAAAATGTCAGAATATTTTTATTTTCAATAAATGCAAAAGGGCATGCACATTGAGGAAGCTTGTATATATAGGACTTTGACAGCATTTTGATTTTGTGGTACTGATGTCACAGTATTGGTACACAACTTCTGAGAACGACCCATATCTCTGGTTCCACCAGACGTGATGGCCGAATGAGTTGAGCGTCCGTCTCCTGTTTTTGGATATCGGGGGATCTGAACCCGTTGGTTCGAACCCTGGTCTAGTCAAACTAATTATTGAAAAATTGATACTTCTCCCTTCCTACCCAGGCGCTCGGCATTATTAGGATAGGGCAAGGACTGGTTGTGTCAGGGTCAGGATAATGTGACTGAGTGGGATATCAGGTCATGGTGCGGGTGGCCTGGTCTTCCAGTGGGGCAGCACTATAAAGTCGCCATGAGTGTGCGCTGTCACAAGTCTGTACCCGTCCTGATATGACTTTAGATGTTGCTAGGACGAAAAAGAACAACAAACAAATACAGAGCTGCCAACCATTACGATTTCTGCGGAATCATTGCGATTTTCTGCCCTTCGTTACGCAATTACGCCCGTGTACTGAAACATTACGGAAATTCGCCGTTTTCCACACTTATATATTATATACATATACAGTAAAACCTTCCTAACCGACCACCTCCACATATCGACCACTCCCCTATATTGATCGCTTTTTTTGCATCCCAACAATCCCATTTTTACCATATTCTAGCTCCCTAAATGGACCACTTGATGTCGGTCCCAATGTTGGTCGATTTAGAGAGGTTTTACTGTATATTTATATACATATGTGTGTAATATATCAGTATATACAATGTACAAACACAGCTGCCAATATGATGTTTGAGACGAAAAACACGAAAAACTATTGAAATATGTATATGGGCCACAGTCTGCGATTCAGGCGAAAATCATTACTATTTACCACTTCAAATGTTGGAAGCTATGCAAATATCTGTGGTTCTAGTAAGGCTATTATAACAAATGGGGTAATGTCCAAGTGCCTACTACAAGTACTGTGATACTCATAGACATAGACTTATAAATATATAAAAAGAAATTATCCGTACACAGAGATGGGGTGAATGCCAACATAGTATAAATACGGGCGAAAATTCCTTTAGTATGGAACAGTAAGTGGAATTCCTGGTTCCAGTATCAAATGGCTACTTATATCGACACAGAGTTGGTGAAATGGAAGAGAATTAATAAAGACCACAGAATGCTATTGATTTCACTTTTAAGGTCCATTAAACTACGTTTTATTATATTTGTCAACTCAAAAGTAGCTGAAGAACATATTTTGCTTTTTAAATTAAGAATTTAGGTTCTGATTTCATTTACCCAGCTGCCATTGCCACTTTATCACCTCTACTTTTTGTTGTTGTTGTTGTTGTTGTTGTTGATGCTGTGTTTATACTGTCAATAGCATGTAAGCTTGAGTGCTCGGGCTTGTTTTCAATGCTGGCCAGCTGTAGTAGTGGTTTAATCTTATCACACAGTAGGAGGTGATAAGATGTTTTTGTTTCTCACACAGTAGCAGGTACATGGTGATTATTTAGTATCTGGTGTTCTGATAGGTATATTGTTTTTATTTTCTGATCACCCTTGTACTTTGTAGTGGGTGCGAATAGTATATGAAGTATATTAGTTTTTTGTTTGACTACTACTTATGAACTAGCCAACTGTACATTTATAGGCTTGTACATAGTTTGTAGCTGTTTGTTATCTACTGAGGGTGGTCCAGATTACCCCCTTGGGGCAGCCCAGTTTGTGGGCCGTGACCTATCAGTATCACATGCCCTTCTGGGGTTTTTCCCCCAGGGTGTTTTAAGGGTCTCCCTTTTTTTACACATATATATTTTTGTATGTTTTCAGATCGGGAGTCTCTGTTTTTGATGGTTTGTGGTTGTTTGTTATCTACTGAGGGTGGTCCAGGTTTCTCCCTTGGGGCAGCCCAGTTTGTGGGCCGTGACCTATCACATGCCCATCTTGGGTTCTGGCCCTATGGTGTCATCAGCGTCCTCTCTGTTTTACATAGATATTTTTTGTATGTCTTTAGATCAGGGATCTGTCTTTCTTTCACTGATTGGGCATTCCAAGCCTTAGTAGCCATTTCTAATGTGCTCCTTTCATGGGCCTATATGCGGCTCCCTGTTTGTAAACTAGAAATATATTTATATAAGAAATGAATAGACGAGATCACGGTTCCGACTACGCATGCACTGAAAACGGCATTGGCAGCAAAGCAAATGTGAATGGCTATTGAGTTTGTTGATACACATAGGGAAAAACTTCGATTTTTATTGAAAATGAATAGAAATACATAACAATTTACCATAAACATGTATGAACACATGCAATATAATGATCTGATGAATATAGCTAAGACAAAACTAGCATTTTGAGCTAAGAAACATACAATTCCACACAAAACAATCAGTGATATATCCACATCACCATTATTAATTCTTGTTCTAGATATTAAAATCCCAAATGTGTCAACATATACTTGTTTCAGAGAAATATATATCCAATATCTGATTAACCATACTAATTTTCCAGTTCTACACATCTCATTAACCATCAGATATAAATAAAAACATTAATTAAATAAGTAAAACTGACTCTGGCTATGGCTCTAACACTAGTCTGAGTGCCCAGATTTGTCTAAATCTAAATGCACATGGCATAAGATGTGCTGATTATATTGATGTAAATGCAATGCTGGATAAAAGATTAATATCTTAATTTATTATATATATATTTTTTAGTTAGTTTACTATGTTTCAAACAAGAGCTGAGATGAGCTGAAACTAGCACATTTCACAACTGCGCCCAGTGTATTAGCATGTGCCATGTGCTTCTTGCGGGTTTGTTTTGCTTTGACGCATCCCACAATGCACCGCGCCAATGGAATGGACGATGGAATGGACTTATTCGGCATGGACTTTGCAAGAAATTTACTTAAATTGAGACGCAAATAAATGATACGGGGTACCTAAAATGATATGTGTAAATTCTAGTTTACAACAAAATGGGGGAAAGAAATTTGGTATTTTTCTTCTAGGCTAGAGAAAACTGAGCGTGGTCTATTTCTGTAACTTATTGACTGTTTCATCTTTTTCATCCTTTTTTTTTTGTCCATTGTAACGATTGACACAGAACAGCACAGAAACGGTTACACTGAAAACACAAGGACATTTGCTTCAAATCAATATGTATTCTATTGGGATTATGATGCACCATGTAAAAAAACAAATCAGTTTATCCTGAGCAAATGCATAAGCAGATAGTATCTTGATCATTACAATGGACAAAGTTTTGTCCCATATTGCTTAGCATCTTTTGAGACAGTCTCATATACCACTTGTGATTTTACCATAGTGGTAAGCTCTTTTGGCATACATTTTTGTGCTCTATTTTACTTGTTTGAAATGTAATTTTTTTACTCAGATATGTTTAACCACTGTATGACCCCCCAATAGCCGATGTTTACTTCTTGTGCTAAGGGTTCGTTAAACAAACAAACAAACCCACCCATTTCAACCCATTGCTCGCGGTGACAGAGAACGAGTGAGCAGGAATTCCACACTCACACATAGTTGAGTGTTGATGAGAGCAGCGGTCCACATTAAACTAGAGATGAGGATGAGCACGAGACATGCAGTATTGATGAACACTTGAGTAAGACGTTACATGTATGGTGATATGAATACCTTCTGTGCTGTATTGGTATAATATTAATAAATTTGTGTCAATATAAATTTAGTTTGCTTTAATTTGATGAAACTTAATTATATGATTGACTTTAATTAGTCTATGTTGTCGTTCACTCGGCCAAGTCGATGTCTTATCATATTTTTGTATTTATTTTATCGCTTTAATTCCCCCATGGGGAACCGCGGTAGACTAGTTCCTCTGCATCCCCTTGCAGATCGTAAAAGGCGATAAATGGGGTGGCTCGTTTGCCCTGAGTCGCAGCTTGTGTCGGTGGAGGTAGGGATCCTGGTGCATGATGTCTGCGGGGAGCTGCGGCTCCTTGTAGACCAACACTGCACTTGGCCCCCAACTTCACCTACACGAGAGGTTGGACTGGCCCGGTCCAATCAATCGGCTGATGACGCCAAGCTTTTGGAGTAGAATTATGAACCTAGTATCTTAGAAGGCAGTGGCTAGGGTCAATCCGGAAGTTAAATTTTTTTTTATCCGCTGTGATTTTAATTAAATGAACTTTTTAATGCAAGCAGAGCATATGAAAAAGTCTTCTGATATCTTGCTTACCTTTTGAGATATGACCCATTGAAGTCTGATGGCATGGTGGCAGCATAAACCAATGTGAAATTAACCATTTTCACCCACTCATAACAGAAATTATTTAACAAATGACGTTGACCATATCTTAAGATCTGCTTTGCGTTATACCCAGGCAACCCGCTCACAAGTTTTCAATGCAGAAATATGTATAATTCTTACAGTGTCAACTCTTAAATTTTGTCTTTAAACCTCATTTATTACAATGACAAATTTGACCAAAGTGCCCTATTTGAGTTTCTAATGACCTATGTAGTCTGGTTGCAAAACCTGATAGTCCTCTACCCATAGAGTAAATGTAATTTTCTTTATGGTGATCACTGTATTTTCCTAGGAAGATATGACACTCCAAACTCAATTTTATTAAGCTGTTGATTTTATGGCCTTGTGCTAGCAACTTTCGGGACTTGGCCCCCATCTACCTCATATAACCTGGTCGAGTCAAACCAATGACTTAAAAATTGATACTTGTCGCTTCCTAGTCAGATGGCATTACTAGGATAGGGCAAGGAGCAGTGGAATAGGGAAGACCAGTCATCTGTGACTAAAATTTCCCCTGCTTAAACAACTAATGTACAACAACAACAAAATTCAAATTTAGGAAGAATGATGCCAATGACTTATCTAGACTTGTTTTTCCATGGTCAACATTTTTATTACTTTTCTATTGACTGATAATAGTGATATATAGTCAAGATAATAACAAATTAAAACGCATCTCGCCATGAATATGGCCATAATTGCCAACATAGGTGTCTTTTGACAATTGATTGTATGATTTTGCATTCTGTGTAAAAGCGATGGTTGAATAATAATATGAATACAAGTTAAACACTTCTCGCCATGAATATGGCCCTTGCTTCTGACATGGCGCAAAGAAACCAATCAATCATTTCGCTTGACCAGAAACTATATGATTGTGAGTTTAAAAAAATTCATGAGTGTCCATTGACACAAAATTGATTGTATGCTTTTACATGTAAAAGCGCTGGTTTGAACAAAAACAAACATTTCTCACTGTGAATATGGCCTATGCTGCCGACCCGGCGTAAAGCAACCATCAATTAATCAATCAAACTTCTCACTGTGGCTATAGCCTTTGCTATTGACACTGCGCTAAGCAACAACCAACCAATCAGATTCTCTGAAATCCCTACCAGACGGGATGGCCGAATGAGTTAGCGCGTCCATCTCCCGTGTTGGTAGATCGTGGGTTCGAACCCTGGTCGAGTCAAACCAATGACTTAAAATTGATACTTGTTGCTTCCTAGCCTGGCGCTTGGCATTATTAGGATAGGACAAGGACTGGTTGGCTCAGTGTCAGGTTAATGTGACTTGAGTGGGATATCAGGTCATGGTGCTGGCGGCCTGGTCTTCCAGTGGGGCAGCACTATAAAGTCACCATGAGTGCGCACTGTCACAAGTCGGTACCCATCCTGATATGACCTTAGATGTTGCTAGGACGTAAAACAACAAACAAACTGAAATCCCTCTTGTCCCTGATATAGGTGTTGCTGCTCTATTTTATCTGTTTGAAATGTGATTTCTTTTTATAGTCAGATATGTTCAACCACTGTATGACACCCGTCCGTCCCCTCACCCCCCCCCCCCCCAATGTTTACTTTTTTGCTAGGGGGTCGTTAAACAAACAAACAAACCAAACTGATATAGTTGTAGATATTAACCTGAGTCGTTGACTTGAAAGCCTTGAAAAATTACTTTCGTCATGCACATCGAAATGGACACGATTGGCTTCAACAACAGGTTTTATATTAACTTAGTTTTATGTAGCAGCAAATGTTTAAAGTTGCATAGTCCAATGATTTTGAGTTAATGTAATTCTTTTAAAGATAAACCCGTCCTGATATGACCTTAGATGTTGCTATGATATAGAACAAAAACAAACATTTAAAGATAAATATATTAGGTTAATCTACCTTATTTTAGCTTGAAGTAACTTTTATTTTAATTGGCTAACTTTGAAGTGCAAACATGTTAAATTAATTTTGGTGTATACATCAAAACCATGATCAAAACTGACACCATGAACACAGCAGTAACATGTTCTATTAAATTGGATCACTATTTTCTGTTGTGCACCAACAAATGCTTAATGAGTGCACCGGTAGCTAGGTTAGATGTGTCGTGGGGGTGATGAAAATGAGAAATATTGCGCCTAGATCGGGACTCGAACCCACATCTCTGCATTCCGGGCCAGTGTGCTAACCATTACACCATCTAGGCTCCCTGATATCACCACACTACCCACACCTACCTGTCTATGTGGTTACTTGCCTGAGAGGTCAGTGCAGACTACTACACTCGTCCCCTTTTAATTGTAAGTCTTTTAATGCTTACAATTACATACCTACAGGCAATCCACTAACACTAACATACACATGGTAGGTTCAACAACCATACAGCGCATAGCTTGTACAGGATCATGGTCACGGCAACCAGTGTCATGGGGGTGATGAAAATGGGAAATATTGCGCCTAGAGTGGGGCTCGAACCCACATCTCTGCATTCTGGGCCAGTGTGCTAACCATTACACCATCTAGGCTCCCTGATATCACCACACTATCCATGCCTGTCTATGTGGTTAGTTGCCTGAGAGGTCAGTGCAGACTATTACAGATGTGTAGAATCAAATGGAGATAAGTGTTTTGGTTTAGAAAATTGGATTCTTTAATTGGACTATGCAGCTTTAATAAGGGCACCAGTGAATACTTTTGATAGGTAAGGTCAAATCTAGGGAAGTGTTTTTGAGTTCGAAAATTTGAAATTTTCATTGGACTAGGCAGCTTTAAATAACAAATGATTATGGCCTATGCTGCCGATACACCGCAAAGAAACCGCCAATCAATCAATTAAATAACAAATGAATTTTTTTTCTCCATACAGGTTGCTGATGACATTGAAAGGGATCTTTTAAATCAGGGCGCAGTCATTTCAACAGCATGGATAGAAGAAAACTTTTAAAGAAAACCATGAGCGATTGCATCATTTACATGAACCCAGCTCATATTGAGAGATATTTATCACTGGGTGGAACAGTGGATAAGATGCATCACAAAGCGACATTGTTGTGCGAAGCAAGTCGCAGAGGCCGGCTTGAGGCAGCACGGTGTCTGATAGCGGCTGGCGCCAAAGTGAATCTTCCAGACGGTACTGGATGCAGTCCGCTTTATCTTGCAGCTTCACATGGCAACGATGAGGTTGTCAAGATGCTCCTCGATGAGGGTGCGGCTCCAAACACAAAGAATCGAAATGGCTTCACACCGCTGGTCTCAACGCTTCAGAACTCGCATAACTTATGCGCTAAGATTCTAATCGATTATGGCGCTTGCGTGAATATAGACAGGCCGAAGAATATGTTTGGTGTGACCGTCTCCCTGCTGACATATGTGCTCTTCACAAAGGGTGACTGGGAGATGGCTGAGTATTTACTGGATGCTGGCATCCGCCCGACAAAGTTCATCCCACCGCTTGGCTTCATCCTGCTTGATGATCCAACGACACCCGTGTTTCTAATCAGGAAGTTTGTGAACTCTGGCTTTGATGTACACGTAAGGGGATGGGTGCACATGATCAAACAGCGCGAAGACGCCTTATCTGATTCACAGCGCGAACTGATTGATTTGCTCGAATATGAGCGGCTCCACGTGCCCTGTCTACAGCGACTGTGTCGCACAGTGATCAGGTGGGAATTGGCCAACAGCAGCACAAAACAGTTGCACATATCGCACAAAATAAAGAGGCTGGCCTTGCCCACAGTGCTGCACAAATATCTGAACCTGGAATATTTGTAATACGGTGCAGGGACACCAGTCAGTCTTGGGGGCCACATTTCTTTGGAGGGAGAGGGGGGTTCTGTTTTTGTTTTTAACAAATTTCGAATCTCTAATCCATTCAGAAAAGACCAAAAATGCCACAATTTCTCCGACAAAATAATTGATGTGAACATTAAAAGAAAGGAAACACTTACTCTCCTGGCCATGCCACAGAACTTCAGAATATTTTGGGGCTTTTTTTTTCTTCTGTATTTTATCTCGGAAGTACCCCCCGCCCCGCTCTCCCACTCCTGGCATCCCCGTCTCTCAATATATGTGACATTTGTGATGCTGAGATTTCTTTAATTAATCGCTATTGATGTTAAGATGCCCAACTGACTTTGGAGGAGCGTGTGATATCGAGCCCAAACTTCCGCCGGTTGGTTATCTGTTAGATGACAAACTACTTAAGGATATCGTATTCATGATATTACTCTAGCGTGTTCTCAATAGTATGACGTCGGGTTTAAAAGAGAAAAACAGTTGTATATGTATATGAGACTGTCTCAAAAGGTGCTAAGCAATATGGGACAAAACTTTGTCCATTGTAATGATCAACATACTATCTGCTTATGCATTTGCTCAGGATAAACTGATTTGTTTTTTACATGGTGTTTCATAATCCCAATAGAATACATATTGATTTGAAGCAAATGTCCTTGTGTTTTCAGTGTAACCGTTTCTGTGCTGTTTTGTGTCAATCGTTACAATGGGGAAAAAAAGGAAGAAAGAGTTATCACCTTTTGAGACAGGCTCATATATGTGTATATATTATATATACATACTTTCAACTAAACCACTGATATCTTGGTAAAAGAAGTGTTATAATTTCTTAGCCTAGTCATTCCATGTTTAATAAATGTACAGTTCCTGTTTGATTTATTGTAATTGTGTTTAATTTGCTGTTTTGACTCAAAATCCACTTTTCTGGAATTAGTAATACACCTGTGCTAATAACTAGTTTGTGGGTGTGGGTGAGGGGAGGGAGGATCTAAGCCGCCTTCTACTTTCGGAAACGTTCTAAACGATAAGCTAAGTTTCAATGCTGCAAAATGACGCCATCACCTTGTGTCATGTAACAATATTTAATATCAGGGACGAAAGTTCTCCGCCATTTCACGGATTTCCGCGATCGTTTGATATTCACTGATTAACGTTCAGTAAATGTCAGTGAGTTATATATATATATATTTATATATATTATATATGACATCAATTGATTAGTCTGAATCCCGTTCTTATATAACCTTAGATGTTGCTACAGCATAAACCCCAAGCAGGAAGGAGTTAGGGATGGATGATAATAGTCACAAGAAGAGGAGTTCTTGAAACCTGACTTCCGACATTTTCCCGCGATTCGCTAACAGTGGGGGCATTCGACTGGGCCCTTTCTATCCGCAAGATTTACGGATGAATCGGATGGAACCACGTACACACATCCGAATCATCGGTATATGAACCCACTTCTGGTCCCAGTCAAATAGGAATTTGTTCGGAAATATTTTGATATTCGGATAGAGAGTCCCAGTCGAATGCCCCCATTGCTAATTATCCTACGTGTGTGTGTTGTGGGGGAGGGTGGGGGGGTCTGTGTTTTTACGGAAATTCGCTATTGGCACCAAGGTTTCTGAGTTTATTTGTTGGATACCACTTTCATCCCTGATTTATTGTATCTTGTACCAATGTTATCCAAGTCTTCATTTCATGATCTTGAAGTGCCTAAGTAACTTAGTTCTTTACTGGACGATGATCAGTAGACATGTGCATCTAGATCATTGTCAAAAGAATCTAGAGAGAGCATCGTGGGGCATGAAAAGCTTAAGGCTCTGTCACACCTCACCGGATTGGAGAAACGGAAAGAAACCAAACAAAGGCTGGTGGAATACGTCAATGGCCGATTTCAAAATTCTTTGTCTGGTGGTGTGGCAAGTTTTGAACATGCACAAAACTTGAAATGGATGCCGCTGGATTGACGTCTATGGTTCTTGTCCGGGTTGAGTTTGTTTAGTTCACTTATCGTCTGTTGGCGATCCGTTCATGTACGTTTCATGTCTGTTTAATGTTCGTTCGTCCGGTGGCCTTTGACCCGATATCGCAACATTTTGATACTTATCCTGCCCGAACACCACGGGACTAGAAAATTCTTTGTCCGGTTCTGTCCGTTGCTCGATCCAGCATAGTGTGACAGGCACTTTAGAGTCACTTCGTTATTGTATACAATATCTTAATCCCGCCGCTATCTATCAATCCTTCATTTCTATGCCTTAATACTTGGGCCCTCCACAATATAACTCGGGAATCTGTTTAACACGTTGGTAACTCTTTAAGAGTTGCCTGCAGTGGGTTCTGGTACTTCTCTTGTAAAGCTTGTACGGATGTCCTCGAGTTGGGCGTCAGTCCGGTCCTGCTGTGGACATGCCCCGCCAAGCTGCTAAATCACCTTGCTTATGATTTTGTATGTCTCGATCATATCCCTGCTAATGGTGCTGTCACATTACGATGCTTCTCGCCAACATGCGTCGACGTATGTGATTTTTTGGCACTATGTTGGGATATGTCAGGAAGTGTTACGCGCGCGTCATGTGTGTGTTGGTATACGTTGATCTATGTCGACATTCGGCGGCGCGCGTCAGGGGATCGGCAAAGTTTTGCGCTTCCACAAAACTTTCAACGTGCGACAACGCTCGGGTGCCAACATTATGGTGACATTAGGAGTGCGTCGAGATACGTTAAGCGCACTGGAATAATGTCATGCGAATGCTAGGCACGCGCATGTGAGGCACGTTGTGCCAAACTGTTGGTTTGTTGTTTTATGTCCTAGCAACATCTACGGTCATAACAGGACCCTTTTTTTTCCTTCCCTCACGCGTTGATATACGTTACCACGTCGGCCACATGCTACCAACACGTTGCGCTGACGTCAAACTTTTTCCTACCGTGCCGAAAAGTTTGATGTTTTTCGACTTTTTTGTGCGTTGGCGGCGCGCCGGCGAGAAGCGGTGTAATGTGACAGCACCATAACACAGCGACACACCCAATGTTAGAAGCTTGACATGGTTTAACCTCTCGATAACTGAAATCTCTCAATCCTGTTATGATTTTAACAGGTCTTTGCTGATAATTCCCTATCATAGCTATAACATGAAAACTACCAAAGGCTATAAAAAAAAAGTGCCTTGAATATATTTATTTATTAAATGAGGTATTGATAGCGCAGTCAAGTTATATGTTCTACTTGTTTTCTTCCGTTATTGTTCATTGACTCAGTAATTTAAAAGTGTAATGGTGTTTATGAGTTAATGCTGACAACATTCATCGAATCTCCTTGGTAAGGAGTATTATAATATCGTTGTTAGGTTTTTATGTTGCTTTTTTTAATTTTTTTTTTGTAATATGTAACTTTTCAGATTCCAATTTTGCGGAATAATGTAAAATGATGTAATTTATGTTGTTTTTGTTGGTGTTTTGTTGTTTTTGTTTCAGTATTTTTTTCGGCGACAACTTGCCTTTGTAACTGTATTAGGTTTATGTGATACTTTTTTTCTGCGGAGATCCTGGAAAGGAGAACTGACTTTGTTCCAATGTCTAAATGTTGCTGATAACCCACACTGTCAGATAAAACTGTTATCGGACTGACCCAAGTCTGATATCACTTCAAAAAGAGGATTCAATTCTAAGGCCAGCTAAATTTTAACATTTGGAGGGATTTCAATTTCTGATGGTGAAAATTAAAGTTGCATAGTTCATTGGTTTTGAATTTCTGCCATTTTTCTGAGATAAATATATTTAATTGGTTGTTATAACCTACCTTACTTTAGTTTGAAGTAAATTTCATTTTGAATGGCTAACTTATGAGATATTTGAAGTGCAAACATCGTAAATTGATTTTGGCAAGCACGCCAAGACTTTCAACATAGGCTTATGCAGCAACAGGTTGTGTCACATTGCCTCAGTATGCCCTTCTATGTGGCAACAAATGTTTAATAAGTGCACCAATATCTAAGTTAGATATGTAGAATAAAATCTAGGTGAATGTTATTTGTTTTGAATATTTGATGCTTCATCGGACTAGGCAGCTTTAAACTCGGAGTATCCTCATCAGATGTCATCACTCTGTACACAGCCCATATTGTTGTTGAAGATTTATACTGCCTATCATGGATAAGCCTGAATAGGCTTGTTTTCACCATTAGACAGTTTGTCGATAGAAAGCCTGAGCCTACACTTTTACCGACCCATGGTATGAGAGCAACTGGCCTTTGATGACGCTGTAAGTTATACACAGCGGTGGAAATCCAAATTGGCAGAGATGGGGGCATGGGGAATCGAACCACTGACCTTCAGATTAGGAGTCCGACCTAGAAAAAAGTTAGACACTCTACCCACTCCGCCACAGAGAATACTGCCTCGGTTTCTGGTAATTAAGAGTGGCTAACAGGTCCAAGGCCTATTATACCTGTACCCTATTGATTGATTGATTGATTGATTGAATACCTCCTTAGTTCTGATCTAATAATTGCAGGGTGTTGTTGTTTCGTTTAAATTTTAGTATTAAATGTTTTTAAAAGAAAATTATACCATCGAATTATATTATCATTAAGATTTAGTTTTCCCTCATGGAGCAGTCACACTACGACGTGTATTGCGGCGTGCCGCCAACGCGCTTAAATATATTCAACGCGTCGAGAAACGTCAAACTTTTCGGCGGGTTTTGCGAAAAGTCGAAACATCGCAGCGTGTTGCCAGCGCGTTGCTCGCGTGTTATTGGCGCGCGCCAGCGTGCTGTGCGCGCAAGAAACCCCCGCCGCTTGACCCAATTTCTCAAAAGTTGCGCCGCATTCCCACGGCTGCTAGCGTCTTATCGACGTGTTATCAACGTGTCGCCGGCGCGTCAGTCGCAGATGGCGGGTTGGGCGCCTGTAAAGGCCCTGTCACATTACGGCGTATGGCGGGAGCGTATGGCGGCGTAGCGGCGTTACGTCATATACGTCGGCATACGCCGTATACGCTACTCATACGCTACTCATACGCTACTCATACGCTACTCATAGGCCGTCATGTGCCGGCGTATGCCGTTGTACGCCGCCATACGCTTTCTCCCGTCCGTCCGTCCAAATTTTTTTGTGCATGCTCAAAAAATCTCGACCTATGGGAGCGTATGGTTCATACGCTACTCATACGCCGGTGTACGCTCCTCGTACGCCGGTGTACGCTCCTCGTACGCCGGTGTACGCTCCTCGTACGCTAGGGGTGCGCCGGCGTAGGTTACGCATACGCTCAACTTGCTTCACCGGCGTATCTCTAGCATATGTAGCGTACGCATAGCCTACGAGTTACGTATGGGAGCGTACTTCTAGCGTATGCAACAGCGTATGTACAGCGTATGCACAGCGTATTCAAAGCGTATGCCATAGGTCTCGACATCGATATTGACTCATACGCCGCCATACGCTATGCATACGCTACGCATACGCTACGCATAGGTTCCATATGCCAATCAAAACTGTCAAAAAATTTCACAAGTACGCTTCTCATACGCTACTCGTACGCTCCACGTACGCTCCTCATACGTTACACATACGCTAAAAAAACACCCGATAGGTCACCAAAGGTCATCATAGGCCGGCATTCGCAGGACTTACGTAGGTTTTCAATACGCCCCCGCCATACGCCGTAATGTGACAGGGCCTTTATCAACGTCTTATCGCTGTGTTATAGGTGGGTTCCCAAGAAGTCGACGGGTTCCAAGCGTGTCATCAATGCATTGTTGACGCGTTACAGGCGCGTTGCCGGCGCGTTGCTGGTAACGTGTATCGACGTGCTGAAAACGTGCCCGTAACGCGCTAGCCAACCCGTCGGCGCGCGTCGGCCAGCGCCGAAAGTTTTGTGCAAGCACAAAACTTTCGGCGCTGCCCGACGCGCGCCGACGTTTTGTATCAAAATCTACATGTACTGACGTGTACCGACGCGCCCGTAACGTGTTTCTAACGCGCCAGTAATGCCTTCCGACGTTTCGCCCAAAAACCCAACACGTTCCCACGCGTTGTCCAACGTTGATGCAACACGTCGTAGTGTGACTGCTCCATTACCACAATTTTCATGATTATGAGGTTTATCATAAACTGGCATTGAACACATTCATAATTGAATGGAAGCTTTTATATTAGGCCAACAAAATAAATAAATTTGGTGATCGTCCTCACCTGTGTCTGAAAAATCGTCCACCTCTGATTAGAATTTTTTTTTAAAGATTTTTTTTTTAAACTTCGAAATATGTCCGGCTAGCAGCAATTCAACTTTTGGTAAGAACACAATCTGTGCAACATAGTTGTGTATTATGTCTACGTCATACACTAGATGTTATACGTAACTATTGCTGCGTTCATACAGTCCTCGTGAATATGGTGAACTTCCCACTTACTGCTGGTGAACACAGCCATATAAACTGAGGGCGTTCATTTGGCAATTCCTGGTAAACACGTTCCATGCTGGGCGATAATAGAGGCAAACTAATCGCTTGGTAGACATATGGAGAGCATCTTTAACAAAGAGATTATATCAAATTTATATGGTTAGGGTTCTTGATTTCTATTAATTTTGAATAAAACTAATGTTTTGCACCGCGCGTACCGCGGAAACTGGTGGGTGGCGGAAACTGCGACAACGCCATTTCTTCACGAGTGGTGAGTAAGGAGCAGCTTACAGTTCACAGGTGGTGTTCACCAGTTGTGAAGTCACTTGAACGCAATTCACAGGTTGTGAAGTGGGAAACACCATACTCACCAGTTCATATGAACGCAGCATATGTATGGACTGTAACACCATGTGAATGCACTGAAATTGATGTTTATGTAGTTCCATTGAAATCATACAGAAAGAAATTAATGAATAAAAACCGCCCACCCAACCCTGATTTGTGTGATCAAAAAGACGATCACTAACTTGATTTTAAAAATAATTTGGCCTTGTGTCTAAAAGCGATGGTTGAATAATAATAAAACAGAATGATGGTTGAATACTTCTCACAAGCAATAATTACTCTCATTTTTCCAACTTTTCTCTCTTATATGTGTAATGTCCCCGACACACCCCAGCTAGCATTCAGTTATCGGATGTCCCATTTCCGCTTTTTGTTGTTGGAGGTGACTGGCCCCCTTCTCGGGATCCAGATTATTTGCAGACTTTTCATAACTTCCTGCCTTCTGAGCCTCTCGTTGTAACTGTTGAGATTAGTTTTGACACAATTCATGTTGGTTAGAATTTTGGTGTTTTTTTTTGTTATTGCCCCGCACATTTTTGTGAGGGTTGAGAATTGTTGTTTTTTGTTTTAGTCCCGCAAATTTTGTGTGAGGGGTGAGAATCTTTTGTTTGTGTCCCGCAAACTTTGTATGAGGGATGAGGAGGACTATCTGATTTTCCCCGGATTTTCAAAAAGAAATTCTCTCGGGTCATACGGGTCGGACCAGACGGGATGGCCGAATGAGTTAGAGTGTCCGTCTCCCATGTTGGAAGATCGTGGGGTCGTGGGTTCGAACCCTGGTCGAGTCAAACCAATGACTTTAAAATTGATACTTGTTGCTTCCTAGCCTGGCGCTCGGCATTATTAGGATAGGACAAGGACTGGTTGGTTCAGTGTCAGGATACTGTGACTGAGTGGGATATCAGGTCATGGTGCTGGCAGCCTGGTATTCCAGTGGGGCAGCACTATAAAGTCACCATGAGTGCGCACTGTCACAAGTCAGTACCCGTCCTGATATGACCTTAGATGTTGCTGGGACATAAAACAACAAACATCATTTCCACTCATATGGTTAGCGCTGTCAAATTTATCGAAAGTTACATTCTGTGTTGGTCTCTTTTTTCTGTTTAATAAAAAGAAGGGACACTTAAAAGCGATGGTTGAATAAAACACAAAACAATTCTCGTCTTGAATATGGCCTATGCTGCCGAACCACAAATAAAAAAAATCAATCTTTTTAATGGGGGGTGGGGGAAGCGGGGTCGACCCTCATCACTTGTGTATATGATACATTACATGTGTCCTTCAGCACACCTTTCTTGAGTGTGTGGTTTGATTTTCAAAAAACATTGTTTCTAAGGCTTCAGACTTGAGTAGTTATTCTAACTTATTGTTATCATAAATTTATTTTCTATTGTTAATTTGCTGAGTTTTAAATTTTTGTTTTACTTATAAGTTATAGGCATATTATATATTTTGTTATACCTACCACTGTCGTATACATTTGATTGTTTATTATGCAATTCTATGTTCTATTTATCCATCAGCTATTTTCAGTTTTCGTTTTTTTTTTAAACCAGTGAATGACTCACGGATAGCCAATACTTATGTTTTATGTGTTGTGTGGTCTTTAAACAAACCACAAGCGCACACATTGCACTCCGTTCAGACAAGGAACCACATGGCAGTGAGGTAGGTGTGAAAATGATTGCGCTAGGAATCCCCCGATAGTGAATGATTACAACGCTAGCCTCGAACTGGTAAGGTGGGAGTTCGAATCCTGATTTAGGCACATTTCCCATTTTCATACCCATACGTCAATATTCTATAGGCATACATAATAGATATTCACCCTTACATGCATACACTTCACACACCAATATTTCTGAGATAAGCATATTTATTTGATCGTTATAATCTACTTTACTTTATTTTGTAGTAACTTTTATTTAAACTGGTTAACTTTGGAGATATTTGACATGTATTGTTAATCCAGTGTATTTTTTATAATTGGATAATTGACCACATGTGCACTCGTTAAATAAAACTGTATAGAATATACTGTACTGCCATGCTTTGTTCCAGTTATTGCATTATAAACTTTTAAATATTTTTTTAAACAAAAATATTTCATACATTACTAGGTTTATGTATGGTACAAGTCTGAGTTTCCCCCCCTACCACCCACCCCAATGGCCCCCTCCCCTGCCACCACCCTTAACCATCATGAACAAACCATCAACATACTGAACATCCTACACAACTATCAATCTATTTAAACACATTGAACATTATATCAGACAGACAAAATGTCTTGTCAACTATAAACTTAGCTTGTTTTATAAGAGACAAAATGAACCCACAATGATTGTTTGAGTTGCCCCGAGTATACACCTACTGGGTGCTGCTCCCCATTTTTGCATGAACTACAGTGACTGGTGCTGTACATTATACAGCAGGAGCCACTCCCTTAATTCTACAGGATCGGTGCTGTAACTAATACAGCACTGACCAAACTTAGATTATTTAGACTGTCAATTCCAATAGTAAGATGGCCAGAAGACCAGTGCTCCGGTGTGGTGGTTTCAGCGTGTTCCCGTGCTCAGACGTGTCCCGTTGCTTCTGCGCATGCGCGGATTTCGCATCAACTCGGGTCACCCCAGCCACTTATTGGCGCATGCGCACATCCTACAAACTCGGGTTGAATAATCGAATACGCTCGGTGTGGACAGTTTGTTCTTTTTTTTTTTAATAACCGATAAAAGTACAGCAAAATAGGATTTAAAGTATTGTATCATGGCCCAGTTTACCTATATTTCCATTTCATTAATCTAAGTTATTCTTTTTTTGCACACGGGACGTGTATTTGTCGACTCCACTCGCGTGTTCTATTTGAAATTCGGATGACCCGAGTCGTCCGGTTCGTGTTAATCGATTACGGCCATGTTTACTAGATTCTGACGCATGCGCAGAAGCGAGGGACACGTCTGAGCACGGGAACACGCTGAAACCACCACACCGGCACTGACAAATGGCATATTCAGATGAATAAATACTTTACCAAAAGAAAAAAAAATTAATTTAATTTAAATCTGTCCGACTTGAACCCGAGCCCTTTTCCGCGTGGCCCCGCCTACTCGTTGTCACGTGATACGGCTGCCTCTCGCTGATTGGTTATTATGCCGCGTGACCTTGACCTTGAAACGCTTTTGACCTCAAGGCGCGCACGCTCAAAACGTTGCAAGACAAAACAAGCGTGTGTAAACAGCTTACAAAGCAAATGCACTGGCGGTTTTCACGGCAATTGCACCAACAGCTTTCCGGGTCAGCTGCCACAGCTTGTGTGGGTCATGTTGTGAATGTTCAGCTTTAATACACGAGGCCGAACTGGATACAATCAACACATGATACTTGATAGGCGCAGTACAGAGACAGACAACAGTCAGCACATCGATTTGACTTTGTCGGGGCAGCGCGGCTTTTGTTTACAACGTAATTTGCCTAATTATTGGCATCTACTACCCTAGGTAATACTACAACTACTCAGTACTAATAATGCCACCTATTGGTCTTGGTATGGCGTCGCCATCGTCAGCTGCCGAAGAACTAATTCACCAAATGCGAGAGATGGACACCAAGTTCAGGAGCGTATGTCGACAGTTGGTGTTGATGAACAATCAAATCCGCGAAGTGAAGACTCGATATGACCGCGCTGTGAAAGGCAACAGGCGCTCCTTCCGCTACCAGCACCGACTAAGGATTCTTGTGTTGGAAGGGGTGAGGAACATGTTCTGGGAATATGCCACGGGTCAGGCTGACCGGCTGGATGAAATGCAGGAACGGCTTATGGATCGGTTTAGCATAGACTGGGACGTGATATCCGAACAGGTGGAATAGGACAGAACTGATAAGCCTACTATCCTCAGTATAATCCTGGTCCCGCCGCTACTGCCAACACTTATAAAGTTATATACAGCCTACACTACATGTTTCTTTTTCGACATATGTGCGGCAGCCTGAGAGTGGGCTTATTTAACATTTAAAAAAGATATGTTAGGATTTATGAGCATTGGAGTATGCCTTAAAGTTCTGATCCCAGCCGAAGTGTTTGTGGGTCTAAAATACATTTTTATATCTGTCCGACTGGCCTCGGATTAAATTAAAGAGGATACTTTAAATAAACGCCACCACTCTGGCACTCTGCGCTTATGGAAACTCGATCCAAAGACTAACAACCCCCAGGGCCAGTTTGGAGCCAAGCCTGGATGAAATTATTTCGTCAAAAGCCTGAAAAGGAAAATGGCAGTGTCAGCCATTTATACAATACACACCGGTCCTTATCAGGACCAGCCATCACTGATAAAAGTATTGATTTATATCTCAATTAATGTGTCCATGAAGTAAATACAAATCGGGATTCTTTAAAGCTGCCTAGGATATTGGATCATGGTCATGTTGCGGATGGCATGGTCTCCCAGTGGGGCAGGACTATAAAGTCGCCATGAGTGCTCAGCCACTATAGTCGGTACCCGTCCTGATATTACCCTAGTCATAGATGTTAGCTTGTTAGATTATTACTGTAGTGTATAGTAATAATGAATAAGAAAGAAACTAGTCGAGTTACATTTGTGATTTTACCACGGTTATGTGCTCTTTTGGCATACATTTCTGTTCTCTATTTTACCTGCTTCAAATGTAAGAACTTGTGTTTAACCACCGTATGACCCCTCAATAGTCAATGTTTTCTTTTTCTGATGAGGAGTAGTTAACAAATCTAAACTTCTCCTTATTTTGCAGCTGTGTCCGGTGCAAATCTTCATTCAGTTTTAATCATCTGCATGGTGAAGTATCGTAAGCAGCACCTACATATTCCAATGAAGCATCACATTTTCCAAGCCAAAACAACTATCTAGATTACTTATATATACTGATGCACTTATTAAATATTTGTTGCCACATAGAAGGGAATACTGAAGCAATTTAATAGAATCTGTTACTGGAAAAGGCTATGGTGTCAAAGTTTTGGTGTGCTTGCCAAAACCAATTGTACATGTCAAATATCTCCAAAGTTAACCAGTTTAAATAAAAGTTACTACAAAATAAAGTAAAGTAGATTATAACAATCAATTAAATATACTTATCTCAGAAAAAAATGACAAACTCAAAACCATTGAACTATGCAACTTTAATCAAGTCAGCTCTTCTAATACTCTCTCCAGACATATTAACCCCGTATGTCAACCAATTGCTATATATGCATACAGTAAAACCTCTGTAAATCGCCCGACCTTGGGACCATTTTGGGAAGTGGGAGGTTTAGGGAGTTGGAATATGGTTACAATGGTATTGTTGGGTCCCAAAAGAATCGATCGATATAGGGGAGTGGTCGATCTGTGTAGGTGGTCGGTTAGATAAGTTTTACTGTATATCCTAAATTTGAGCAAAAACTATTATTCCTATATTTTAGCCAAATTTTATATTTATATTACATATTGTTTATAAGATGACAGATGGGGTACATAATGATTATTTCCCATTTCTTATTGAAATAGTATAAAGCTTTTCTTAATATAGTGTCTACTCCTAAATTTGAAACGGGATTGTATGATGTGAAACGGCAATATTATTTTGTTTCGTGACGGTCCAGCTTTTACAGTTAGGAACTGAGAAAGCTAGACAGTCGCTAAACAAAATAAGCTTTTACAGAACTCTAGGAACTGTAAAAGCTGACTTGGAACACCCTACGTGATGGCCGAATCGATAACAGCGTTGGCTTCTTGTGCGATAGTGTGTGGGTTCGAACCCTGGGCAAGTCAAACCAATTACTTACAAACTGATACTTGCCATTAGCATAGCCTGGTGTTCGGCGTTAATAGGATATGATATGTGCTAGTTTTCTCAGTATCAGGATAATGTGACTGAGTAGGATATCGATCGGGCCATGCAGTTCAGTTTTCCAGTGGTCGTCCAATCGTTTTACTAATTTAAAACAAAATGGTTAAGTCTTGAGGACAGCAGGACTGTACCACCTAACATAGCTTAATTAAAACTAATTTGTTGAAATGATATTGAATTTGTCCTACGATTTTGGTTTCTTTGTACTCAATGTCACGATTCTGAGCTTTTAACTTCCTAAGTGTGATTTTACACATAATTGATTGTAAGCTTTTGCGTTTTCTATAAAAGCAACGATTGAATAGTCATATCACAGAATAAATAGAATCTTCTCGCTGTGCGTGGGGCAGCACTATAAAGACACCATGAGGGCACCCTGTCACAAGTCGGTACCCATCCCGATAGCGCCTTAGATGTTGCCCGGACGTAAAACAGCTGGGTTCGCGCAGCCCATAGTTCATAACGACTAAAGACAACACCGCCTATTAATAGCACAGGCACCAACAGCACGCAATAATCCATCCCTTTATGTCCAATGTAAAGGGTGCTACATATACATAGACATAGACAACAAAATGCCTCGAGTAAGAATTGACACTCCCACAGTGATGTAATCGGGGTAAGCCTAGTAAGAATTGACACTCCAACAATGATGTAATGCGGGGTATGGTGGGATAAAGCTGAAACTAAAGCCCCGTTCATACACGCACCTGAAGTCGCCTTAACTAATTCGCCTTGTCTAGTTCAGTTCACATTGACCTTGTGGACGAGACGCTGAGGCGGATTAGGCCTGAGTCAATCCAACTAATTCGCGTCAAGTATACCATCTCGCAAGGTTCTATATATGAAGCGAACTAGCTTAAGTCGGCCCATCTTACTTGTGTGGACGATAGCGGTTTACTTTGAGGCGGCTTAAGCACGTCACACGCATATGCCTGAGTTTGTTGATTTTCCGGTCAATCAAAAGTGCATATTATATAATTTGGTCTATGAAACCGCTAGCTGTGCACAGATATTTTTTTCATCATTTATTTATAGGTTTTCACTGCCCAGCAAAGTTTTGACCGTTCCAAAACAATACGACTCAGTCTATACATATCTAGGTCGAACCCACACTCTCTCGTGGCGACGTCGACTAACCGAAAGTGGGGCTGGTTAGTATGGACTTGCTCATGCGCAGATATTGATTTCCGGCTTAAACCGCCCCAAGCACTGGATGTGTGGATACGACACACTTTCACGCCTAGTTCGCCTGATCTAGTTCGGCCTAAAGATGTGCTGTATGAACGGGGCTTTAGGCGACGCGCGTTATGCATTTATAAGCTTCCATATGCAGGGATGAAAGTGGTATCTGGCAAAAATTGCGGAAATCTATGGTGGGGTATTAGTAAATAATGTTGCTCCAATAATAGTATTATTTGGCAACATTTATATTAATTAATTATTAACTAATAACATGTTATCCTAGTAATTATTATTATTCAAAGAAGGGAAACCAATGGTGAATTTCTGAAAAAAATATGGATCTTCTCCCATAGACTTAGCATTGTCAGGGAATTGCGGAAAATTCCTGGAAGTCATCCATTGTGAGCATGGTGCAGTCTGGTATTGGCCTATGCTGACAGTACTGCAGAGTTTGAAGGACTTATTTGCATACGCTGATAGTGCTGGTGGAAGGCAGTGCCGTATTGACCAACGGCATCTTGTGAACGTTAATCGGGGATTATCAAAATCATGGAAACCTGCGAAGTTGAGATCTTTCATCCCTGCTCATGTGTGCTTTTCAGCAAGTCTTTCTGGTGCAGGCACAGTGGTTGGTTGAAGTTTTAGGTCCGGGGGTAGCATCCTCACCATTAACTGATCTAGGCTCCCTAATGCATGCCTGTGTATGTGGCATTTCACCTGGGAAGGGCAGTGCACCTCACTGCCTCTGCATCAGTCTCCTGTTTTGGTAGATTGTGGGGTTTGAAACCTGGTCCTAGTTAAAACAATGACCTAAACATTTACACTTGTCGCTTTCTAGCCTGGTGCTCAGCATTATTAGGATAGGACAAGGACTGGTTGGCTCAGTGTCAGGATAATGTGACTGAGTGGGATATCGGGTCATGGTGCCAGCAGCCTGGTCTCCCAGTGGGGCAGCACTATAAAGTCATCAGGAGTGCAGACTATCATAATTTGGTACTCATCCTGATATGACCAGAGATGTTGCCAGGATGTTAAACTCCAACAATCAACCATGTGGAAATGACAGACGGGATGGCCGAATGAGTTAGAGCGTCCGTCTCCCGTGCTGGTAGACCGTGGAGTCGTGGGTTCGAACCCCAGTCGAGTCAAACCAATGACTTAAAAATTGATACTTGTTGCTTCCTAGCCAGGCGCTCAGCATTATTAGGACAGGGCAAGGACTGGTGTGCTCAGTGTCAGGATAATGTGACTGAGTGGGACATGGTGCCAGCAGCCTGGTTTCCCAGTGGGACAGCACTATAAAGTCACCATGAGTGCGCACTGTCACAAGTCGGTACCCGTCCTGATATGACCTTAGATATTGCTAGGACGTAATTACAACCACAAACAAACAAAACTGGATTACGAGTGGTTTATTCTGGGAACCTCAGGTCCACTGGTTGCCGGTGTCATGGTATAAAACCCCGGCCCGATCGCAGCCCCTGCCGTGGCTTCTGCGCATGCGCAGTTTGTAAACAGGCGCAGCTTGCCTGCAGAACGAATACACACTGCCAGTGTCTATTAAAGATTAATAGAAATGCACAACCCTAACCATATAAATTTAATATAATCTATCCGTCGAATATGTTTTCTATATGTGTACCAAGCAGCTTGTTTCTAAGTGGTGTAGCTTTAGAGATATTTCACTTTTTCTGTATGAAGATTGCACTGACACTCAGAATATCCCAACTTTCACTATTATCTCTGTTTTTAATACTTTCAGCATAAATTGCTCTTAGGTTACATTAAATACTTCAGATCTTCCTCTTCAATCGCGCATTAAGATATTTTTAATCGATCCAATGAAAGCTTTTAAATTTATTTTACAAAAATAAATGCTTAGTCAACTGTCTTCACGGCAGGGGCTGCGATCGGGCCGGGGTTTTATACCATGACACCGGTCTGTGTTCCACATGGCCGAGCCCCCAACCCTGGCTCGCCATGCTACACCTATATTACATCCCCCTTTCAATGAAATGGGTCAATTGGTTCCACGACAAAAGCTCACAAGACAAAAGCTCACACCCTTAATGAAAAAAAGAGACAAAAGCTCACAACAAGTCATGTAATTTTATTATAACTGGTACCATTGGAAAGATTTGTTTGCAGTGGTTTAAGAAAAACCTGTGACAAGTGAAATACATTAAAAAATAGTTCAGCTTATTATACCAGTGACATTTATATATGTATATTATACAAAACAATTATTTGTTGTGACCTTTTATGGTAGGTTCAATAACTATACAGCGTGTTGCTTGTACAGGATTCTGGTCATGGAACCAGTGTCATGGGGGGGGGTGATGAAAATGGGAAATATTGCGCCTAGAGCGGGTCTCGAACCCACATCTCTTTGCATCCCAGGCCAGTGTGCTAGCCATTACATCACATATGCTTCCTGATGTCACCATACTATACACATGCCTACCTGTCTATGCGGCTCCTTGCCTGAGAGGTCAGTGCAGACTACTACAATATTTACATCGGTTTGGCATTTATAGTTGTACGGGATTACAATTACAAGGTGGCCTAATCGGTAGAGCGTGGGCCTCGCGTGTCGAAAGTCGGGAGTTCGGTTCCCAGTCGAGTCAAACCAATGACTTTAAAATTGGTACTTGTCGCTTCCTAGCCTGGCGCTCAGCATTAATAGGATAGGTCAAGTACTGGTTAGCTCAGTGTCAGGATAATGTGACTGAGTGGGACATCTTTTAGGGCCCCTAAACATTTAGCATAAGTAGTATTCGTTAAACCCCGGCAGCCTGATTTCCCAGCACTATAAAGTCGCTATGAGTGCGCACTGTCACAAGTCAGTACCCATCCTGATATGACCTTAGATGTTGCTAGGACCTAAAACAACAACAAACAAACAAACAATTACATGATCTGTAAATTAACAATCATTATTATCATCACATTTTTAATTCAACATGATTTGTTTTGAGGCCTGTCACACCACTGCTAGGCGATGGTAAGGCCAACTTATTATTTTTTTTAAATGGTGATCGTCCCCACCCGTAAATTCTTTTTAAACCCTGTTAAATAGAGAGGGTGGGTGGGTGGAGTGAGAAATGGAAAGGGGAGTGAAGAGGGGGGCAATGGGCAGGGCAGTGGGGGAAAGGAATGGAGAGGGATTTATCTGAGTGGTCATAGGGCTGGAACTGGGTAGGGGAGGGAGTGGAGGTGGGAAAAGAAAAAGAAAAGAAAAAATCAGATTTTTTTTTCAACTTTTTAAAAATTTGGCCTAATAAGGATTATATAACAAATTCTCACACCCTATTCTAGTAACTCCGGCAACCCTGATCATGTGACAGGGTAGATAAAAGATTCACCCCGTACTTCCAGTACAGGGGTGAATGACAACGTAGTGTAAATACGGGCGAAAATAGCATAAGTATGGAACAGGAAGTAGAATGCCTGCCTACAGTATCAAATGGATATTTATATCGACACAGAGTTGGTGAAATGGGAGAGAATGCAAAAAGACAAGATGGTGGCCATAGAAAGCCGTCGATTTCACTTTTAAATTGCATTAAAGTATATGTTTTATTATATTTTCCAAATCAAAAGTAGCGAGTAAATATGAAGACGTACATAAAGAATATATTGTGCTTCTTAAATTAAGAATTTACCAGCTCAGTTAATTTCCCCAGCATGTCAAAATTCTTTGCCAGTTTTTCTAATGGGTTGGTTTTCACCCCTGTACTGGAAGTACGGGTGAATCTAGTGACAGGGCCACTGAACAACCCATTAGGAAAAGTGTTGGTATACTGTGTAATAGAAATGACCATGTACATTCTTAATAATAATATAAAAAGCAAAATATATTCTTCATATAACTCTTTATATTTACCCACTACTTTTCAAGGAAGAATTGATTAAATGATGTAAATTAATATACCTTAAAAGTCTAATCTAGAGCGGTCTGGGGCCGCCATATTGGTTTTGTTGCATTCTCTACCAATTTCTCAACTTTAAGCCAATAGACATAAACATTGTGCACTGGAACCACTCCCTCCACAGTTACTTTCTATTTGAACCAGTTCTTACTCGGATTTAGACATAGTTTTCATTTACCCAGGTTCGAACCCTGGTTGCGTCAAACCAGTGACTTAAAAATTGATACTTGTCACTTCCTAGCCAGGCATTCAGCATTATTACGATAGGGCAAGGACTGGCTAGCTCAGTGTCAGGATAATGTCATTAATGTGACTGAGTGGGATATCGGGTCATGGTGCCGGCGGCCTGATTTCCTGGTAGGGCAGCACTAAAAGTGTAAATAAACCATCCCCCCCAAAAGGTCGCTCAGTGGGGCAGCACTATAAAGTCACCATGAGTGTGCAGTCACAAATCTGTACCCGTCCTGATATATGGCCTTAGATGTGGCCAGGATATAAAACTCCAACAACCATTCTCTTTGGTTATTTCAGACGCCTATGTAGCATTCATGGCGACTTTATAGTGCTTTGTCTTAAGGCCCTGTCACACTATGCCGTATTGCATCAGCATGTGCCAACGTATGTTGTTTTGCACCAACACGTTGGTGTACGCTGAGACCAGTTATTGGTACGTTATGAGTACATTTGGCATAAGTAGTATTCGTTAAACCCGACTGGTGTATGCTGATATAAGTTATGGGTAAATTTGGCAGTCTATTTTTGAGCTTGTTAAAAATTCCGCCATATGACAGCTTATGTTGATGCAATATGGCATAGTGTGATAGGGCCTTTAGAATCGTACTTTTGTTAGCCACAATTCTTATCATTATGAGCTTTTAACCTCATAAGTTAAAGAATGCGAAACCAGATATGATGGGAGACGAATGCGTTGAGCGTCCACCTCCAGTTTTGGTAGGTTATGGGATTCGAACTGAGGGGCCCGAAACGTGGTCGAGTCCAGGGGCGTAGCTAGACCTTTAACGATGTGTACTCCTAATTTCGGCAGGGGGTTTACGGGGCCGCTTAAGCTGACGGATTTTACACATTTTAGACTTGAGTTTTCGACACTCTGGACTACTACATGCCTCCTCTCTCTCATTATGTTTAATTTAATTCTTTTTTGACAAAACGATGTAGACGCCCCCGGAGTCAAACCAATGAGTCAAACCAAGGGCAAGGAGCAATGGAATAAAGACCAAATCCCTTGCTTAATCATCTAATGCAGACAAAATAAAGGAGTGCCTTTTGACGTGTAATTAATTGATTGTATGCTTTTACATTGTATAAAAGCGATGGTTAATAATATGACAGAATACAAATTGAATATTGCCATGAATATGGCCTTTGATGCTAACATGATATTAAACCACCAATCAATCAGTATTTTTACGCATAATTGATTGTATGCTTTTACATTCTGTGTAAAAGCAATGGTTGAATATTAATATGACAGAATACAAGTTCAACACTTTTGACGGTATTTATGGCCTTTATTGTTGACACAGCAATAATCATCATCATCATCACCACCACCACCACCACTGCACGGCCTGGTTGAATTGGTACCAAATAGCTTCCCATTCAACTGACAAGCCTTGACAAATTCGATACTCATCACTGCCTTGCCTTGTAGGGCAGGGGCGTCAAACTCCCTGAGGTATTGCTATACCTGCATACTCAGACTTCATCGGACTATGCAGCTTTAAACAAACATTAATAAACTTAAAGAAATTGAACCATCTGTGGGAAAGCCACCACAGACTCATGCGGGAGGTCGGCGGGACCAAGTGGTCCTTAGCCGCTGCCGTATTGGCCACTCGTGGCTTACACATGCTTTTCTGCTCATGGGGGAACCTCCCCCTGAATGTATTGGGTGTCAGTCCCCGCTGACACTCAAACACATTTTACTAAGTTGCGTTGATTTTTTGGCCCTGCGCCAACGGTTCTACACTGCAGACAGTATGCATGACCTTTTTACTAAGGTAAAACAGGAAAACATTTTAGCCTTTTTGAGGGCAGCTGGACTGATAAAAGTATTTTATCAGTCCTCAGGTCTCATAGGTGGGGCCTATTGAGTCAATAGTTTACTAAATAGATTCTATCAATTATTAATGAAACTTTTCTTTTTCTATGGGAATTTGTTTCCCTTGACCACAAATATATGATTGTGAGCTTTCTAATTTAATGAGTGTCTATTGGCGCATAATTGATTGTCTGCTTTTACATGTAAAAGCGATGGTTTGAACAAAAAACAAACATTTCTCGCCGTGAATATGGCCTATGCTGCCAACACGGCGTAAAGCAACCACCAATCAATCATCAATCAATTTCGGTGTTGCTAAATTGTAACCCCCCCAACCCCCACACACACACACACCTCATAACAAACATCATTAGAGCTTGTGCTTTGTATTGAGCTGCGCTCTCAGGAGTCGCCTCAGAATCTTGCCAGTTGGAGACTTTGGGATAGCATCCACGAAGAAGATCCCACCACGGAGCTGTTTGTATGGTGCGACTAGATCTGAAATGAAATACAATGCAAATTGTGAATTTTGTTTTTTTGTTCAAATGTTTTTATTCCTCTGAATAACATGTTGTCAGTGCTAATGCACTGGTCTTCCAGCCCTAATCACAATTGCCTCTACACAGTAAACAAATCTACAACAATATACAGATAGCCAATTACAGGAAACTAAGCAAAAGATCGGTACATAAATGATAGGTAAAGAACAAGATAAGCGAAAAAGAAACATGCGGGGAGGTAACTATGTTAAACTAGTATGGTAGGCGTTAGTAGGGGGTGGGGCATAACTGATTATCTTTCTAGTAGTAACATACTCTTTGAAAGGGTGATGGGGGATGTAGGGTGGGCCTTTGTGATTGAACTTGTGTTCATCGTAATCTCAGGTGGGGCCTATTGAGTTAGTAAGTAGGTTAATATTGATTAATCATGTACCTCAGTAGGATCCAACTAGAATCATTTCCAGGCTCATTCCGTTGTAGATGGGTTTTTTGGTCAAGTTGGCGGCTACTGGTTGAGTTTACAGTGTATGTTTGGGGGGGGGGAGCAGGGGGGACAGGGAATGGCAACACCGACCCAGTGTATCATTGATCTGCTTTGGCCTAGGTTGGTTGATTTAAATGTGCATGGAGGTTTATCTTGAAAGTTTTGTAACAATCACTGTTCCTGACACGTGCTGGTAGTTGGTTCCAGAGTGCTCCCCCCAGAACAACCGGTGACTTTTTCATTTTTACTAATTTTAACATGCGGCACTTCCAGGAGGGTGGCTTGTACTGCACGTGTGGCTTGTGTAGGTGTGTCTATGTAATATGGGTCTCATTATGCGCGGTGGTACATTAGGCCTAATAGGTGCTTGTCTCTGCGAATATTTAGGGCATCTAGTTTAGCTTTATTGTGCATCTCGATGGTATCTATTGTTTTTCCTTTGACAGATGACAGATGAAATCACGGGTCTGAATTATGCAAGTTCAATGGGACCAACTGGTCCTTAAGGTTGCATAGTCCGATGGTTTTGGGGCGCGGTGGCCAAATCGGTAGCGCCAAGAGCGCGGGCCTCACATGCGGAAGGTTGGGAGTTTGGTTGAGTCAAACCAATGACTTGTAAAATTGATACTTGTCGCTTCCTAGCCTGGCGCTCGACATTAATGGGATAGGGATATGTTTGTGTGGTCGGTGTGTGGTGGAGGTGGTGGGGGTGTATGGGGATTTAGGGGTGTGTGGTGAGTGGGTATGGTGGGGTGTAGGGATGTGGTGGGGGTGTAGGTGTGTGTGGTGGTGGTTGACAATGTGTGTGGTGGGGTGTAGGTGGTTTGTGGTGGAGGTGTAGGTGTGTCTTGCAGAGCAGACCTCACAAACTTTAGCATCCCTAAACCCCCATGACACACCTACACCCCCACCACAGCCCTAAACCCCCACAACACACCCCAATATCCCCATCACCCCACAACACACACATATACCCCCAGTACCTCTTACACCCCCACCACACAGTTACACCCCCACCACACATCTACACCCCCACCACACATCTACACCCCCACCACACACCTACACCTCAACCACACACACTTACACCCCCACCACACCCCTAAACCCTCACCACACATCTACATCCCCACCACACACCTACACCACACACATACCTACACCCCCACCACATCCCTACACCACCAACACACACACACATACACCCTTCTATCCAACCATGATGGCCGACTTAGACCGGGAACGGGTGCTTCCACCAAGTGTATAACGGCTCATGAAATGTCCCCATTGTAAATACCATTCATGAAGTCGTGGATGGCCTCAGGTCTGATGGGTGCTTTTACAACAATGTAGGCGGTCGGAAGTTCCCCAATTCCCGTAACATCCGGTTTGCCCACGACCGCAGCGTCGTCTATCGCCGGGTGTGAGAGTAACACATCCTCCAACTCTGATGGCGCCACCTATGAATAAGAGACTACCTCACAAAACAAATCAGATTAAAATTTGTCACATTTTTTATTTTTCAAATAGCAGGGGCTGTACACAAGTGAAGATATGGAATTCAAGGCTTTTCAAGGCTCTTTTTGATAGGAATTCAAGACTATTTTCATTTGAATTTCAGACAGGAAAAACAATGGCGAATGCCAATTTCGGACTAATTTAGATCAGGGAGGGCATTTTAATGGTTTTAAGGCTTTTCAAGACTAATTACCCAAAATTGGTTTAATTCAAGGCTTGTTAAAGCCTTGAAATGGGGCAAAGGAAGTTCAAGACTTTTCAAGACTTTCTAGGCCCCATACGAACCCTGAAATTGACCTTCCATTTCAAGGACAGGTGTATATCTAGAATTTAAATTTTCCTTGACCACAATTTGCATAATTGTGAGCTTTTAATTCCTAAGTGTGTCTTTTGACACATTGATCGTCTGCTTTTACATTCTGTGTAAAAGCAATGGTGGACCAGACGGAATGGCCGAATGAGTTGAGCGTCTGTCTTCCCCATTTGGTAGACCCTGATCGTTTGGGTAGACCATGGTCGAGTAAGACCAATGACATAATATTCTGTATTTGAATAATACTAAAACAAAATAAAAGTTGAACACTTCTAGTTGTGAATATGGCCATTGCTGCCAATAGGTCTTAAACCGACCACCTATCAATTAATATAACTCATACTCTAGGGTCTCCTTAAAAAAGAATTTAAAAAAAGAAGAAAATCGCAAAGAATCGCCATGAAGCTTTATTTGTCTGTTCGGGGTTTTACATCTTAGCAACATCTGAGGTCATATCAGGATGGGTACCGACTTGTCACAGTGCGCACTCATGGCGACTTTATAGTGCTGCCCCACTGGGAGACCAGGCTGCCAGCATCATGACCTGATATCCCACTCAGTCACATTATCCTGATACTGACAGCTAACCAGTCCTTGCCCTATCCTAGTAATGCCGAGTGCCAGGCTAGGTACTGACAAGTATACATTTGGTAAGTCTTTGATTTGACTCGGTCGGGATTCCAACTCCCAACCTTCCACACAGGAAGCCTGCGCTCTACTGATTGGGCCACTGCGTCGGGTTGAGAAGAATATGCAACTTACTTGGAAGGCTTTGTACTTGATTAACTCCTTCGCACGATCCACACTGAAGAACGACCCGTCTTCTGTGAAGTAGCCGAGGTCTCCTACAAAACAGTCAGGCCAAATCTTCATAGAGAAAATATGAAATATCTCTAAAACCACACCACTTAGAAACAAACCGCTTGGCACACATATAGAAAACATATTCAACAAAAAGATTAGATTACATTTATATGGTTAGGGTTCTCCATTTCTATTAATTTTGAATAGAATTGATGTTTTGCACTGCGCGTATTGGCAAACTCAATGCAATGCATGAGCAATCTTCATACAGAAAATGTGAAATATCTGTAAAACCACACCACTTAGAAACAAACCGCTTGGAACACATATAGAAGACCAGACGGGATGGCCGAATGAGTTAGAGCGTCCGTCTCCCGTGCTGGTAGGTCGTGGGTTCGAGTCCCGGTCGAGTCAAACCAATGACTTTAAAATTGATACTTGTTGCTTCCTAGCCAGGCGCTCGGCATCATTAGGATAGGGCAAGGACTGGTGTGCTCAGTGTCAGGATAATGTGACTGAGTGGGATACCAGGTCATGGTGCCGGCGGCCTGGTTTCCCAGTGGGACAGCACTATAAAGTCGCCATGAGTGCGCACTGTCACAAGTCGGTACCCGTCCTGATATGACCTTAGATGTTGCTAGGACGTAAAACAACAACAAACAAACAAACACATATAGAAAACATATTCATCAAAAACATTATCTTAAATTTATAAGTTGTTTTCTTTTTGGTAAAGTATTTATTCATCTGAACATGACATTTGTCAGCGCCGGGGCACTGGTCTTCTGGCCATCTTACTCTTAGAATTGACAGTCTCAATAATCTAAGTTTGATCAGTGCTGTATTAGTTACAGCACCAATCCTGTAGAATTAAGGGAGTGGCTCCTGCTGTATAATGTACAGCACCAGTCACTGTAGTTCATGCAAAAATGAGGAGCAGCACCGAGTAGAAGGTGTATACTCGGGGCAACTCAAATAATCGTTGTGGGTTACATTTTTTCTCCTATAAAACAAGTTAAGTTCATAGTTGTCAAGACATTTTGTCTGTCTTATATAATGTTCAATGTGTTTAAACAGATTGATAGTTGTGTAGGATGTTCGGTGTGTTGATGGTTTGTTCATGATGGTTAAGGGTGGTGGCAGGGGAGGGGGGGCCCATTGGGGTGGGTGGTACAGGGGAAAAACCCACGAGGTTAGGGTTCTGCATTTCTATTAATTTTGAATAAAACTGACGTTTTGCACTGCACGTATCGGCAAACTCAATGGCAGTGTGCATTCGTTCTGCAGCCCAACTGCGCGCGCATACACAATGTTTATAAACATTGAAAGGCAAGTATACGTTAGTTCTGTATTTATTAGGTGTGGGTACCCCGGATCCTTACCTTCGTGTTCGTAGATTGGTAAGACTCTTAGTAATACTTCAACTTACAAGTAAGTTTAGTTTTACTCAAATATAATACTGTAACTGTGACACAATGCCATAATTAAACACTTATGCTGTTATTTTTGTCATGGAGGTGATAAAAATGGGAAATACAGCACCTACTTCAGGATTTGAACCCACATTCCTTTTGCCATCCCAGAGCTAGCATACTAACAATTACATTATCTAGGTTCCCTGATGCAATCACTCTATCCATGCCTACCTGTCTATGTGGTTCCTTCACTGTGAGGTCACTGAAGATTACATTATTATTATTATTATTATTATTATTATTCACTGCTGAATTACTATTTAGTGCTGCATCTATAGATACATACAAATTCTGCCAAATAATGGAAAGTTTGTTTTATTTAACAACCGCCTCTAGAGCACATTGATATTTATCATCGGCTATTGGATGTTAGACATGGTCATTCTGACATATTTCTTTGGAGGAAACCAGGAGCCGCCACATAGGCTACTCCACCCATTATGTAACTTGTATGTTACAAACATTTATATATATATGTACTATATAATTTATTATATGGATATAAATAATGGCAGCCCCTTAAATGTTTCTCTCTAACCATCTTATCTTCCATGTTATTTGCTGCGGAGCGGGCATTCTCTACCCCTCTGCCTCCTATACCGTGATACAACCTGTCACTCTGCTCACTTTCAAAACTAAATGTAAATAACACAAATCGAAGTTTACTAAAAAAAGATCTTTCAATTCCTGAAAAATAAGGCTACATATCATAATTCCGTTTTCAATCTTACTGAATGGGAAGCAGATTCACTTATGGCCCTGTCTCACTACGATGTAACGCGCCAGTGTAGGGACAACGTGAAAATAAATTTAACACGTAGAAAATCTCGGCGTAATATGCAAATTCGGGACATCAATGCAGCGTAGTTGACATGAGCGTAACTTCGGTAAAGCGTCGTGCTAACGAGAGAGTTCAAAGGAATTATTTATCATGTAAACGTGAGGCTTGCGAAACCCCTGCGCGCGACGTCAGCCTAGTGTGACAGTAGCGGCCGCTTAGCATCGCTTAACGTTGTCACGTCCAACACCACCGTTTTCCCCGATGTGAGTCGGCGTCAGTCCAACGTCGCCGGCGTGAGCCGCAAAGTCCTCCTCCATGTGTGTCACTATGACATAACACAAAGTTGACCTAACGTAGCCGACGCAGCCCTCCCGCACACCTAACAACGTAACGTGAGTGTAATGTCACCCGAACGTCAGGGCATCACGTCCAAAGTTTTCAACATGTCCAAAACCTCGACGTGCGCTGACGTAACCTGACATAACTCGATGTCAGTCTAACGTAAGCATGACGTAACTCGACGTACCTCAATGTAATGACGAAACGTCACCTACGTTGGCTCGTTATGTCGTAGTGTGACATGGGTATTAAAAAAAAAAGACAGAACCCAAATCAGCTTTAATAGAGAAAAATGTATCATACAAAAACCAACTGAAACGGATCATTAACAATACCTGTGTGCAGCCATCCATCTCTATGCACCATATGGTCAGTAGCCTCTTGTTTTCCAAGGTAACCGAGCATCACTTGTGGACCACGTGTACAAATCTCTCCAACCTGATTCGCTGAGAGCTTAGCCCCGGTATCTATGTCACACACCTGGAGTGAAGTGAAAGCTATGCGTCAGTTCATTTTTTATTGTTGATGAAAATATTTATTCCTACCAAATAATCCCTCTACAGGATCCATACACATGCGAAGATACGGAACTCAAGGCTATTTCAAGGCTGTTTTTTATATGAATTCGAGACTATTGTGATGGCCCACGGTCTTCCACACTGTCACGCACTCAAGGAAGAAAGCCAAGATTTAGTTTCAGTACGCTTCAACCTGGTTTATTACAAAACCTCTCTGCTCTCCGCGGCGTCAACAGTCAACTGACCCACCCCCTAACTCCCCAGGTCCCATATCGCCTCTATAGGTGGGTGGGGGGTGAGCTAGCCACACGCAGTAGAGGGCAGCCCAGTCGGGGTCTGCCCGGTAGCTAGCCTGCCGCCACCTAGCGCAGTTCAGTGTAACTGGGTAGGTGTGCAGCGTAGTGTTTGTCGCCATCGCGTGGTAGTTGGGCTCATATACAGACTACTACACTATTTTCATTTGGATCAGGGGGAAAAAACAATGGCAAATGACGATTTCAGAGTGATTTAGATCAGTCGGGACAGTTTAATGGAATTCAAGGATTTTCAAGACTAATTACCCAAAATAGGATAAATTCAAGGCTTTTCAAGGCCCTGAAAAGTGGCAAATGAAGTTCCAAGACTTTTCAAAACTTTCCAGGCCCTACCTGTATACAGTATAACCCCATTAAACCAAACTTGAAGGGACCCTAGAAATTTGTTTGGATTAACCGATCATTGGTTTAACCGAGCTTTGACTTTGACTTGGCTTTGGCAAAAACGGGGGTGCATTATGAATGTACAATGTATGTGGACACTATGATTATTGTTTTTTTATGTATATACAGATTATTGCTTTTTATGTATGTACAGTTTAACCCCATTAAACCAACCTTGGTTAAATCAAACGATCGGTTAATCCAAACTTTTTTCAGCGACCTGGCAATATACTACCATTTATCATATAAAAAAGTCTCAAATGACCTTAAAACCACATGAAAGTTTGGTTTAACTGTACCGGAAGTGGCCTGGGGGCGACAATTTTGTTTGGGTTAACAGACTTTGGTTTAACCAACTCTTTTATATAATAAATGGTAGTATTTTGCGGGACGCCGAAAAAAGTTTGGAGATACCGATCGTTTGGTTTAACAGATCGTTTGGTTTAACAGGGTTGTACTGTACCACCATATTCTTCCCATTTGGACCAAGTGGTCCTTAGCCGCTGCCGCAATGGCCACTCATGGCTAGCGCGTGCATTTTTGTTGAAGGAAGGAACCTCCCACTGAATATATTGGGTGTCAGTGCTAACTGACATTCAAGCGCATTTGATTCAACTGATTGGATTTCATTGTCTTGCATCCAAAATTGTCTAATGCTAACAGCATGTAAAATCGTTTTACAAATATAAAAAAAAGAAATGTTAGCATTCCTGAAGACACCTCTTGGAGCTTTAAAAATATTCTCTGTAACCATTTTTTACCACAAATTTCCCAATCAATTGTGATGTTTTGTATCCTGTGTAACTATAATTGATTGTAACCTTTTACATTCTCTGTAATTTTATTGACACAAATTTTATAACGCATGGTGAGGTTTTGTATTCTGTAACTACCTTTTGACATAAAGTTTGACATATGAAGTTTCATATTCCCAAAATTACAAATCAACTACATTATGGTATATAAAAAAAATCGGGGAAAAAAACTGAACATGCATTATTACAGAACCAGGGTCCCAGTGACAACAATCTTGTTTTAAATCCCTAAAAGAAATAGGGGGGTCCCCCCATGAAATTTGTTAAAACCTACGATTAAAATGTTAAATCTGGCACCTACTTCGACATATTTTGGCCTTGAAATTCCAACTGTTTTAAGACTTCAAGACTAACAAATAATTGAAACTAACATTCTCACTCACTCACTCACTCACTGTCAATGAATTACATCAACAAAACAAAGATAATTTAATTAAAAATTATCGACAGTAAAATTCTGATTATTTTTTTTGTGTGGACAGGATTTCCACCCCCCCCCCCCCACACCATCTCCCGCTGATTTGGAAACTCAAGTGTTCGCTGAAATCAGCGATTTTACTGAGAAATAGAATCCCTGAGAACATGCTGCTTTTCTGTTTGAACAGTACCTTGACCTCAGTGTTGGGCATGGCCACCCCGATGCTGGAAAATGGATGATGCCCTGGCACAGCGATGAGGATGCCCGGGGAGCACTCCGTCATCCCGTAGCCCTGTCGGACAGTGACCCCGAGCCGCTCGGAGACCTGCCTCGCAAGGTGCTCAGACATCGGAGCCGCACCAGAGAACACACTGCGCAGTGAGCTCATTTTGTGTTCGTCCACCAGGGGGTGCTTCGACAGGAAGAGCAATGTGGGGGGCGTCACGTGCAGGTAGGTCACCTAAGGGATTAACATTAACAGTCGTAAATTTACTCGCGCGAACAAAGTGGAGACAAAGAGGAAGATGGAGATAACAAAAATTTAATGGAGAACATAACCTGCAGGCAGGTCGGATATTGTCTGGAGAACATATCAAAATCATGTCTCGTAGGTGAGATGGAAGTCAGTATCGGTGAATGTAATCATGATGAATGGGAAATGTCGTAATGCATATCATCAAATCAGTGTCAGATCGTATCGTAGATGGATTAGTCAAGAATGGTTATATGTTGTTTAGTGTCGAGTTCATAGTCAGGAAAGGTATGAGAAGGAAGCAAGGAAGGACTAGCTCAGAAACCAGCAGCCCTCAACCCCGACCCCATTACTATCGGGAGGGTGGGTGGGTGAATCGACTGGCAGGAACAGGTTCAAGCGGGAGACTGAAGTAAGTGCGGGTGTCATGTGTGAAAGTAGTGCCGATAGAGAAAGTAGTGCCAAGAAAGAAGTGCAAGTGTTCCCGCTCGTAAATTATCCATGTTGACACGCCAACATGCGCAATTGTTATTCACTGCTCGGATGTACGGACACAGGGTCCGTACAAATGTGAAGATATGGAATTCAAGGCTATATCAAATCTTTTCAAGGATGTTTTTTTTAATTCAAGAGTATTTTCATTTGGATTTCAAAGGGGGGGGGGGTAAACGGTGATTTCAGGGGGGGGGGGGTGAATGGTGAATGGTGATTTCAGATTAATTTAGATCAGTCGGGACAGTTGAATGGAATTCAAGGCTTTTCAAGACTAATTACCCAAAATAGGTTAAATTCAAAGCCTTTCAATGCCTTGGAATGGGGCAAATGAAATTCAAGACCTTTCAAGACTTGCCAGGCCCCGTACGTACCCTGCTGACACAACACAGTACGAGAAAGAAAATACACAACTTTTGACACAAGTCAGTCATGATTGATTGATTGATTGGTGGTTGCTATATGCCGTGTCGGCAGCATAGGCCATATTCACGATGAGAAATGTATGTTTTTGTTCAAACCATCACTTTTACTTGTAAAAGCGGACAATCAATTATGTGCCAATAGACACTCATTAAATTAAAAAGCTCACAATCATATATTTGTGGCCAAGGGAAACACATTCCCATAGAAAAAGAAAAGTTTGATTAATAATTGATAGAATTTATTTAGTAAACTATATGAGGTGGTACAGTCCACTTGCGCACAAAAAGGCTAAAATGTTTTCTTGTTTTACTTTAGTAAAAAGGTCATGCAAACTGTCTGCAGTGTAAAATTGTTGGCACAGGGCAAACAAATCAACACAACTTAGTAAAATATGTTTGAGTGTCAGCGGAGACTGACACCCAATACATTCATGGGGAGGCTCCCACGGACCGACCGTCTCTGGCGTCTGTGGTGGCAGAGCCACAGCGACCGGAGCCCTTTTCCGAGCGACGACTCACCGCGTCTTGGGCTTGCATGTACTAGATGGGGTGTCCGAATCAGTAGAGCATAGGCTTCCCGTGCGGAATGTTGGGAGGTGGAATCCTGGTCGAGTCAAAACAATGACTTACAAAATTTATACTTGTCGCTTTCTAGCTTGGCACTTGGCATTATTAGGATAGGGCAAGGACTGGTTACCTCAGTGTCAGGATAATGTGGGATATCAGGTCATGGTGCTGGTGGCCTGGTTTCCCAGTGGGTCAGCACTATAAAGTCACCATAAGTGCACACTGTCACAAGTCGGTACCCGTGCTGATATGACTGTAGATGGTGCCACACCGTAAAACTGCAAAAACCAACCTCTAAGAATGGTTGTCCTGAATGTAAATAGAAGCAGGTAAAGCGCCTCATCATTGTGTAATAACCTGCACCAGGGGAAAGCTTCAACAGTTCCCAATAAAAATTAGAGCCCCAGTTTTACACACAACTCTTACCTTGTATGCTTCAATTGCTTGTACATAGCTTTTTGGGTGAAAGCGTGGTAGGACGACAAGTGTAGCACCAAGGTACAGGCTGGTGTGCAGAACAACATTCAGCCCGTATATATGGAACATGGGTGTGAGCGCAAGAAACACGTCACTAGGTCCACCCATCTCACACTCCGGTGAACTGCATAACAGACAGACAGAAATGACACCGTCAATATGGTGTTCTCTGTGGCGGAGTGGTTAGAGTGTCTGACTTTTTTCTAGGTCGGACTCCTAATCTGAAGGTCGGTGGTTTGATTCCCCATGCCCTCACCTCTGCCAATTTGGATTTCCACCGCTGTGTATAACTTACAGCAACATCAAAGGCCAGTTGCTCTCATACCATGTCTATGTGGTGTGGGAGGTTAAAAATCCCTTGGGTTGGTAAAAGTGTAGGCTCGGGCTTTCAATTGACAACTGTCTAATGGTGAAAACAAGTCTATTCAGGCTTATCCATGATAGGCAGTATAAATCTTCAAGAAAAAAAATGGCTGTTGACGCCGAAAGCCCGCTTCGGCTATTTATTTGAGTATGGAAATGGGGCAGCTTACTATCGTATGAACCCATTCCCAATACTACCGGTCATTTCATTATTGCATTAGCATCGCAACTTCCAAAATGCTACAGTGGAATAGGCTAAGTGTTTTGCGCTAAAAAGATTGTATGCTTTCATTGGACTAGGCAGCTATAACTTCCATTATCTGTGCAAAATAAAATATCTGTGCAAAATAAAAACTGGGAACCCCAACTGAACTGCACCACAAGGGGGCAGGTGATATGTCACGGCCCACCAACTGGACAGCCCAGGGTGGGATAACCATAAATATAAAAGCCAGATAACATATCCAACAACAATATAAATCAAATCAATTTCAAACAAACATAACTCAACCACCTATTACGTACAAGCCTATGGACATGTAAAAAAAATAGGCTAGTATAGAATTAAGTAGAAAAAGCGGAAAACTCTTCCCAAGAAAACCCCAAAACACTAACATAGAACCTTAAGAAAACAACTAACATAGTAATAAGAATAGAACAAAAATACAATGCCAAGAGGGCCCAAAAAAACTAACATAGACTACTAAATGTACCAACAGACTATCTATCTGCTACTGAAATGCAGACAATCAAATAACTTATCAGCAGCTACTGTTTGGTAAGACAACACCAACACTACAGCTGGCCAGCATTGAAAACAAGCCTGGGTACCCAGGCTTACATGCTATGGACAGAATAAATACAGCCTCAATAAAAAAAAAATAAAAAAAAATTATCGAGTAGAAAGTGCTGTTTCTAATGTGATATTGGCCAGTCATGTTTGATGAATATGTTTAAAGCATGAGAAAGGTGAGGAACTGAAATGTAAATACAGTACAACCCCGTTAAACCAAGCTCGGTTAAACCAAACGATCGGCTAATCCAAACTTTTTTCGCGACGCGGCAAAATACTACCATTTATCATATAAAACAGTTGGTTAAACCAAAGTCGGTTAATCCAAATTATCGGTTAATCCAAACAAAATTGTTGGGCCCCAGGCCACTTCTGGTATGGTTAAACCAAACTTTCATGTGGTTATAAGGACATCTGAGACTTTTTGATATGATAAATGGTAGTATTTTGCTGGGTGCCAAAAAAAGTTTGGATTAACCGATCATTTGGTTTAACTGAGCTTGATTTAACTGGGTTATACTGTATATACATAAAAAAAACAATAAGTGTCAAAGTGTCCACACACATTGTATATTGCAAATAATGCGCCACTACTGAAGCAGACCAGAAGCCAAATAAAAGCTCATGAGAGAAGCACGCTGGAAATGGCTGCCAAGGTGTGGAATGCCCAAACGGTAAAGGAACGACAAATTCCTGACCTAAAAACTTACAAAAAATATCTGGGCAAATTAGGCTAGGAAACCCCCACTAAGCTGCACTGCAAAGGGGCATGTAATATGTCACGGCCCACCAGTGGGATGCCCAATGGAAGGTAACCATGCCAAGAATAGCCAGATAACAGACCACACAGCTGCATACAAGCCCATGATATGTAAATAGGAGTAGGCTAGTCTAGTAATAAGAGTAGAACAAAATAAAATACATATATGCCAAGAAAATCCAAAAAAACTAACATAGGCTACTAACCATACCAACCAATTATCTATCTGCTACTGAAATGCAGGCAATCAAATAACTTATCAGCAGCTGCTGTGGGGTAAGATACCACCAACACTACAACTGGCCAGCATTGAAAACAAGCCTGGGTACCCAGGCTTATATGCTATGGACAGTATAAATACCGCCTCAATTAAAAAAAAAAAAATAAAAAAAAATAATGAACCCGTGTATTTGCCAAAGCCAAGTCAAAGTCGAAGCCAAAGCTCGGTTAATCCAAACAAATTTCTAGGGTCCCTTCAAGTTTGGTTTAACGGGGTTATAGTGTATTTAAAATGCTGGCAGAAAGGAACATGCAAAGAATGGAAAATAAAGAAAAGCTTACCTAAACTGACAGACTGCGGCAATGCAGTTATAGTGTGACAGCATAACGCCTTTGGGAAGACCAGTCGTCCCACTCGAGTACAGGAGAACTGCGACATCCTTCTTCGCATTGATCTGAAGAACAATCGGTTTAATTCGCTAAAGAAATATAAACTGTCAAAATTAGTAATCATATTGAACAGAGTTTTAGCTTTAACTGTCTCAATACAGGCAATCTGAGTTCTGCTAATAGTTTCTCAAGGAGTTGCATAACTTTATCGCATGCATTGAAGAACATCCACAGCTTTATGCTGGATGTCGGGCGGATCAAGTATTCCTCACTCGAGGTACAAAAGTGTTTATTCAGGGGCCCGAGGAAATCGCACGCGGAGAACAGGAAGAGAATGACGTTCTCTGTGGCGGAGTGGTTAGAGTGTCTGACTTTTTTCTAGGTCAGACTCCTAATCTGAAGGTCGGCAGTTTGATTCCCTGTGCCCCCCCACCTCTGCCAATTTGGATTTCCACCGCTGTGTATAACTTACAGCGTCATCAAAGGCCGGTTGCTCTCATACCATGTCTTTGTGGTGTGGGAGGTTAAAAATCCCTTGGGTCGGTAAAAGTGTAGGCTCGGGCTTTCTATCGACCAGCAGTGGAATGAGGAAGACCAGTCGTCTATGACTGAAATTTCTCCTGCTTAAGCAACTAATGGACCAAAAAAAAAAATATAAAAAAAATACAGGTATAACAAGGGATACAGGTGGGAACAACGGAGTTACAGGAACAGGAGGTAAGCCCCAGTCACACCTATCCGGATCAGGGGCCGGACGAGCCCCGGACTGTGATCCGGCGTGGTCCATGGCGATCCGGGGTGATCCATGGCTCATCCGTGGCTGGTCCTTTGTGATCCGGCGTGATTCGTGGCTGGTCCGGCCTCGTCCGGGGTTCGCCCATGATGTTTTAAAATGTTTAAAACATCCGGACCAGCCCCGGACTTGCCCCGATGTAGCCATGGACCACTCCCGGACTGCCTGGATAAGACCCAGACACGCCGGATGACCACGGATTAACCATGGATCGCCATGTATTACTCACAGACTACCCCAGGATGAGTCCTGCATTTCAGGTTATCATCCGGTGGTTGTCCGGGGCTAATCTTGGTAGTCCAGAGGTTGTCTGGGGCTCATCCGGGGTGATCTAGGCTTGTAGTCCATGGCTCGTCCGGGTACGTGTGACCGCGAGGCCAAAAACGACCAAAATAGCAATTTTATCCGGGGCTGTCCGGGAGACTGGTTTGGGGGTGGTCCGGCTAAAAATCCGGGGCTCGTCCGGGTAGGTGTGACTGGGGCTTTAGGAAGTTGGGTGGGTGGGCAGAAAAGTTGACCTTGACATTTCGGCTGCTAAAGAGAACAGCGGCAGTGCGGTGCCAGGTTCTGGCGGGAGGTGACAGGTGGTGCCTCAGGTGAGCGAGGCCCGAGGCAAGAATCCGGAAGGAGGGAAAGAGATTACGTAGCACGCTTCCTCTCCCTGCCGCAAATCAAACACAATGCTACGCATTATGCATCAAAACAAACCTACCTTGAGAGAAGGGAGTGCAGTATTACTGTCAGCCTTCAGGAGTTGCTTGATAGTCATCTCATTGCCGGTGTCATGGTCATCAGTCAGGATGATGCCCTGCAAAAGTGAAAAAGATCAAACAAATTTGATTGGATTAGAAAAATTTGCTATAGCTTTACCTTTCTAGCTGACCGAATCAAATGTCAACATTCACACTGCTGTGCACATTGTAAAAGACTCTTTAAAAAAAGTTCATTCCTGCCCAAAGGTAGTCTAAAGCTGTGTTCACACACACTACTTTAGGCCCAACTAGATAAGGCGAACTAGATGAGGCGAACTAGTGTCGTGTCCACACACGGAGCGGTTTAAGGCGGGAATCGATATCTGCGCATGAGCAAGTCCATACTAACCAGCGCCAGTTTCGGTTAGTCGACGTCGCCACGAGAGAGTGTGGGTTCAACCTAGATATGTATGGACTGAATCGTATTGTTTTGGAATGATCAAAACTTCTGCTGGCCAGTGAAAACCTAAAAATAAATCATGAAAAAAATATCTGTGCACCTCTAGCCGGTTCATAGACCAAATTATGTAATATGCGCTTTTGATCGACCAGAAAATAAATAAACTCAGGTCTCGACTGCGCATGCATGTGACGTGCTTAAGCAGCTTCAAATAAACTGCTACCTTCCACACAAGCAAGGTGGGCCGACTTAAGTTAGTTCGCTTCATATAACCTATCTCGCGACGCGGTTTACTTGAAGCGAATTAGTTGAGGCGAATCAGCCCTAATCCGCCTTAGCGTCGCGTCCACACGGCGAATATGAGCCGAACTAGACAAGGCGAACTAGTTGAGGCGACTTAACGCCCGTGTGTGAACACGGCTAAAGTTTCTTTCAAATTATTTGAATATGTGGCACTGACTATTATTTTAAGAGGAGGGACAAGGGATTGATTGATTGATTGATTGATTGGTGGTTGCTTTACGCCGTGTCGGCAGCATAGGCCATATTCACGGCGAGAAATGTTTGTTTTTTGTTCAAACCGTCACTTTTACATGTAAAAGCAGACAACCAATTATGTGCCAATAGACAATCAATTATGTGCCAATAGACAATCAATTATGTGCCAATAGACACAGAGGGACAAGGGAGAATTTGATGAAGATCATGATTCATAAGCTGTTTTGAATAGTGTCGATTCTGTAGAAACAGTGGTCCCAGTGACAACAAAAAATCCCCGAAAAAAAACTCGGTGAGTCTGGGGTCATGCCCAACCCCCCGGAAATTTATGGAAGACCTACGATTAAAATGATGTAATCTGGCAGTTACTTGGACATATTTTGGCCTTGAAATTCCAACTAATTTAAGACTTCAAGAGAAACAAATAATTAAAAGTGTTCCATTTTCCCCCCACCCTCCCCCACTGATTTGGAAACTCAGTTTTTGCTGAAATCAGCGATTTCGCTGAGAAATGGCATCCCTGAGAAAATATACGGTAGCTTCCGAATTATTAGGTGATGGTGCTGGCGACCTGGTATCCCAGTGGGGCAGCACTATAAAGTCACCATGAGTGTGCACTGTCACAAGTCAGTACCCTTCCTGATATGACCTTAGATGTTTCTAGGACGTAAAAAAACAATAAACAAACAAGCAAACAACTAGTCTGATTTTCTAAACTAAAATGCTTACTTAGATTTGAACATACATAGCCAAGTTAGATACTAGTGTACTCGTTAAGCAAAGAATTTCTGCTTAGATTGAATACAAAGTCAATTTAAAAAACCTGTCACTGATTAACCCTTAGATAAAAGATTCGCCCGGTACTCGCAGTACATGGGTAAAGACCAGCCTTATATAAAAAACGGTAGAAAAATCGGGCTAATGAAATGAGTCTTTATGAGAGCGTAATTTCACAATCTAAGAAGCAACACTAATTCTTTGTATATGTCTTCATATTTCCCCGCTACCTTGGAGTTGAAAAATATAATAAAACATCGTGTTTAATAAGAATTAAAAGTGAAATCGATGGCGTTCTATGGCCACCATCTTGTCTTTTTTAATTCTCTCCCATTTCACCAACTCTGTGCCGATATAAGTAACCATTTGACACTGGAGCCAGGCATTGTACTTCCTGTTCCATACTAAAGCTATTTTCGCCCGTATTTACACTACGTTGTCGTTCACCCGTGTACTGCGAGTACCGGGTGAATCCTTTATCTACTTCACACTATGATGTCTAATATTTTGGTCATGTAACTTACTACCATGTTTAAGGTAGGGCTTTAGGCGGCTAAAACGAGATTTTAACCACTTTTTGACTGTTTTACCTCGCTAAAACTGGCTCTAACCAGATGAAACCTCCAGGGTTGCATATATGTGACCATGATTTTACATACACAAGTAGCCAATTGTATGAATATTTTTAAGACATAATTAAAATCAATATGCTGTAGTACTACATTTTATTACCACCTATTTGCAAGATCTCAATCAAAGGATTAGCCCTTCACACCTCTTCAAAGCTAAAGTTTTACACCTTTCAATATTACTCATACCCTTCCCCATGACATCAAAAGTGGCACATAAACTAGGACATTCAGGGAGACAAGAAAGCCTGGGAGGGGGCAGGTAACAAAAAAGGCAACAAGAGGTAGTGATGGCCCAAGACTGATAATAAACAGAGCCAAAAACAGATCCCATGAGAGGAGCACCGAGTACATGAAGGCAAGGGAATGGAATACATTGGGAGTAGAAGAAAGAAGTACAGGGACAATAGAACCATCATCATCATGCTGTCGGTCGCGATGCGACAAAGACTGCTTTCATTACTTAACTGCCGCTCTCCATTTAGCTCTCTGCTGTGAGAGTGATGTTCATGAGTCGGTCTTAATGTCTCTCAGCTTCAGGTTTCTCTTGATGGTATCCTTGAACAGGAGACGAGGGCGCCCTCTCTTTCTGTAACCAGAAGACAGTTGAGAGTAGAGGATCTGCTTTGGTAGCCTGTCTGATGACATCCTCATGAGGTGTCCAGTCCACCGAGATTCTATTTGATCAGAAGATCTTCCATAGAGGGCAGCCCCGTCCGTTCGAGTATTTCCTTATTTGTCACTTTGTCCTTCCAGGTTAGCCTCATGATTGAGCGCAGATGTCGCATCATGAAGGCATGCAGCTTTTTCACCTGTTGTCTGTACACTGTCCAGGCCTTGGCTCCGTATAGTAGGGTGGATAGCACGATTGCACGGTAGATCCACATGGACACATGGTGGTTGTTCCAGAGTCTCTGGCGTAGTCGACCGAAAGATGCTCTAGCCTTGGCCATTCTCACTCTGTATTTCAGCATCAATGCGTCCATCACTTGATATAGCGCTTCCGAGATAGGTGAATTCCGGAACAGAGTTCAGCTTGTTTCCGTCAACCATGATATCCTCCTCTCTGGTTCTTGTAGAGTTGGGTTGGTACAGCACCTCCGTCTTCTTGATGTTAATCATCAGGCCGAACTTCTTTGACGCATCAGAGAAAGCGTCCACTATTTTATGGATCTCTTCAGCAGAGTGGGCAACAAGTGCACTGCCATCTGCGAATAGCAGCTCTCTCACCAGTATCTGAGTAGTCTTGGTCTTCGCTCTGAAGTGTGTGACATTGAATAGGTCAGCGCTCTGTCTGGACTGTATATAGATGCCATCCCCCATGCTTCGGAAAGCCTCGTCGAGCATTGCTGATAGGAAGATGGAGAAGAGCGTGGGGGCCATACACAACCTTGCTTGACCCCATTGGTAACCCCGAATGATTCCCAGACTTCCCTTCCAACACTAACATTCGCCATCATTCCTGTATGTAGAGCCTCGATCATAGTTGTGAACTTCTCTGGGAATCCATACTTCCTCAGTAGCTGCCATAGCCCGGTCCTCCCGACTGTATCAAACACCTTATTGAAATTGACAAATACCATGTACAGTGGTCGGTCCTGCTCAATGCACTTTTCTTGTAGCTGTCGGAGACAAAATATCATATCTACGGTGCTCCGGTTACCTCTGAAGCCACACTGTGACTCCGGAACTACATCAGGTGTTATGTGAATAGATAGTCTGTTGAGGAGGATCCTGGTGAAGATCTTGCCTGCTATGGAAAGAAGAGAGATTCCTCGATAGTTCCCACAGTCTGTTCGATCACCTTTCTTGTAGATGGTTACAACAATGCTGGCATCCTTCCATGCTTGGGGTACAGAACCCTCCTCCAAGGCATTGGTGATTAGTTTGTGCAGTCTGTTGAACAGATTGTCTCCTCCGTGCTTCCATACTTCAGCAGGAATTCCATCACCCCCAGGTGCTTTGCCATCTTTCAGGCTGCCGATTGCTCTAGCCATCTCATCCATCATTGGAATCTCATAGAACCATATACAATATTAATCAAAAGAGAGCTAAATGCATTGCTAGACTAATGAGAACAACAAATAAAATGAATTAAAAAAGAAAAAGAAAGATAGATAAATAAATCAATAGAAAATACACTGATAATTGTTGTATATCCATTTCAGTTACTACTACTAAGAAACTGTATTTTACATGTACCACAGTTCCTGATATAAACAAGGGCTTTTTCTACTCCATCTAAAAACCAGCAATGTCTCTACTTTGATCACTCCAAAATATATGTCCATCCCACAGTCCCCGACAAGGATACATGACATAATTGGCGACGAGGATCAAGAATAAAGACTAAAGACAGGCAAGTTTGTTTTGGAACATATCTCAGGTTCTAGAAGAGATATCAAGACATAGTAAACACTGTCGGAATCGGAATATCGCGCGCTACGCGACGCCGTGAACCACGAGGCGATCCGACAAAGAGAAGGCGAGCTACAACTGTTTGAATGCTTAAGACTATCTGTCAGTTAAACACTGATTACTTAGTTTGGACTGGTCAAAAGATATTACACAGTCGGTAAATATGGAGCATGAGAGCTTAACACCATTCTCACTGGAACCACTTGACAGTTCGGGGGCGAGATGGGAACGTTGGTTGCGACGGTTTGACAATTTCATTGTGGCAAAAGACATTGACAATGATGCTAGATGTAAAGCTATGTTGCTACATTATGCTGGTGAACCTGTATTTGATCTGAGTGAAAGTATTGGGATTGTAGGAGGTGACACTTTGCTGCAAACAAAGACAAAATTAACAGCTTATTTTGCACCCAGAAGAAATGTTGAATTTGAGGTCTTCACATTCAGACAGGCGAAACAACAGGCATTGGAAACCTTGGATCAGTTCCATGCTAGATTGCAGGGATTAGCAAAGAACTGTGAGTTTCATGATAAGGATCGGGAGGTCAAGTCTCAGATCGTGCAAACATGTCAGCTCAAGAAAGTGAGAGAGAAAGGACTGTCCCAAATTGACATTACACTTGAGCAACTACTCATATTTGGAAGAACGTTGGAAGCAACAACACAGCAATCAAAAGTTATCAGTAACTCAGAGTCAGTTGCAATTCATGTGTTGCAGCAGAATACCCATCCACCACTCTGGAGAGGGAGAGGTAGACGTGGAGGTTTCCACCAAGTGACTGCATCCCAGCACAGGGCAGCACAACACCACAACTCACAACCTCATCACAGTAAATGCGTCGGGTGTGGTGGCAGTCCACATGATAGGAAGAAGGAATGTAGAGCGTGGGGAAGAGAGTGTCACAAGTGTCATAAGAAAAATCACTTTTCTAAGGTTTGCATATTAGGACAGAACACAAACTTTTTGAGGGAATCATCAGAGGATAGCATGTCACAGACTGATGAGATCACTGACTCAGGTGATATTACCGAAGGCACATATAACCTAAGTCTGTTCCACACGGCTAGTCAGGTACGTCAGGTAAACCCATATATGTGCACAGTGGAAATGGAAGGAATTGAAAATAAAATCAGAGATTGTCAGGTATGTCAACTACACAACAACATACCACCTAGCGCACCATTGCATCCATGGGAGTGGCCAGGACAACCATGGCATCGGGTGCATGTGGACTATGCAGGACCATTTGAAGGACATATGATATTGGTGATCGTGGATGCACACAGTAAGTTCATTGACGCTCATGTCGTATCCACTGCTACCACCAACATAACTCTTACAAAACTCAGACAGACATTTGCAATGTTGGGCCTTCCAACAACCATCGTGTCAGACAATGGCTCATGTTTCACTAGTGAAGAATTTCAGAAGTTTTGTAAGGCAAATGGTATTAAGCATGTTACTGTTTCACCCTATCATCCAGCAAGCAATGGATTAGCTGAAAGGGCAGTACAGACAGTAAAGAGAGGTCTTAAGAAGAGCTCTGGGAAGTTGGAAGATCGATTATATCGCTTCTTATCAATGTATCGCATCACACCTCAGAGCACAACAGGTCAGGCACCGGCGGATCTAGTTATGAAGTATAAGCCAAGAACCAGACTGGACTTAATACAGCCATCACTGCATCAACGAGTTCTGACTAAACAAGGATATGATATGCAAAGGCACAATGTGCATGCCAAGGACCGAGTGTTCTATGCAGGAGATCCAGTCTGGGCAATGAACTTTCAAGGTAGTCCCAAATGGATGCAAGGAGTGCTGGAACAACAACTGGGTCCAGTGTCGTATTTGGTCAGACTACGAGATGGCAGACTGTGGAGGAGACATCAAGATCACCTCAAGACCAGACGTCCAGAGGAGAATGACAACATAGAGAGAGAGCAAGCACCGGTTGTGACAAGTGATGAGTCAACACCACCAATGTGTGTTGCTCCGATGCCAGCATTAGTAGAGACACATGTTGATGAAAAAGTGACAACTAGTGGACAGGTACCACCAGAAGAGACAGTGACTAAAGCTGCTGCTCCTCGTGATGCAAGTCCCCATGTAATTGAAACCAGTCCCCAAGTGATACGTCGTTCAGGTCGTGTGATTAAACCTCCCGAGAAGTTAAACCTATAAGTACTTCGGAACAGTCAGTGACAGTGTTGCACTCATCACACAGGGCATAATAATCCCTGCAGCACATTGTGGTGGTAACCTAAGGTTGCCCTAGCTAGTGTTTCAGCCTAGTAATTAAAATTATTATATCAAATTAAACAGGTCTATATATAGCATATGGGATTACAGACTTATCATACTGACTATGGCAAACATTAATAAGACTTATAGCAGTTAAAGTAGCCATGTGTACTTCCAAACTAAAGGGGAAGGAATGTTGTATATCCATTTCAGTTACTACTACTAAGAAACTGTATTTTACATGTACCACAGTTCCTGATATAAACTAGGGCTTTTCTACTCCATCTGAAAACCAGCAATGTCTCTACTTTGATCACTCCAAAATATATGTCCATCCCACAGTCCCCGACAAGGATACATGACAATAATTCAAGCAAAGTTTTAGAGGGTATAGATGCTAGGTATGATACATACAAAAGGTAAACCTTAAACTTAAGATCAAAACCTAATGACCACTAACACAGCAAGGTGAAGACATTCAGAGAAATTAACTATTGGTAACCAAACAATAATCCGATTGTAGAACGAACAAACTCACAGAGGTTTGGGGGATGTGGGAGACAGAGAAAGAATGCATGCAGTAGTTAGCTACACAACAACTGAAAGTGATAAAAAGAAGGGGAGTCACGAGACTATTGCTGTCTAGTGGCGAAAACAAGTCATTAGACTTAAGTGTTATGGGCAGCAAAAATACAACCACCACAAAAGAAAAACTGTGTTAGAAACAAATTTGAACAATTATTGTTATGATTTCATGCACAGAGGAGAATATTTTTAGTCTTAGCCAGTTTTAGTGGCCGAAACCTGTTTTAGTCGGGGTGGTTTTAACCATGGTTTTAAAGCGGTTTTAACCACCATGTGGCTAAATCCCTGCAACCCTGGTCAGTAAAATTAAATAGTAATATGACACTATAAACTTAAAACATGGCGTAAACTCACCACCAATCAATCAATCAATCAATCACTTTCGGAACGTTGGCAGGTTTGTGTTATCTATCACAACATACCTTGATATGCAAACCCTCGATTGCCTTCTGCACCACCGAAAGGGTAGCCATGTTGGTTATCACAAGGCATGTCTTGCTGTCTTCCAATTGCCGGTAAATTTCACCTAATGACAACAAATAAAAGAATGTGAAATGTGGAAAGGACCTGCTGGGACCGAGTGGAACAAACAGTTGGCTGGTTGTTGGAGTTTCACGTCTAAGGTCATATCATGACGGGTACCGACCTGTAACAGTGCACACTTGGGGCGTAATCGATTAATCGACTCTGGTCACCCGAGCCACTTTTTGGCGCATGCGCACATCCTGCAGACTCGGGTCGAATAATCGAATATGCTTCTCCACGCTCGGGGTGACAAAAATGGTGGCCCTTTTATTTGTTTTTTAATAGCCGATATAATTACATCAAAATATGATGTAAATATTTTTATGATGCCATAGTTTGTGATATTTCCATTTCATTATAAATGATATTATAAAAAAAAGAAATGTATGACTGGTACCGGCGGCTGTTATCCTGCAGGACGGTATCAGCGCAAATGTGATGTCATCGCTCCTTGCAAACCCCAGCCAAGAGGTGGGTTACTGGGGTCGGGTTGTTTTGCACACGGCGCGTGTATTTGTCGAATCCACTCGCGGTGTTCTATTTGAAATTCTGACGACTCAGGTGACCCGAGTCGCCTGGGTCGTGTTAATCGATTACGGCCTCTATGGACAAAATCGGGCAGATAAAAGATCCAGAATTGCGGATAAATCAGGAAGATTCTAATCTATGATAGTGTAGTTTAGCAGCAATGTCTTGGACAGTTGCTACAATCCACCACATCCACATCTGCCTATTATAGCTGCATCCTATTGATTGATTGATTGATGTCCACAGAACATTCATAGATTATCGGGCTGCTAGAGTAACTAGGTTTCCTAATGCAGTTAAAATACCCACGCATACCTGTGGATGTGGCCTCTTTCCTGTGACGTCAGAGCACTTTAATATGAACAAAGACCCCTGTGGCGTTCTCTGTGGCGGAGTGGTTAGAGTGTCTGACTTTTTTCTAGGTCAGGCTCCTAATCTGAGGGTCGGCGGTTCGATTCCCTGTGCCCCCAGCTCTGCCAATTTGGATTTCCACCGCTGTGTATAACTTACAGCGTCATCAAAGGCCGGTTGCTCTCATACCATGTCTATGTGGTGTGGGAGGTTAAACATCCCTTGGGTCGGTAAAAGTGTAGGCTCGGGCTTTCTATCGACCAGCAGTGGAATGAGGAAGACCAGTCGTCTATGACTGAAATTTCAGCATCAAAAAAAAAAAAAATACTAACATGGCTGACTCAGCCTGTACTGTGTAATCAAAATGATCAAACCCGCCACTCGGTGCGCTGGCTGTTCTCTTGGTTAAACAGGTGCTATATTATATGTATATACGAATGTGAAAGATGTTTGATGATGGCAATGATGATGCTGATGCTGATGATGATGTGTATTTGTTCATAGCAATTTCATATTCATGTGTATTCATACTTACCTATCTCATGTATAATATAATTGTATGTGTTTACATGTGAAACACCAACCAGCAGTTGGGCTGATCAAACCCACCACAAGGTGCACTTCGAAATTTACATTACCACGGGAGAGATAGGGAGTGAGCCGTCTTAGTATTATAGGGTCTTTGCTTACAGGTATTCGTTTCAGTACTGTTGAAACTGGTTCTGGGAAAATCTGTGCGTGACACAAATAGTAATCAAGCTGGTTCCCTGTTCCATCTTGAGTACTGTAAAATACCCATGGGAGAAGCCACTGGGACCAGTTTATATCAATTCCGCAGAAACAGCTGGTTCCGGTTTCTGGATTTTGGTGAATTTATTTTCCTTCTATCAGTCTATGGATATTGTTATAAATGTATATATATACACGTGTTACTGTTAGTCATTAGCCTCCCCCCTGGGTGGGTCGGTATTACAATATCAACACGAGATTGCATGCCCATCTTCTGTCCGAACCCATGAGTTTGTAGGTTCGAACCCTGGTTGAATCAACCAATGACTTACAAATTTATACTTGTCGCTTCCTAGCCTGGCACTTTGCATTATTAGTATAGGGCAAGGACTAGTTGGCTCAGTGTCAGGATAATGTGACTGAGTGGGATATCAGGTCATGGTGATGGTGGCCTGGTCTCCCAATGGGGCAGCACTATACAGTTGCCATGAGTGCGCACTGACACAATTCGGTACCTGTCCTAGGCTAATATGACCTTAGATGTTGCTAGGTATAGGATGTAAAACAACAACAAACAAACAAATCAACACCAGAAGAAATGCCACAACAAAAATCAAATCAAATTGAATTGAATTATATTGCAACCAGCACATACCTGACTTAAAGGTAGGGTTGCACATTGTGACAGTGGCTCCCGTCACAAGTATTCCCTGAACCAGGACGATGTACTCAATGCAGTTAGGCAGCACAAGGTTCACCACATGACCTTTAGTTAGCCCATATTGAGCCCAGAGGGCGCCACCAAGCTGCTTTGCTTGGCGACAGATCTCGGCATATGTCAAACTGCAGCCGGTGACGCCGTCAACCTAAATATGGAGTGGTGGGTGGGTGGGGGAGGGGGGGAAGAGAAAATGACATCAATATACCTTTATTGACAGAGGAAACATAACAAAGATTTTTTTTTTTCTGGTTTCAGGCAAGCAAAGAAGTAGAGTAGGTAGGTGGGGATTGATTGTGAGATATATATATGTATGTATGTATGTATGTATGTATGTATGTATGTATGTATGTATGTATGTATGTATGTATGTATGTATGTATGTATGTATGTATGTATGTATATAAAGCTGGGCACAAAAGTGTGACATGGAAACCAAAAGTGACATATCCTCTACATCCTGAGCAGCAGGTATCTCATCAAAATGTCTTTTGGTCCAAAATACGGCACACAGCGCCCGGTTACAGCATTTGGCGACTGGTATCTCTAGCACACGCTCAGTAAATTGGATAGTCTTACAGTGCCTCACACGAATCAACATCCCCCAATCGAAAAATGTAAAATCTTCACGTCTAAGGGAGGCCTCCGAGTCCGTGACCTGGCTCTTCCTGAGTAATGCGTGGAAGGACAGCAACATCGCAGCGCGCCAGGCGGTATGGCCAGAGTTCAGGGTCAAACCCCCAAAGATTCTAACTAACATATGTGGTAAGAGGTGGGGGGGGGGGGGTGTGCAGCCCTTGGTGCGTCACCCTTCTCATGTCTTATACCCTTCAATGTTGCAGATACATAGTAATCGGCATAGAGGATAGTTTTACAACCGTTGTTTCAGGAAAAGAATTCAGCCCTGACAAATAGTCTAATATAGATCTATAAGATAGATCCCTGGCAAGCCAGGTCACATACAAAGCGACCCACTTCAAGGTGCAGGGCAACGGAGCCCTGTTCTCCCCGAACTGATCGACAAAGGTAAAATAACTCTTATTTGCACCGCCCTTGAAGACCACAAATTGGCGGAATAAAACCTGCTCTCATATAGCTGCTGATCCCTTGCGAGTGCTTCTCGCCCCAGAATGAAACAGAAAAGGGGGCCTAAAGATCTCTCTACAACACATGACCCATCCTTTATCAACACCTGCTATCCTAGCAGCACTTCCCACATCACACAGCCTGCTCAATGCATCACAAGTGATATTTCTCAAAGTATGAATATAGGAAGAAACAAATAAAAAAAAATTCAATCGTCATCCAGAAAAGCTTTCGGAGATAACCCATTATCTCCCGTGAGCAGGAGCGGCCCGTGTTCAGCACCGCCTGTATCACAGCGCTGTCAGTCATGAACACTATCGAGGCCCCCCCCCCCCCCCCCCCCCCAACCATGCGCCCAGCGTGTGGCTGCCTCAAAGCAGGCCATCATTTCTTTGACGTTAATATGAGCACTGTCCAACCCCTTCTCGGGTGAGAAGTGATGGTGCCCCGTATAGTCACAAAGCGCTATATCATCGTCTCCCTTATAACAGCCGACTAGCCAATCCCCCCCATGGGTGGCGCCCATCCCCCAGCCTGAGGCATCGCTATACACTGAGCAAACACGCGTAAATTTACCCAGCATGGCAGCCTTACCGTTAAAACGTGCGGCAAAGCTTTCTCACCATTCAATATCCTGGCGGAAGCCTACGCCCAACCTAGTGTAGTGATAAGGTTCCCTGATGGGCACAACAGTGTGACATAGAAACCAAAAGTGAAAGCCTTCCAAATAATAGCAAAGGTCCTTCCAAATAATAGCCTAATCCAATGTCCTATGAAGGTTTGCATGTTGTGCATATATCAGAGTTGAAAAAAATGAGTTTCACATTTTGAATTAGATCTTATACAAATTGAGCAGTATCACTCGTGTAACCTGAAAATTAAAGACACACCCAGAACCTCATTTTAACATATATACAACATAGTCAAAAAAGATTTGATTGATTACTGTTAAGCTAGCAAGGTTATCACTTACAAGAAATAAGTTGAAAACTAAGTTGAAAAAAGTTTGTCTACATGTATGGTGTCAATGTGTAAATTTCACATTTTCACTCTAGCGCAAAATCATACAATTATAACTTTGATATCTTTTGTGGGATAAATTCAATACATGTAGAACTGCTAACATATATAATAGACAGATGCTACAATAATTATTTGACTTGCTATCAATAAAACAAAGACTTAATTATCAGCATCGTAACGTTGAGACCAAATATGTGGTGCCCAGTTTAGGAGAACAACCCATATATTGATTTATTTATGTTTACTATGAATTCCTTGACCATGATGGATTTTGACGAAACAACCCATGTAATTTTTCAGAACATTTACAGTGAAGCAACAAAAGATAATGTTACTGTCAGAAACCTTTTGCAGGGTTGTTCACACAACCGGAAATTTGTTTTAAAGCGGGGAGGGCTCATCAAAATAATGAGGCTTATGCAGTATCTGCTCATTTGTTTACAGGCATATTGACATTATGAAACGTGTATAATCGAATTGATGAAGATATAAGGGTGTAGGAGGAGTTATATAAGTATTGAATACTGGAACCAACCCATAGAGAGAGAAACAGAGAGAGAGCGACAGACAGAGAGAGGGGAGTGAGAGAGAGGAGTGAGGGAGAGAGAGGAGTGAGGGAGAGAGGGGAGTGAAGGAGAGAGAGAGGAGTGAGGGAGAGAGAGGCATGAGGGAGAGATAGGAGTGAGGGAGAGAGGAGTGATGGAGAGAGGAGTGAGGGAGGAGTGGCGGAGAGAGGAGTGAGGGAGAGAGAGGAGTGAGGGAGAGAGGAGTGAGGGAGAGAGGAGTGAGGGAGAGAGAGGAGTGAGGGAGAGAGAGGAGTGAGGGAGAGAGGGGAGTGAGAGAGAGGAGTGAGGGAGAGAGGAGTGAGGGAGTGAGGGAGAGGGGTAAAGGAGAGAGGAGTGAGGGAGAGAAGACCAATGACATTACAAATTTGTAGCGCAAGAGGTTAAATCTTTGATCCAGTTAAAAAAAAAAAACTCACCACCGCCCTCTTATTTCCATGTTTGGCGAGTTTCGTCAGCATAAACTCCGACAGTGACACTTCAGGAATATGGACGTCATGCATGATCACAGCCGAACCAGCTACTGTCAACTGTTGATCTGGTTTGTGATGGCAGTCCTGACCTTGGTTCATCAGCTGCAGAAATAGCTAATCGCTAATTACTGTTTTTGAGCTGGTTTGTGATGACAGAGTCCTTGGCGCGTCAGGGCAAACTCCAGAGTCCAGTTCAGAGGACTTTGTTGATGACATTGATAGCACTTTGATTGAAAGCTTGGGGAACGAGCAAAAAACAAAAAAGGCTAGTAGTAGTACTAGTAGAGCTGCATCATTTGTTCCGGGACCACCGAAGGGCAGATCCTAAGATGGGATTTTGTAAATGGTATGTTGTGGCTCTGATTTGCAACTTCCTACTTTCCCTTTCTCAGATTTGGAAATGCTTTGTTTACTTTACCGCATCATTCCAGACCGCAGTAATTTACCGTGGGTATGGTGGGGACGTCGACTGACAGTCTTGGGGCGCCACCTGTGGGAACATATTGGGTACCTTTCATGAGCCATTTCTCCCGCTATACACTTGGTGGCAGCACCCGTTCCAGGTGTTGCAGTTTCCGCAGCACACCAGTTTGCGAGGGACACATCGCTTCTGCGCATGCGTGAAAATCAAATTTAATATAATGTTTTTGGTAAAGATGTTTTCTATATGTGTACCAAGCAATTTGTTTCTAGGTGGTGTGGTTTTAGAGATATTTCACATTTTCTGTATGAAGATTGCTCACACCCATTGAAAATGCCTTGAGTTTGACAATACGCGCAGTGCAAAACATTAGGTTTATTCAAAATTAATAGAAGTGCAGAAGCCTAATCTTATAAATTTAATATAATCTATTCATTGAATATGTTTTCTATCTGTGTTCCAAGTGGGTTGCTTTTAGGTGGTGTAATTTGAGAGATATTTGACTTTTTCTGTATGAAGATTTGCTCATGGCATTGACAATGCATTTGAATGTATAGCCGTGTTCACGCCGGCAATGTAAATCGATTCGTAGAAAGCGACTTGCCTAGTTCGACGCACATTTCGCGTGTGAACGGGCGTCTGAGTCAAATTAGGGCTGAATCGATTTCTGTGATCCGCATATTGTAAACCACTTGTAGAGGTCGATTACGTAAATCGATTTCTTTGAATCGATTTATTTTGCCTGTGTGAATGCAACCGACTTACTTGAGGTGGATTAAGGACGTGACAGTCGAGACCTGAGTGTGTTGACTTTCCGGGAAATTTGCTCTCTGAACCTGCTAGAGGTGCACATATATTTTTTTCATAATTTATTTTAAGGTTTTCACTGCCCAGCAGAAGTTTTGACCGTTCCAAACCAATACGATTCAGTACATATATATCTAGGTCGAACCCACTCTCTCATGGTGACGTCGCCTAACCGAAAACTGGCGCTGGTCAGACTGGACTTGCTCATGCGCAGATATCGATTTCCGGCCCCAAGTACTGCCCGTGTGAACGGGCGTCTAAAACAATTCATATGATTCGCCTTGGCTGAATCGCTTTAGATTTTGCCCATGTGAACACGGCTTATGTGTCCATCGCAAACTGGTGTGCCGCGGAAACTGCAACACCGGACCAAGTCGGCCATCATGGTTGGATAGAAGGGTGTAGGTGTGTGATGGGGTGGTGGTGTGTGATTTGTGGTGTGTGGTGGGGGTTTAGGGATATGGTGGGGGCATAGGTATGTATGTGGTGGGGGTGTATGTGTGTGGTGGGGGTATGTGTGTGGCGGGGGTATGTGGTGGGGGTGTAGGTGTGTGGTGGGGGTGTAGGTGTGTGGTGGGGTTGTAGGTATGTGGTGGTGGTTTAGGTGTGTGGTGGGGGTGTAGGTGTGTGGTGGGGGTTTAGAGTATGTGTGTGGTGGGATGTAGGTGTGTGGTGGGGGTTTAGAGATGTGGTGGGAGTCTAGGTGTGTGGTTGAGGTGTTGGTGTGTATGGTTGAGGTGTAGGTGTGTGTGTTTCCCACCGACTTGCTCTACTGTTCACCAATTTCTTTAAAATGGTTTTTAATGTTCGGTGGTATCACTCCACCCTCCCATTGGTTTGTGGGGGGTAAAGTGTGGTATGGCGAATCTCTACACCATGGTCCCACAAAGCACCCATGACTAGTTGATTTTTGAATTCGGCACCATTATCGGTTAGGAAGATTTCTGGCGCTGAGTATCGCGGTATGTATTACCGTATCAAGTAGTCCCGAATACCCTCCACTGATTTGTCAGGGAGTGGTTTCACCTCTACCCACCCCATACAATGGTCCATAATGGAGAGCAAATAACGATTTCCCTCCAGACTGGACAGGAACAGGCCCGTCAGGTCTGCTGCTACCATTATACCCAGCGCCTTTGGTAGAGGCATGGCGGTTGTAGGCGATTTGTCGCGCTTGGTGCGATTCACCTGCCACGCGGCGCACGTGGAAATGTATTCCCATATGTCCCGTGCCATTCCGCCCCACTTAAAGTGTTCTTGTATTCTCGCCATTGTTTTCGCCTGTGCCATGTGACCCACCTCTAGGTCCGCATGTTGGATTACTCTCTCCCTGAATACCCTGGGGAGAATCAATCTCGGGTAGCTTGATTTTCCATGTGGTGCTCGCAGTGTGTACAGCAAGCTCTCTTGCAGCACAAACTCCTGTGTGTCCTGGATACCCAACTGGTATTCTGGCATCTCCTTTTGGGCCGTTAGCAACTCCGCATTGTCCAACTGATAGTGCCCAAACGATATCTCTTCTTCTGATACACAAATATGGACCGTGGCCATTTCCTCTGGCTCAGTCGCTTCCACGGTCGGTCTCAGCGGTGACAACATGTCCGCCCATGTGTTGTCTTCCCCTTTCATATACAGAATCGGTGCTGCATATTCTGCCAGTAGTACAGCCCACCTCTGTATTCGCGTGTTAATGATTTCCTTCGTGAAGAGACAACGCATTGCCACATGGTCGGTGTAGATTTTTACATCCGCACCATAGAAATATGGGTGCAGTTTGACCAAGATCAAGGCATATGCCTCTTTCTCCACAGTTGGGTAATTCAGCTGTGCCGCAGTGAATCTACCACTGATGAAGTGCATGGGTCTGGCGATACCATTACTATCTTCTTGCACCAGTATCACGCCCATACTGTAATCAGAAGCATCTGTGTACAGTTTGTAGGGTTTAGATGGGTCGGGAAACTGAAGTACTACACTGTTAAGTAATAGTTCCTTCAACTCGTCCCACGCCTTTTGACAGACCTCCGTCCACATGAACTTTACATGCTTACACATCAGGGCCGTTATGGGTGCGACTATATCGGCGTAGTTAGGCATTAACTGATGTTAGTACTTTGTGGAGCCCAGTAGGCGTCAAACTTCTTGTTTCGTAGTCGGGGCTACCATTTCGCGGATGGCCGCAACTTTCTTCGGGTCAGCTTTTAGACCGTCCTTACCCACCACGAAACCCAACAACTTCACCTCTGTTGCTGCGAATTCACATTTTCATGGCTTAATGGTCAGTCCCTCTCTTTGCAACACCCTCAATACTTCGCCCACATGTGTACGATATGAGTTCTCATACGGGGAGTATATGATTATATCGTACAAGTAAATTAGACAATATTTCCCCAGTTGTGCCACCAATATCGCATTCATCATGCGCTGGAACACTGCCGGTGCATTACACAGACCAAACTGCATCCGTGTGAATTGGAACAGTCCCATGTGTGTGGCAATCGCAGTCTTTCCCCGACTCGATTCTCCCACTTGGACTTGCCAGTACCCTGATTTTAGGTCCAGTGTCGTGAACACCTTTGCACCACCCAACTGATCGAAGATGTCCTGTATCCTCGGCATTGGGTAGGTGTCTTTGCAGGTTACCGCATTCAGTTTGCAATAGTCCCCACAAATCCTCATCGTGCCATCCTTCTGAGGTACCATCATCACTGGTGATGCCCATGGGCTACAGCTAGGCTCGATAATGACCTGGTCTAGCATACCGCGCAGTTCATTCTCCATCATGGTGCATTTTGCCAGTGGCATGCGGTATGGGCGTTGATTGATTGGGTGAGCGACCCGGTATCAATATGCATCTCCACTACATTCGTGGCTTTCAGTGGCCCGTCTGCTGATGGAAACACCTCTGGGTATGCCTTTTTCCATATCTCGCTGTCGGAGATGTCTTCTCGTATCGCATTTATCTCCCGCGATCCCCATTCATGTGTGATATTACACAGCGCCACCTGTTATCTCTTATATGGTAAGGTGGCACCACATAGTAATAACGCATCAGTCCCTAATAACATATCATGCTGTAAATCTTCTACTACATAACAATTAATTCTGACATTATATATATTCACCTCTGCTATTCCTTTTGTCCTCAATAAGTGACTGGACAGTGAGCACAATCCCATTCCTGCTTCCAACCTCTCACTCGCTGCTCCTAATTCTACCAACTGCTGCCAACTAGCAGTTTTTATCATTGAACGTGCCGCTCCCGTATCCACCATTGTGGTCAGTCTCGCGCCGTTAATCGCAAAACTCACCGTTGGCCTGTGGTCGGTCGCGGCTTCTAGTTTCCCGACAGCGGGCTGTACTGGCCGTCCATCAACTGGCCATTCTTCTGCCACTGTGGCGCCTGGGTCTGTTACCTCCCCCACTATCCCACATTTTGACAGAACCGTTGGATTCAATCCTGTTTGAGTTTCGTCTGGTAGGAGCGTCGGGACGGCATAATTGCGTTTGATTTGGGAGGTTAATACAAGTTCAATTATGCATCAATACACTTGTACATGTTTTCCACGAACCTTACACGTTTCCTTCCTCATCGAGTTCCCACCATTGCATCTTCGCTAGTGCCGTCCTCTCGCCATTGTGTCTGCCATGTCGCTCATCTTATTTTCCTCTAACCACATCCCACGCGTCCCTCCCAACTGGATTGCTTGAGTTATGTGGTCGCCAGTATGAAATCCCGTATTTGCGGGTCCCCGCATTCTATATATGCGGGCGTTTAAATGCTATTGATGACCGATCCCGTTAGGCGGTACACGTAGGTTATGGTTACTTTCATTATGTTCACTCATGTTATTAGCTGTACTGCTCAACAAGGCTAAAGTGCCCTAATATCCTGCATAAGGCGTAATATCCTGCATAAGGCGTAATATCATGCATAAGGCATAATATCATGCATAAGGCGTACAATTCAAAGTCCCCCCTTTTCATATCTGTATTAGATAAATTACATGCTAGAGCTTACCCCATAGTAGATATGACACATGACACAACACACGATCCGAGTTCAGCACCAGCAGAAGTGTAGATAGATAAGAGACTGATTGCTTAGTTTTATTCACTTATATATTGTTTTCAGATACATACAACAATGGATGTAAGAGACCTTCTCATTGGCTATTACACTCATGCACACCAGTCACTGCTCTCCCGCATGATCTCTCCCTAACATAGTTCACCATTGGCTGCTTTAAGGACTCACCCCCCTCCCACCCAGCTCTGGCCACCACCTGGCCATCGTGGGATTACCTAACATGACAGATACAGTGTGGCTGGGCGAGATAAGGGGGAGGGATTCTGCTTAAAATTTAAGTTAAAGGGGCACTGCTTCCCTCCCCCGGAGTGAGCATTATAAAGGGAGTACTGTTTCTTATTTAGCTATCTCGATACTCAATATATACTTAATCGGAGAATTGTACACAAGGACTGGTTGGCTCAGTGTCAGCATAATGTGACTGAGTGGGATATCAGGACATGGTTCTGGTGACCTGATCTCCCAGTGGGGCGCACTATAAAGTCGCCATGAGTGCGCACTGTCACAAGTCGGTACCCGTCCTGATATGACCTTAGATATTGCTAGGACGTAAAACAACAACAAACAAACCAACCTGTGCACATCATAACATTATATTCCCTAATCAGCATTTTACATACACACCCATAAGAGATGAGAGAGACAATTACTTGTACTACACTTCTATTGTGAATTGCATTACTAGTCACCGGACCCAGTGGCCGAATAGGTAGAGCGCAGGCTTCTCGTGTGGAAGGTCAGGAGTTCAATTCCCAGTCAAATCAAACAAATGCCTTGCAAAATTTGATACTTGTCTCTTCCTAGCCTGGTGTTCAGCATCAATAGGATAGGGCAAGGACTGGTTAGCTCAGTGTCAGGATAATGTGACTGAGTGGGGTGTTGGGGCATGGTGCTGGTGGCCTGGCCTCCCAGTGGGGTAGCACTGTGATAAAGTCGCCATGAGTGTGCACTGTCACAAGTCGGTACCCATCCTGATATGACCTTAGATATTGCCAGGATGTAAAACTCCAACAACCAAACAACCAGCCTTGGTAGTCATTTGTGTAAGCTCATTCCTCGATATAGCATGGAAATTGTAAACACCTTAAAAATAAGTATTGCCATAGTGAGTATCTGGAACACTTCTATTTCAGACTGATCCTAAACAGTGTCTGTTATGGCAATGGCAGTGTGAAATGCCACCTAAGAATACCTGACCTAATTGTGGAGTTATTGCGAGAAAAGGGGGTTCCGCAAGTCAAATTGGAACAACATTCACAAATCTATGCTTTGACAAGCCATACATTATATATTCCTTGATAAATAATTTTCAATATTTATGACTAAAACGAGAAGGTCGCATAACCTGGGTACCTACCCTCCTGTGTGCTAGGTTATGCAATTCAAATCCTGAGTGTGAACCTCAGTTGTCTCAACTCATTGACTAAAGTGCCTGTCACACCTTACCGGATTGAGTACCGGACACCACCAGACAAAGAATTTTCTAGTCCGGTGGTGTTGGGTATCAAAATGTACCGAAATGTGTCGAAATGTTGCACTTTCAACCGGACTAAATGGATGCTAAACGGACAAGGAACGTACATTAACAAATATACACTGGACGATAACTGGACGACAGCCAAACACCAAAGGGATACGTACCAGACTGTTAACGGATGCACCGAAAACATATACTGACTGAATTACCCCAACACCATCAACGGACATTGCCGGAAGCAAACCGGATGGGTAACGGATGGGTAACGGACATGAACCGGACCAAACGGACTAAACGGACTTAAAATGGACACCAACCATACAAGTTAGTCCGGCAGTGTCCGGTACAAGTTTTGTGCATGTTCAAAACTTGCCACCAGACACCACCGGACACAGAATGGACACGCTGGATGCGTACCATATATAAACCATACATTGCCGTATTTCACCGGGCAGTGTCCTTTTTCTATCCGGTACCCCAGTCTGGTAAGGTGTGACTGAGCCTTAAACAATCTATTCCCATCCTTACCTAGCCTGGTGATCAGCATTATTAGAATAGAGCAAGGAGTAGAATGAGGAAGACTACTTAATCATAATTGAAATTTACGAATGAAATTGTTTTTAATAAACCCATAAAAAAACAATCATTCAGTAACTTGCTTATTCAGTCACTCACTCACGCACTAATTCACTCACTCGCCCACTCACTCACATACTAGCTCTCGTTCACTCACTCATTAATGAGCTTACTCACTCGCTCCTCACTCTTTCACTCACTCACTCACTCAACCACTCACTCATTCATTAACTCCTTGCTAACTGACTGACGCAGACTGGCTGACTGACACTGACTGACTGATACTGACTGACTGATACTGCCTGACTGACACTAACTGACACTGACTGACACTGACTGACACTGACTTACACTGACTATCACTGACTGACACTGACTGACACTAACACTGACCCTGACTGACCCTGACTGACACTGATTGACACTGACTGACACTGACTGACACTGACTGACACTAACACTGACCCTGACTGACACTGACTGACACTGATTGACACTGACTGACACTGACTGACACTGACTGACACTGACTGACACTGACCCTGACTGACACTGCTTGACATTAACTGACACTAACTGACACTCACTGACACTGACTTACACTGACTATCACTGACTGACACTGACTGACACTAACACTGACCCTGACTGACACTGACTGACACTGATTGACACTGACTGACACTGACTGACACTGGCTGACACTGACTGATACCGACTAATTAAACTGATTAACTAACTGAATGACTCACTGACTTACTCATTCACTCTTTCACTGACTCACTGACTCAACAATTGAATCAATAGCTGATTCACTGACTCACTCACTGACCCATGGACTCACTGACTCACTCTCTCGTTCGTTCATTCACTCCCTCACTCCCTCACTCCCTCACTCACTCACTCACTCACTCACTCACTCACTCACTCACTGTGCCATTCCTCAACTCAATCTCTAGAGATACACATTCATATCATGATTTACCTTTACATTTATTGAATTTAGATGGTTTTCTATGTGAATGTCACAAATAATTACTTCTGCATTCTCTGCAAATACCGACTTTATGGTTGTCTCCCTAATTAAACAATTTGCCAAGCGACGTTCGTTCCGCAGTAACCAGTAATTGCAGTAATTAGTAATTAATTTAAAGGTTACAGTTTACACGTGTGTTTCCACCTCGTGAGAGACGAAGAGCATGACGCAATTAAGGATGTTGTCTGCTGTCGCTTGCTTGTCGTCTGTTGTCACTTGCTTGTCATCTGCTGTCAGTTAGTTGTCATCTGCTGTCACTTGATTGTCGTCTGTTGTCACTTGCTTGTCATCTGCTGTCAGTTAGTTGTCATCTGCTGTCAGTTAGTTGTCATCTGCTGTCACTTGATTGTCGTCTGTTGTCACTTGCTTGTCATCTGATGTCAGTTAGTTGTCATCTGCTGTCACTTGATTGTCGTCTGTTGTCACTTGCTTGTCATCTGCTGTCAGTTAGTTGTCATCTGCTGTCACTTGATTGTCGTCTGTTGTCACTTGCTTGTCATCTGCTGTCAGTTAGTTGTCATCTGCTGTCACTTGATTGTCGTCTGTTGTCACTTGCTTTTCATCTGCTGTCAGTTAGTTGTCATCTGCTGTCACTTACTTGTCATCTGCTGTCAGTTGCTTGTCGTCTGTTGTCAGTTAGTTGTCATCTGCTGTCACTTGATTGTCGTCTGTTGTCACTTGCTTGTTGTCTGTTGTCACTTGCTTGTTGTCTGCTGTCACTTGCTTGTTGTCTGCTGTCACTTGCTTGTTGTCTGCCATCACTTGCTTGTTGTCTGCTGTCAGTTACTTGTCATCTGCTGTCACTTGCTTTTCGTCTGCTGTCACTTGCTTGTCATCTGCTGTCAGTTAGTTGTCATCTGCTGTCACTTACTTGTCGTCTGCTGTCAGTTGCTTGTCATCTGCTGTCAGTTGCTTGTCATCTGCTGTCACTTCCTTGTCGTCTGTTGTCACTTTCTTGTTGTCTGTTATCACTTGTTTGTTGTCTGCTGTCACTTGCTTGTTGTCTGCTGTCACTTGCTTGTTGTCTGCTGTCAATTGCTTGTTGTCTGCTGTCACTTGCTTGGTGTCTGCTGTCACTTGCTTGTTGTCTGCTGTCAGTTACTTGTCGTCTGCTGTCACTTGCTTTTTGTCTGCTGTCACTTGCTTGTTGTCTGCTGTCACTTGCTTGTCACCTGTTGTCACTTGCTAGTTGTCTCTTGTCAGATACTTGTCATCTGTTGTCATTTGCTTGTTGTCTCTTGTCACTTGCTTGTTATCTGCTGTCACTTGCTTGTTGTCTGTTGTCACTTGCTTGTTATCTGCTGTCACTTGCTTGTTATCTGCTGTCACTTGCTTGTTGTCTGTTGTCACTTGCTTGTTATCTGCTGTCACTTGCTTGTTATCTGCTGTCACTTGCTTGTTGTCTGTTGTCACTTGCTTTTTGTCTGCTGTCACTTGCCTGTTGTCTCTTGTCATTTGCTTGACGTCTCTTGTCATTTGCTTGTCGTCTGCTGTCATTTGCTAGTCGTCAGCTGTCATTTGCTTGTCATCTGCTGTCACTTAGTTGTCACCTGCTGTTACTTGCTTGTCATCTGCTGTCATCTGGTTGTCATCTGCTGTCACTTGCTTGTCGTCTGCTGTCAATTGAAACACACTGCATAGATATAATCCGTTTCAATTGCGTTTCACTTGGTAATAAACAACAACAAAAACAATATCACACTTTACTTCAATTAAAGAAAAAAAGTTTTGTGTAAAGGCTTGTGACAACACACACTCATGGCTCCGATGGTACACCACTAGGAGTAGGAGAGCATGTCGCCAGCCCCTGACCTATATCCCACCCTGGTGTCCAGATGGGGTGGCCGATTGAGTAGAGCGTCCGTCTCCTGTTTCGGGAGATCAGGAGATCCAAACCCATGAGTTCGTTGGTTCGAATCCTCGCCGAGTCAAACCAATGACTTAAAAATTGATACTTGTCACTTCCTAGCCAGGCACTTGGTTTCCCAATGGGGCAGCACTATAAAGTCGCCATGAGTACACTCTGTCCCAAGTCGGCACCTGTCCTGATATGACATTAGCTGTTGCTAGGACGTAAAACAACAACAAACAAAACCGGATGTGGCCGCGATTTCTTTATTTGTCAAAAACGAGTTAATTAGGGGGTTTTCTCCCTTCGGTAAAGATGCATAGTCCGATGCAGGCATCTAATTTTCGAAACCAAAAACACATGTCTAGATTCTATTCTAGATATTCAGTTTAGATACATGTGCACTTATTATTAAGCGGTTGTCGCTGCATAAATCAGTTTAAAGTTGCATAGTCCGATGAAAACATCAAATTTTCAAAGCCAAAACACTTATCTAGATTTGATTCTATATATTCAACTTAGACACTGGTGCACTTATTAAGCATTTGTTGCTACATAGAAGGGCATAATAAGTCAATTAATAGAACCTGTTAGTACTGAGTGAGTCTATATACCCCTTTCAATGTTTATAAACATTGTGTATGCGTGCGCAGCTTGGCTGCAGAACGAATGCACACTGCCATTGAGTTTGCCGGTATGCGTAGTGCAAAACGTTTATTTTATTCAAAATTAATAGAAATTCAGAGCCCTAACCATATAAATTTAATATAATCTGTTCGTTGAATATGTTTTCTATGTGTTCCAAGCAGTTTGTGTCTAGGTGGTGTGGCTTTAGAGATATTTCACTTTTTCTGTATGAAGATTGCTCACGGTCATTGACAATGCATTGAGTTTGCCAGTACATGCAGTTCAAAACGTATACTTTATTCAAAATTAATAGAAATGCAGAAGCCTAACCTTATAAATTTAATATAATCTATTCGGTGAATACGTTTTCTATATGTGTTCCAAGCAGTTTGTCCCTAGGTGGTGTGGTTTTAGAGATATTTCACCTTTTCTGTATGAAGATTGCTCACGGTCATTGACAATGCATTGAGTTTGCCGGTACATGCAGTTCAAAACGTATACTTTATTCAAAATTAATAGAAATGCAGAAGCCTAACCTTATAAATTTAATATAATCTATTCGTTGAATATGTTTTCTATACGTGTTCCAAGCGGTTTGTGCCTAGGTGGTGGGGTTTTAGAGATATTTCACTTGTTCTCTATAAAGATTGCTCATAGCCATTGAGTTTACAGTGTGACAGGGTGTCGTCCTGCAGCCAAAAGGCACGTGCACTGACCTAGATACCTATGCTGATGTCATATGAAATAGGTCTATGGTGTAAAAGTTTTGGTGTGCTTGCCAAAATTAACGTCAAATACCTCCAAAGTTAGCGATTTAAATTAAAAGTTACTTCAAACTAACGTAACATAGATCATAACGATCAGCATAATTCAAAACCAGACACAGATAATTCATTTTTATGGGCTAATAAATTTATTACTCAGGCATAATAAATTTTACAGCAGCCTTGTTGTCTACACCTTTGTGAACATATTATTTTTGCTATTTCCAATAATACAATTGGATTATTAGCTATCATTATGCTATCATCACCAGGTAGTACAACCTGTGGCTTTATCACTTCTATAGGGTGGTCATTACTTATATGCAGATCATCTTTTATGCAGAACTTATTCATGTCATTACTTATATGCAGGTCGTCTGGCAGATATCAGGTATTAGTTTATCATTTCATTACTTATATGCAGGTCATGCCTATGATTTTACTATCATATGACATATAACGCATTATGCTACAGACTATCAGATATTTTTATGATTTCACTTGAGACAACTTGATAGAAGACATGAGGCAGCAGCTCAGGCAGATCACGGTCACACGTTCAGTTTTCATCTGGCACACACACACACTCGCCACTCATTTCGTTCAGCACTTTTATAACAAGGGTATAGGAGCCATAATCTCTCAGCCTGACAAGACATAGCGATGGGTGGGAGGGATGGCGAAACTTGTTACTTGCTCAGGTGAACCGTCGACGACGGTGGCCAGTTAAGAACTGGACAAGCCTTGGATCTACTACCGGAAGTTATTTTAGTACGTAGCAACGCGGCCTACGAACGGTATCTATGGTGCTGACCATATCAGGCCCGTAGTCAGGGTTTGTGAATTATGCATGTTTCCGGCAACATGGACAATTCAAAACCAGACACAGATAATTCATTTTTATGGGCTAATAAATTTATTACTCAGGCATAATAAATTTTACAGCAGCCTTGTTGTCTACACCTTTGTGAACATATTATTTTTGCTATTTCCAATAATACAATTGGATTATTAGCTATCATTATGCTATCATCACCAGGTAGTACAACCTGTGGCTTTATCACTTCTATAGGGTGGTCATTACTTATATGCAGATCATCTTTTATGCAGAACTTATTCATGTCATTACTTATATGCAGGTCGTCTGGCAGATATCAGGTATTAGTTTATCATTTCATTACTTATATGCAGGTCATGCCTATGATTTTACTATCATATGACATATAACGCATTATGCTACAGACTATCAGATATTTTTATGATTTCACTTGAGACAACTTGATAGAAGACATGAGGCAGCAGCTCAGGCAGATCACGGTCACACGTTCAGTTTTCATCTGGCACACACACACACTCGCCACTCATTTCGTTCAGCACTTTTATAACAAGGGTATAGGAGCCATAATCTCTCAGCCAAATTTGGGACACGAGAGATAATGGTTCCTCCCTACAACACATGTTTATTCACATATTTAAACACGCTGTCAGACTTCCATCTCCCGACAGCTTTTATTGACTCGATCGGCATGCCCACTTTCGCATATGCCTGAGCTCCCCCGCGCCGTAGACTATGGCAAGTTACTAGCGGCCACCAAGGGAGTCGACATGCTTTCAGTGCAGCTTGCATGCACTTGCTGAAGATCGTCGCTGTTAGAGGATGCCCATTACGGAGCATGAAGGCTGGGGCGCCCTCATGTGTCACCTTCAGACTGATGTACTTTGCCCATGCATGCACTGGGCAGAAGGCGTGATTCGACCCCGCTGGTATATCAATGCTGTAGGCGTCTTCAAGCCTGTGCGTGGTCTTGGTGGACCTGACTTTGATCGTCAGGTGTGTGTTGTGTGGCTCAATGTCCCTACCGAGCAGCATGTGACCGTCACCGGCCGTCACCTCGGAATAGAACAAATTAGACTGTCTTAACAAACAAAGGTAACCTATTAGCAAAGCAGCAATTAACACCAGTCCATCATCTCCAATTTTTCTGAATTTTAGAATCATCATTTTAATGTGTTTAATTTTCAAGGGAAACGCCCTCTTTACATTACTTTCTTTCAACTTATATATACCAGCTTTAATCAGTGACAGTGCATAGCAATCGAACGATTTTGTGTTACCATTAAATAGCCTTACCCATGACCTTGCCCCACTCATATAATTTCTTACAGCACTCTCAGTATTTAACTTATCATTTAGATGTAAAGTATATAACATTACCGTCTTCAATTTGGGGCGTTTGGGGTTATCTCCAACCTTTTTGCAAAACCCAAGATACTCCCCGAACTGCACCCTTTTATTATGCCAAGTCCCAGTCGATAATCCCGCCGAAAAGTAGACACTTAGTCGTCCCACAAGCGCGCGCATATCTCCTGCAAGTTGATAAAGGCAACAAACAAAATTATCAACTGGCAGAGAGATTATAAGGATAAATCTAAGACATGACCATCATGAGAGACATTAATCTCAGTCAACAACATTTGTCGGCACAACTTTTTGGCCATAATTAGATATTTATTATCAGTAAACAACCTACTGAGGGCATCCGCCAGCACCAGATCTTTACCCGGCTTGTGAATCACCTGGACCGGGCAAGTGAATTCGGCGGCGAACCTCCAAATTTCCCGAGCACAGGCGCACAAGACCGGGTCTCTACCTGCGCCAAAGGATAGCACCTGTTGGGAAGCAACATTATCGGTATTAATGATAATCTGGTATAAATGTGGGTTAACAGGGGATAAATATTTTAGAGCTACAACCAAATTTATTGCTTCCAATTGCGCAATATGGAAGCCTTTTGCAAGAAAAACGGGGGAGTACTTATTAGCATAAAAATGAGTCGAACTGAATGCGCCGCCCCCAAGCAATGAAGAGTCGCACTCGATCACCCACTTCTGAACAGGGACATGTCGAAGTAAAATAAGCCTATTGTGACCTTCTGCGAACCGCAAAAACCATGTAACATCTCTAACTAGGTCTTGTGTGACCAAGACCTTACCGCAAAACGGTGTTCCCCTGAGAAAGTTTAAAATTCTATTCATGAAAATACGTGCTGGAGTAACACATTTAGATATAAACTGCAGACGTCCGACCAGCCGTTGGACGTTCTTCCTAGTAACTAACCGGCCAATGACCCATTTATGGCACTCCAGCAAAATATCCAGTAATTTTCCATCGGGGATACGGACTATCAATTTATGTGAATCTAGCTCATATCCCAGCCATACTAATTTACGGGTAGGTGGAACACATTTTTTAATGGAGAGCTTCAAGCCTAAAACGTTAGTCAGTCGTAAAATATATGAATATGCCTGCTGTGCTTTGTCTAATGAACTTTCGACCCCAACAAAATCATCCAAAAAACATAGTGTAAAGAAACCCATTTTGGTCATTAGATGAACCACGGCGGCCGTAGTCCGGGCACAGGCCATGCTGGACGTCCTGCAGCCAAAGGGCAGTGCTATGTCAAAATACAATTTTTCGTTCACCTTAATACCGAACAATGGCACACTTAAGGGGCAGGTTCTTAATTGCCTGTACGCCCTCGCGAGGTCAATAGACCACATATAGCAGTCAGGCCCCAATTTGGTGACCTGCTTAGCCAGCGACATAATAGTCGGCAGATTATATTTGTACGGCTCTCCCTGATAAAACCCCTTATTGATACCTGAGTTTACACTACACCCCTTAGGAAAACTAAGATCAACTATAATTCTGCGTTCATCAGTACCTTTTTTGGGGCGGGTCATAATTGGGCTAACCTGTTCCCATGGACAAAATGGGGAGCGATCGAATGGGCCCATCAGCGCGTTGTGGGATAATTCAGTTGCAACATAGTTGTTTATCCAAAAGAGGTCTTCCTTGGAATGAGCATGGTTAATAATAGATGATGTAGGGATACCTTTACCAGTAAAGTTCGACGGCCAGCCGAACTCTAAAAAATCTACTAGGTGGACATCTTCATAGTCACCTAATAACCGTCTCCAATTTTTAATGATTAAACCGGAAGGGACAGGCAGTCTAGCAGACAAATAATTCGGAAGACCTGTAACTCGTACTTTATTATAAATAACTGTATAATTGCTGAACAGTGAGTTAGTAATTAACTCCTGAGCAAAGCCTATGGTAGACAGAGTTGGCCACGATTTTAATACGTGTAATTTGTATTTGGATGGCGACGTATCGCAGAAAGCCCGCTTATTTGTATATGCATATTGAGGAACATTAAAATTATCTACTGAGTCTGGCACATCATATTCAATCGAAGCAATTGTAGATCCCAACGTCAACTGAGTATCAACAGAACTGGCAACATGAATTGGTGAAACATCTTCAACAGTTGATAATAATAACTTAACCGGACAGACTATACCAGTGTCTTTCTCCATTTTAGTAGCTACACAGTTGGCTGGATCCATCTGGGATCCCTTAGCAATCTCAAAATTGCTAATGTCAGTATTCAGTCCAGTACAGAGTGGTGGATTGGTGTCATCCGAAGTACTAACAGTAAACCACCCCTTATCAGAGTCTTTAACATCAGCAATTGGGACCTCACCGTGAACCACAACATTAGAATATGGGTGAGACCTGTTAGACAACTTGTTACTTGCTCAGGTGAACCGTCGACGACGGTGGCCAGTTAAGAACTGGACAAGCCTTGGATCTACTACCGGAAGTTATTTTAGTACGTAGCAACGCGGCCTACGAACGGTATCTATGGTGCTGACCATATCAGGCCCGTAGTCAGGGTTTGTGAATTATGCATGTTTCCGGCAACATGGACAATATATTTATCTCAGAAAATGGCAGAAACTCAAAAGCATCGGACTATACAACTTGATAAAACCTGTTACTGTTAGTACTGAGGCCTATGTTGTAAGTCATTGGTTTGACTCGACCGGGAATTAAACTCCCGACCTTCCGCACGGGAGAACCGGCACGGCGGCCGAATCGGTAGAGCACAGGTCTAGCGTGCGGGAGATCGGGAATTTGGTTCCCAGTCTAGTCCCAGTCTAGTCAAACCAATAATGTCATGGGTTCGAACCCTGGTCGAGTCAAACCAATGACTTAAAAATTGATACTTGTCACTTCCTAGACAGGCACTCGGCATTAATAGGATAGGGCAGGGACTGGTTGGCTCAGTGTCAGGATAATGCGACTGAGTGGGATTTCAGGTCCTGGTGCCGGCGGCCTGGTTTCCCAGTGGGGCTGCACTATAAAGTCACCATGAGTGCGCACTGCCACAAGTCGGTACCCGTCCTGATATGACCTTAGATGTTGCTAGGACGTAAAACAACAACAAACAAGCAAACAAAACTGCTTCCTACCCTGGCGCTCAACATTAATAGTGTGGTGGTCTACACTGACCTCTCAGGCAAGGAGCCACATAGACAGGTAGGCATGGGTAGCGTGTTGAGATCAGGGAGCCTAGGTGGTGTGATGGTTGGCACACTGGCCCGAAATGCAAAGAGATGTGGGTTCAAGTGCCGCTCTAGGCGCAATATTTCCCATTTTCATCACTCCCCATGACACTGGTTGCCCTGACCATGATCCTGTACGAGCTACATGCTGTATAGTTGTTGAACCTTTGTGTTAGTGCATTGCCTGTATGTATGTAATTGTAAGCATTAAAAGACTTACAATTCCAGGGGGACGAGTGTAGTGGTGTACACTGACCTCTCAGGCAAGGAGCCACATAGACAGGTAGGCATGGGTAGCGTGTTGAGATCAGGGAGCCTAGGTGGTGTAATGGTTAGCACACTGGCCCGGAATGCAAAGAGATGTAGGTTCGAGTCCCGCTCTAGGCACAATATTTCCCATTTTCATCACTCCCCATGACACTGGTTGCCATGACGATGATCCTGTACAAGCTACATGCTGTATAGTTGTTGAACCTTTGTGTTAGTGTATTGCCTGTAGGTATTTAATTGTAAGCATTAAAAGACTTACAATTCCAGGGGGACAAGTGTAGTGGTGTACACTGACCTCTCAGACAAGGAGCCACATCGACAGGTGGGCATGAGTGGTGTAATGGTTATCACACTGGCCCGGAATGCAAAGAGATGTGTGTTCGAGTCCCGCACTAGGCACAATATTTTCCATTTTCATCACCCCCCATGAAAATAGGATATGGCAAGAACTGGTTGGCTCAGTGTCAGGAACAATGTGACTGAGTGGGATATCGGGTCATGGTGCCTGCGGCCTGATTTCCCAGTGGGGCAGCACTATAAAGTCGCCATGAGTGCACATTGTCACAAGTCTGTAGGTACCCGTCCTGATGTGACCATGTGATGTAACAACAACAAAGAAAACCGGATGTGGCCGCGATTTCTTTATCTGTCAAAGACGAGTTAATTAGGGGGTTTTCTCCCTTTGGACAGTCCGATGCAGGCATCTAATTTTCGAAACCAAAAACACATGTCTAGATTCTATTCTACATATTCGGCTTAGATACATGTGCACTTATTAAAGTCGCCAGCTATCCGCCGCGTGGAAAACAAACGAACTCGATTTGAAATTCTGTTGCGACTGAAAACTCCCCAAAACACCAGCGGCTTGTCGTGGCTTCTGCGCATGCGCGGATTTTCGCACGTTGCGGCGATCACTGCTATTTGTTTTGTTTACACTCGGCGATTCGACGCTGATCGAGCTGCTACGTTAATATCGCTTGGAAATTAAGGTTAATTTAATTAAATTTCATTATTTTAGTATGTAATTCTGTTAAATATGATCGCATTCAATAGATTTCGGCGTAATCGGTCCCTAACACTGCCGGGCACAAGCTGAGAACCAGCGAATCTTGTCACTGTGTGAGCCTGTTGCCGGCACAATTTCAGCCAATCACAGCGGCGATTTGTATATTCGGGTGTAATCGATTATTCAACTCGGGTCACTCGAGCCACTGTTTTGTTTACACTCGGCGATTCGACGCTGATCGAGCTGCTACGTTAATATCCCTTGGAATTTAAGGTTAATTTAATTAAATTTCATTATTTTAGTATGTAATTCTGTTAAATATGATCGCATTCAATAGATTTCGGCGTAATCGGTCTCTAACACTGCCGGGCACCAGCTGAGAACCAGCGAATCTTGTTACTGTGTGAGCCTGTTGCCGGCACAATTTCAGCCAATCACAGCGGCGATTTGTATATTCGGGCGTAATCGATTATTCAACTCGGGTCACTCGAGCCACTGTTTTGTTTACACTCGGCGATTCGACGTTGATCGAGCTGCTACGTTAATATCGCTTGGAATTTAAGGTTAATTTAATTAAATTTCATTATTTTAGTATGTAATTCTGTTAAATATGATCGCATTCAATAGATTTCGGCGTAATCGGTCCCTAACACTGCCGGGCACAAGCTGAGAACCAGCGAATCTTGTTACTGTGTGAGCCTGTTGCCGGCACAATTTCAGCCAATCACAGCGCAGCTTTTGCATTGCAAATGGCCGCCGCCTATGGGGGCGGCCATTTTGAAGACAACAAACTGCCATTGCAGTTCAGACTAGCACTGCCCTGGTCCCATACTCTCCCCACACATACTTGGTTCATTTAAACATAAAAACTAAACAAGATTGTGCTTGGAGAGCATTTGTCGGAGTACGCACAGTGTCCCAGCGAGCTATAGCTGGTCCCTTTAAGCGGTTGTCGCTCCATAGAAGGTAATAATATTAAATCAGTTTAAAGTTGCATAGTCCGATGAAAACATCAAATTTTCAAAACCAAAACACTTATCCAGGACGTAAAACTTCAATAACCATCCGCACGGGAGGTCTGCGCTCTACCTATTTTGCCACCACTTCCGGTTGTTGGTGATGTCACGCACCTGGTCTCCTATTAACGGTGAGTAGTTGGGATTGGCTGGCCAGTGCCAATCTAACGCCACCAGGTGCAGGCTGGAGTAATTAATTAGGATTATCCCATTATTAATGTGCGACGTAGCGCCGACAGAGAATGTCGTCAGTAGGACATGATCGTGAATTATGGACGATTCGAGATCCATGAAAATGTCAGTGTCCGTGAATAAAACATGCCTTAATTTTTTTTGTGTGTGTGGGTAAATATGTGTATTCTGCTGAATAAGTCTTTTGTCATAATTATGCTTTTTCTTTTATTTCTGAATTAGATTGAAAGCAGTGATTGTAATCTGCAGCGCCCCCTGTGTGGATTTCAAAGGCATTAATAATAATAGGATAGGACAACGACTGGTTAGTTCAGTATCAAGATAATGTGACTGAGTGAGATATCAGGTCATGGTGCTGCTGGCCTCATTTCCCAGTGTAGCAGCACTATAAAGTCGTCATGAGTGCGCACTGTCACTTGCTATCCGGACCGCACTTCGTCCACACCTCTCTCTATCTCCTCTCCACTGGCCTTGCTCCTCCTTGATATGTCTGAAAAGAGTTCCAGGAGGGGGAGCCCGCCGGTATTTCACTTTCTACTCTTACTCTGTTCGTGTCTATGGCTCGCTGGTTGGTCACCATAGAGCAAATAGACATGGTCCTTTGACTCAACTCTCCTAATTTCTCTTTCCTAGACTCTACCCTTTCTATTTCTCCCAGGCATACTTCTCCCCCTGACCAGGGTGTTGTGTGCTTGGGTGGGGCCCTGTACCTTTATGTTTCTCTCACTTTGTTCTCATTGCTGGAACCACTGCTGCACCCATCTTTACCCGCCCTTCCTCGAAACCCTTTGTGATATTACTGGATGCCCGGCCACGTTTGGGACACCAGATAATATGACAAAACTCTCCCCGTCATTATCTCTTATCTGTCAACTCATTTAACCAATATGAAGGAAGAATGAAGACAAGTCACTCAGATAAACAGTGGGGAAGTTGTGCTTTATTAACACCGACTTCTGTCCACCTACCAGTGACCTACCATCCACTCCCCTTACCTTCTAGCCACACAAGATATCATTACCTCTTTAGCCTGTATAGAAAGCAGTGTACACAGCCCATGGGACAGGAGTCCTATGGCTGTGTTACACTCAATTGGAATATATGAATTTAGCCAGCATCAGACAGAGTGTCTGGGGTTCCTGCTCAAGAGTAGGTGTGTCTCACTCAAGAGCCAGGAGTAGAGTGATCTCTCTCCAGGGGGTCTGGAGCAGAGCCTAGAGTTAAGATCTTGGTTTGAGGCTAGTGTGGCTAGAGGGCCAATGGGAAGTGGGTGACTGGGCAGTCCTCAGCCAGCCAATCAGGCACCTCCACAGTCTGGGTGGGTGGCACCCTCCCCAGTAGGGGTGGCTGTCACTCAACCCAGCTGCAGGTGGTGCCCTGTGTGTATATGCAGATTAGGCTGGTGGGCCCACCCAGTGGTCATGTAGGGACAGGTAGCTGCAAACAGTTACAATAGATCTCTGTTAAAATGGTCATTTCTCCAATTGCACTCTTTATGAATGCATTGAGAAGTATTTCAACACTCATGTACTGTCTCTTATTTAGGAACATCTCCTCATTAATCTTAGGCATCATGTATGAACATATATTTCACATAGCTTATATCATGTCATAATGGGAGTGGGATATTATTACTTTTAGTTTACATAACATCGTCCACACTCCATCGCCCAAGAATAATAATGCTGTCTACCAATATACAATTCTAAACCGAAAATCCGTATATTTTTACACCTTGCTGCTGTCTGCTGGATACAAGTGCTCAACTACCGCCAGACCGAAGAGATTCGGTGCTGCCCCAACGCTTCACCATTACAACGTTATAGAAGATGTCCCCAGCTTCTACAACCGCCCCTACTGAAGATTAATCTTCAACCAAAGATTGGGCCGATTTATCGGAGCCTCTCTATAATGTTGCAGTTTTGCAACCAGTAACCGTCGTAAGGTTACAAACCACCCCAAGCATGCAAGCACTGTCATAGGTCAGTACCCATGCTGATATGACTTTAGATGTTTCTAGGATGTAAACCACAAACAAACAAACTTCCTATATGCATATCCAGCAGTGCTGCAGTGTTGTTGTTTTTGGGGAGTTTTCACTAACATTGGTGCGCTGAAGGCTGCAAATCTGCAGCACTGAATAGGCACCACTGAAAGCGGTCCCATGTGGTCGGGAGTTGGCTTCCGATGGGTAATGGTCAGAGAAATTGGGGGGGGGGAGGGGGGTGGAAGGAAAAAGGCAGGCTAAGAGCCCAACCACAGTCCTCTGAGAGGGCCGGGGGAGGCTGGGTGGTTGGTGTAGTTTTATACCCCAGTAAGACCCTAGGTCATACCAGGATGTGCACGGACTTGTGACAGTGTGCACTCATGGTGACTTTATAGTGCTGCCCAACTGGGAAATCAGGCCACCGGCCCCATGGCCTGATGTCCCACACAGTTACATTATCTTGACAATGTGCGCCCAGACCCTGTCCTGACCTCATAACGCCTAGCGCCAAGTAGTAACAGGTTTACTCCCCCCCTCCCACACACAATTCCAGCCTCCACCCTTCATCCCTCACTCATCCACAGTAGGAGACTAGACGGTATGGTCGAATGAGTTGAGCGTCCGTCTCCAGTCTTGGTAGATCATGGGATTCGAACGCTGGTCGAGTCAAACAAATGACTTAAAAATTGATATTTGTCGTTTCCTAGCCTGGCGCTCGGCATTAATAGGATAGGACAAGGACTGGTTGGTTCAGTGTCAGGATAATGTGGCTGAGTGGGATATCGGGTCATGGTGCCGGCGGCTTGATTTCCCAGTGGGGCAGCACTATAAAGTCGCCATGAGTGCGCACTGTCATAAGTCGGTATCCGTCTTGATATTACCTTAGATGTTGCCAGGATGTACAACTCTAACAACCAACCAGCAACCACGTTGGCTATACTTAGTATCTGTTTGTCTATTTGTCGATTTGTGTTGTGAAGGCTGTCAGTGATTTGAGAACAACGGATTTGCCCCAGTTTGATTTTGTTTTAGTATTGGAGGCATTCGACTGGGCCTCTCTATGCAAATATCAAAATATTTCCTTACAAATTCCTATTCGACTGGGACCGGAAGTGGGTTTATATATGTATGATTCGAATGTGTGTTGTGGCTTCATCCGCTCCATCCGTAAATCTTGCGGATAGAAAGGACCCAGTTGAATGCCTCCAATGCCAAGCGCCAGGCTATGTAGCGACAAGTATCAATTTTGTAGGTCACTGCTTTGACTCGATCAGGATTTCGAACTCCCGACCTTTCGCATGGGAAGCCTGCGCTCTACAGATTCGGCCACCGCGTCCGGTCACATGCGATTCGGTTTTTGAAAAAAAATAAAAGGGTTATTCCCTTAAAAACAGGGCACCAACTATTTGGATTCCATGTTACAATGCTGATAATTAATTGATAGCAAGTTTGATTGATAGCAAGTCAAATAATTATTGTTTCCTCTGTGTATTTAGTATATTATCATTGTTACATATATTTAATTTATCCCACAAGGCATACTTGTGTATGATTTTGTGCTGAAGTTAAAATGTGAAAATGTACACATCGGCACCACGCATTTAAAACTTAAAATTTTTTTTTTTTTCAACACTTTCCTCATAAGATGTAACCTTATTTGCTTAACTGTAGATCAATAAAACTTTGTTTGACTTTGTTGTGTATGTTAAAATAATCTTCAGGAGGTCTCTTTTTAATTTCCATGTTACATAAGCGGTATTGCTCAATTTGTAAAAGATCTAAATCAAAAAGTGGAATAGTTTTTTTTTCCCAACTCTAACTTATAGGAATATGGATTGTGCAATTATTTGGAATGCTTTTTTTGCTATTATGTGTGGTATAAGGTATCTTGTGCAAATATTATTCTGGGAATGTTCTAGAAGGTATTGGTTGGTACTGCTGGAGCTGCCTGGAATGCACCTGAGTCTGTGTTAATGGTGGTGCATTGGTCAGCTTGCGGGGTATATAGCTGGTGGCAGAGGTGCCAGAGGCCAGTTGGTCACAGGATTTCTTTTGGAATGCCTTTTTGCTATTATTTGGAAGGTTTTCACTTTCAGTTTCCGTGAAACCTCCCTGCCTCAGTTTGATGATGAGTGAGTGCATAGCCTGCTAATCTGTGTTATTCATCGTGTGCCAGTTAATTGCACAAAGCATTGATACAAAGTTATATAATGTGCAACTCAAACAATGCCATTTTATTTATTTTTCTTGAAGATTTATACTGCCTATCATGGATATTAGGTATGCAGGTATAGCAATACCTCAGGGAGTTTGACGCCCCTGCCTTGCAGAGTTCTAAACCACTGCCTTGTGGTACAGGTCCTTGAAAGAACCGAAGGCTAAGGGAGCAAACCCTAAACAGAAAACCATGTCACTGTGGCAGCATTAAGGGCGGTTGATGTATGGAACTCCCAACATCTCCCGACCAGCCACTGCAGGGACAAATAGTTTTGCGCCTGTCTTGACATGTTCTTGCCGGTGTGAAACCTCTATTTGCTCCCCGAGAGAGTGCCGCTGGTAACTTGCAAAAGCCAGCAGCACTTCAACACTTTTGCAGGCAGCTTTCATGAAATGTAAGGCTACCAAAGCAGATCCTCTATTCTCAACTGTCTTCTGGCTACAGAAAGAGAGGGCGCCCCCCGTCTCCGGTTCAAAGATACCATCAAGAGAAACCTGAAGCTGAGAGACATTAAGACCGACTCATGGACACAACTCTCACAGCAGAGAGCTAAATGGAGAGCGGCAGTCAAGTAATGAAAGCAGTCTTTGTCGCATCGCGACCGACAGCATGATGATCATGGATAAGTCTGAATAGACTTGTTTTCACCATTAGACAGTTTGTGGATAGAAAGCCAGAGTCTACACTTTTACCGACCCAAGGGATTTTTAACCTCCCACACCACAAAGACATGGTATGAGAGCAACTGGCCTTTGATGACACTGTAAGTTATACACAGCAGTGGAAATCCAAATTGGCAGCGATGGGGGGGCATGGGGAATCAAACCACCGACCTTCAGATTAGGAGTCTGACTTGGAAATAAGTCAGACACTCTAACCACTCCGCCACAGAGAATACCTATTACCAATTATTATTTCAGTTAGTTCGAGATTACATTCATCACAACAGGCAGGTTTTCATATGTAGATAACATGATGCAAAGACTTCATCCCTTGCTGCATCTTTATCATGGACTTCCCATCCATCAGGTCTGGCCAAAGCCATCTTGCAAGGGACATGTCACTTGACATGGTGCTGGCAGCCTGGTATCCCAATGGGGCAGCACTATAAAGTCGCCATGAGTGCGCACTCTCACAAGTCGGTACCCGTTCTGATGTGGCCTTAGACGTTGCTAGGACGTACAACAACAACAGACAAACAAAAAACTTTATTCGCTGAACCAATAAAAAAAGATTAAAAAAAGATGAACAAAAGGAGAGGGATATTGGCTTTTTTTTTTTTTTTTTTTTTTTTTTTTTTTTTTTTTTATTGAGGCTGTATTTATACTGTCCATAGCATATAAGCCTGGGTATTCAGGCTTGTTTTCAATGCTGGCCAGCTGTAGTGTTGGTGTTGTCTTATCACACAGTAGCTGCTGATAAGGTATTTGATTGCCTGTATTTCAGTAGCAGATAGATAGTTGGTTGGTTGGCTTTTTAGCCCTCCCAAACCATATTTGATGTAATTTAGTGAGAAATGATCATATATATATATAATTATATATTGACTATGTGATAATGGTGATTATATAGGGATAATCACCATTATCACCGAGACGAATAGGTAGTGATGTCGATGGCAGCTTGTCAACCCCATCTGCAAATTGGGTTAGCCCACCAACTGTTGCCCGGATGTAGGTAGACATGCCACCTTTTACTTCCAACATTTTCTTATATATATCCATATTATAGGGTCTTTGTGTAAACATAGACACTAATAGTAATAACTGAAACGTACAATCCTCCAAGCATTGTTTATCCCATCATTACTAACAACCTACTTACTCAAACTACTTCATGTAGTAAAAAAATAAAACACCCGATGTATTACCATTTTAAGCATAACCCTACAAGCTAACCACACTCTATCTAACAGAATAAACAAACCATTCTTCTAACACTCCATCTCAAAATGTTAACTCCAACAACAAGATAATTTTGAAATTCACAACATTGTAGGCATACAAACCTATGAAGGGAAACTATGCACCTAACCACTCTGTAATGTAAAGGTCTAATCAATAGAATGATTACAACATATAACTACTGTTTTTATATATGAATTGTCAAACTATACCATCTGTAAGTCTTTGAATGTTTAATATTGTTATTTCAGCTGATTTGAGCTAGCTGCTGATGACAATATCAGACTACATATACATATATTGTAAATAACTGTATTGTCACATGGCTGGAAGACCAGTGCCACGGCGCTGACAAAAGACTCTATTCAATGAATAAACTATATTCACAAAAAAAACCTTTAAATTAGTGTCAAAATCGCAGCGAATTATAAATAACTATGAAGTGATCTTACTGAACTATATTTAGTCACATCACAACGCGGAGTGATTTTGGGTGTCCAGGACATAGTTCGGACTGAAGTGGCAGACAGACACACTGCTCCCAAATGCCCCTGTAGTTCCAGGGCAATTTGCCCGCTAAGTACCTAGCCACTTTCATGGGTGTATGCCCCTGTTTGGCCTAATAACATATGTGCATATTAGTACCGTGCGCATAGGTCAAAATGTATACCCACATGCAGACTTGAATAGTTCTATATGACGCATGTAAATACACACATATATATATATATACTATTTAGATATATGCATTAAATATATGCATATATATGGTTATATATGTGTATTATAATGTATTATAATAATATAAAGGAACGGAGCAATTCCAATATTGATATCATATTCATTGTACGATTATTTGCGTGTATTCGGGATTCGCGCACCCACCCTGTTATATGCGCGCGATTGGGGCGCCAAATGTTTGGTGCGGAAATGATTCAAACCACTGTCACTTTGCTCACATTTTTCTTTTTGGTAGGGCATATTAGTTCCAGCCAGAGAACTAATAAAGAACTCAGCCCAACTCTGCTTTGTCTAACCTCATTGTCTAGTGGCTTGTAGACATATACAGATAATTGGGTGAAATGATCACGGAGGTGGTCATTTGCTGTCATTACCGGGGGCAGGGAGGAAGCTCGGGAAGCCCCCTCCCACCTGCCAGCACTCACCTCCTGCCAGGTGGCCTCACTCCCCCTCAGCCAATCAGAGGCCTTCACCCCCCCCCCCCCCCCTACTCTTCCTCACGCCTCTGCCTGCACCTGCCTCTCCACTCTTCCACTGACCCTCGTCAGCGCCACATCTCTCCTCAAAAAACATGCCATGCCTATATCTTCAATGGTCATTTATCAATACCTTAGATAAGGTCATGCCGTCATGTCGCTACTCCATAAATAATCATACCTGGATTGATGAAAACACTCCCCAATTGATTGACAATTAACCATCACCAGACACTCTATCATCTATCTCAATACTCACTGAACTTGCGTGATTCACGATTAATAATCACAAACTACTGTTACATTTATGTCACTACTGTATTGACTTGTCCGTTCATAAAAACCACTGTACATATGTTGATCTTCAAATTACCATTTATACATAGCTTCATGCTCATGTCAGCCTTCGCCGCGGGTTACCTCGACCATGTACAACCTAACCCCGCTTGAGCCCTTGACGATGTTTGTGGTGAGAATAAAGCTGTGTCATTCCCATTCATGCTTCCGCGTTACTCCCTGCCCGTGCCGGTAATGAATGTATATATATATTAATTTATTATCTGTATATATCTCTTTATTATCTGTATTATCTGTATATATCTGTATATGTGATGGATAAGCATTATGCGAGTATAAAGCCGCATAAGGGATTTTTGTATATGTTTTATTATAGTATATTACTCCGATACTATATTATTAGCCAATGGGCTCTCTGCATGTATTTGATTCCTACTCATACGGGTACTGGTGGCTCCACCACCGCCCAACCATACTTCCGGCGCTACCATTGTCACTTCCGCCCGGAACTTGTCTTGTCTCTTTTGTACTGTAGCTTGTCTTTATATGTATACGAGCCTGTCTCAAAAGGTGATAACTCTTTATTTTTGTCCATTGTAACGATTGACACAAAATAGCACAGAAACGGTTACACTGAAAACACAAGGATACTTGCTTCAAATCAATATGTATTCTATTGGGATTATAGCGAAATAGCGAAATAGTGAATGGTAGACAGGAAGTGTGAACACTTATTTGTCTCTCATTTTTGCTTGAGTGCAAGTAAATAAGCAACACAAGGAATAATTAGTAGCATGTGGTGAATAAGGGGTCAAATCATCAGCCCATGCTTTTTCTAATCTGTTCTTGAATGAATTTATTGACTCGGCATCAATAACATTTTGTGGGAGACTGTTCCATATATTTATGATCCTGTTTGAGAAACTTTGAAATGGCTCTGGGTTTTACTAGTTTGAGAGTATGACCCCGACTGCCTTCTCTTTTATTCAAGGTGAAAAATTGGTTCATATCTATTTGATCAAAACCTTTCATAATCTTAAATACTTCAATTATGTCACTTCTTTTCCTTCTGTAGGAAAGGGTATATATATATATATGATGTATAAGCCTTATAGAAGTATAATTAATCAGAAGCTTTCACACCTTAATATATTCTAAGTCATCTACTATACTCATGTGTTATTAAATTGTTCATCTATTATGCAACCAGGTCGATTGTGTCTCCCCCTGCCTTCAAACGCTGTATATTGGGCAGAGTGAGTGAGTGCTGCCAGACAAGTTAGAGTCTCCCACAAAATGGTATTGATGCCGAGTCAATAAATTCATTCAAGAACAGATTAGAAAAAGCATGGGCTGATGATCCAGGGAAATTTGACCCCTTATTCACCACATGCTACTAATTACTCCTTGTGTTGCTTATTTACTTGCACTCAAGCAAAAATGAGAGACAAATAAGTGTTCACACTTCCTGTCTACCATTGGCTATTTCGCTATATATGATTTTAAAACATCAATAAAAAAACTTCCTACATATTTTGTTCCTTATACTTTTCATAGTCATGTTCAGATTTGATGTAAGAAATAAGGGAAATAAAATAAACTGGGTGCAACTTTGGTCCTTTTAGTTATGAAGTGTTTTTATACAAAAAAAACCCATTTTATAGTCAGCCATTTGTAACATGACATATGGGACATGGTTGGATCCTTACTGACATCTTGTATTGCATTGATATATCAAACAAAACAGTTCCCAAATCAAAAAGGAAGTATTTATTAACATGTAAGCATGTTTAAATCTAGTTATGTTAAATTTTATGTAGCAGGTCACAGTGCAGTGGGGAGCGGGACATAGCTCAGGTGGTAGAGTGTTCACCTGTGAAGGTGTGGGTCATCCTATCGATACTGCTCAGTGGATACATTTGCAGTTTGGGATATTTTCCATTCCAACCAGTGGTCCATAGCTGGTTCACCAAAGGCTGTGGTATGTGCTGTCCTGTCTGTGGGAAAGTGCATATAAAAGACCCCTTGCTGCTTATCAGAAAGAGTAGCGTATGTGGCGGCAGCGGGTTTCCTCCAAAGAAATATGTCAGAATGACTATATGTTTGACATCCAATAGCTGATGATAAAAATCAATGTACTCTAGAGGTGTCGTTAAATAAAACAAACTTTCTCACTGTGCAGCATACTCTGTGGAAAAGGTCATAAAAGGATTTCCACCACCAACGCACCTTCTGGTGTTAGTGGTGGGAACTAATGTTGCGGGGGAGCTGTGGGTGGCTGCTCAGTGCGCATGCTCTGCAGAAAAGGTCTATTGTAGAAGGGAATATGAACATTAAAATTAGCTACCTAAAAGATGTTTTGTTTGTTGTTTTACGTCCTTGCAACATCTAAGGTCATATCAGGACGGGTACAGACTTGTGACAGTGTGCGCTCATGGTGACTTTATAGTGCTGCCCCACTGGGAAATCAGGCCGCCAGCACCATGACCTGATATCCAACTCAGTCACATTATCCTGACACTAAGCGAACCAATCCTTGCCTTATCCTAGTAATGCCGAGTGCCAGGCTAGGAAGCGACAGGTATCAATCTTTAAGTCAATGGTTTGACTCTACCAGGGTTCGAACCCACGATCTCATGGTTTCGGATACCCCGATCTCCGAAAACAGGGGGCGGACACTCAACTCATTCTGGCACGCCGTCTGGTCTACATAAAAGATAATGGTAAGCTGATAGATAAACTATGTGTACAGTAGAACTAAAAAAATAGAGGTCATTTGTTTGTTCAGGTTTTACATCATGGCAACATCTAAGGTCATATCAGGATGGGTACCGACTTGTGACAGTGTGCACTCATGGCGACTTTATAGTGCTGCCCCACTGGAAGACCAGGCTGCCAGCACCATGCCCCGATGTCCCACACAGCCACATTATCCTGATGTTTAGCAAATCAGTCCACACACTATTCTAGTGCTGCTGGTCAGCAGGCAGTATGACACATGTGTTTTGTAAGTCATTAGTTTGACTTGATTTTTGACTTTCTTTTGTTCAAGTGTTTGTATTCCTCTGAATAACATGTCGTCAGTGCTAATGCACTGGTACTCCAGCCCTAATGTTTGTTTGTTTGTTGTTTTACGTCCTAGCAACATCTAAGGTCATATTAGGACGGGTATTGACTTGTGACAGTGCACACTGATGGTGATTTTATAGTGCTGTCCCACTGGGAAACCAGGCTGCCGGCACCATGACCCGATATCCCACTCAGTCACATTATCCTGACACTGAGCCAACCAGCCCTTGCCCTATCCTAATAATACCGAGCACCAGGCTAGGAAGCAACAAGTATACATTTTTAAGTCATTGGTTTGACTCGACCAGGGTTCGAACCCACGACCGCACGATCTACCAGCACGGGAGACGGACGCTCTAACTCATTCGGCCATCCCGTCTGGTTCCCAGCCCTAATGAAAATTGCCACTACACAGTAAACAAAGCTACAACAAAATAGATAGACAAGACAATTAGCAAAGCATCGATTGGGGTTCGAACCCACAACCTTCCACATCAGAAGCCAGTCCGCGCGGTGATCTCACTGATTCGGCAACACGTCAGTTCAGACAGGCAGAGAGAGAGGGAGAGAGAGGGAGAGAGAGCGAGACAGGCAGAGACAGTGAATGAAGAGAGATATACAACAAGTGATATAGGCCCTACAGCAAGAGTGAGAGACAAGAAGAGAGAGAGACAAGAAGAGAGACCACAAAAGAGAGACAAGAAGAGAGAGACAGCAAGAGAGAGAGACAAGAGAGAGATACAAAAAGAGAGAGACAACAAGAGAGAGTCAACAAGAGAGAGAAACAACAAGAGAGAGACAATAAGAGAGAGAGACCACAAGAGAGAGACAAGAAGAGAGAGACAGCAAGAGAGAGACAAGAAGAGAGAGAGACAAAAAGAGAGACAAAAAGAGGGAGACAACAATAGAGAGACAACAAGAGAGAGAAACAACAAGAGAGACAATAAGAGAGAGACAACAAGAGAGAGACAACAAGAGAGAGACAACAAGAAAGGGACACAACAAGAGAGCGACAATAAGAGAGACACAACACGAGAGAGAGACACAAATCGAGAGACAACAAGAGAGAGACATCAAGGAGACAACAAGAGAGAGAGAACAAGAGAGAGAACAAGAGAGAGAGAACAAGAGAGAGACACCAGAGAGAGCGCGAGCTAGCGAGACACAGCAAGAGAGACAGCAAGAAAGACAACGAGAGGGAGGAAATGAGAGACACAATGAGGGAGAGGCAATAAGAGAGACAAGACACACCATGAGAGAGACGGAAAGAAACAGAAAGAAAGATACATCGAGATAGAGAGGCAATAGGAGACACAGTGAGAGAGACAATGAAATGGACAACGAGAGAGATAGCAAGAGATAGAGAGACCACAAGAGAGACAGCGGGGGAGACAATGAGAGAGTGCCAGTGAAAGAGGCAGCGGGAGAGACAGCAAGAAGGACAGTGAGAGAGACAACGAGAGATAGAGTGAGAGAGACAATAAGAGGAATAACGAGAGAGAGCAAGGGAAAGACAGCGAGTGAGAAACCACACAAGAGACAGGGAGAGAGAGATAATGAGATAGAGACGATGAGAGTGACAATGAGAGAGGCAGCGAGAATGACCCTGAGAAACAGCGAGAGAGAGACAGAGTGAGAGAAACAGAGAGAGGGAGACAATGAGAGAGACGATGAGAGAGACAATAAGAGTGACAATGAGAGTGACAATGACAGAGAGAGACAGCGAGAATGGCAGTGAGAAACAGCGAGAGAGACAGAGTGAGAGAAACAGAGAAGGAGACAATGAGAAGGAGATGATGAGAGAGAGACAATAAGAGTGACAATGAGAGAGACAGCAAGAATGACAGTGAGAAACAGCAAGAGAGAGACAGAGAGAGAAACAGCGAGAGAGAGAGAAAATGAAAGAAAGATGGAGACAGATATACAGGGCGGTGTGGCAGTTTCAGATCTGAGTGGGTTTGGAGTCTTCGCTCGGGGTTCTGTGCATGCATGTATTCGATTAACACAACCCAGGCGACTTGGGTCACCCGCATTGCTAGAAATTCAAATAGGACACCGAGAGTGGAGTTGACAAAAACAAGTGCCGTTCACTAAAAGGATCTTAGCTCAATAATATATATTTAGCGAATTGAAGAGTTAATGCCTTGACCACATTTATGCGTCAAAAAGTCACTCGGGTCACCTGAGTGGATTAATCGAATAAACTGAAATGCCATTTTAATGCATACGCAGAACCCCGAGCAAAGACTCCAAAACCACTGAGATCTGAAACCGCCACAGCGGCAAACAAACCGATGACCAAAACGGGTAATGTTTTCAAAAGTAGGCAACAATCCAATCCAACCCACCCAACCACTCTCCGTTTGCTACCGCGATAGGTTGGAGAGTGCAGGCTCCGCTTGGAGTCTTGGAGTGAGCCGTGGTACTTCAGCGTCCCGCCAGGGGTTCGTTCGGTAGAACGCAGCAGACATTTGTCCGGACAAGACGCACTGAGCGGCGAGAAACGCGACGGCAGCAGATATCTGATTCAGACACTGTGTCTTCTACTCTGTTACACACGTCACCATGTGGCAGTTCGTGGCCCTGTTGGTGACAATGACAGTCACAGTCTGTCTGACTTCCTCTGTGACGATCAAACCTTTGTGGAAGGATTGTGGTGAGTTTTCTTATGTTTCTTTGCTTAAAGTTTTGAGTTTCTGTCATTTTCTGACATAAGTATATATATAAGGCTTTTTTTGTTTTTGTTTGTTTGGTACATTAGTTGCTTAAAGTTGCCTAGTCCGATGGTTTTGAATTTCTGTATTTCTTCTGAGATAAATATATTAGATCGATCACTAGTATCTACTTTGCATTAGTTCAAAGTTACTTTTATTTTAAATGGTAAACTTTTGAGAAATTTTGAGTGCAAACATGGAAAATTAGTTTTGGCATGCTTGCCAAAGCTCTGACACCATAGACTTCTTCAGTAACGGGTTCTGTTAAATTGACTCAGTATTGCCTTCTACACAGAAACAAATGCTTAATAAGTGCATCAGTATCTAAGTTAGATATGTAAAATCAAATCTAGATAATTTGTTTGGTTTTGAAAATTTGATATTTCATCGGACTATGCAGCTTTAAGCAGGGGAAATTTCAGTCGCAGACGACTGGTCTTCCTCATTCCACTGCTCCTTGCCCTATCCTACTAATGCCGAGTGTCTGGCTAGGAAGCAACAAGTATCAATTTTTAAGTCATTGGTTTGTCTCGACCAGGATTCGATCTCACGATCTACCAACACGGGAGACGGACGCTCTAACTCATTCGGCCATCCAGTCTGGTTACAATGATTGATCATTATAATATACCTTACGACCAGACGGGATGGCCGAGTTAGTTGAGCGTCCGTCTCCAGTTTAGCTAGACCATGGGATTCGAACCCATGGGTTCGAACCCTGGTTTAATCAAGCCAATGACTTAAAAATTGATACTTGTCGCTTCGTAGACTGGGACTCAACATTATTAGGATAGAGCAATTACTGGTTGGCTCAGTGTCAGGATAATGCGACTGAGTGGGATATCTGGTCTTGGTGCTGACACCCTGGTCTTCCAGTGGGGCAGCACTATAAAGTCTCCATGAGTTCGCACTGTCACAAGTCGGTACCAGTCCTGATATGACCTTAGATGTTGCCAGGATGTAAAACTCAAACAACCAACCAAATTAATTGGGCCATAAATAACTCACAGAGAATAGACATTTTCAAAACATAAAGACTAAGAATAGTCCAGTTCGATCATGACGCATGTTGCTATCTGAAGTTTTGTTGGCCTTGTTACCGTCCCTTTAAATTTGCATAATCCGATGATAACACAAAATCGTCGAGCATTTGCTTACACTTGATCCTGCATATCTAACTCAGATACTGGCGCCTTTATTAAACATTTGTTGCTGCATAGAAGGAATACAGCACAACCCCGTTAAACCAACCTCGGTTAAACCAAACGATCGGTTAATCCAAACTTTTCGTGTCACAGTTTCCGCCGTCCGCCAGTTTCCGTGGTAAGCATCGCTTCTGCGCATGCATCAAAATCGAACAGCATTGTCACTAACCTTATAAATTTAATATTATGTTTTTGGTAAAGATGTTTTCTATATGTGTACCAAGCGATTTGTTTCTAGGTGGTGTGGTTTTAGACACATTTCACTTTTTCTGTATTGTCTGTATGAAGATTGCTCATGACCATTGACAATGCCTTGAGTTTGACGGTACGCACAGTGCAAAACATTAGTTTTATTCAAAATTAATAGAAATCAAGAACCCTAACCTTATAAATTTAATATAATCTTTTTGGTAAAGATGTTTTCTATATGTGTACCAAGCTATTTATTCTAGGTGGTGTGGTTTTAGAGATATTTCACTTTTTCTGTATGAAGATTGCTCATGGCCATTCAGAATGCATTTGAGTGTAGGCATACCGCGGAAACTGGCGGATGGCGGAAACTGCGACACCAGCAAAATACTACCATTTATCATATAAAAAAGTTGGTTAAACCAAAGTCGGTTAATCCAAAGTATCGGTTAATCCAAACAAAATTGTCGGGCCCCAGGCCACTTCCGGTACGGTTAAACCAAACTTTCATATGGTTATAAGGTATTCTGAGACTTTTTTATATGATAAATGGTAATATTTTTCAGGGCTGCCAAAAAAAGTTTGGATTCTCCGATTGTTTGGTTTAACCGAGCTTTGTTTAATGGGTGTATACTCTATAAACAAAAAAACAACAAAAACAATCAAAGTCTCCACAGACACTGTATATTTCATTCATAATGCACCCCGTTTTTGCCAAAGCCAAGTCAAATTCGAAGCCAAAGCTCGGTTAAACCAATGATCGGTTAATCCAAACAAATTTCTAGGGTCCCTTCAAGTTTGGTTTAACGGGGTTATATACTGTATTATGTCAATTTAATGTAACTTTTTACTTTTGCAAGTCACACAACGTCCAGCATTTAATGTGTGTAGACTATCTTTATTTTGCATGTTTTCACTTCAAAAAGTTTCAAAGTTAGCTATTTTTCATCAAATTCACTCCAAAGTAAGTGATGTAATGATAAGCTCAATATATATATGGATAGTCATAAACCCCTTATCACCTGTACTAATAAGGAAGTGATGGTTGGGTTCTACTCCCCCCCCCCCTCTCCCCCCTTCCCTGCCCCCCCCCACCCCCCCCCCCCCACCCCCCCCCCCACCCCCCGCCCAGTGCACACCCTCCCCCGCATCACGAGTAGGCCTACACATGAAGGACGACCATATCTAAATCCGAGCAAAAACTATTTTGGAACCGGTGTTGCAGTTTCCGCGGCACACCAGTTTGCGAGGGACACTTACATTCAAATGCATTGTCAATGGCCGTGAGCAAATCTCCATACAGAAAAAGTCAAATATCTCTCAAATTACACCACCTAGAAACAACCCACTTGGAACACATATAGAAAACATATTCAATAAATAGATTATATTAAATTTATAAGGTTAGGCTTCTGCACTTCTATTAATTTTGAATAAAACTAATGTTTTGTGTTGCGCGTACCGTCAAACTCAAGGCATTGTCAATGGTCGTGAGCAATCTTCATGCAGAAAATACAGAAAAAGTGAAATATCTCTAAAACCACACCACCTAGAAACAAATCGTTTGGTACACATATAGAAAACATCTTTACCAAAAACATTATATTAAATTTATAACGTTAGTGACGATGCTGTTCGATTTTGATGCATGCGCAGAAATGATGCTTACCGCAGAAACTGGCGGATGGCGGAAACTGAAGTGATGTGTCCCTCACAAACTGGTGTGCCGCGGAAACTGCAACACCGGTATGAATCAACTATAAACAATCTGTGGAAGCCCTGGTTCCAGCATGCAGTGTTTATCTTGGCATAGAGTTGGTGAACTGGGAGAGAATTCACAAAAAAAAAATCCACAAAAGAAAGCTGCGGAGGGCCTGGCTCCAGCATGTAGTGTTTATCTTGGCATAGAGTTGATGAACTTGGAGAGAATGCAAAAATATAACAACAAAAGAAAGATGGTGGACATTGGATGCTCTCGATTTGATTTGTAATGTCTATTAATCTACATAATTTCCATAAATCCTTCACTCTAAAAGTAGCTGGTTATGATAGGTAAGTATTTGAACGATCTATTGAAGCGGCATTGTCCGATTAAAACTAAAACAATTATCAAATTTTGATTCTACCTATCTAACTTAAATACTGGTGCACTAGATACTAGATTTGTCCCCACATAGAAGGGAATACTGCGACATTTCAATAGAACCTGTTATTGTAGAATGCTATGGTGTCAGAGTTTTGGTGTGCTTGCCAAAATTAATTTTGCCTGGTTGCACTTCAAATATCTAAAAAGTTAGACATTTCAAATAAAAGTTACTTCAAGCTAATGTAAGGTAACGATCAACCTAATATTATCTATAAAAAAAAATTCAAAAACTCTAAACCATCGAACTCTGCAACTTTAACATATTAGATTGCAAATTCATGTAGCTTTATCCGTATCCCTGCCTTTTTGTGAGTGATGAATTTATTTACCTCGCTCATAACGGATAAGTGTGTTAACACTTGTTTTGACCGCTGGGCAGCACTAGTCCAATTTGAGTCAAATCTTAAAAATGTTGTTTTAGTAATAATTTAGGTTTTCTTGCTTTTTGTTTATGGCTTGTAAATGTTTGTAAGTTGCAAACAGTCCAAAGTCCAGCCTTTACTATATATTGTGTTAGTCCATATAAATATCATCCTTCCGACACTATAAGATTGTCTAGCAGCCCAGTGACACAGCGCTGTGGGAGTAACTAGAACTAGCTGTGATATATGTGTAATAGACGTCTAGACACGTCTGTAAATATGCTAATGAGATGACGTCATGGAAAGTTTAGCCGGCGGTTCAGTGAGCCCTGGACGGGAATAAACCATTCAGTATCCAGAAGTCAAAGTGTTCAGACGTTGTACTTTCACACTAGCTGAAGCCAGCGTTCTTAAGGCCCGGTCACATACACGTTAGTGGACGTAGTGGAGGCTAACGTAGTTGAGCGTAGTTGAACGTACTGGCATTCATACTTCTCCATCATGCTAACTTGGTAATAACATGGGTGGGCCGTGAGTTCCGATTTAATCTTTGGACATGTTCAAAAGAGCGCTACGTTAGGGGCTGAATTTGCATTTGTGATGATAACATACTCTAGCATACTCTATCATACTCTAATGTACTCTAGCATACTCTAGCGTACTCTAGCATACCCTAGCGTGCTCTAGCGTACACTAGCAGACTTGGACGAAGCCCTGGGTCGCAGCTTCAGTCCGTCCTTGGGAACCAGCGAAACTCAGTATATTCATGCTGTTAGTAGTGTTACTATTTCTCTTGTCACGACCCCCATTATCATTTCTGCATCTAGTCGAAGGTCATTCATTGCCAGGTCACCATTACCCAACACGCTTGGATGTTATCTAGGTCACCACATGACCCATTTCCAGGTCACGCGACTGACCAGGCACTTCTAGGTCAGCAGTCGACCGTTGTAGTGAGATATGTAACTGTTGTTTTGTTTGTTTATTTATGTTTCACGTCCTAGCAACGTCTAAGGTCATATCAGAATTGCTACTGACTTGTAACAGAGCGTACTCATGGCGACTTTATAGTGCTGCCCCACTGTGAGACCAAGTCGTTGGCACCCTGACCCGATATCAGTCCCACACAGTCACATTATCCGGATACTGTGCTAAACAGTCCTTGTCCTATCCTAATAATGCTGAGCGCCAGACTAGGTAGTAACAAGTATCAATTTGATAAGTCATTGGTTTCATTGGTTGGGATTCGAACTCCCGACCTATAACCTATGTAAATCTACCAGTCCCTTCTCTGTGTGACGACACAGAACTACTAATAATAGTCATGGGGTACTCAGCCTAATGGTGATAGGAAGATCAATTCGGACCTACTGGGTTCGATCTCAAATAACCCATTCTGTTATGATACATTGAATAGTCATCATGTAAGGAATACGTGGTAGAATCACGTGACCAGATCTTTAAAATGATGTATCGTATATACTCGAATATAAGTCAAGGAAATTTACCACAAACAAATATCCTATTCTGAGGTCGTCTTATACTCGCGATATCACTTGAGGGAGCATGGATGGCACTCAGGACGACATCTTGTGGCAAGATGAGTCTGACTCAGTCAGTGATGATGACTCTGAGGACATTGACGCTGGTGATGAATATTACAGCGATGCTCTTAGACATGAGCAGGTACTGCATTTACTGGAGAATTCTGATGACGACTCTGATTCTGAAGGTTTTTGAGTGACCAGTGGTGTTGTCATCTTGTTGAATATTTGTGCATTCGTATAAATGAAGTTTAATTTGTCAGTGAATAAAATGAAGCTTGACTTATAGTCGGGTTATGCCTAAGTCGACTTATATTCACATATACAGTAAAACCTCTCTAAATCGACCGACCTTGGGACCGATTTTAAATGGTCCATTTAGGGAGGTGGTCCGTTTAGGGAGTTAGAATATGGTTACAATGGTATTGTTGGGACCGAAATAAAGCGATCGACGTAGAGGGATGGTCCATCTGTAGTGGTGGTCGGGTAGAGATGTTTTCCTATATACGGTAGTTTTCCCCGTCTAGGGTTCTTGTGACCAAATCCGCTTGGTGGCTGGTCCATGCTGAGCCCCTCTGTGGTGTCCAAGGTCACATGCGGGCACAGACCTATATTGAGGATTTGTGTCAAATGATTAGCACCACGTGACAGTGCCTAGTCAGCCATCATGGTGGGATAGAAGCAGTTCCCTTTAGTATCAAGTGTGTGTGAATACTCACTACGACAATCTACTTCTGTTATTTAGAACCATCAATATTCACTCGGGGGTTGAAATAATGTTGTTTAGAAGCATAACTTACTCAATAAGGGAAATTATGGTCAAATTAAACCCAAAATCCGAGTGAAAGTACAGCGACAACAGCAATAATGCTGCCGATGCGGCGGCGGCGGCGGCCTTAATATCGCTAGGATTTGGGGTTTAATTTGACCGAGTTTCACTTATTGAGTAAGTTATGCTCCTAAATAGCATTATTTCAACATCCGAGTGAATATTTATGGTTCTAAATAACAGAATTAGATCGTAGCAGTGAATAGATTTATGCTTTTTGTTTTATTTACATTCGCAATAACGCCGCCGATGTGGTGGCGGCCTTAATATCGCTCGGATTTTGGGTTTAATATGAGCCGAATTTCGCTTATTGAGTAAGCTATGCTTCTAAATGATATTAGTTCAACCCCCGAGTGAATATTCATGGTTCTAAATAACAGAATTAGATCGTAGCAGTGAATAGATTTGTGCTTTTTATTTTATTTACATTCGCAATAACTCCGCATATGCGGCGCCGACCCTCCGAAATAGGCTTCTGTGCTGAAGTGGAAATTTGCACATGGACACTATGCATCTACCCAAACGGTTTTTTTTCAACTTTTTTCTTGTCCGACACAATCTATTTTGCTTAATTGTAATCAATAAAATCTTGTTTGAATTTGTTGTGTGCGTTAAAATAATGTTATGGATATGTGCTAAGATGATCTTATGGATGTGTGTTAAAATGATGTTACAGATGGATGCTACACAGTTAATTTTAATGCCTTTAAGGGATCAAAATAAAAAAGTGAGGGGAAATGTTTGTTAATTCTGACATATGCACAACATAATATTATAAAACTTCATAGTGTAGTGGTCTGCACTGACCTCTCAGGCAAGGAGCCGCATAGACAGGTAGGCATGGGTAGTGTGGTGATGTCAGGGAGCCTAGGTGGTGTAATGGTTAGCACACTGGCCCGGAATGCAAAGAGATGTGGGTTTGAATCCCACTGTAAGCGCAATATTTCCCATTTTCATCACCCCTCACAACACTGGATGCTGTGACCATGATCCTGTACAAGCTATGCGCTGTATGGTTGTTAAACCTACCCTGTGTATGTATGTGTAAGTGCATTGCCTGTATGTATGTAATTGTAAGCATTACAAGACGTGGGTATGCAGGTATTGCAGGTATAGTAATACCTCAGGGAGTTTGACGCCCCTGCCTTGCAGAATTGTAAACCACTGCTTTGTGGTACAGGTTCTTGACAGAACCGAAGGCTAAGGGAGCAAACCCTAAACAGAAAACCATGTCACTGTGGCAGCATTAAGGGCGGTTGATGTATGGAACTCCCAACATCTCCCGACCAGCCACTGCAGGGAGAAATAGTTTTGCGCCTGTCTTGAGATGTTCTTGCTGGTGTGAAACCTCTATTTGCTCCCCGAGAGAGTGCCGCTGGTAACCTGCAAAAGCCAGCAGCACTTCAACACTTTTGCAGGCAGCTTTCATGAAATGTAGAGAGCTAAATGGAGAGCGGCAGTCAAGTAATGAAGGCAGTCTTTGTCGCATCGCAACCGACAGCATGATGATGATGATGAAAAGACTTACAATTCCAGCGGGACGAGTGTAGTGGTCTGCACTGACCTCTCAGGCAAGGAGCCGCATAGACAGGTAGGCATGGGTAGTGTGGTGATGTAATGAAGCCTAGGTGGTGTAATGCTTAGCACACTGGCCCAGAATGCAAAGAGATGTGGGTTCAAGTCACGCTCTAGGCACAATATTTCCCATTTTCATCACCCCCTATGACAATATGAATATGGGTTCTGCTATTATTTAGAATGCTTCGTGCAATTATTTCAAATGTTTTCATTTTTGGTTTCCATGTCACAAATGTGGTGCACAGTTTCTGAGAACGACCCATATATGGATTGATTTTGTAGGCCGTAGCGGGACATAGCTCAGGTGGTAGAGTGTCCACCTGTGAAGGTGTCGGTCATCCGATCGATCCTGCTCTTTGAACCCATTTGCAGCTTGGACTATTTTCTGTTCCAACCAGTGGTCCACAACTGGTTCATCAAAGGCTGTGGTATGTGCTGACCTATCTGTGGGGAATTGCATATAAAAGACCCCTTGCTGCTTATCGGAAACAGTAACCTATGTGGCGGCAGTAGGTTTCCTCCAAAGAAATAAGTCAGAATGACCATATCCTTGACGTCCAATAGCTGATGATAAATATCAATGTCCTCTAGAGATGTTGTTGAATAAAACAAACTTTTTTGTTTTGTAGGCAAGTCTGCGAACCGGTCGCTGTTTCTGACGGAGTTCAACATCCTGCCATATCCCATCGAGCTGCCTGGCAATGTCAAGGTCACAGCTCACATGGAGAACAAGCACCTCATCACAAGCATGAGGCTCCACCTGGTGGTTGAGCGGCAAATCTGGAGAGACTACTACCTCAAGATCCCCTGCGCCCACCACTACGGGTCATGGTAGGTTGCTTGGTTGTTGGAGTTTTACATCCTGGCAACATCGAGGATCATATCACGATGAGTACCTACTTGTGACAGTGCGCAATCATGGCGACTTTATAGTGCTGTCACACTGGGAAATCCGGCTGCCGGTACAATGACCTGATATCCCACTCAGTCATGTTTTCCTGACACTAAGCTAACCAACCTTGCCCTATCCTATTAATGCCGAGCGCCAGGCTCGGAAGCGTTAAGTATCAATTTTATAAGTAATTCGTTTGACTCGACCAGGAACCAAACTCCCAATCTCCCACAGTCGATCCTGCTCAAGGGGGACCCTGCTCTGAATGTCTTGAGTGTATTCGGAAGGGTGTGACGCCGTAAGCGGCCCCCTAAACACCCTGCCGAAATTAGGAGTACACATCATTAAAGGTCTAGCTACGCCCCTGTATGGTTACCATATAGGTAAAGCAGAAGGTCGAGAGTTCGATCCCAGCTGAATCAAACCAATGAATTATCAAATTATGCTTGTCACTACCTAGCCTGGCACCCAGCATTAATAGGATAGGATAGGATAAGGACTGGTTAGCATAGTATCAGGATAATGTGTCTATGTGATATCAAGTCATGGTGCTGGTGGCCTGGTCTCCCAGTAGAGCAGCACTATGAAGTCACCATGAGTGCGCACTATCACAAGTCGGTACCCATAGTGATATGACCTTAGATGTTGCTAGATATGAAGCAACAACGACAACAAAATAACTCCCATAGAATTGGTTGTTTCAATATTTCCAAACTACGAATAAGCATCATAATCAATGTGTTCTAGAGGTGTCGTTAAATAAAACAAGCTTCCCTTTTTACTTTTTTTCAGTGACGTCATGAGTGTGTGCAATGACTTGGAGAACCCGCCAAGGAACATGGTGGAGCCTGTGCAGCAGATGAAGAAGCTCTTCCTAGAAGCTGGTCACGTGCTCAAGTGCCCGGTGATGCCAGGGAAGCTGGAATTTGACAACGTCGAGCATGAGATGCCTGAGGTGCCATCGTTCATCGCCATGGTGGCTGCGGTAAGTGCGAGTGGTGAACTCCTTAGACTAGAGTCATGTCAGAGATGCCAATTGTGGGGGTCGCGAGATAGTAATGATCGAGTGAAAGAAGCCACGAGTGAAATAAGCCTCGAGTGAAATAAGCTGTAAGCAAAAGAAGCCACAAGTGAAAGAAGCTGTGAGCGAAACAAGCGATGAGTGAAAGAAGCTGCAAGCAAAACAAACTGTGAATGAAACAACCCGCAAGTGAAACAAGCCATGAGTGAAAGAAGCTGCAAGCGAAACAAGCTGTGAATGAAACAACCCGCAAGTGAAACAAGCCGTGAGTGAAAGCAGCTGGAAGCAAAATCCATGAGAAAAACAAGCCATCAGCAAAACAAGCCGCAAGTGAAACAAGCCACAAGTGAAAGAAGCTGTCCGCAGCAAAATAAACCCTGAGCAAAGAATGCCACAAGCGAAAGAAGCCATGAATGAAATAAGCCATGAGCAAAATAAGCTGTGAGCAAGCCAAGCTGGGAGGGAAATAATCAGTGAGTGAAACAACCCACTAGTGAAACAAGCCATGAGCAAAAGAAGCCATGAGCGAAACAAGCCACATGTGAAACAAGCCATGAGTGAAAGAAGCTGCAAGCAAAACAAGCCATGAGCGAAACAAGCCTTGAGTGAAAGAAGCTGCAAGCGAAACAAACTGTGAATGAAACAACCCGTAAGTGAAACAAGCCGTGAGTGAAAGCAGGTGCAAGCAAAACAAGCCATGTGCGAAACAAATTATGAGTGAAACAAGCCATGAGCAAAACAAGCCATGAGCAAAACAAGCCATGAGCAAAACAAGCCATCAGCGAAACAAGCCTCAAGTGAAACAAGCCACAAGTGAAACAAGCTGCAAGTGAAACAGGCTGTGAATGAAACACGCCACAAGTGAAACAAGCTGAAAGCAAAACAAGCTGTGAGCGAATTAAGCCATGAGCAAAATAAGCCACAAGTGAAACAAGCCACAAGTGAAAAAGCCATGAGTGAAACAAGTTGAGAGCGAAAGAAGCTGTGAATGAAACAAGCCATGAGCAAAAAATGCCATGAGTAAAGAAAGCCATGAGCGAAACAAGCAGTGAATGAACCAAGTTGTGAATGAAACAAGCTGTGCATGAAATAAGCCCTTAGCAGAACAAGCTGCAAGTGAAACAAGCCATGAGTGAAACAAGCCATGAGCAAAACAAGCCATGAGCGAAACAAGTTATGAGTGAAACAAGCCATGAGTGAAATAAGCTGCAAGGGAAAAAAGCTGTGAGCGAAATAAGTCACAAGCAAAATAAGTGAAACAAGCCATGAGTGAAACAGGCCATGAGTAAAAGAAACCACTAGCAAAACAAGCCATGAGTGAAACAAGGTACAAGCGAAAAAAACAGTGAGCGAAACAAGCCATGAGCGAAAGAAACTATGAGTAAAACAAGCCGCATGCAGTAACAGGTTCTATGAAATTGGCTTAATACGTCGTTCTATGCGGCAACAAATGTTCAATAAGTGCACCAGTATCTCAATTTAATATGCAAAATCAAATCTAGATAATTGCTTTGGTATTGAAAATTTGATGTTTTCATCCGAATCAAAATTGACTATATTTTTTTCAAGTGTTGAAACTACCAGACTAAAATACAAAACAAACAGAAACGCACAAATAAAAATCTACACTATTTAGTTCAAGTGTTGAAACTATCGGACTAAAATACAAAACAAACAAAAACCCACAAATAAAAATGTACTATATTTATTTCAAATGTTGAAACTACCGGATTAAAATACAAAATACAAACAAAAACCCACAAATAAAAATCTATTATGTTTATTTCAAGTGTTGAAACTACCAGACTAAAATAAAAAAAGAAACAAAAACCCACAAATAAAAACCTACTATGTTTATTTCAAGTGTTGAAACTACCAGACTAAAATTTAAAAAACTAACAAAAACCCACAAATAAAAATCTACTATGTTTATTTCAACTGTTGAAACTACCAGACTAAAATAAAAAAAAGAAACAAAAACCCACAAATAAAAATCTACTATGTTTATTTCAAGTGTTGAAACTACCAGATTAAAATACAAAACAAACAAAAACCCACAAATAAAAACCTACTATGTTTATTTCATGTGTTGAAACTACCGGACTAAAATACAAAAAAAAACAAAAAAAAACCCACAAATAAAAATCGACTATATTTATTTTGAGTGTTGAAACTACCGGACTATGTAACTTTACTTATTTAACTTATTTATAACGTAGCTGTTCTTGTTCTTGTCTCCAGGGAAAATACAAGGTTCGCGCTGAGCTCACAGATCCTACACAGGGTAACCAGGAAGTGGGCTGCTTCGAACTGATCGTCGAGACCACGGAACATGTCGATCCTGATGACGAAGAAGACGTTGATGAGGACTGCTTCTTCTTTTGTTAGAGTGAGGATTTTTGACAGAAAAGAAAAGATAGCATATGTGCAGTAAGCCCTCCAACGGACAAGTTGAGAACTACCGTCTGGGTGGTCTGTGGGAAGTGTGGGGGTAGCAGCGGTGTTTGATTCATATGCTAGAACCACAGAGGCAGTGTATACACGATTTTCACGATGCATGCGCAGAGCGTAATCCAGACTTGACTTGTGGGTCACAGAGTCTGTGGAGAGGCAATTGCGGCTCTGTTAACACTGGCTTCATATTGAGCAACAGACACAGTATCTTGTCGGCACAATGTGGATTCATAGAGAAAACATACTTCCTATTTTTAATAATTTTTGATAATTATAGCTGTATCCTATTGATTGATTGAGCACTTTTTGTTGTTAGAGATTCATTATGAATGACTACTGCAGTAATTACTAGCAAAGCCCTGAGCTTCTACCCCCTGCATTCTCGCTTGCTCTCCTGTGGGTTCTCCCCCCCCCCCCCCCCACCACCCACCCCAATGGGCCCCCCTACCCTACCACCACCCTTAACCATCATGACCAAACCATCAACACACCAAACAGCATACACAACTATCAACCTGTTTAAGCACATTGAACATTATATAATACAGACAAAATGTCTCATCAACTATAAACTTACATTATTTTATAAGAGCAAAAATGTAACCCTCAACGATTGTTTGAGTTCCCCCGAGTATACACTTTCTACTCAGTGCTGCTCCCCATTTTTGCATGAACTACAGTGACTGGTGCTGTAAATTATACAGCAGGAGTCACTCCCTTAATTCTACAGGATTGGTGCTCTAACTAATACAGCACTGATCAAACTTAGATTATATAGACTGTCAATTCCAATAGTAAGATGGCTGGAAGACCAGTGCTCCGGCGCTGATAAATGTCATATTCAGATGAATAAATACTTTACCCCCCAAAAAACAAAAAGACAAAAAACAGAGGCCGTTATTGACAGGGTAGACTGTACATAGATACACAGCATAGGTTATACAACCATTCAATGCATAACCTGTATTGGATCCTGGTCACAGCACCATGTCATTGGGTGGTGAAAATTGGAAATATTTCACAGAAAACATGATTCAAATGCACACTTCTTGCCATTCTGGGGCTAGCGTGTTAACCATTACACTACCTACACTCCCTGTCGCACCACCCTATCCACGCCCACCTGTCTCTGTGGCTCCTTGCCTGAGAGGTCAGTACAGACTTGTCTAAGCGGTCAGTGCAGACTGCTCCACTCTTTATTCCCTTCTATGAAGCATCAAATGCTTAATAATGCCTAGGTTACAAATGCTGTGGTCGCCGTACAATGCTACGGTCTGTGGTGTGGCTCGCAATTTATGCAAATGTTACAGCGTTACGGTCTGTGGTTTATCTATTCACAAATCATATGGTCACCATATGGCGCCTTTTTCTTTTTTTGTTCTTGCCGCAAAATCGGAGAAAAGACATTTTAAAGACATTTTGAGACATTTTTGTATTCACAATTTCCATACATTATTGCAAACATATTATTCTGTTAACAATAGTAATTGGGGGGATTCCGGTGGGATTCCGGCCTGCGGCGTTGCGATTTTCCAAAGTTAAGATAACTTCGACTTAAAATAACCCCAACCGCTTGCGGTGAGCAAATAGCCATAAGGTCACCACACAGCGACTGTAACCCATTGTACGGTCACCGTACGGTCTGGCCGATGCAACATGTAGAATTGAATATAAATAAGAGTTTTGTCTTTGGAAATTTGGTGCTTTGAATGAACTCTGCAGCTTTAAGTTAGTAAAACAAAAGTTTGACATTGACCTATAGAGGCCCGACCATATATGTTGCTAGGACAAAATCCCCACAAACAAACAAACAAGCCAATAGACATTGTTTTGTGAGTTGATATTTTTATTCAAAAATAATTGTATTCCTCTGAATAAGATGTCAGAGCCATGCCATCAGTTCCCAAGCCACAATAACAAACACTTGTAATATGTCGGGACTCGGCCATCTGAACCCGAACATTACTATGCTCCACAGGTGTGTTCTGACAACTGTCTGTCAGTCCCCACCTGTAATTACTCTCCACAACTCATAAGGAAGAAAGGAAGACAAGTCGTGCAGGATTGACAGTGAAGAAGTTGTGCTTCATTGGCATCAACTCCTGTTCACCTACTGGTGACCTATCACCGTCACTCCTTACCAACTGCCCACTCAGACCCTCATGACTCTTGCTGGTTTATATCAGAATCAGTGCCTACAGCCCATTGAACCTGAGTCCAATGGTTGTTGCACACAGCTCAGTGTCTTTGGAATAGATGTTGCTAGTTCGAGTGTAGAAAGTGGAGTTCCCTCCAAGAGTGCTTCATCTGGGGTCTGTGTGTCAGGTATAAGGAATGCAGGTGACTGGGCTCACACGGCCAGCATATCAGACACCTTCTACATCCTGGGTGGGCGATGCCCTAATAGGGGACAGCTATCACTCAACCCAGCTGCAGGTGGTGTCCAGAATGTATGCAGGATGGCTGGGTGTGCTTGTCCATCAGTCCTTTGGTAACAGGTAGTTGCAGACAGTTACAACAAACATATATCAATGCTCCTCTCCTTCAATGGCACTCTTTCTGGTGCATGAAGGGAACATTTCAATAATTATTAACTGTCTCTTAAGTATGAACATCACAATCTCGGTCGCTATGTGTTATCACATTTCCACATAGGCGCTTATGTCACAAAGCGAGTGGGGCACCCATTGCTTCTCTGGTATATAATCATGGTCCCCACTCCGTCGCCCGAGAAATCCGTATATTTTTACACACTGTTACACACTAAACAAAAGTTATAACGATATACAGTAAAACGTCTCTAAATCGACCAACCATGGGACCGACTTTAAGTGGTCGATTTAGGGAGATGGTCGGTTTAGAGAGTTAGAAAAATGGTACAATAGTATTGTATGGGTGATCGTTTGGGACCCAAATAAAGCGATCGATATAGGGGAGTGGTCGATCTGTGGAGGTGGTTGGTTAGGGAGGTTTTACTGTAGTTAATAGGTTATGGGTAAATATCACATTATGATGCTATGATAATTTTATTATTTTTTGGTAAGTGGATTTTATTCGTATTTCTCAGTGTTAATAACATGCGAGAGCCATGACATCAGGTATCAAGCCATTATAACAAACATTGAAACACACTAAGCAAAAGTTATAACGATATAGTCAAGAGGTTATGCGAAAATATTACGCTATGATGCAATGTTAATTTTCTTTTGGTGGTAAATGCATTTTATTCATATATCACATCTCAATCCTACTGGTCTATAGGCTTATTTCATATGACGTCAGCATAGGTAATAAGGTCAGTGCGCGCGCAGCTTGGCTGCAGGACAACATAGTCTCACTGTAAACTCAATGGCTATTAGCAATCTTCATACAGAAAAAGTGAAATATCTCTAAAACCAGACCACCTAGACACAAACCGCTTGGCACACAAACAGGTAACATGTTAAACAAACAGATTATATTAAATTTATATGGTTAGGGTTCTGCATTTCTATTAATTTTGAATAGAATTAACATTTTTCACTGCGCGTATCGGCAAACTCAATGCATTGTCAATGGCCATGGGCAATCTTCCTAAAGAAAAAGTGAAATATCTCTAAGACCACACCACCTAGACACAAACCACTTTGCCCACAAACAGATAACATGTTTCCCGAACAGATTATATTAAATTTATAAGGTTATGGTTCTACATTTCTAATAATTTTGAATAAAACTGATATTTTGCACTGTGCATACAGGCAAACTCAATGGCAGTGTACCTTCATTCTGCAGCCAAGCTGCGTGTGCATACACAATGTTTGTAAACATTGAAAGGGATCTATGGGAAACATTCCTTTTCCCTGATTATCGACCAACTTCCGGTTTAGAAAATAATGCCCTTGCCGACTTGGGAGCTGCCCAAGAAAGTTTGCAATATACTCATACTCTCATACTCATCCGCTACTGATTATGGTTAGGCTATAAGCCTGTATCAGGTCGAGGCCTGTCCAACTGTGACTTAACGGGGTCATAAGCGTCAAATACTGGGTGTTTGCAATACTTATACTGCCTCCAATGCTTATCCAGCCTTGCTTTGAAAGCATTCAGGGATGGCGCATCCACAACCTCTGGAGGCAGACTGTTCCAGGCATTGACAATACGATAACTGTAAAGCTGTTGTCTGACACTCTTGTTCGTTCTCCCTTTCTTCAATTTGAATCTATGACCTCTGGTGTTGGTGTCATCCATTTTTAGGTAATCAGCGTCCATAGAGTACATGCCTGTCAGGTGCTTATATGTCTCAATCATGTCGCCCCGAGCTCTTCGGTAGTAGAGACTAGGTAGATCTAAGGCACAAAGTCGATCATGGTACGAGAGATTTTTCAGTGTGGGAGCAAGCTTTGTCGCACGGCATTGGACATTTTCAATTAGTTCCATATCTTTCTTATATCGAGGGGTCTATGCAGTGTTGCCGTACTCAATATGTGGCCGGACATGTGAGGTATAGAGTGCCTTGACGGTATTACTATCTAGGTAAGCATATGAGCGTCTGATTAGTCCAAGCAGTTTATTGGCCTTGTTCACTTTCTGCTCGCAGTGAGCACTGAAGGTTAATCCTGGATCGATATATACACCGAGGTCCTTTTCAAGATCCATTGTTTCCAGTTCTACAGCTTTTCCCTCCTTCTGCATGGTATAAGCAAATTTTGTGTTATTGGTGCCTAGATGCATGACCTTGCTTTTTTCTGCATTGAATCTCAATTGCCATTGGTTTGCCCATTGTTCCAATTTAGTCAGGTCTGTCTGTAATGCCTCGGTGTCCTCAGGTGAGTTCACTGCCATGTACAATTTTGTATCATCTGCAAACATATGGATGAATGCGTGGACTACATCTGGCATGTCATTTACAAAACATATGAAGAGCAGGGGGCCGAGGATACTTCCTTGTGGTATTCCACTCAGGACCCTTGCAATCAAGGATTTAACTCCATTTACCACCACCTGTTGGTTTCTGGCACTTCTTACCACCACCTGTTGGTTTCTGTACTCACTTAAAGCTGCACAATCCAATGAAAGCATTAGTTTTCTAAACCAAACCACTTTGCAGGGATTTAAGCTGACATCTGACTGCGATACTGACGCACTCATTTTACTTTTTTTTAAACACAATTAATTTTTATTCACAATAAATAAACATAAATTAACCTTAAATATTTATTGTAGTTGCTGAGCTAATAAATTTGCAGTCCATCAATTTGGCATGCACAGCAAAATTAATTTTGGTTGGTTTTATTTCAAATATCTCTAAAGTTACCCCTTTAAAAGAAAGCGTAATTAAAACTAAAATAAAGTAGATGACAGTAATCAACATGGTACTTTTATCAATAATAATATTGCAGAAACTTGAACCCATCTGATTATGCAACTTTAACTGTGGCATACTATATATAGCTGCTAATAAATTAGTCAGGATATATATATATATATATTTATATAATATTATATATAACGTTTATTATATATAATATATATTGCATGACATATATTATATATGATATATAAAAAATATATAATATATATCATATATGATATATAAAAAATATATAATATATATTGCATGATATATATTATATATGATATATAAAAAATATATAATATATATTGTATATGTTATTTCATTGTATATATTGTATGCAGGATGTGTATTACGTTACATATTATATAATAAAAAAGCCACATATATTATACATATTATATATATATTATATATAGAATATATATTAATTATATACAATGTATAAAGGTCACTGCGACAGAAGGTAACAAATCATGAGTTGGGCTGAGTACTATTTTTATTAGTCTCTGGCAGGACTGATAAATATGCCCACCAACAAAATTGAAATTCAGTGGGAAGTGAATCCAATATGGCGCAATACAGGTGGCGCCCCATAGGCGCGCGTGCCAAGGGAGGTTGGCGCGCGACTCCAATTCAGTAAATAGCAAATGCGGGCAGTAATAAATACAATACAACCTGTATGTGGCTCCGTTATTTATATTATTATAATTGCTATTATAATACACATAAAGGTCACTGCGACAGAAGGTAACAAATCATGAGTTGGGCTGAGTACTATTTTTATTAGTCTCTGGCAGGACTGATAAATATGCCCAAAACCTTCAGGTCCCCAACCCAACTCAATTAACTTCACCAGCTAACCTTGCTGCCACCCTCATGTCATTCATTATCCTTGCAGTCAGAGGAGTTTTCAAATACTCAAAAATCGCATTGCTACTCCAGTCTCCTCTTGTACGTATCTCTTCCAACGAGGCCCCACACATTGATAAATACGTGCATCCACCTCTTCGTAAAGAGTGAGATGACAATAATTGAACATCTAACCCAACTCGACCTCCAAATATTTTTAGTGTCGACTGGTAAACCTCATAGGATAGGGGGAAATTACCTCCCTTCCCATCTGGCAACAAAAAAGCCCAATCATCCCCCGCGGCCGGCCTATCCTCAAAATGCCTTTCAGTCCAATGGACTGCACATAACTCCAAATCTACACACCGAGCTATAGGAATGATTAATGATCTTTCCAAAAACTGAATTGTTTTTGACTTACAAACTTTCAAAATCATCCCCCATGGGTAGATCTTAAAGTCCTTCCTACGGAGCATGGCTCTTGAAAAAGTTACATTCGACTTCCTCAGCAATCCCCTGAAGCTACAAAGAACGGCCGCCCGCCAAGCAATATGACCCGAACTAGTCGATAATTGAGAAAAAATACATCTTAACATATTTGGCAATAACGGAATGGCCTGCTTAGGTGCATCACCCAGCTCCCTCCGAATTCCTCGCAATGTAGAAGAAATCACAAAGTCTGAATAATCAATGGGTACTGCCCCATTCCTCTTAAGAAAATAATTAAGGCCACTTAGATAATTAATAATCGAGGAATACTTCAACGTCCTAGCCAGCCAGGTCGCATATAACGCCACCTGTGACGAATTGCATGGGATGGGAGCGTGCGTTTCCGAAAACTCCTCTACAAAATTCAGATATTTATTCACCTGTACCTCCCTAGCCGTCACAGAGTTAGGAGCGTAGGATTTTAGCTGGTATTCCTTCTGCTCATCTTTAAGTCTATCGACCCCTGCAAAGAAAATGGCCGTTCAAATAGACTAATACAGCATAAACATCTATTACAATCTGCTTTATATATGACATCTTGCATATAACCATCATTCAATCTACTCAACGCATCCGTTATAACATTCGACTCACTTGCAATGTGTACTGCGGTAAATACAAAGTTATATTTTATGGATAACCAAAATAGTCTTCTTATGTAATGCATTATTAACTTGCATTTCGACCTTCCTGTGGCTACTGCCGACTCCACTGTGGCACTATCCGTCACCATAACAATGGAATCACCCTGCCATCCAGGTGCCCATCTCTCCACCGCCGCATATACCGCCCACATCTCTTGCACATTAATATGGGCGTCCAACACTTTGGTCTCAGGCTGGTCATAGTGGTGACCAACTATCTTCTGCAATTGCTTATCTACTTGCCTGTCATAACATCCTACTAACCAGTCAATATTGTGCATAGCCCCATATCCCCATTTACTCGCATCACTATAAACTGACTTTACTGTTGAAAACTTTCCCAACATTAAAGTCCTTACCATTAAACTCCTTGGCAAATCGACTCCACCAGTCTATGTCCTCTCTGAATGCGGAATTTAACCTAACTTTATAGTATGGACGAGCTACTGTATTTATTAAGTCGTATACTCGACGAGAAAAAGTTCGCCCACCACGCACTACCTTGGCGCAGTGGGCTAACAATCCCGCTAGTCTTTCCAACTTTTTCCTCGTTTCTTTCTTTTTCCCTCTGAAGGACTCCAAAGTTCTACCTAACTTATCTAACTTATCTTTTGGAAGCGTCAACTCCAGCTTTACTGAATCCACTAATATTCCCAAAAATCTAATTTTAGTATTGGGACTAATCAGCTTCTTATAACTTATATAGAAGCCTAGCCTTCTAAGAAGACTAATTAATTTATTTTGACAAATTATAGCATCATTGTAAGTCGAACCGATGACACAAAAATCATCTAGATAATTTACTATACGACTCACTCCCTCTCTCACTACACATCTCACTATAAAATCCGAAACTTTCGAAAAAAACAAATGGACTTGAGGACAATCCCATACAAAGTCTATTGTCCAAAAGGTATACGGGACCCTTTCCATCTCCAAAATCCCAAATTAACCCTTGCCTAGGTCTATCTACCGGGTGAATTGGAATAGCACGATATGCATCTTTTAAGTCTACAGTAGCCAAATAGTCCCCCTGCTCCATGATATCAACGACATCATCTAGACTCTTATAACTGAACTTCAAAGCTACCTTTTCCGTGCAATTATTAATAGATTTATCTTTTGGCCTGCTGCAGTCCACTATTCCTCGCCCACCCCCTTCCTTAGGGATACAAAAAATGTTGTGAACGCATTGAGGCGCTTCATCTGTTAAAGTAATCATATGTTGGTTCAACTCCAACAATAACTTCTGTGTAATAATATCTCTATAAAGCGTGTTACCGATCTTTTTAAATGCAGGTTCATATTCCACTGTACAGTCGATATTGGTAACGTGGAATCCAAAAACTACCCCCCACAAAATATAGACCCAATCAGGATCGGTATCACCTCTTATAAACATCTCACAAATGAACCGACAAGGTTTAAGCTGCATCTGATTGCCTGCTATATAATGCCTACATTTGCATCTACCGTTTATACAGTCACCATTAACCCGAATTACAAATGGTTTACTGTGGGGAAATTCCTTAATATAAAAATCCCAACAATTGTATTCGTCCATTAATGTCTTAACATATAACATGTCATTTTCATTGCTACTGCTATGATTAATCCAACATTGCCATATTCTGCTGACTTGACTATTTATTTGTGATACCTCAGATTTAATAGCATAATTTTCATTCATTTGCTTATTCATTATGTTTTGACCTACTGTCTGGGTATCACTAGCACCTGCAACTTCATTCATTACGACATTGGGGGTATTATAGTTAACTTGGCTCACACCCTTTGGCTCTACTTGAGTACAATTAGTTAATTGCATGCTCAGCGTATTTCGAACCTGGTCAGGAACGCCCACTATTTCCTTCGCGGACACCGCACATGTAACCCCCCTAGCAATTGGCCGCAAGTAATTAACTTCATGCTTAGCATGCAATTCACTGCTAACATTATGCTGCTCCAAGTGTATACTATGTTTTATAACATTGTCGTTTATACATGGCACCGGTGCATTACAATTTGCTGCACCTTCCAAACCTAACACGGGGTTAATATTAGACAAAGCAATATTATTACTGTCTGTAGTGAATTTGTCATGTAATACAGACTTACTTCCCTCCACATTATCAAGCCTGAAATTTGAGCTAACGCGTCAGTCTTTAGTACAATTAACCTTTTTATGGCTTTTACTGCCGCATTTCATGCACCAGTGACCATAATTACAATTGTCGTCACTTCTACTGCAGCCACCCTCTTTGTTCCACTTGAAACATCCAGTTTTACCTTCCTTCGTATAAGCTGTTGTTTTACGCACATTACTCGACTGCTTTTTCGACCGCATGTTGTGCATGCCATAGTGGTACATGCACAGACCCGTATTACTGCTACCGAACGCTGCAAAACCTTGTGTTTCTGCTAGCTTACGAACGTCTTTGTCGTACTCAACATGTGTCGAATCCATGAAATCATTTTGTCGAGCCCTCGACGCCATAAAACATACATGTTCAAGAAATGAACGATAGTCTGCAACAGTCAAGCTATGTATATCAAGACACCACCTAATTGAGGCTGTGAGCAGTTCATAGCAATTTAGCTTTCTTACTTCTTTTCCTAATACAGCAAATCTTCTGATACTCCACTTACTTCGAAGTCGTCGACTACTACTGCTGCTTCGACTCCGCGAATCAGACGGCGTTCGTCGCCGTCTTGTTCGCGACCTGTGTCGAGGCTTCGACACACCGTAGCTTGAATGTTCGTCCTTACGGCTCACTGCCGTCCCCGCACATGCACCGGCTGTCGATGCCGGCGGCCATTCGTCTGTCATGGCTGCCCCCGCTCGCTCTGTCGAGGTCACCGCCGCAGTCGTCGTGTCTTTCCCCAACTCGTCCTCGCTTGTTTGCTGTCGCTCCAGTCGTCTCCTTCTCATGATTGTCCGCTTCTCTTGCAACTGTAGCACTCGGTCCTCCAATTCCATGTCTTTTATCTCTCTCAAAAGTGCAGTTTCCTGTTCGTCGAGCGTTAGTGACGACATTCTCTTTAGAATTTCAGGTGAACTCTCCCTCGAGTCTTTCAAACTATCACCTGTCTGTCGAGACGAAGCACGTGTAACTCTAGTCGATACCAACTTCTTTCCTTTACGGCCTTTCTTCTTGCATTTGTCTGTCTTGTGCGACGCACCACACAAATCGCAATACATACTGAGCTCTCGACACACACGTCTGCTCCAATTGAAATTCAGTGGGAAGTGAATCCAATATGGCGCAATACAGGTGGCGCCCCATAGGCGCGCGTGCCAAGGGAGGTTGGCGCGCGACTCCAATTCAGTAAATAGCAAATGCGGGCAGTAATAAATACAATACAACCTGTATGTGGCTCCGTTATTTATATTATTATAATTGCTATTATAATACACATATTACATAATATATTATGGATAATATATATTAAACATACGTTATATAATATATATGCTATATTTATGATATATACTCTGTACTATATATTATATAATATATATTAGAAAGCTAGAGAAGCTGTCCTCTACCTCAGGTGCCCAACACGATGAGTCCGAGTACTCCATGGCTAATAATAGTTCAATGTGACGTCATATAGGGAAGGTCAACTAACATTAGTTATGGATTTTTGTAAGAATAATACTCAAAAGGTTTGAAATGCACTTTAAGTTTTTCCAAGTCTTTCCAAGCCTACATTAATCGGCTGGCACACCTCGCCGGATTGAGCAAAGGACAGAATTGTCTAGTCCGGTGGCGATAAGTATCAAAATGTATTAAAATGTGTCAAAATGTTGCACTATCGAGTCAATGGCCGCTGGACGAACGGACATGAAACGGACATGAAACAGACATGAAATGGACATGAATGGATAGCCATTGGACGAAACAAACTCAAACCGGACAAGAACCGTAGACGTCAGTCTGACGGCATCCGTTCCTAGTTTTGTGCATGTTCAAAACTTCTACGGACACAAAACGGACTTTGTTCGGTTTCTGTTCATTTCCCCCAATCTGGTGAGGTGTGACAGGGCCTTTACTGATGACAGTCATTAGGGCTGATGAACACTAATAGCCACAATTTGACCACACATACGCTCAGACCAAGGTTGGGCCCTAAATGACTGGGGAGTTTGGGGTCTTAAGCTTTCCAAATTATGACAACTAATATTTGATCATAATAATTGTGAATAAGTAGTGTTGTTCTGGTCATGTTACAGGCCATTTAAGTACGTGATTGTAATATTAAAATGTAATATTAAAATATAACATTGTAAAAGAACTTGTACAATAAAATATCAGTAAATAACATAACAATTTAACAATATGTATACATATAGACTTGTCCAACAATTAGAACCTCTTCATTGTAATTTTTTTTGTCAAATTATAACACATGCTAAAGAGTTTATCAGCATAAATACTGAGCTTGCTTATGGTGCCAGCCTCGCTGTCATGTCAATCATTCCATCAACATCGACCAACACTGGGCTTGTTTTCTGCGTCAGCCTTGTTCTGGTGTCAAACATTGCATCCACATCGACACTGCGCTGGTAAATGGTTCTAGCCTCGTTCTATTGTCAAACATTGCACCCACATCGACACTGCGCTGGTAAATGGTCCTAGCCTCGTTCTGGTGTCAAACATTGCATCCATATCAACGCTGCACTGGTAAATGGTTCTAGCCTCGTTCTGTTGTCAAACATTGCATCCACATCGGCACTCCGTTGGTAAATGGGGCATTCTGTTGTCAAACATTGCACCCACATAGACACTGCACTGGTAAATGGTTCTAGCCTCGTTCTGGTGTCAAACATTGCACCCACATCGACACTGTGCTGGTAAATGGTTCTAGCCTCGTTCTGTTGTCAAACATTGCACCCACATCGACACTGCACTGGTAAATGGTTCTAGCCTCGTTCTGGTGTCAAACATTGTATGAACATCGACACTGCGCTGGTAAATGGTTCTAGCCTCGTTCTGTTGTCAAATGTTGCACCCACATCGACACTGCGCTGGTAAATGGTTCTACTCATACTCACTCATACTCATCCGCTTCTGATTTTGTTAGGCTTATAAGCCTGTATCAGGTCGATGCATGTCAAAATTTGATTTACTAGGATTAAATGCATCGAGTACCGGATGTGTGCAATATTGCAGCCCCCTCCAATGCTTATCCAGTCTGCCTTTGAAGGCGTTGACGGAAGGCGCTTCTATGACATGTTCAGGCAGTGCGTTCCAGGCATTTACTATCCTGTTACTGAAGAATAGCTGTCTGACAGGTTTTATTGCTCTTTCCTTCTTCAGCTTGTATCGATGAACTCTAGTTTTACAGTTGGCCAGCTTCAGGTATCTAGCATCAACCGCATATCTTCCAGTGACGTGTTTGAATGCTTCTATTATGTCTCCCCTGGCCCTTCGGTAGTATAAGCTGGGTAGGTTGAGAATCCTGAGACGTTCTTCGTATGGTAGTTCTCTTATGGTTGGTGATAACTTTGTAGCACGTCTCTGTACACTCTCGATCATTGACATGTCCTTCTTGAACTTCGGTGTCCAAGCCGTGTTGCCATACTCAAGGTGCGGCCGGATCAGTGATGTGTACAGTGTCTTCACCGTGTCATTGTCTAGATACGTGTACGGGCGGCGTATCATGCCTAGAAGCTTGTTCGCTTTGGTCACCTTTTGTTCACTGTGATATGAGAAGGTGAGTCCGATGTCCATATATATGCCAAGATCTTTCTCTAGTTCTGTCACTTGGAGCTGGACTTCTTCTCCATCTTGGTGCATGTAGTAACTGAGATTTTCATTTCTGTTACCCAGGTGCATGACCTTGCACTTCTGTGCATTGAAATGTAGTTGCCACAGGTTGGCCCAGTCTTCAAGTGCAGTTAGGTCTTTTTGTAGCGCCTGTTGATCTTCAGGGCTGTTAACCTCCATATACAGCTTTGTATCATCCGCAAACATCTGGATGAATGCATGGATGACCTCGGGCATGTCGTTAATGAAACATATGAACAGTAGGGGTCCCAGAACACTTCCTTGCGGAATACCACTCAACACTAACGCTGGTAGGGATTTCACACCATTGATAACTACGTGCTGTATTCTTGCATGAAGGAAATCCTCGATCCAGGTCCATAGTTTTCCAGTAATACCGAAGCTCTTCATCTTCATGAGTAGGCGTTTGTGGGGCACACTGTCAAATGCTTTGGCAAAATCTAAGTACACTGAATCTACGTTGCTGTCATTGTCCAGTGCTTCTGTCCATCTGTCTAGAACTGCCAGTATCTGGGTTACACAAGATCTCCCCTTGACAAAACCATGCTGGAACTTTGTCAATAGTTGGTTCTGGACGAGATGGTGCATGATCTTATCATGTATTATAGACTCCAGTGTTTTACATATGACTGAGGTTAAACTTACGGGTCGGTAATTTTTAGCCTGATGTCGGTCGCCTTTCTTGAAGATCAGGGACACATAGCCGATCTTCCAGCCTCTGGGTAGTTTCCCTTGGTCGATTGATTTTCTATATATATTGTACAGTGGTTCAACTATTATAGTGTGTAGTTCTTTCAAGATTCTCGGGGATGCTCCATCCGGGCCTGCAGCTTTATTTGGATTCAATCTGGATAACTTATTAGCTACCTCGTCTATGGTAAAATCTGTATCTTCCAAGATCACATCTGTTTTAGTATCTGGGATGTTTGGCATATTGGTTATGTCTTCTCTCGTAAAAACTGAAGAGAAGAATTTATTTAACACTTCTGCTTTGTCCTTATCTGTAGCGGTGAGACTGCCATCTTCCCTGGTAAGGTGTGCAATTCCGGACCTTGTCTTCATCTTGGAGTTTGCATATCTGAAGAACGCCTTTGGGGTTTTCTTACATTCCTTGGCAAGTTTTTTTATCAAACTCCCTCTCTGCCTTCCGGCATTCCCACTTGGCCTGGTTTCTAGCCTTGGTGTACACTCGGTAGTCGTTACCGTCTCGTGTTCTGCGCCAAGTGCGAAACGTCTTGTTCTTTGTCTTTACCTTTTCTCTGGCCTTGGCTGTCATATATATAGGTCTGTTTATCTGATGCGGTTTCGACTTAGGAATGTGGTTCTCTGCCAAAAGTTTAATATTGTTCATGAAACTGAGCCACCTTTCATCCAGATCTGTACCTTCCTGATTCCAGTCCATTTTGGCAGCATCTTCTCTCATGGCTGTGTAGTTTCCCTTGTGGTACTGGAACTTTGGTGTTATCTTTGCAGGTCGTTCTGTGTAGCACATGAAATCAAATGTGATACATGTATGATGACTCTTGCCAACAGGTGCATTTAGGGCCACATTGTCCACCATGCCTTCTTCATTGGTGATCACTAGGTCTAGCGTATTCGGCTGTTGGTTTGCCCGGTAGTGGGTTGGATCCATTATATGCTGGTGTAAGTACAAGTCCCTGAGTGTCTCAACAAATGCTGTAGCTGGATTTGTTATTGCAGTTGGCATCGTCCCCACTTTCCAGTTGATCTCACTGTAGTTAAAGTCTCCTACGACAAGGATATGACTTGTCCCTAACTCCATAGCATTCTTCAGTAGGGTCCGCAGGTGGTCATGGTTCTCCTTCGAGCAGCTTGGCGATCTGTACACAACACCCAGGAGGAGTTTGTCTGTACCCTTTAAGTTCAGTTCACACCAGAGCGACTCTTCAAAAGCGTCTTGTCCTGGAATTTCCTTTACACATATATTAAGGTGAGATCTTGTGTACAGGATCACTCCCCTTCTGTGATTTCTATCAATGTTAGTATGGTGATCGTAGCCTTGAATTACCAGTTCATGTTGTTCTGGGTCCATGCTTCGATTTTTATCTAAAATCTCTGTTAAGGCGATATCAGGTTTATACTCCGAAATAACCTCAGCTAGTTCTAGTCGCTTATTCATTAGGGTGTCTGTATTTGTGTAATAGCCTCGTTCTGGTGTCAAACATTGCACCCACATCGACACTGCGCTGGTAAATGGTTCTAGCCTCGTTCTGGTGTCAAACATTGCACCCACATCGACACTGCGCTGGTAAATGGTTCTAGCCTCGTTCTGGTGTCAAACATTGCACCCACATCGACACTGCGCTGGTAAATGGTTCTAGCCTCGTTCTGGTGTCAAACATTACACCCACATCAACACTGCGCTGGTAAATGGTTCTAGCCTCGTTCTGGTGTCAAACATTGCATCCACATCGGCACTGCGCTGGTAAATGGTTCTAGCCTCGTTCTGGTGTCAAATATTGCACCCACATCGAAACTGCGCTGGTAAATGGCCCTAGCCTAGTTCTGGTGTCAAACATTGCATCCACATCGTCACAGCGCTGGTAAATGGTTCTCGGCTCGTTCTGGTATCAAACATGTATGAACATCTTCATTGAGCTTGGCTGCGATGCCTACCTCCTTCTAGTGTCAATATTATGAACCAGAACTGTATTCCAAAATATTCTCTCTACCCACCGCTTTGCATGAGTTCTATCTTTGTATATATATATATATGTATATATATATATATATATATTGTATATATATATATATATATATATATATATATATTTATATATATATATATATTGTACATATTTTATAACAATGAGGTCCCCCGAGGTGCGTGCGGCGGTGGAGGCGGCTAGGTGAGCACTGTCGACCGCACCAGGCGTAGACTGGCTCGGCTACGGAACGCAGCATCACCCAACGGATAGTACCTGAACCAACTGCGTTTAGACTGTCTTGCGCACCGCAAGAGGCGAGCACTGTGTTCCGCCCCTTACATGAGGATATACATTGTATCAATCAATCAATAGCTCCATCCTCTAGTCGAGGGTTGGATGCAATGGTTCTCCACTTGTCCCGATGGTGTGCTGTTCTGATAGACTGTGAATAATTCAAGCCTGTCCACTGTGAAATATTTGTAAACCATGATGTTCTTGGTCTCCCTCTCCCTCTGCTGCCATTCACCTTCCCTTCCAACAATGTACGGTATATTGAACTTTGATGAATGATGTGGCCAAAATAAATAAGTTTCTTTGTCTGTATAGTGGCAAACAAGCTTTTCTTATTTTAAATTTTTCTGAGAACTTCTTTGTTGGTGATCTTCTTTGCCCATGATATTTTCATCATCCTTCGATAATTCCACATCTCAAACGCTGCTAAGCATTTGTACATTTTCTTAGAGATTGTCCATGTCTCAGCCCCAAACATTAGAGTAGACCACACATAACACTGAAGAATACGCTTCCTTGTATTTGTCTTACTTGATGTTAGCACTCTATACATTTTGGAGAATGTTGTTCGGGCTATTGTTATCCTTCTCTTAATTTCTTCCTCACATCACCCATCATTTGTAATCTTTTGTCCGAGATATATGAATTCAGACACTTGTTCTATGTGTGTGCCATCTATGGTTATATTGATGTTTGGTTTATCTGTCTTTTTACTTATAACCATTGTTTTGGTCTTCCTGGCATTCATCTTCATGTTGAATAGTATTCCAGCTTTATTTATTCTATTCACAATATCTTGTAGGTTTTTCTCACTGTCTGCTAGTATTACACTCTCATCGGCATATCTAAGATTGTTGACGTTCATGCCACCTATTGTCACTCCCTTGCAATCTTCAATGTGTCTGAAAATCATCTCTGTGTACAGGTTAAAAAGACATGGTGACAATACACACCCCTGTCGAACTCCTGAGTCAATACTGAGTCAATTTAACAGAACCTGTTACTGCAGAAGTCTATGGTGTCAGAGTTTTTTCAAGCTTGCCAAAACTACTTTTCCATGTTTGCACTCAAAATACCTCAAAAGTTTACCATTTAAGATAAAAGTAACTTTGAACTAATATAAAGTAGATACTAGTGATCGATCTAATATGAAGAGTTCAGGCACAAAACCACGTAAATGCCATTCCAAATTTGGATTAAAATGACAGATTTTTCCAAGAAGATAATTTTAATTCTCACTATTTCCACTTTTCTAGTGATAAAATAGTTATGGAGCAATGAACCAAAAAATAGGAATGTAAAAAGAGTAATCTTTTAAGGTTTGATTTCAATGTTTAGCTCAATTTCTGGATTGGTGTTTACGTGGTTTTGCGTCTGACCTCTTCATATATTCATCTCAGAAAAAATACAGAAATTCAAAACCATTGCACTATGCAACTTTAAACTAGTGACATTTATCGGCAGAATCTGGAACCACTCTATTCGGATACTTGGGGTGTATTGGCCTAGAAAAAACAAAAAAAAACTAACATAGATTTACTAACCATAACACAAACTGTAAGAAAAAGAAAAAAGCCGAAAACTGCCCAGTTTTCAGCATAAACACCCCTTCAAAAAAAAGAAAGAAAAAAAAGAAAAAAGAAAACATTCGAGAGCACAGGCGTTCAGTAGGATGTTCAGATGACCTAGGTGGTGTTAATAAATGTATCTTTGTATCAATGTGTAGTTGTTGTACTTTATACTTTGATACCGGAGTACACCAGACATTGGGATTAGGTCACATGATAACTTCTACACAAGTACTTCGGAAAATACCGGGCGCGGTGGCCGAATCGGTAGAGCGCAGGCCTCGTGAGTTCAATTCCTGGCCGAGTACTCAAACCAATGACTTACAACATTGATACTTGTCGCTTTATAGCTTGGCCCTTGGCATTAATAGGATAGTGCAAGGACTGGTTAGCTCAGTGTCAGGATAACGCGACTGAGTGGGATATCAGGTCAAGGTGCTAGTGGCTCGGTGTGCCAGTGGGGCAGCACTATAAAGTAGCCATGAGTGCGCACTGTCACAAGTCGGTACCCGTCCTGATATGACCTTAGATGTTACTAGGATATACAATTCCACAACCAGCCGACCTATTAAGTGTGTACTCTATTATCCCATAATGCTGTTGGGTAATAGGCCCATTCTTTCTTTTCATCGTGCCAAACTTTTGTTAAAGTTGCAGAGTCCGATGGTTTTGAGTTTCGAACATTTTTCTGAGATAAATATATTAAATTGATCATTATAATCTACCTTACTTTAGTTTGAAGTAACTTTTAATTGAAATGGCTACCTTTTGAGATATTTGAAATTCAAACATGTGAAAATAATTTTGGCAAGCACGCCAAAACTCTGATACCATAGGCTTCTGCAGGAACAGGTTCTATTAAATCGACTCAGTATTCCCTGCTATGTGGCAACAAATACTTAATAAGTGCATCAGTATCTAAGTTAGATATGTAGAATCAAATCTAGATAATTGTTTTTATTTAGAAAAGTTGATGCTTCATCGGACTATGCAGCTTTAATCGTGTTAATCTTAAGGCCCTGTCACACTACGACGTTTCCCACCAACGCGCGTCGACGTGTTGCCTTTTTGGTCGAAATGTCGGTACTCGTCCGGTACGTTACCGGCGCATTACCGGCGCGCTACCGGTGCGTCGGTACACGTTGCGTGAGAGCAATGTGTGAATGCACGCGTCGGGGCGCGCCGATTGTTTTGTGCTTGCACAAAACTTTCAGTGCGGAACGACGCGTGCCGACGGGTTGGAGGGGGGATTACGGACGCGTTAGCAACACGTCGACACACGTTGGTGGCACGCCGGCAGAACGCTGGCAGAACGCTGATCGTCGGTTAACGTTGGCTTTTTTTCCCCCAAAATGCGACCGTTCCATCGACGCGTCCGTCACGTCCGATCGACGGGTAGTCGGCGCAATATTGGCGTTGTTCCAGCATTTCTCGGCGCGTTGGACGTGTTGCCGGCGCGCCTGGATGCGTTGGCCGCGCAGTGTGGACGCGCTGCGGGCGCATCCTAACGTGTTGCTGGCGGGTATGTACGCATTGACACGGTACTAACATGACACCAACGCGCCGTCAATGCACCGACAGCGCGCCGACAGCGCGCCGACAGCATGCCGACAACACGCCGATGGCACGCTGGGAACCCGCTGGCGGGATGTTGACATGTTGTTCCGCCGCTCGTCGAAACCTGTTGGCCGCGCGACAAAAACACGCCACTAACACGCTACAACCGTCAAACTTTCTCCCAAAACGCCGAAGAGGTGGACGGGAGTCGACGGGTTGCAAATATTTTGCGCGCTGCCAGCACGCCGGTGAGAAACGTCGTAGTGTGACAGGGCCTTTTAGACTAGTTTGCATATCTGAATGAATATAACATAACGTGGTTTGACTCGACTGAGGATTGAACTCCTGATCTTCCGCACGGGACGCCTGCGCTCTACCAATTCGGCTACCGCATCCAGTGTGTGTGGAATCAAATCTAGATACAGTATAACCCCATTAAACCAAACTAGAAGGGACCCTAGAAATTTGTTTGGATTAACCGATCATTGGTTTAACCGAGCTTTGGCTTTAACTGCCCCACTGGGATACCAGGTCGCCAGCACCATGACCTGATATCCCACTCAGTCACATTATCCTGACACTGAGCCAACCAGTCCTTGCCCTGTCCTAATAATGCCGAGCGCCAGGCTAGGAAGCGACAAGTATAAATTTTTAGGTCATTGGTTTGACTCGACCAGGGTTCGAACCCACGACCCCACGATCTACCAACACGGGAGACGGACGCTCTAACTCATTCGGCCATCCCATCTGGTTGACCACCTCCTACAGGTTACCCAATCCCACGTGATCGCCATCCTAGACATGTCCTCGTGCTTGAGAAGAGGAGGCCAGTCTTCCGCAGGAAAGTCAGGGTGACTCGCCAACTGGCGCAAGGCATTAAAATATTCCGCCCAAGTTGCCTCACCAAAGTCTAACTTCTGTGGATACTTTCCCCGGTATAGGCTCTACCGAAAGCAGCGAAACCTATTGTCTCTGCAAGGGTTCTTATGTCGGTCTCATATAGGGCGTAATCGATTAATCAACTCGCTTCTCCATGCTCGGGTGAATAATCTTTTTTTTTTTTTTTAAATAACCGATAAAACTACAGCAAAATAGGATTTAAAGTATTTTATGACGGCCTAGTTTAGCTATATTTCCATTTAATAAATGTAAGTTATTCTTTAAAAAACAAACATGTATGACTGGTACTGGTAACTGTTATCCTGCAGGACGGTACCGGCGCAAATGTGACGTCATCACTCGTAGCCAACCCCAGCTAGGAGGTGGGTTACTTGGGTCGGATCGTTTTGCACAGGGCACGCGTATTTGTCGACTCTACTCGCAATGTTCGATTTGAAATTCTGACGACTCGGGTGACCCGAGTTGCTCAGCTCGTGTTAATCGATTACGGCCATTCTGTATGGGCGGTGTCTTTAAATTCATCTGATTTAGCCCGATTACAAATGAATCCAACGTGTTGAATAAATGCTTTGTAATCAGGTATGGCGAGATTAGGGATGTCTAAAATCCACCGTACTGCTGCCTCAATCCAACGTGTTGAATAAATGCTTTGTAATCAGGTATGGCGATATTAGGGATGTCTAAAATCCACCGTACTGCTGCCTCAATCCAACGTGTTGAATAAATGCTTTGTAATCAGGTATGGCGAGATTAGGGATGTCTAATATCCACCGTACTGCTGCCTCAATCCAACGTGTTGAATAAATGCTTTGTAATCAGGTATGGCGAGATTAGGGATGTCTAATATCCACCGTACTGCTGCCTCAATCCAACGTGTTGAATAAATGCTTTGTAATCAGGTATGGCGAGATTAGGGATGTCTAATATCCACCGTACTGCTGCTCAATCAACTTTGAATAAAGCTTTTAACAGTATGGCGAGATTAGGGATGTCTAAATCCACCGTACTGCCTCAATCAACGTGTTTGAATCAGGTATGGCGAGATTAGGGATGTCTAAAATCCACCGTACTGCTGCCTCAATCCAACGTGTTGAATAAATGCTTTGTAATCAGGTATGGCGAGATTAGGGATGTCTAAAATCCACCGTACTGCTGCCTCAATCCAACGTGTTGAATAATGCTTTGTTAATCAGGTATGGCGAGATTAGGGATGTCTAAAATCCACCGTACTGCTGCCTCAATCCAACGTGTTGAATAAATGCTTTGTAATCAGGTATGGCGAGATTAGGGATGTCTAAAATCCACCGTACTGCTGCCTCAATCCAACGTGTTGAATAAATGCTTTGTAATCAGGTATGGCGAGATTAGGGATGTCTAAAATCCACCGTAACTGCTGCCTCAATCCAACGTGTTGAATAAATGCTTTGTAATCAGGTATGGCGAGATTAGGGATGTCTAAAATCCACCGTACTGCTGCCTCAATCCAACGTGTTTGAATAAATGCTTTGTAATCAGGTATGGCGATATTAGGGATGTCTAAAATCCACCGTACTGCTGCCTCAATCCAACGTGTTGAATAAATGCTTTGTAATCAGGTATGGCGATATTAGGGATGTCTAAATCCACCGTACTGCTGCCTCAATCCAACGTGTTGAATAAATGCTTTGTAATCAGGTATGGCGAGATTAGGGATGTCTAAAATCCACCGTACTGCTGCCTCAATCCAACGTGTTGAATAAATGCTTTGTAATCAGGTATGGCGAGATTAGGGATGTCTAAAATCCACCGTACTGCTGCCTCAATCCAACGTGTTGAATAGATGCTTTGTAATCAGGTATGGCGAGATTAGGGATGTCTAAAATCCACCGTACTGCTGCCTCAATCCAACATGTTGAATAAATGCTTTGTAATCAGGTATGGCGAGATTAGGGATGTCTAAAATCCACCGTACTGCTGCCTCAATCCAACGTGTTGAATAAATGCTTTGTAATCAGGTATGGCGAGATTAGGGATGTCTAAAATCCACCGTACTGCTGCCTCAATCCAACGTGTTGAATAAATGCTTTGTAATCAGGTATGGCGAGATTAGGGATGTCTAAAATCCACCGTACTGCTGCCTCAATCCAACGTGTTGAATAAATGCTTTGTAATCAGGTATGGCGAGATTAGGGATGTCTAAAATCCACCGTACTGCTGCCTCAATCCAACGTGTTGAATAAATGCTTTGTAATCAGGTATGGCGAGATTAGGGATGTCTAAAATCCACCGTACTGCTGCCTCAATCCAACGTGTTGAATAAATGCTTTGTAATCAGGTATGGCAAGATTAGGGATGTCTAAAATCCACCGTACTGCTGCCTCAATCAATTCGTAAACTTTTCCAAGTGAGTGAATCAGGCGCAGTTGGCGCATAAGTACATGGATTTGCCGGTGGCGGCGCCACCGCCGCCAGCAGGCTCGGGCAAAACCATAGACGATATCGCATTGGTAGATAATGAAAATAGAAGCGTACAATATATAATAATCCATAATCAGAACAATACCTCCAGCCGAAGATTTATACACGTATATGAATATACTCACTATATTATATTATTGTTCTATTATATTATTAGCCAATGGGCTCTCTGCATGTATTTGCTCCTTACTCATACGGGTACTGGTGGCGCCACCACCATCCGACCTTAACTTCCGGCGTTACCACTGTAACATCCGCCCGGAATATATATATAATAAGTTATTTTTTACTGGTGATCGATTTCCATTTAGATTCATTAGTGCCACCATTGTTTGTAAACAGACAATCCCCTCCCAAAAATCCAACAACAAAAAACCACCAACAACAAACTCAAATCCTTTTTTTCGATCATGCACAAAGAATCTCGATTTCAGGGCGAAGATGCCTTTATTAATTAATGCCTTTAGTAACTTCTTTAATTTCCAAATAACATATTTGATCCAGCATAATCTGAAATATGAAAATAACATTTAACTAGCCGTAGCAAACCACGCAGACCAAGGTAAATCGAACTGCAGGCAGGCTGATATCGCTTTAAAAAAAAAAAAAAAATCAAATTGCACAGTTTCTTGTGTATTGCATTATTTCCTTTATATACAAATTGAATTCTATGCATATTATTTTCTCTGAATGGCGGTAATTCCCCCTTCAGCTTCGAGCGGATTTCCCTAGAGGTAGCTTGGACATCCATTTTGATAACACGCACTGAGCGCACAAACTGAACATACCTGCGTTTATTTGTAAAAAGACATTCTTTGCCTTCACCACCACCCACCTCCCCAAACTGAAAGCCGCTTAAAACTTTATATACATAGCATGATGCTGTAGGTTTCATATTAAATTAGCAGGGCGAGGAAGGAGCGACCGTCTTGGAGGAAATGTACCCTGAGTAATCCAAGGATATCCCTGACTCAGAATGTATTACAAGCCTATTATGTGTGTATGCATAAATTTATATAAATATATGAGACCGTCTCAATAGGTGAGAAGTAAAATGGGAGAAAACTTTGTCCATTGTAACGATCAACATATGCATTTGCTCAGGATAAACTGATTTTTTTGTACATGGTGTTTCATAATCCCAATAGAATACATACTGACTTGACACAAATGTCCTTGTGTTTTCAGTGTAACCGTTTGTGTACTGTTTTGTGTCAATCGTTACGCGGACAAAAAAAAGAAGTAGTTATCACCTTTTGAGACAGGCTCATATATAGATATAAATATATATATATAGGTATATATATGTCTATATATATAATATATATATATTTACATGTATATGTATATACACATGTATATATATATACATATACATGTAGGTCATTTTCAGAAACTGTGTACCACATATTTGGTTTCCATGTTACATTGTTATGAATTTGCCTTCTTTTACAGGGGGTTCGTTAGTCAAATATTTATTGTTGACTGTGTATTAAGTATGTTAGGAATACTGCATGCAGGGTTGCCACACGTCAGGGAAAAATCACGGATTTTTTTTAAGGACAGTGAATTGTCAGTGAATTTTGGAATTTGTCAGGGAAAAATGAAATTTTGAAAACTTTCATGGAAAATTTACCATTGTCACAGAAAAATGAGATTTCCAGATCTATGCGTGAAGAATTGGCCAACTCTGACAACCTCAAAATCTGTGTGTTTTGAAAAGAAAATATACCAGATTCCACTCCGCTCATAACAAATATACCACATATTTATGCAATTATTTTAGTACATATTTGGTTGTCATCAAAAGTAACAACGTATAGGGCCTTGCTGTGGCCCGGAACAATCACCTTGGCTACAGGAGTTGCCAATAAAGGTTTATAACAGTTTAAGGTATGGTGTTTAGAAAGTCCAGGCCTAAAATAACCAAATAAATGTGAGGAAAGGATGGCTGTAGGGGTGGTTGGAGGCCATTTAAGAAAATGATTTTCTCGTCTTATTTGTCAGGGGAAAATGAAATTTGTCAGGGAATTTTGACATCTCTGGTTTCTGACAACCCTGACATGTGTTTAATCTATCCCACAAATTGCTTCCAAAATATGCTTATATGATTTTGTGCTAAAGTGATCATATGAAAATTTGGATATTGACACCATGCATGTACCCAAACATTTTTTTCACTTTTCTTTTCTGTCAACTCTGGCATATGCACAACATATAAACCTTTTTTTATGAGTATAGATTCTGCTATTTTTTTAGAATTAAACCTTAATAGCCATATCAATTTTGCTATTATTTGGTTGTTATCTGCTATTCTTTGGAATGTTTTCACTTTTGGTTTCCATGACACAAATGTGATACACAGTTTCTGAGAACGACCAATATATATATATATATATATATATATACATATATATATATACATTTATATATACACATATATATATAATAAAATAAATATATATATATTATATATATGTATAGTATATGCAATATTATATATCATATTATATACATCCATGCACATTACACATATATATAGGGCCTAGGCACACACCATTGCAATTCCATAAATACCATAAACACGAATGTAGTTTCAGAACATATATACTGCTATAATTGATAGCTAACAAAATTACCAAATAATATTGCGGTGAAGCCAGATATGCCTGAACCCCACACTGCTCTTTTACCACAATCCTCCGACTACTGCAGCGGAGTGTTAGCATCGCTTGCTTTTGGGGGGTTCATAACCTTATGATGGTTACCGGCTGCAAAACTGCAGCAATATAGAAAGGCCCCAATAAATTGGTCCAATCTTTGGTTGAAGATTAATCTTCAGGTGGGACGGTTGTAGAAGGTGGGGATGTCTTTACAACATTAAAAATGGCGAAGCGTTGGGGCGGCCCCGAATCACTCGGGTCTGGCGGTAGCAGAGCACTCGTATCTAGTAACAGCAGCAAGGGTTCAGGAGGAAGGGATGGGTAAAGGTGGGCCCAGCAGGTTCCAGCAACAAGAACAAAGCAAGAGAAACAAGGTACAGGGCCCCACGCAAGCAAACAACTCCCTTGATCAGGGGGAGAAGTAAGCCTGGGAGAAGAAAAAAAAGGGTAGAGTATAGGAAAGAGAAATGAGGAGATTTGAGTCAAAGGACCATGTCTATTTACTCTATGGTGACCAGCCGGCGAGTCAAAGACACAGACAGAGTAAGAGTAGAAAGTGAAATGCTGGTGGGCTCCTCCTCTTTTCAGACATAATCAAGGAGGAGCATGGCCAGCGGAGAGGAGATAGAGAGAGGTGTGGATGAAGTGCGGTCCGGATAGCAAGTGTTAGCGTCACGGTCTGGTCGCATATTTATACCGAACCACCAGAAGTCACGTGACCAGTCCTCTCCACCGCAGCATTTTATTTATTTAATAGCTAATGACACATGCCTCGAGGTCAGGTCATGACCAGCGTCTGACCTCTCGGGGGTGGGGGATAATCCTAAAAGTCTCTGCCGACACTCCAGTGTTTGTGCTTCTCTTTACTCTCTTTGAATGTATGTATATATATATATATATACTCACAGAATGCACTTAAAGGTGCATAGTCCTGTAGCTTTGAGTTATTGCCCATTTCTAAGATGAATATAGTAGGTTGTTCATTATAATCTACCTTACTTTAGCTTAAAGTAATTTTTATTTTAAATGGCTAACTTTGGAAAAATTTGAAGTGCAATGATGCTAAATTAATGTTGGCAAGCATGCCAAAAACTCTGACACCATAGGCTTCTGCAGTAATAGGGTGTATTAAATTGGCTCAGTATTCTATTCTCGGTGGTAAGAAATGTTTAATAAGTGTGCCAGTATCTAAGATAGATATGTATAATATAATATAGATAATTGTTTTTTTAAAAGAAAAATTTGATGTTTTCATCGGACTATGGACCTATAAGTAAAGGGTGAGTCAAGCTAAAAAAACAACAAAAGAATCACCAGGGGTGGCCGAATGAGTTGAGTGTCTGTCCCCTGTTTTGGGAGATCGGGGAATCCGAACCCATGAGATCGTGGGTTCGGACCCTGGTCAAGTCAAACCAATGACTTAAAAATTTATACTTGTCGCTTCCGAGCCTGGCACTGGGTATTACTACGATAGGACAAGGACTGGTTCGCTCAGTGTCAGGATAATGTAACTGAGTGGGATATCAGTTTATGGTGCTGGCGGCCTGATTTCCCAGTCGGGCAGCACTATAAAGTCACCATAAGCGTGCACTGTCACAAATCGCTACCCATCCTCATATGACCTTAGATGTTGCTAGGACGTAAAACAACAACAAACAAACATGTAAACAAATTATACTTGTCATTACCTAGCATAACACACATCATGTACTATGAGTCTGACAGGGCATGGCACAGTGGAATGAGGAAGACCAATTAGCCAATATTGAAATTTCCCATGCTTAATCAATGGTTGTAGCTAAAAAAAAAATCCACAAAAAAAATCCACACAACAAATCAACCAAAAAAAAATCAACCAACAAAAATCTAGGTTGAGAGGAGACTGAGATGTATCTCATAAAATATCCAGAGGTGATGGGCTGTTGTGGTATAATGTGCATTTTACATGGGTTCGATACCCGCCTGAGGCAAACTGAAGACTTAAGACCCTGTCACACTACAACGTGTGTTCCGGCGTGCCACCAACGCGCAAAATATTTGCAACCCGTCGAGAAACGTCGAACTTTTCGGCGCTTTAGGAGCAAGTTTGACGCGGCGCAGCGTGTTAGTAGCGTCCTATAAGCGCGTGGCCAACGGGCTTCGACACGCGGCGGAACAGCATGTCAACGTCCCGCCAGAGGGTTCCCAGCATGCCATTGGCGCGCTGTCGGCGCGCTGTCGGCGCGTTGACAGCGCGTTGGTGTCGTGTTAGTACCGTGTCAACGCGTACATACCCACCAGCAACACGCTTCGACGCATGCCGACGGGTTGGGTTTTTGTTCAAAACGTCGGTACACGTCCGGTACGTTACCGGCGCATTGCCGGCGCGTTACCGGCGCATTGCCGGCGCGTTACCGGCGCGTCGGTACATACCAACGTGTGAATGGACACGTCGGCATGCGTCGAGCCGCGTCAAGGTTTTGTGCTTGCACAAAACTTTCGACCGGCCGCAACGCGCGGCAGCGTGTTGGCGGGCGCGTTACGGACGCATTAGCAACACGTTGACACACGTTGGGGGCGCGCCGGCAGAACGCTGGCAGACCGTTGATCAACGTCAGTTAACGTTGTTATTTTTCCCCCCAAAATGCGACCGTTCCGTCGGCGCGTCCATAACGTCCCATCGACGGGTAGTGGGCTCGCTATTGGCATTGCTCCAGCGTATCTCGTCGCGTTGGACGTGTTGCCGGCGTGCCTGGACGCATTGCCCGCGCGGTGTGGACGCGCTGCGGGCGCGTCCTAACGTGTTGCTGGCGGGTATGTACGCGTTGACACGGTACTAACGCGACACCAACGCGCCGTCAATGCGCCGACAGCGCGCCGACAGCACACCGACAACACACCGATGGCATGCGGGAACCGCTGGTGGGACGTTGACAGTTGTTCTGCCGCGCGTCGAAACGCGTTGGCAGCGCGCTCATAGCGCGCTACTAAAACGCTGCGCCGCGTCAAACTTTCTCCCAAAGCGCCGAAGAGTTGGACGCGTGCCGACGGGTTGCAAATATTTTGCGCGTTGACGGCGCGCCGGCGGAAACGTCGTAGTGTGACAGGGCCTTTAAAAGCAAAACATAACACTTCACGACCATGTCTGAGTGTCAGGATTCCTAGGTTAGTGCAGGTTTTTTGATTGGTTTAGTGTCAGGATAATGTGACTGAGTAGGATAATCACTCCATAAATGACCCCTATTTGATATATATATATATATATATCTATATATATATATATATATATGCTCTATAATCCATTATGGAAATATAAACAAGGACACTACCACTTATCAGTTCTCTTCTATATATTATATATAATCTATTATATACATATAAACGCTCGGAGAATTATTTATTATTTATTATTCGATTTTGCTCGAGTTAATATTAGCCAATCGCCGTCGTCCGGCCACTGGCTGCGTTCCTTTTGGCCCTGGCGTTTGCTCTCGAGAGCTTCAAATCGTCACTTGCCTCCAGTTTTTTGCTTGTGGAAGGACCACAGTCTACCTGCTACCTGTTGTTCCTTTGTTCTACCGGTTCTACCTGGGGCCAGCTGACGACTTCAGCACTCATTACCTCTGTGTCGACGACCTGATCGGCAATAACAAGGCCGATCGCACCTGAATGACAGATTAACGGTATCGTGCACATAAATAACTAAACCTTATTCTAGCGTTTTCACAGGGACAGCGGACGACGGAAACAAACTAATTTCATGTGTGTCGATTTTCAAAATATTCTTTACCGATCCCTACTGAAAATGCTTCATCCTTGGTTGTGATTGACACTGCTTAACCGTTGTACTGGGCCAAGTGACGACTATATCGGTCGATTTCAGGTTTTTCCATAGACTAATTCGCATTGATCTGGCTATCGGCGAGTAATTTAAACGAAAGATTCAACCTTCCGAATTTTAACGGTCGATATGCATTGACCCACTGATCGGGCCAACGGACGACTTCATTGTCGAATTAATGTTGGCTGCTCGAAGTTGACTCGGACACTGCTTAACCGTTAAACTTGGCCAAGTGACGACCATTTCGGTCGATTTCAGGGCTAGCTCTCACAGGGCCAGCGGACGACCGAGGCAAAATAATTTCATTGTGTCGTTTTTCAACATAATCTCTACTGATCCATTATTGGAATATAAACAAGGACACTACCACTTATCAGTTCTCTTCTAGATATTAGTTATTACCTACTATCCTACTGTCATAGGAGTTAGTTCCTGCTTCTGCCACTATGGCGCCACCTGTGAGTGGCTCCTGGCCCCCTTGATACCAGCTGCATCTGGTCACTACCACCCCTAGACCTGTGCGGATGGTCAGATTTCAAACTCAAATGTATATGTATAAAATGGACTCCTTGAGATTAATGACCATATTGCTTTGCACGGTTGACTTATAATAAAGCAATGGTATTACTATGGTTCTTTTTCTTTTTTTTGGGGTGGGTGGGAGGAAATGTCTGTGACCACTAATGTGCCAGTATCCAACATCTTTACCCACGCACTTCACTTTCAGTGAGAAACCATTCGTAATACCAAGAACAGGAAATTAAACTAACATGCATGTGTGAGCAAGTAGTATATGTAGCGGTCTGCACTGACCTCTCGGGCAAGGAGCTGCATAGACAGGTAGGTGTGGGTAGTATGGTGATATCAGGGAGCCTAGGTGGTGTAATGGTTAGCACACAGTCCCAGAATGCAAAGAGATGTGGGTCCAAGTCCCGCTCTAGGCACAATATTTCCCATTTTCATCACCCCCATGACACTGGTTGCCGTTACCAGGATCCTGTACAAGCTATGCACTGTTTGGTTGTTGAACTTACCCTGTGTATGTATGTGTTAGTGCATTGCCTGTATGTATGTCATTGTCAGCATTAAAAGACTTACAATTCCAGGGGGACGAGTGTAGTGGTCTGCACTGACCTCTCAGGCAAGTAACCACATAGACAGGTAGGCGTGGGTAGTGTGGTGATATCAGGGAGCCTAGGTGGTGTAATGGTTAGCACACTGGCCTGGAATGCAAAGAGATGTGGGTGCAAGTCCCGCTCTAGGCGCAATATTTCCCATTTTCATCACCCCCCACGACATATAATATATACATCAACATTCAGAAAACAATTAAAACAATTATGATTGCGTCAGAATTTAAATACAGGACTAGCTAGTTGCAATAAGTAGCAGAATGGACCATATCTTGTTGTAATCAATGTAATAATCTTATAGCAGGTTCAATGCACTGAGCCTGTGGTATTAAGTGATGAACACTGCCGATAGGTGAACTGGTTGATTCTACTGCTCCCATGATGCTTTGCGCGCAGTTCAGGTGAAATAAGACAAGATGGCCAAATAAGTTAAGCGTCTACTTCCCTTCTTGCGTGGCAGCTCATGGGATTGAAATCCCTATTCGAACCTCAGTTAAAGTTGTATGGTCCGACGAAATATATATTTGTCAAAACCAAAACACTTACCTACATTTGATTATATATACCCAGCTTAGATGTTAGTGCATTAACTAGTGATTTGGGACAGCATACACAGAATAATCAGTAAATTTACTACCTCATTCCTGTGGACACCTACTTTGGGAAAGCCATAACAGATTGAACCCATTAACCAATTAGGTCAATCTCGTGACCTGAATAGTCTTGCCCTCATTACCAGTAGCATATATGGCTTTAGTCAGGTTCCAGGACACATAGTGAAGTTTGATGGCTTAAGATGAGTCTTACCAGCTGGATGAACCTGTCTTGGCCAGTAGAAAATAGTAGGAGACCAGACTACCTAGACATTAGTAGGTCAGCTCACATCACATGACCATCGGGAGATGACCATCTGGGTCATAGCCACAGGCCGTTTGGCAAGCTTGTTGAAAGTATTTTGGGTTCTTTCGGCTCAACTTGCTCCAAAATTAGCCATTTTTCTTCAAAGTTACTCGATACTAGTGACTATTAGGTTATAATGGTCAACCTGAACTCTTTATCTAAAAAATAAGTAAAACAATTCAAACGCCATCGGACAGTGCAACTTTAAAGCTGCATAGTCCGATGAAATATCAAAATTTCAAAACCAACCCAATTATCTAGATTTGAATTTACATATCTAACTTAGATACTGATGCAGTTATTAAGCATTTGTTTCTGCGTAGAAGGCAATACTGAGTCAATTTAACAGAACCTGTTTCTGCAGAAGTTTATGGTGTCAGAGTTTTGGCAAGCTTGCCAAAACTAATTTTCCATGTTTGGAATCAAAATATCTCAAAAGCTTACCATTTAAAATAAAAGTAACTTTGAACTAATATAAAGTAGATACTAGTGATCGACCTAATATATTTATCTCAGAAAAAATACAGAAATTCAAAACCATCGGACTATGCAACTTTATGTGAAACCAATGACTCGGCATTACTAGGATAAGGTAAGGAGCAGTGGCAAAAGATAGGAACTCAACATTATCGGCATATGCAACTTTAATCAACTTTAGTGCAATATAAAATTATGTTTATTAAAAAAAAAGAAATCTGAGCTTCATACTACTAAACACCACTCCGGAAGTTTCTTACTCAATATCACCTCGCAAAGCCTTCTGGGATAGCTCAAATATTCTATTATGCCTCTAGCTGGTGTTTGTTAATAATATCACAATCTAGCACAAGTCAGATGCGGTAGCCGAATCTGTAGAGCGCTGACCTCGCGTGCTGGAGATCGGGATTTCGGTTCCCGGTCGAGTCAAACCAATGACTAATAAAATTGATACTTGTCGCTTCCTAGCCTGGCACTCTGCATCAATAGGTTAGGGCAAGGACTGGTTAGCTCAACATTAGGATACTGTGACTGAGTGGGATATTGGGTCATGGTGCCAGCAGCCTGATTTCCCAGTGGGGTAGCACTATAAAGTTGCCATGAGTGCGCACTGTCACAAGTCGGTACCCGTCCTGATATGACCTTAGATGGTGCCAGCCTTTACAGCCAGCCCGACTGGACTCTGTATAGGATACAGTAAAACCTCTCTAACCGACCACCTTCACAGAGCGACCACTCCATTATATACATCGCTTTATTTCGGTCCCAAACGATTTACCATTCAATACCATTGTAACAATTAAAGAAATCCCTAAACCGACCCCCTCCCTAAATGGACCATTTAAATTCGATCCCATAGTCGGTCGATTTAGAGAGGTTTTACTGTATATTGTCCTCTAATCAGGAAGTGATGATGGTTCTTCCAATACCTGTTCGCTCTCGGTTCTTCAAATTATCAAGTATCAATTACTCCTCTGAGCAGAGTCGCTAACTCTTTTTCAAATTAGCAAGTTACAAACACTTTTCGACCCCGTGACATTATTCCTTCTTCAAATCTGAAAGGAATGCGCAATATTTGACACCGTGATCACTATTTGTTCTTCTTTAAATCAGCGCTCTTAGACATTATCGCTATTTTTTCTTCAAATTAGCGAGTAACGAGCACTCTTTGACACCATATAACTATTCGTTCTTCTTCAAATCTGAAAATAATGCGCATTCTTTGATACTGTATCACGATTCCTTCTTTAAATCAGCAAATATAATGAGCACTCTTCGACACTGTATCGCTGTTCCATCTTCAAATCAGCAAATAAGAGCACTCTTCGACACTGTATCGCTGTTCCATCTTCAAATCAGCAAAGATAATGAGCACTCATTGACACTGTATCGCTGTACCTTCTTCAAATCAGCAAATAAGAGCACTCTTCGACACTGTATCGCTGTTCCATCTTCAAATCAGCAAAGATAATGAGCACTCATTGACACTGTATCACTGTACCTTCTTCAAATCAGCAAATATAATGAGCACTCTTCGACACTGTATCGCTGTACCTTCTTCATACCATCAAGAAACGAGCAACCTTCAACACCATAATATCAATATTTCTTTTACAAATCTACAAACCAGCACTTTTACGACAACATGTCGCTACTCCTTCTTCGAATCATCAAATATAACCCGCACTCCTCTCTAACACCACACCATAAATTCCTTCTTCAATCAACATCCAACAAATCCCTCCACCGCTACACAAAAAACACCACTACCCCAACCACTACTACTGCTTCAAATCAGGCAACGACTCATAAGGGTTTTCCCTCTTCGACAACTTCCCATTCGCATAGAGCGGGTTCTGGAAGCCTCCCTTCCCAGTATCCTCAGGGATCCCTCCGGCCTTCAGATCCAAATCATCAAAGCGGTCCGAGTCAGAATCCAAGTCCTCCTTCTTCGGCAGTGGCGCTGCCTGTGCAGCGTGCCCGTTAGTTCCAATCCGGCCGACAGGTGGCGCGTCGCCACCCATAGACGCCATTTCCTGCTGCGTCGCGTAGCCGGGGTTCTCGAACGCGACGTCGCGATCGAACGCGACGCTGCCCGACGCGACGTCATAGACTGGCGCATGCGCGTTTAGCACCAGCGACGCCTGCGGGAAGGCTGTTGTGGCGGTGGTGGAGGGGGCAGCGGTGGCGCCACCTGACGGCGACTCCGGCGTCAGGTTCGAGTCGTCCCGGTACTTGCCGCTAGGCTGCTTCTTCCTCCTGCGTCTGTTGGGTGTAGGAAGAGGCAGAGCGTCAGCTGGTGGGTGGGGGTTGGGATTTGGGTGTGGGTGTGGATGGATGTGGGTGTGGATGGATGTGGGTGTGCGTGTGAAGTGGTTGTATGTTAAGTTATTTCTCTGTCTTTGTCTCTTTGTCTTTTTTCTTTCTTTCTTTGTTGCTTGCTTACTTTTCTTTCTTTCTGTTTTTCTTTCTTTCTTTCTTGCTTTCTTTCTGTCTTTGATATGATGTAAAACCAACTTCTCTTCTACTAAAAACTACTTCTCTCTCGTTCTCCTTTTCTTTCTTTTGCTCTTTCTTTTTCTTTCTTGCTTTCTTTCATTCTTTGTTATGACATAAAAACTACTTCTCTTCTACTAAATACTACTTCCTTCTCCTCTTTTTCTTTCTTCTCTTTCTGTTCTTCCTTTCTCTGCTATGATGTAAGACCTTCTTCTCTCTCCGACTCAAAGCTACTTCTCTCTCATGCTTTCTTTCGTTCTTTGTTATGACATAAAAGCTACTTCTCTTCTACTAAATACTACTTCCTTCTCTTCTTTTTCTTTCTTTCTTTCTTTTCTTTCTTTTCTTCCTTTCTTTGCTTCTTCTCTCTCCGATTCAAAGCTACTTCTCTCTCATTCTCTCTTTCTTTCATTCTTTCTTTTTCTTTCTTTCTTTCATTCTTAATTTTCTTCTTTCTTTCTTTCTTTCTTTCTTTCTTTCTTTCTTTCTTTCTTTCTTTCTTTCTTTGCTATTATGTGAAACCTACTTCTCTCTCCTACTAAGCGCAACTTCTTTCCTCCTCCTTTTCTTTCTTTCTTTCTGTCTTTGCTCGGACGTAAAGTCCCAAAAGACAAGCAGACTTCTTTCCTTTTTTTGATTCTTTTCTTTTTCTTTCTCTCTGTCTCTTTCCTTCCACCTTAACCCTAGCGCCATCTATTGAACTACTTCTTAAGGTACACACACCATTAACATTTGTCGGCTGAAAACAAAATGCCCACTAAAACACAAACTGAATCACAAGGGTGGGCAGGGGGGGGGGGGGGGTGCTCTGACAGGTGAGACAAACCCCAAACTAGCCAATCCTCTCCAAGCGCATTTTGCAAGTTTGACGCTTGGTGAGTACGAAAGATAAATTAACCCTAAACACAGTAGTGACAGTGACAGCGGTTGTGACTGTGACAGTGGTTGTGACAGTGGCAATGGTTGTAACTGACAATGACAGTGGTTGTGACAGTGTCAGTGGTTGTGACAGTGGTTGTGACAGTGGTTGTGACAGTGATTATGACTGTCAGTGGTTGTGACAGTGGTTGTGACAGTGACGGTGGTTGTGACAGTGGCAGTGGTTGTAACTGACAATGACAGTGGTTCTGACAGTCTCAGTGGCTGTGACAGTGGTTGTGACAGTGATTGTGACAGTGTCAGTGGTTGTGACTGTGACAGTGGTTGTGACAGTGGCAGTGGTTGTAACAGACAATGACAGTGGTTGTGACAGTGTCAGTGGTTGTGACAGTGGTTGTGACAGTGGTTATGACTGTCAGTGGTTGTGACAGTGACGGTGGTTGTGACAGTGGCAGTGGTTGTAACTGACAATGACAGTGATTGTGACAGTGTCAGTGGTTGTGCCTGTGACAGTGGTTGTGACAGTGACTATGACAGATGGTAATTACAGTATACCTGAGTACTTTGGGAGCTTCTACCTCAGCGTTTCCGTTCCTTTTGTCTTTTCTGATGGAATATACACGCACACGTATCATATTAATTAGGTTAGGCTATTGTAATAGCCTGCACTGAACCCCAGAGTTTTTGTTGTTGTTGGTCCATTAGTTGTTTATGCAGGGGAAATTTCAGTCATAGACAACTGGTCTTCCTCATTCCACTGCTGGTCGATAGAAAGCCTGAGCCTACACTTTTACCGACCAAAGGGATTTTTAACCTCCCACACCACATAGACATGGTATGAGAGCAACTGGCCTTTAATGACGCTGTAAGTTATACACAGCGGTGGAAATCCAAATTGGCAGAGCTGGGGGCACGGGGAATCGAACCGCCGATCCTTAGATTAGGAGTCTGACCTAGAAAAAAGTCAGACACTCTAACCACTCCGCCACAGAGAATTGAATCCTTTGCCTGGCTGTAATTTGGCAACACACGTGTCAGTAACTAACTACACTATATGATATACCCCTTACCCAATCCCAGTCTTAGATTATTTTACTGACTGAATGCGGTGGCCGAATCGATAAGAGTGCTGGCTGGCTTCCCATGCGGAAGATTTGGGATTCGAATCCTGCCGAGTGAAGCCGATGACTTACTAAAGTAATGCTTGTCACCACTTAGCCTGTCGCTTTGCATTAATAGGATAGGACAAGAACTGGTTAGCTATTACCCGAATGCCATTTTTATATATTTAGACTAGCTTGTCAATTAATTAGCTATTACCCAAATAGCATTTTCGGATACTTTGACTAGTTTGTCAATTAATTAGCTATTACCCAAATGCCATTTTCATATATTAAGACTAGTTTGTCAATTAATTAGCTATTACCCAAATGCCATTTTCATATATTTAGACTAGTTTTTCAATTAAGTGGCTATTACCAGGATGCCATTTTCAGATATTTAGACTAGTTTTTCAATTAAAAATCTATTACCCAAATGCCATTTTCAGATATTTAGACCAGTTGGTCAAATAATTAGCTATTAGCCAAATGCCATTTTCATATATTTAGACTAGTTTGTCCATTAATTGGCTATTACCAAGATGCCATTTTAAGATATTTAGACCAGTTTCTCAATTAATTCGCTATTAGCCAAATGCCATTTTCATATATTTAGACTAGTTTGTCAATTAATTAGCTATTACCCGAATGCCATTTTTATATATTTAGACTAGTTTGTCAATTAAATAGCTATTATCCAATGCCATTTTGATATATTTAGACTAGTTTGTCAATTAAATAGCTATTACCCAAATGCCATTTTCATATATTTAGACTAGTTTTTCAATTAAGTGGCTATTACCAAGATGCCATTTTCAGATATTTAGACCAGTTTCTCAATTAATTCGCTATTAGCCAAATGCCATTTTCATATATTTAGACTAGTTTGTCAATTAAGTGGCTATTACCAAGATGCCATGTTCAGATATTTAGACTAGTTTTTCAATTAAGTGGCTATTACCAACATGCCATTTTCAGATATCTAGACTAGTTTCTCAATTAATTAGCTATTACCCAAATGCCATTTTCATATATTTAGACCAGTTGGTCAAATAATTCGCTATTACCCAAATGACATTTTCAGATATTTAGACTAGTTTGTGAATTAATTAGCTAATACCCAAATGATGGGATGCAGGTATAGTTTGACGCCCCTGTCCTGCAGAGTTGTAAACCACTGCCTTGTGGTACAGGTTCTTGACAGAACCGAAGGCTAAGGCTAAACAGAAAACCATGTCACTGTGGCAGCATTAAGGGCCGTTGATGTATGGAACTCCCAACATCTCCTGACCAGCCACTGCAGGGACAAATAGTTTTGCGCCTGTCTTGAATGTTCTTGCTGGTGTGAAAGCTCTATTTGCTCCCCGAGAGAGTGCCGCTGGTAACTTGCAAAAGCCAGCAGCACTTCAACACTTTTGCAGGCAGCTTTCATGAAATATGACATTATGGCCGCGACTCATGGCCACAACTCTCACAGCAGAGAGCTAAATGGAGAGCGGCAGTCAAGTAATGAACGGAGTCTTTGTCGCATCACGACCGACAGCATGATGATGATGATGATCCAATGACATTTTCATATATTTAGAGTAGTTTGTCAATTAATTAGCTATTACCCTGATGGCATTTTAAGATATTTAGACTAGTTTGTCAATTAATTAGTCATTACCAAAATGCCATTTTCATATATTTAGACTAGTTTGTCAATTAATTAGCTATTACCGAAATGACATTTTCAGATATTTAGACTAGTTTCTCAATTAATTAGCAAATGACATTTTCAGATAATTTATGCTCATGTTTGATTCAGTTATGGTTTTCAATTAAGATAAATAAGCAGGTTATTTACTTACTTTATCAGGAAGAATATTATGAAGAGGGTGAGCACAATGGCAGCAATTATGGCCACTATGACTCCAGCAATAATCGGCATCATCGACTGGGTCCCAATATGGGTAGACGCTGAAACAGTACATTATCGAAATGAATAATCACAATTTGTCTAGTTAGCTAATTTGTGGATCGGGACATAGCTCAGGCGGTAGCGTATCCACCTGTGAAGGTGTCGGTGATCCTGTCGATCCTGCTCAGTGGACACATTTGCAGTTTGGGCTATTTTCCGTTCGAACCAGTGGTCCACAACTGGTTCATCAAAGGCTGTGGTATGTGCTGTCCTGTCTGCCGGGAAGTGTGTATAAAAGACCCCTTGCTGCTTATTGGTAAGAGTAGCCTATGTGGCAGCAGCAGGTTTCCAAAAGAAAATACGCCAGAATAGAGATGATACAAGTCAGTGCGCTTTAGAGACGTCGTTAAATAAAACAAGCTTTACTTAGCCATTTTATTCAGGAATGAAAGATCTCCGCGATTTCGCGGATCTCCGCGTATTTTTGGTAATCGCCAATTAGCTATCACAAAATGTCATGAATATATGACAGCAGTTGGTCAGTCGCAATCTCTTATGCAAGGTGTTAACCATCGTGATATGATCTTAGATGTTGCAGAATTCTGCAGTTCATCATTGGATACTGTTACTACAAGTCGGTACAGTATAACCTCGTTAAACCAAACTTGAAGGGACCCTATAAATTTGTTTCAATTAACCGATCATTGGTTTAACCAAGCTTTGGCTTTGACTTTGACTTGGCTTTGGAAAAAATGCGGGTGCATTATGAATGTAATATACAATGTATGTGGACACTTTGATTCTTGTTTTTTATATATATACAGTATAACACCGTTAAACCAAGCTTGGTTAACCCAAACGATTGGTTAATCCCGGCAAAATACTACCATTTATCATATCAACAAATTGGTGGGTTCTCAGATGACCTTATAACCACATGAAAGTTTAGTTTAACCATACTGAAAGTGGCCTGGGGTCCGACATTTGTGTTTGGATTAACCGATAATTTGGATTAACCAACTTTGGTTTAACAAACTTTTATATACGATTAATGGTAGTATTTTGCCGGGCCGCCGAAAAAAGTTTGGATTAACCGATCGTTTGGTTTAATGATATGTCCTGTTTAAGTTCTAGTAAAAAATTGCATAGTTTTGAGTTTCTGTCATTTCCTGAGATAAATATATTTCTAGGTTGATGGCTATAATCTATCTCACTTTAGTTTGAAGCAGCTTTTATTTTAAATGGCTAAATTTGGAGATATTTGAAGTTGAAACATGCCAAATTAATTTCGGCAAGCATGCAAAAACTCTGACACCATTGCTTTCTGCAGTAACAGGTTTTTTAGTTTTTTAAAAACAATTACAATTCTTTTTCTGGGGTGTTTATGCTGTCCATAGCATGTAAGTTTGCATGATCGAGCTTGTTTTCAATGCTGGGCAGTTATAGTTTTGCGTTTCTTAAAGCTATACCATGGGTTAGTGTTTTGGGGTTTTCTTGGGAAGAGTTTTCCACTTTTTTTCTACTTAATTCTATACTAGCCTACTCTATTTACATGTTATATGCTTGTACGTAGTAGGTGGTTGGGTTATGTTTGTTTGGATTTGATTATATTGTTGTTAGATGTTATCTGGCTTTTATATTTCTGGCTTTCCCTTCTGTGTATCAAGAAATGCTTAATGAGTGCATCAGTATCTAAGTTAGATATGTAGGATCAAATTTAAATAATTGGCTAGTTTGTAATTCCCGCCATGCAGTGCGTTGTGGGATGCGTGGCAGCAAAACAAACCTGCGAGAAGCACATGGCTAATGCTAAGCCTTTGAGTGCAGCAATTAAATCTGTTACTTTCAACACATTTCAGTTCCTGTTTGAAACAGAATACCAACTAAAAAAACCATATATATAATTAAGATGTTAATCTTTTATCTAGCATTGTATTTACATCAATTTAATCAGCATGTCTTATACCATCTGCATTTAGATCTAGACAAATCTAGTTATTCAGACTAGTGTTAGAACTATAGCCAGAGGCAGTTTTACTTATTGTATTCATGTATTTATTTATATCCTAGGGTTAATAAAATCTGTAGAGCTAGGATATGGGTAGGGTTAATCAGATATTTGGCTATATATTTCTTTGAAACAAGTTTCTGTTGACAGATTTGACATTATAATATTTAGAACAAGAATCACAAATGGTGATGTAAACATCAGCCTGTAAAGTGACTGAAATTGTATGTTTCTCAGCTCAAAATGCTTAATTATAGAGAGTCGTCTTAAACATATCATTATATTGCATGCATGCATCCATGTTTATGCCAAATTATTCTATATTTTTATTAATTTTGAATAAAATTGAAGTTTTGCCCTATACGTATCGTAAAACTCAATGGCTGGACGTCTTTGTTTTGCTGTCAATGCTGTTTTCACCGTATGCGCAGTTGGAATGACAAACTAGTCTATAGTTTTGAATTGAAAATTTGATGTTTCATCGGACTATACAGGTTTAAGTAGAAATTACTGTTTTGGACAAAACTTATCTTCTTCAATTTTCTTTCTTTTCTCCTATGAAATAATGTGAAGCCAAACTTGTACTTACCATGTACAGGAGGTGCGGTTGGTTCAGCTAGAAAATGATGAGAAAAGAGGATTCAAAGTTAATTGCACATACCATTTTTTAGATGTTGTTTGTTTGTTGTTGTTTTACGTCCTAGCAACCTCTAAGGTCATATCAGGACGGGTACCGACTTGTGACAGTACACACTCATAAGGATTTTATAGTGCTGCCCCTCTGGGAAATCAGGCCACTGGCACCATGATCCGATATCCCACTCAGTCACATTGTCCTGACACCAAGCTAACCAGTCCTTGCCCTATCCTAATAATGCCAAGCACCAAGCTAGGAAGCGCCAAGTATACATTTTTAAGTCATTCATTTGACTCGACCGGGAAACAAACTCGCGATCTTCCACACGCGAAGCCTGTGCTCTACCGATTCGGCCTCTGCACCCGGTCCATTTCTTTAATTATTAAAAAAAAAATTATTCTTTTTAAAATATTTTTTAAAATATATTTTTTTTAGAGGATATGGAATGACATGAGTGAGCTGTGTGCCCTGTAAAACTGTGGAGGTGTGGTTGTGGGTCGTTCTCAGAAACATGTACCACTTTTGTGACATGGAAATCAAAACAGAAAACAGTCCAAATAATAGCAGAAAACATTTCAAAAGATAGCAGAATCATATCCATACGTAGGTTTATTTTTTCTGCATATATCGGAGTGGACCAAACAATATTTCACTTTTTGATTTAGATGTTGTGCAAATTGAGAAAGCTGTTAAAATTAATCATGTAACATCCATCCATTACATCATTTTAACATGCCTCCATAACATCATTTTAACACACAATTTAATTAAAACAAGACTTTATTGATTACAGTTAAACCAAAAGAATTGTCACTTACAAGGGAAAAAGAATTGAAAAAAAATCATGTGGGTAGATGTACGGTGTCGATATGCAAATTTTCAAGGAAGCAAACCTACGGACACAGATGAGTGGAGTTCCGGACCATTTTCCCAGCACGCTGCATTCCCGCACGTGATCACCCGACTTCCGGTAGTACCCGTTACTACAGTTGTGCACGCATGTAGCGCCGATAGCCGCCGACAGGGGGCAGTGGCTGTCAACGACGACGTTAGGCGGCGTCCTCAGCAGGGTGCAGGTGTTGTCTGTCAACAGGAAGTTAGGTGTTTACTGTCAACAGGAAGTTAGATGATTACTGTCAACAGGAAGTTATGTTTTTACTGTCAACAGATACTTATGTGTTTACTGTCAACAGGAAGTTAGGTGATTACTATCAATAAGAAGCTAAGTGCTTACTGTCAACAGGAAGTTAGGTGCTTACTGTCAATAAGAAGCTAAGTGCTTACTGTCAACAGGAAGTTAGGTGCTTACTGTCAAGAGGAAGTTAGCTATTTACTGTCAACAGGAAGTTAGGTGTTTACTGTGAACAGGAAGATAGGTTTTACTGTGAACAGGAAGTTAGGTGCTTACTGTCAACAGGAAGTTAGGTGCTTACTGTCAATAAGAAGCTAAGTGCTTACTGTCAACAGGAAGTTAGGTGCTTACTGTCAAGAGGAACTTAAGCTGTTTACTGTCAATAGGAAGTTAGGTGTTTACTGTCAACAGGAAGTTATGTGTTTACTCTCAAAAGGAAGTTAGGTACTTACTGTCAACAGGAAGTTAGGTGCTTACTGTTAACAGGAAGGTAGGTGTTTACTGTCAACAGGAAGTTAGATGTTTACTGTGAACAGGAAGATAGGTTTTACTGTCAACAGGAAGTTAGGTGCTTACTGTCCACAGGAAGTTAGATGTTGTCTCTCAACAGGAAGTTAGGTTATTACGGTCAACAGGAAGTTTGGTGTTGTCTGTCCACAGGAAGTTAGGTGTTTACTGTCAACAGGTGCTTACTGTCAATAGAAGCACCACTGTCTGTCAATGTGTTAACTCTCTAGAACTATTTCCTATGACGTCAGCATAGGTATTTAGGTCAGTGCGTGCACTGCTTGGCTGCAGGATGACACATGGTGACACTGCAAACTCAATGACTATGAGCAATTTTCGTACAGAAAAAGTGAAATATCTCTAAAACCACACGACGTAGACACAAACCGCTTCACACACACACACACACACACACACACACACACACACACACACACACACACACACACACACACACACACACACACACACACACACACACACACACACAGATAACATGTTTAACAACCAGATTATATTAAATTTATAAGGTTAGGGTTCTGCATCTATATTAATTTTGAATAAAGCTGACGTTTTGCACTGCGTGTATTGGCAAACTCAGTGCATTGTCAATGGCCGTGAGCAATCTTCTTACAGAAAAAGTGAAATATCTCTAAAACCACACCACCTAGACACAAACCGCTTGGCACACAAACAGATAACATGCCTAACAAACATTAAATTTATAATGTTTGGGTTCTGGATTTCTATTAATTTTGAATAAAACTAATGTTTTGCACTGCACATATCTGCAAACTCAATGGCAGTGTGCCTTCGTTCTGCAGCCAAGCTGTGCGTGCATACACAATGTTTGTAAACATTGAAAGGGGTCTATAGTTTACTGTCAATAGGAAATTAGGTGTTTACTGTCAACAGGAAGTCAGGAAGTTATGTGTTTACTGTCATGTGTTGTCTGTCAAAATAAGTTACCAGTTTGTTATATCAGGACAGATTTATATATGTGTATATATAGCATATATATATTATATATATCATATATATATATATATATATGTTTAGTGGTCTGCACTGACCTCTCAGGCAAGTAACCACATAGACAGGTAGGCATGGGTAGTGTGTTGATATCAGGGAGCCTAGGTGGTGTAATGGTTAGCACACTGGCCCGGAATGCAAAGAGATGTGGGTTTGAGTCCCGCTCTAGGCGCAATATTTCCCATTTTCATCACCCCCATGACACTGGTGCCGTGACCAGGATCCTGTACAAGCTATGCGCTGTATAGTTGTTGAACCTACCCTGTGTATGTGTTAGTGCATTGCCTGTATGTATGTAATTGTAAGCATTAAAAGACTTACAATTCCAGGGGGACGAGTGTAGTGGTCTGCACTGACCTCTCAGGCAAGTAACCACATAGACATGTAGGCGTGGGTAGTGTGGTGATATCAGGGAGCCTAGGTGGTGTAATGGTTAGCACACTGGCCCGGAATGCAAAGAGATGTGGGTTCGAGTCCCGCTCTAGGCGCAATATTTCCCATTTTCATCACCCCCACGACATATGCTATGCCTAAGTAGGCTTGCCAGAAGTCGCTGTCCGTGACAATCACACTATCCATCCATTCCTGGCCACAGCACTAATCTCATTAAGTCATGAAAAGGATATATGTTGTTAGGACAGTAAACCCCAACAAAGAAAAAGCCCGTCCTACCGATGCAGAGTTGCGTCAGGTCAGCGTCCCACGCAAGGTCATGGCCGCAGCGCAGCGGTCTGGCGGACAGGGACCCGTATCCGGGCCGGCACGTCCATGCGCACGAGGCGTTGTAGCGGCGGTGACAGTCGCGCCCGATCTGACCGTTCTCTATCTCACCTGCGCACGTCGGTACTGCCGGTTAGAAAAAAGCACGTCGATGGTGTTCAGTGAAGCACAATGTATAGATGGGATCTAATAAGGCAGTCACCCTACTGCTACACAATGTATTGACCTAATATACCCCAGTCATACTACTGCTTGCGACCACTTTGCGATCACGAAAATGGTCGCAAAAAGGTTGCAAAATGGTCTTTGGTGGTCGCTGACCTCCTTGCGGCTTATTTATTACAAACATTTAATACATTTCATCAACGCGCTTAGAAATAGTAATACTTTTAGTATGCCGCCACATAATTATAAATCATGGTCCTGCACAATTCCAATTCAAACAGCCCAAGGTCAGGTCAGTTTCAAACAGCCCAAGGCCAGGTCAGTTTCCATAGCAACTGTCCGCTTGGTGTTTATAAACGGCCACCACATGGTCCGAAACCACACAGTGTCGCTCGGTAAGTTAGCGTCCCTACAAAACCGGAAGATTGACAGGTCAGTCGGCATAGCAACTGTCCGCTTGGTGTTTATAAACGGCCACCACATGGTCCAAAACCACACAGTGTCGCTCGGTAAGTTAGCGTTCCTACAAAACCGGAAGATTGACAGGTCAGTTTCCATAGCAACTGTCCGCTTGGTGTTTGTAAATGGCCATAACATGTTAGTGTCCCTACATTTGTTGTTTGTTTGTTTGGGTTTTGCGTCCTGGCAACATCTAAGGTCATATCAGGACGGGTACCGACTTGTGACTGCACACTCATGGCAACTTTATAGTGCTGGCCCACTGGAAAATCAAACTGCCAGCACGATGACCCAATATCCCACTCAGTAACATTATCCTGACACTGAGTCAACTGGTCCTTGCCCTATCCGATTAATGCTGAGCGCCAGCCTAGGAAGCAACAAGTATCAATTTAATAAGTCATTGGTTTGATTCGGCCGGGAACCTAACTCCCGACCTTCCGCCATGCAAGGCTGCCACGCTTTACCGATTAGGCCACCGCACCTGGTAGTGTCCCTACAGAACCAGAAGAAAGAGCTACTCACATCCGGGACAGTTGAAGCCATCAAAGGTTTTGACAGCGTCTCCACCTGCATCTGGGCATGCGCATGTCCGGCGGGTCGGGGTCGGCAGGCAGAAATGGCTGCAGCCTCCGTTGTCCTCAGAACACGCGTTCGGACCTGAGTGAACACAACTTGTTTATGGCTGGACAACATCTAACTCCTAGCAATCGTATTATAGCTGCATAGTCCGATGATGCATCCAAAGTTCAAAACCAAAATAATTATTGATTCTACATATCTAACGTAGACGCTGATGCCTTTACTGAGCATTTGTTCCTGCATAGAAGGGAATGCTGCATCAACGTTTTAGAACCTGTTACTGCAGAAGCCTACGGTGTCAGAGTTTTGGTGTGCTTGCCAAAACTAATTTTGCATGTTTGCTCGTCAAATATCTCAAAAGTTAGCTATTTAAAATAAAAGTTACTTCAAATTAAAGTTAGATAGTCCGATGGCTTTCGAATTCTTGCATAATATTTTAGATAAATATATCAGGTGTGTATTGTCACCATGTCTATTTAACCTGTACACAGAGATGATTTTCAGACACATTGAAGATTGCAAGGGAGTGACAATAGGTGGCATGAACATCAACAATCTTAGATATGCCGATGACAGTGTAATACTAGCAGACAGTGAGAAAAACCTACAAGATATAGTGAATAGAATCAATAAAGCTGGAATACTATTCAACATGAAGATGAATGCCAGGAAGACCAAAACAATGGTTATAAGTAAAAAGACAGATAAACCAAACGTCAATATAATCATAGATGGCACAAACATAGAACAAGTATCCGAATTCATATATCTCGGACAAAAGATTACAAATGATGGGAGATGTGAGGAAGAAATCAAAAGAAGGATAACAATAGCCCGAACAACATTCTCCAAAATGTATAGAGTGTTAACATCAAGTAAGATATTAATACAAACAAGGAAGCGTATTCTTCAGTGTTATGTGTGGTCTACTCTAATGTATGGGGCAGAGACATGGACAATCTCTAAGAAAATGTACAAACGTTTAGCAGCATTTGAGATGTGGACTTATCGAAGGATGATGAAAATATCATGGACAAAGAAGATCACCAACAAAGAAGTTCTCAGAAAAATTAAAAATAAGAAAAGCTTGTTTGCCACTATACAGACAAAGAAACTTATTTATTTTGGCCACATCATTCGTCAGAGTTCAATATACCGTACATTGTTGGAAGGGAAGGTGAATGGCAGCAGAGGGAGAGGGAGACCAAGAACATCATGGTTTACAAATATTTCACAGTGGACAGGCTTGAATTATGCACAGTCTATCAGAACAGCACAACATCGGGACAAGTGGAGAACCATTGCATCCAACCCTCAACTAGAGGATGGAACTATTGATTGATTGATATCAGGTTGACCATTTTAACCTACTATTTATTATTCCTGAGTCATTTCGATGAAAATTGGCTAATTTTGGAGCAATTTCAGCTGAAAGAACCCAAAATCATTCTGGCAAGCTTGACAAAAGTCTTGTTGTTGTGGCCCAGATTCACACCTCGCGATGGGCACGTGATGAGGAATGACCTACTAATGTGTAGATAGTCGGGAACCTGACTAATGCCATATATGGTACTGGGAATGAGGGCAGGATTAATAAGGTCACGAGATTGACCTAATTGGTTAGTGGTCTCCCTGTTTAATGGCTGTCTCAAAGTGAGTGTCCAAAGGAATGGGGTTATAAATTCACAGATTATTCTGTATATGCTGTACCAAATCATTAGTTAATGAACTAGTTTCTAAGTTGGATATATAGGATCAAATGTAGGTAGTTCTTTTGATTTTGACAAAATTATATTTTATCGGACCATGCAACTTTAAGGTAAAGTAAATTATAATGATCAATCTAATATTTATCTCAGAAATATGACAGAAATTCAAAAACAACGGTCTATATAACTTTAAGACACCTCTTCCCATACTACATTTGACAGAGACGCCATTCCCCAGTGTGACTCCCACCATCCTGTTTCCATGGAAACCTGCGAACAGTAACAGTCCTTTTGTATTGGATTCAGCTGCAGAGAACTCGGGCATTGAGACTTCATGGTTGGCTGATCACATGTGCTGGCCACAGGGCAATGACGTCACCAAGTAAGCATTATTTTTGTCAAATCTCTTTTCTTCCTCTTCTCCCATCCACATTTTTTCAATCATTTTCCAGCGCTCGGGTACTGGTCTTCCAGCCTTGTTTAAAGTTGCATGGTCCGATGGTTTTGAGTTTCTGTCATTTTCTGAGATAAATATATTAGGTTGATCACTATTATCTGCCTTACTTTAATTTGAAGTAACTTTTATTTTAAATAGCTAACTTTTGAGATATTTGAAATACAACCATACAAAATTACACATGTTGGCGTGTCAACATGGATAATATTTTAGCGCGGGCTTTCGCACTATTTTCTCGCACCACTTTCTCTCTTGCACTATTTTCGCACATGACGCTCTTACTTGCTTCACTTTCCTGTTAGCAGCTCTACATGCCGGTCATTTCACCCACCCACCCGCCCGATATACAAGGGGTTGAGGTCTGATGTTCCCGTTCTAACCCTTATTTGTTCTTCTCTTATCTACTTATTTTCTGACACTAAAACACCAGCCACGATAAACATTTAACTATTCACTTGCTATGACATTGTTACAGTCACGATACTATGACGCTAATGATTTGATGCTATGTGCTTATGATTGATATGTTCTTGATTCTTGTCATCACTGCCTTCTTGATTCACTATCATGTTACGACCAATGATATCGATATGTTCTCCAGTCACATGACGATCAACATGCCTGCAGGTTTTGTACTCCATTAAATTTTTGTTTATTCCACTCCTTCTTTGACTTACTTTGTCCGCGCGATATAATTACTTTTGGCAAGCATGCCAAAACTCTGACACTAGGCTTCTGCAGTAACCAGTTCTATTAAATTACCTCAGTATTCCCTTCTATGTGGCGACACAAGTTTAATAAATGCAACAGTATCTAAGTTAGATAAGTTGAATCAAATCTAGATAATTCTTTTGGTTTTGAAAATTTGATGTTTTCATCGGACTATGCAGCTTTAACTTAAGTTATTTACACTATATAATTCCCCCCCCCCAGAAAATCCACAACAATGTTATTGGGACTGGTTTCTCTACAGAGAGGTCAAAGGGTCAAAGGTCACCTGGGAGGAGGTCCGAAGAGAAGTAGATTATGTCGTTGAGTCCGGTGAATGTTTCATTGTGAGCCGATTGGACATGGGTACCGCTCACCTGGCAAGGAGGAGGGAATGGAAGGTCATTACACATCTGGTCACGTGATCACACCATGTATTTTAACAGGGTAAGTCATTTGCTGTGCAATTGCCATACCGTAAGTGGCAGACCACCAAACCCTCAGCCTCAGTTCTCCCTCCCCCCTCTTTTTTATTTGTTGCTGTTCTTCCGTTATTTCCTGTCAACCATATATAATGACAGAGACAATAAAAATGTAAAATTTAAGACCTAAATGCACTGGGATTGGTCCCACTGCTTCACTGGTCACATCTGGTCCAGTGTATTATTAACAACCCCACCCCAACAGCACAATTAATAAACTCACATAACTAACTACAATAGAGTTAGACTAGAATTTTTCTAACAAACTGACATGTATATACCGCTTGCCTAACTGCAACTGAACATTAAAACTTACTACAACTTTACCAACTGAATACAGAGATAACTTCTGCTTACATTCTAAATACTATGTAAATAGTCACATTGATCTGACTAATATTGATCTAGTTATATGACACTACTGCTACCATATTGCTCTGGAACCTTTAGGTTACAAAATTTCATTGTGTTACATGCTGCAAATTGTGTATTCAACATTTATTGTACACCTTATTCTATATACCTTTCGTGTAAATAACCCTGACTTGAAAAATGGCTGGAAGACCACTGCTTTTGCACTGACAAAAGACTTATTCAGCAGAATAAACATATTTACCACACACACACACACAATTGCTACTGTAGTAGCCTGCACTGACCTCTCAGGCAAGGATCCACATAGACAGGTGGGCATGGATAGGGTCATGATGCTCAAGGAGTCTAGGTGGTGTAATGGTTAGAACACTTGCCCCAGAATGCAAGAGATACGGGTTCGATTACCGCTCTAGGCGCAATATTTCCCATTTTCATCAGCCCCCCTCCCCACCCCCAACACCACTACCTAAATGATATCCCACTCAGTCACATTATCCTGATGCTGAGCCAACCAGTCCCTGCCCTATTCTAATAATGCTGAGCACCTGACTAGGAAGCGACAAGTATTACTCTTTAAGTCATTGGATTGACTCGACCATGTTTCAAATTCCATGATCTATCAAAATGGGAGATGGACGCTCAACCCATTCGGTCATCCCGTCTGGTCTCAGTGCTCTGGTTGCAATGATGGTGTTCTCTGTGGCGGAGTGGTTAGAGTGACTTTTTTCTAGGTCAGACTCCTAATCTGAAGGTTGGTTGTTCGATTCCCATGCCCCCAGCTCTACCAATTTGGATTTCCACTGCTGTGTGTAACTTACAGCGTCATCAAAGGCCAGTTGCTCTCATACCATGTCTATGTGGTGTGGGAGGTTAAAAATCCCTTGGGTCGGTAAAAGTGTAGACTTGGGCTTTCTATTGACAAACTGCCTAATGGTCAGGGATGAAAGATCTCCGCGATTCCGCGGATTTCCGGGATTTTTCAATCCCGCAGCACCATCAGCATATACTAATATGTGGTGCAGACTCCGCAGCACTGTCAGCATACACTACTAATAAATGCTTCAAGCGCCGCACCACTATCAGAGTACATGACTAATACATGCTTTAAATGGGGCAGCACTATCAGCGTATACCAATATATATGAAACCCGACTTCCGGGAATTTTCCGCGATTCCCTGACGATGTTAAACCTATGGGAGAATATCAGCATTTCCGTTTTTTTCCCGGAGACCACTTTCATCCCTGAATGGTCAAAACAAGTCTATTCAGACTTATCCATGGTAGGCAGTAAACATCCTCAAGAAAAATGACAATGTGTGTCACACACAACTCACGGGCATGGACCAGACACCGCGTAGTTTCCAGTCTGTCCAGTAGAGGCGCCCCGCTCTCAAGGCCACAGCGAACGGGTCAGCATCCTTCTGGAGCTGCACGATGGTGCGCATGTCTGAACCGTCCAGCGCAGAGGAGTGGATTGTCGCCGCGTTGTGGTCGCACCAGTACAGTCGGCCTTCTGATGGGGGCCGGGACGTGGCGAGGGATGGATGAGGAGAGATAGGGAGATATGAGGAGGTATGAGGGAACAGATGGTGGGATGGGGAGAGATGGAGGAGGAGGGAGATGGGACATAGCGAGAGACGGGGAGATATAAGGAGATGTAGAGAGATGGAGGAGATGAGGAGAGAGGGATGAGGGAGATGGGAGATGGACAGGGATGGTGAGAGATGAGGGAGATGAGAGATGGAGAGGGATGGTGAGAAATGAGGGAGATGGGAGATGGAGAGAGATGGAGGAGAGAGATGAGGGAGATGGAGAGAGATGGAGGAGGGAGATGGGAGATGGAGAGAGATGGGGTATGGATGGGGAGAGAGATGAGGGAGATGAGGGATGGTGAGAGAGATGGAGGAGGGATGGTGAGAGAGATGAGGGAGGTGGGAGATGGAGAGAGATGGAGGAGGGATAGGGAGAGAGACGGGAGATGGAGAGAGATAGAGGAGGGATGGGGAGAGAAATGAGGGAGATGGAGAGAGATGGAGGAGGGATGGGGAGAGAGATGGCAGATGGGAGATGGAGAGGGATGGGGGAGAGAGATGAGGGAGATGGAGAGAGATGGAGGAGGGATGTTGAGAGATGAGTGAGATGGAGAGAGATGGAGGAGGGATGTTGAGAGATGAGTGAGATGGAGAGAGATGGAGGAGGGATGGGGAGATGGAGGGGGTGGGATATGGGGAGAGATGGAGAGGAATGTGGAGATGGATTTTGAGAGATGAGGAGTGGTTTAAAAAATGATGCAGAGATCAGGAGAAATAGGGAAGGAGAGAGATGGGGAGAGATGGGGAGAGATGGAAAACACTGTATTAATAACGGGAGAAGACGGTTCGCTCTACGTTTATTAAATGACTTTCAAAGTTGAACAATTCTGATGAAGAAAATCATGAAATTTTAATGTAGCTTAATGTACGGTGAACTATGGCGATACATTGCACAACAAACCAACCCCCCACAAAACAACAATTACACTGTCATGATCCAATGACCCTTCTGTCAATGGTGAAACCTCAGGCTTGTTTCAACACTTTCACCTATAGATCGTCACACTTCAGTGACCCCTTCTGTCAATGGTGAAGCCAATGCTTTGTTACAAACCTAAAATCTATATACCATCATGCTTAAGTGACCCTTCTGGCAATGGTAAAGCCTAAGCTTTCGTTGCACCTCCAGTGACCCTTCTGTCAATGGTGAAGCATATACCTTGTTGCACACCTAAAATCTATAGACCATCACACTTCAGCGACCCTTCTGGCAATAGTGAAGCCTAAGCATTGTTGCAAACCTAAAATCTATATAATGTCATGCTTCAGTGACGCTTCTGTCAATGGTGAAGCCTCAGGTCTGTTACAAGCCTTTCACCTATACACCGTCACACGTCAGTGACCCTTCAATCAATCAATCAAAAACAAACCTCAAATCTATATACCGTCATGATCCAATGATTCTGCTCTCGATTGTGAAACTTAAGCCTTGCTACAAACCTCAAATCTAGACAATATCATGCTTCAGTGACTCTTTTGTCAATGGTGAAGCCTAGGCCTTGGTACAAACCTAACATCTATATTATGTCATGCTTCAGTGACTCTTCTGTCAATGCTGAAGCCTATGCTTTGTTACAAACCTAAAATGCATATAGTGCATATCAGGATGGGTACCGACTTGTGACAGTGAGCACTTACATTTAAGGTCATATCAGGATGGCTACCAACTTGTGACAGTACACACTTACATCTACGGTGATATCATGATGGCTACCGACTTGTGAGACTGCGCACTTACATCTCCAGTGTTATCAGGATCGGTACCGACTTCAATGGTGAAGCCTATCCTTTGTTGCAATCCTAAAATCTATATAATGTCATGCTTCAGTGACTCTTCTGTCAATGGTGAAGCCTATGCTTTGTTGCAAACCTAAAATCTATATAATGTCATGCTACAGTGACCCTTCTGTCAATGGTGAAGCCTATGCATCATTACAAATCTAAGATCTATATAATGTCATGCTCCAGTGACCCTTCTCTCAATGGTGAAGCCTAGGCCTTGTTACAAACCTTACCTTTGGTGTCAATGTCCAGTCCTGCCACCCAGCCCTTCTTGGTGGCAGTCCCGATGTTGTCGATGATTGTCACTCTGTTGTTTCCGTCCATGTCAGCTCGCTCTATCTTTCCCTTGGAGCCAAAGTACATGTGCCTGAATAAACAACCAAACAAAACCATGCTTAGGCCACATAGAAATTGCCAGTGCTAATCAACCTTTTAATATTTTTAAAACATTTGTGTCTGTAATTAGTGTAAGAAATTACAGCGATATTAAAACTTGAACAAGCACCATAGCGTGGATCCTGTGCCCTGCCTTGCTCCCCCCTCCCTCCCTCTCAAAGTAGGTGTCCAAGGGGACGAGGTAATAAATTCACTGATTATTTTTTATGGGATATCCCCAATCCTTAGATAATGCAGTAGTATCAAAAGCTGTGTTTACACTGGCGAGATAAGCTGCCTCAAATAATTCGCCTTGTCTAGTTCGGCTCACATTCGCCGTGTGGACGCGACTCTGAGGCGGATTAGAGCTGAATCGCATCAACTAGTTAACCTCTACTAAACCGCATCGCGAGGTGGGTTATATGAAGTGCTTTTTATACGTCGGTTTATCAATGGTTGTGTAGACGGTAGCGGTTTACTTGAGGCGGTTTAAGCATGTCACACTATATAATATAATTTGATCTAAGCCGGCTAGTGGTGTACAGATATTTTATTCATCATTTATTTTTAGGTTTTCACTGCCCAGCAGAAGTTTTGACCGTTCCAAAACAATACGATTCAGTCGAAACAGATCTAGGTCAAACCCACAGTCTCTCGTGCCGACGTCGACTAAGCAAAACTGGCGCTGGTTAGTCTGGACTTGCTCATGCACAGATATCGATTTCCGCCATGTGTGGACACGATACTAGTTCGCCTCATATAATTCACTTTGTCTAAATCGGCTTACAATTGCCCGTGTAAACACAGCTTAAGTTGGATATATAGAACCAAATTAGATAAGTGTTTTGGTTATGAAAAAATTACGTTTCATCGGTCCACGCAAATTTAATCAAAGTAATCAGGACCTGTGTAAGGTAGAGGTGTAATCAAGCGGTGACTGGACCCAGATATCAGTGGTGCACCTACAGGGGGCACTTCAGTATCAAGTCACTGACTTAGACCGAGGAGAGTTCAGGAGGTATAGTTCAGTAGTCAGCAGGCAGATCAGCGCTCACCCCCCGAGAAGAGGGTGGCCGGGAGGGGAAGTGAAGTACCCACGTAGAGCCACAGGGACAGAATGACGAGAGAGGGAAACGTAAGAAGCGAGGAAGACATAAATAGACCAGCCTCGTTTGCAAATTAGTCATGTTAGCCATCATCACGCACAATTTAAAAACTTGTTAAAAAAAACTTCTTTTAAAAAGAGAGAAAAAAAAGACCAACGTCAGTGCCTCGGTGCTGAAAAAAAGACTGTATTCAGTTGAATAAAAATATTTACACAAAAATAAATAAATAAATGGTAGCAACTCAAATATAATAAATGGTAGCAACTCACAATCAGTGATATTTAAAAGAAACTTTAATTTAAAACTGTTATAAAAGCTATTTTTTTTAAATGAGAAAAAATGCCCGGAGTTAAGCATGCCAGGAAGATCAGTGCCTTGGCGCTGAAAAAAAAGAGACTGTATTCAGTTAAAGCTGCATACTCCGATGAAATATCAAATTTTCAAAACCAAACCAATCATCTAGATTTGATTTTACATATCTAACTTAGATGCTCATGCACTTATTAAGCACGTGTTTCTGTGTAGAAGGCAATACTGAGTCAATTTAACAGAACCTGTTACTGCGGAAGTCTATGGTGTCAGAGTTTTGGCAAGTTTGCCAAAACTAATTTTCCATGTTTGCACTCAAAATTTCTCATAAAAATAAAAATAACTTTGAACTAATGTAAAGTAGATACTAGTGATCGATCTAATATATTTATCTCAGAAAAAAGACAGAAATTCAAGACCATCGGACTATGCAAATTTAAATACAAATATTTACACTAAATATATATATATATTTTAATATAATTTTTTTTTACCCTCGTTCTGGCAGCAGTTTGAGGGCCCGTGGCTGGATCATGTTGCCCTTGACGACAATCTTGTGGAAGTAGCCATTGGGATTGAGCACGGCTATCACATTCCGCATCATGTCGGCATAGTACAGCAGGCGAGACTCGCTGTCAAACGCCAACGCGTCAATCCGGGCTGGCCTGCCTGGAAAACAGAGTGGTTGGTTGTTGGAGTTTTACATCCTGGCAACATCTAAGGTCATATCAGGATGGGTACCGACTTGTGACAGTGCACACTCACATTTAAGGTGATATCAGGATGGCTACTGACTTGTGACAGTGCGCACTGACATCTACGGTCATATCAGGATGCGTACCGACTTGTGAAGGTGCGCACTCACATCTATGGCGATATCAGGATGGCTACCGACTTGTGACAGTGTGCACTTACATCTAAGGTGATATCAGGATGGCTAACAACTTGTGACAGTGCACACTTACATCTAAGGTCATATCAGGATGGGTACCGACTTGTGACAGTGCGCACTCACATCTAAGGTCATATCAGGATGGCTACCGACTTGTGACAGTGCACACTGACATCTAAGGTCATATCAGGATGCATACCGACTTGTGAAGGTGCGCACTCACATCTAAGGTCATATCAGGATGGCTACCGACTTGTGACAGTGCGCACTTACATCTACGGTGATATCAGGATGGGTACCGACTTGTGACAGTGCACACTTACATCTAAGGTGATATCAGGATGGCTACCAACTTGTGACAGTGCGCACTCACATCTACGGTGATATCAGGATGGCTACCGACTTGTGACAGTGCGCACTCACATCTAAGGTGATATCAGGATGGCTACCAACTTGTGACAGTGCGCACTTATATCTACGGTGATATCAGGATGGGTACCAACTTGTGACAGTGCGCACTTACATCTACGGTGATATCAGGATGGGTACCGACTTGTGACAGTGCATACTTACATCTACGGTGATATCAGATGTGTACCGACTTGTGAGACTGTGCGCACTTACATCTCCGGTGATATCAGGATGGGTACCGACTTGTGACAGTGCGCACTCATATTTAAGGTCATATCAGGATGGCTACCGACTTGTGACAGTGTGCACTCATCATTTAAGGTGCATATCAGGATGGGTACCACTTGTGACAGTGCGCACTCATACTAAGTGATATCAGGATGGGTACAACTTGTGACAGTGTGCACTTACATCTACGGTGATATCAGGATGGGTACCGACTTGTGACAGTGCATACTTACATACGGTGTACGATTGTGAGCTTGCGCACTTACATCTCCGGTGATATCAGGATGGGTACCGACTTGTGACAGTGCGCACTCATATTTAAGGTCATATCAGGATGGCTACCGACTTGTGACAGTGTGCACTTACATCTACGGTGATATCAGGATGGCTACCGACTTGTGACAGTGTGCACTTACATCTACGGTGATATCAGGATGGGTACCGATTTGTGACAGTGCACACTTACATGTAAGGCGATATCAGGATGGTTACCGACTTGTGAGACTGCGCACTTACATCTCCGGTTATATCAGGATGGGTACCGACTTGTGACAGTTACATTTAAGGTCATATCAGGATGGCTACCAACTTGTGACAGTACACACTTACATCTACGGTGATATCATGATGGCTACCGACTTGTGAGACTGCGCACTTACATCTCCAGTGATATCAGGATCGGTACCGACTTGTGACAGTGCGCACTCACATTTAAGGTCATATAAGGATGGCTACCGACTTGTGACAGTGCACACTTACATCTACGGTGATATCATGATGGGTACCGACTTGTGACAGTGCACACTCACATTTAAGGTCATATAAGGATGGGTACCGACTTGTGACAGTGCGCACTCACATCTAAAGTGATATCAGGATGGGTACCGACTTGTTACAATGCGCACTCATATATAAAGTCACCATGAGTGCGCACTGTCACAAGTCAGTAGCGTCCTGATATGACCTTAGATGTTGCCAGGACGTAAAACTCCAACAACCAACCAACTAACCGCGAAGGAAGTCCTGCATCATTTACAGCTGGAAAAGCCAAAGTTTAAGTTAGGCACATGGCTTCACGCTGGTACCACACACATTGACACACCTGTCCGGTACTAGCGTACCGTCTGTACACTGGTACCACATACACTGACGTACCTGTCCGGTGTTGCAGTTTCCGCGGTATGCCAGTTTGCGAGGGACACAGCGCTTCTGTTTGTTGAATATGTTTTCTGTATGTGTGCCAATCGGTTTGTTTCTAGGTGGTGTAATTTCAGAGATATTTGACTTTTTCTGTATGAGGATTTCCTCACGGCCATTGACAATGCATTTGAATGTACGTGTCCCTCGCAAACTGGCGTACCGTGGAAACTGCAACACCAGTATCATCATACATTCTGTACACTGGTACCACACAATGACGTATATGTCCGGTACCAGCGTACTGCTTGTACGCTGGTACCACACACACACTGACGTACATGTCCGTTACCGACGTACGGTATACTGGTACCACACACACTGATGTACATGTCCGGTACCGGTGTACCGTATATACGCTGGTACCACACAATGACTTACATGTCCGGTACCATCATACCCTATGCACACTGGTACCACACACTGATGCATATGTTCGGTACCGACGTACCACATGGACACTGGTACCACACTGACGTACATATCCGGCACCAGCGTACCATATGTACACTGGTACCACACACACAGTGCCATATATGTCCGCTACCGGTGCACCGTCTTACACTGGCACCACACACACTAATGTACATGTCCGGTACCGGTGTACCGTATCACACTGGTACCACACACACTGACATACCGTCGTACCGTCTGTTCGTTGGTACCGCGCACACAAACTGACATACCTCTCTGGTACCATCTACACACTGGTACCACACACACTGATGTACCTGTCCAGTACCATCTACACACTGGTACCACACACACTGACGTACCTGTCCGGTACCGGCGTACCGTCTGCACGTTGGTACCGTCCATCCTTGCCCTCCTGATGCGGCCCTTGTCAAAGTCGGTCCAGTAGAGCATGTCTTCGCGGGGGTCAAAGGCCAGCCCTATGGGGCGGTCCAGGCGCGGGAAGTCGATGGCGCTGAGTGCTTTCAGGTCACCGCTCACCTGCATGCACATCCACATCCGCCATTAATTAGTCATCCACAATTATACCCCAGTCACACTGCGCTTGCGATCACTTGCGACCACTTTGCGACCATCATAAAGGGGTGATCGCAAAGTGGTCGACGACTGGTCAGTGACTGGTCAGCGACCTCCGGGCGACTATTTTGGTCAAAAGGAGGTTGCAACAAGTAACCTTCTTGTGATCAAAATGGTTGTATGGTCGCTGACCATTTACATTGCTTGCAACCAGTCGCTGACTGGTCGCCGACCGATCACCAATCGATCGCTGACCATTTTTTTTCCCACCTTTTTGTTGTTGCTTTGGTCGCAAGGTTTGTGGTCTCAAAGTGGTCGTATGTGGTTGCAAGCCATAGTGTGACTGAGACCATAGACAGTTCGTCGCGGTTTTAATATAATAAAGCAGCTTAATCTCAATGAAAGCTTACAATTTTGGAAAAAATACCCAGAATATATGAGCCTGTCTCAAAAGGTGATGATAACCTTTTTGTTGTTGGTCCATTGTAACGATTGACACAAAACAGCACAGAAACGGTTACACTGAACATGCAAGGACATTTGCTTCAAATCAATATGTATTCTATTGGGATTATGCAACACCATATAACAAACAAATCCGTTTATCCTGAGCAAATGCATCAGCGCATAGTATGTTGATTGTTACAATGGACAAAGTTTTGTCCCATATTGCTGAGCACCTTTTGAGACAATCTTATATGCCTAGATTTAATCATACATATAAAACTTTTGTTTTTTAATTTTTAATTTGTTATTGTCGGTTTATTTACCAAGTCGATAAGAGAACTTGTTTTCAATGATGAATAGATTTAGCCATTAGTTTGTGGCTTTTTGTTTTGTACGTTTTGTTAGTAATTTATTTTCTTTAAACACCAAATATATCTAATTATATAAATATGTATATGCCCAGTGCAACTTTGGTAAATAGCTAAAACATAATTTCTTTTTACAAAAAAATTCCAACTTCATCCATACCCTTAAATTCTCAAATATCACCTGGCATTAAGCGATGCATTTTACACACATGAATATTAAATATCCTAATTCAGTTCTTATCAACTAGTCGGTTGAAAACAAAATACAAATATATATTTAAAATAAATTTGAATTATGAACTAGTTAGTTGAAAATAAAGTGAAAATATATATTTAAAATAAATTTGAATTATGAACTAGTCGGTTGTAACAATAAATACAAATATAGATTTTAAATAAATTTGAATTATGAACTAGTCGGTTAAAATAATAAACACAAATATATATTTTAAATAAATTTGAATTATGAACTAGTCCGTCGAAAACAAAATCCAAATATATATTTAAAATAAATTTGAATTATGAACTAGTCGGTTGAAAAAAAATACAAATATATATTTAAAATAAATTTGAATTATGAACTAGTCCGCTGAAAACAAGATGCAAATATATATTAAAACAAAAATTGAATTATAAGTTTTCCTCTCACCCAACAAAATGCAAATATATATTTAAAATAAATTTGAATTATGAACTAGTCGGTTGAAAAAGAAACCCACAGATATATATTTAAAATAAATTCGAATTATGAACTAGTTGGTTGAAAAAAAAAAAAAAAAAATTTGAATTATGAACTAGTCCGCTGAAAACAAAATGCAAATATATATTAAAACAACATTTGAATTGTAAGTTTTCCTATCACCCACCTTGTACACCTGGTGGCGATAATCATCCGCCAACAGGAAGAAGTCATTGGGCTGAGATAACGCTGTGTGGGAATAAACCAGTCACATGATAAGCAGCAGGGGAAGAGGGAGTGGGGGGGTGGTAGTCACAATTATCAACGTCATCAGAAATGTGTGTCGAAAGGCCCTGTCACACCTCACTGGATTGGGGGAAACGGACAGAAAACGAACAATGTCCGGTTTGTGTCCATACAAGTTTTGAACATGCACAAAACTAGGAACGGATGCTGCCGGATTGACGTCTATGGTTCTTGTCCAGTTTGAGTTTGTTTTGTCCATTGGCTATCCGTTCCATGTCCGTTTCATGTCCGTTTCGTGTCCGTTTCGTGTCCGTTCCATGTCCGTTCCATGTCCGTTCCATGTCCGTTTCATGTCCGTTTCATGTCCGTTTCATGTCCATTTCATGTCCGTTTCATGTCAGTTTCATGTCCGTTTCACGTCCGTTTGTCCAGCGCCCATTGACCCGACAGCGCAACATTTTGACACATTTTAATACATTTTGATACTTATCACCACCGGACTAAACAATTCTGTCCATTGCTCAATCCGGCGACGTGTGACAGCTGCTTAAGACTCTTCCATAAACCCCCTTTGAATATGGATTGTCTGTCTGTTTGTTGTTGTTTTACATCCTAGCAACATCTAAGGTCATATCAGGACGGGCACCGACTTGTGACAGTGTGCACTCATGGTGACTTTATAGTGCTGCCCCACTGGGAGACCAGGCTTACTGCCGCCACCATGACCTGATATCCCACTCAGTCACATTATCCTGACACTGAGCGAACCAGTCCTTGCCCTATCCTAGTAAAATGCCATGTGCCAAGCTATGAAGCAACACATATCTATTTTTAAGTTATTGGTTTGACTCGACTAGGGTTCGAACCCACAAACTCATGGGTTTGGATCCCCAAATCTTCCAAAACAGGGGACGAACACTCAACTCATTTGGCCATCCCGTCTGGTCATATGGATTGTCAATTAACCTGAATAAGATAGAAATGATAAACCAACCCGCACTTTTAACGACATTTGACACACAACATATTTCTTTTCGGGTTGCATGATTGTCTCTAACTTCTTAGTCAAACCCCGTTCTGAGATGACCTTAGGTGTTGCTGTGACGTAAAGCCCCAACACTTAAGTCAATAAGTGCTGAGTTGACAGTTTATGCTTTTACGGTATGTAGTCCAGTTCTTAGCAGAGTCAATGCTCATCCTGATATGACCTTAAAGCTGCATAGTCCGATGAACATCAAATTTTCAAACCCAAAACAATTATCTAAATTTGATTCTACATTTCTAACTTAGATACTGGTTCACTTATTAAAGATTTGTTGCTACACCGAAAGGAATACTGCGGCAATTTAATAGAAGTTGTTACTGCAGAAGCCTATGGTGTCAGAGTTTTGGCATGCTTGCCCAAATTAATTTGGCATGTTTGCACTTCAAATATCTCAAAAGTTAGCCACTTAAAATGAAAGTTACTTCAAGCTAAATCAATGTACATTAGAACGATCAACCTAATGTATTTATCTCAGAAAATGTCAGGAACTCAAAACCATCGGACTATGCAACTTTAAACAAACGCCCAAGTCAATAAGTGCTGAGTTGACAGTTTAAGCTTCTACGATATGTAGTAGAGTTCTTACCAGAAAGGCAGGTCCTGGTGTCCATCAGGTCTAGTTTCATCCCGTTGACGCATGCGCATCTGTAACCGTTGGGGGCAGGTAGGCACAGCTGGGAGCATCCGCCATTGTCCTTGTTGCAAGAGAACTCAGCATTCTCTGATGGAATAAAAAAGAACAATCTTATTAACTTATCATCCGCAATACACACAGAAAACCAACCACAAGCAACAATTTCGTTTGGGAAACCTTTCTCGTCTGACGACTTAAGCTAAGATTCCTTATACATTCGGCATGCCATTCGCATTCGCATTCGCATTCGCATTCACATTCACACCGATCAGTCCATTGAGGGATCCACTTTGCTGGCGATGCATTCACATTCGCATCTGCATCCGCATCCGCATCCGGACATATTGAAGCACCACCGTGCATTTACATGCTTTTCCATTTTTTGTCGCATTTGCATTCACATACCACGTATATGGAACTTTAGCTTAAAGCTGCATAGTCCGATGAAATATCAAACTTTCAAAACCAAATCAATTACCTAGATTTGATTTGACATATCTAACTTAGATACTGATGCACTTATTAAGCATTTGTTTCTGCGTAGAAGGCAATACTGAGTCAATTTAACAGAACCTGTTACTGTAGAAGTCTATGGTGTCAGAGTTTTGGCAAGCTTGCCAAAACTAATTTTCCATGTTTGCACTCAAAATATCTCAAAAGTTTATCATTTAAAATAAAAGTAACTTTGAACTAATGTAAAGTAGATACTAGTGATCGATCTAATATATTGATCTCAGAAATAATACAGAAATTCAAAACCATCAGACTATGCAACTTTACTGCACTTGTCTCTAATGATTCTACGAAAGAATTAGAAGAAGGCGGTAGTGGAGCTAAAAAGAACATTTAATGATAGCGACAGGTGAAACTCGAGATCGACCCTAAGGTGGAAAACAGTACGTAGGAAACATAGGAAAGTTACAAGCCAGCAAATTGTAGACGGGCGGGTGGGTGGAAAAGTTTGCTCAGGCCACCAGCTCGTCAAGAAGACATATTCTGATGAGCGAAAGGGTAGCAAATGTGTCTACTCCTTTTTGCGAATCACTACTTTCACCTGGGTATGTTTGACGCCCCTGCCTTGCAGAGTTGTAAACCACTGCCTTGTGGTACAGGTTCTTGACAGAACCGAAGGCTAAGGGAGCAAACCCTAAACAGAAAACTATGTCACTGTGGCAGCATTAAGGGCGGTTGATGTATGGAACTCCCAACATCTCCCGACCAGCCACTGCAGGGACAAATAGTTCTGCGCCTGTCTTGACATGTTCTTGCCGATGTGAAACCTCTGTTTGCTCCCCGAGAGAGTGCCGCTGGTAACTTGCAAAAGCCAGCAGCACTTCAACACTTTTGCAGGCAGCTTACATGAAATGTACAACCGCACAAAACACCATACCGGCTCGGTCATCGCCCGGGTTACCAAGGACCACGCTGCTCGAGCTCATCTTCCATCGACAGCGGAAAATCAGCTAGGAGGAACACAACGCAACACAACACAACTACTGACAATTTCTCAATGGAACGTCAGGACTCTCCTCGACCGAGGAAAAGCGGCAGTCAAGTAATGAAAGCAGCCTTTGTTGCATCGCGACTGACAGCATGATGATGATGATGACTTTCACCGAAAATACGTAGATAAATGAAAATATAACTGATAAACAAAGATGTATAGTTGTCACTACTTGGCATTACTAGGATTGGGAAAGGGAGAAGTGAATTGAGGAAGACCAATAATTGAGGATTCAACTTTCCCTAATTTTAATCAACAAATGTAGTAAAATAATAAATAACTACACTTACCCGAAATGAGAGGCTGGTTGTGCTTGTCATATGCGACAACCCCGAAGGCACCATTAGCCTTCCCATCATGCAGCAAGCCGTCATTCACTTCCTTTCCTGAGATACGCTCAATTATACGCAGACCACTCACATTGGCAAGCGGCTGCCTGTCTGTGAATGCTATAAAATCCTAGCAATGAGACAGTGAATTTATTAGCAGCGTAAGTAGTCATGTAATTAGCAATGGATATAGTCAATTAATTAGCAATGGAGGTAGTCAATTAATTAGCAAGAGATGTAGTGAGTTAATTTGCAATTGAGGAAGTCAGTTAATTAGCAAGAGATGTAGTCAATTAATTAGCAATGGAGGTAGTCAGTGAATTAGCAAGATATGTAGTGATTTAATTAACAATTGAGGTAGTCAGTTAATTAGCAATGGAGGTAGTCAGTTAATTAGCAATGGATATAGTCAGTTAATTAGCAATGGAGGTAGTCAGTTAATTAGCAATGGAGGTAGTCAGTTAATTAGGAATTTAGGTCGTGAGTTAATTAGCGATGGAGGTAGTGAGTCAATTAGAAATGGAGGTCGTCAGATAATTAGCAAGAGATGTAGTCAGTTAATTAGCGATTGAGGTAGTGAGTCAATTAGCAATTGAGGTAGTACGTTAATTAGCAATGGAGATAGTCAGTTAATTAGCAATGGAGATAGTCAGTTAATTAGCAAGATATGTAGTGATTTAATTAACAATTGAGGTAGTCAGTTAATTAGCAATGGAGGTACTCAGTTAATTAGCAATGGAGGTAGTCAGTTAATTAGCAATGGAGGTAGTCAGTTAATTAGCAATGGAAGTACTCAGTTAATTAGCAATGGAGGTAGTCAGTTAATTATCAATGGATGTAGTCAGTTAATTAGCAATGGAGGTAGTCAGTGAATTAGCAAGATATGTAGTGTGTTAATTAGCAATTGAGGTAATCAGTTAATTAGCAATGGAGGCAGTCAAATAATTAACAAGAGATGTACTGAGTTAATTAGCAATTGAGGTAGGGAGCCTAATTAGCAAGATATGTAGTGTGTTAATTAGCAATTGAGGTAGTACGTTAATTAGCAATGGAGGTAGTCAGTTAATTAACAAGAGATGTAGTGAGTTAATTCGCGGTTGAGGGAGTCAGTTAATTAGCAAGAGATGTATTGAGTTAATTAGCAATGGAGGTAGTCAGTTAATTAGCAATGGAGGTAGTCAGTTAATTAGCAATGGAGGTAGTCAGTTAATTAGCAATGGAGGTAGTCAGTTAATTAGGAATTTAGGTAGTGAGTTAATTAGCAATGGAGGTAGTGAGTCAATTAGTAATGGAGGTAGTCACATAATTAGCAAGAGATGTAGTCAGTTATTTAGCGATTGAGGTAGTGAGTCAATTAGCAATTGAGGTAGTCAGTTAATTAGCAATGGAGGTAGTCAGTCAATTAGCAATGGAGGTAGTCAGATAATTAGCAAGAGATGTAGTCAGTTAATTAGCGATTGAGGTAGTGAGTCAATTAGCAATTGAGATAGTACGTTAATTAGCAATCGAGATAGTCAGTTAATTAGCAATGGAGGTAGTCAGTTAATTAGCAAGATATGTAGTGATTTAATTAACAATTGAGGTAGTCAGTTAATTAGCAATGTAGGTAGTCAGTTAATTAGCAACAGATGTAGGGAGTTAATTAGAAATTGAGGTAGTGATTTAATTAGCAATGGAGGTAGTCAGTTAATTAGCAAGAGATGTAGTGAGTTAATTAGCAATTGAGGTAGTGAGTAAACAATTTGCCACCCACCCAGCCCTACACTCAAGATGGTTTCCGGATTGAGCGTCAATATAGCCATTTGGGACTCATCCACTCTGAACTCTACTCCATCACATACATGAACCATAGCTATTTAAAAAAAAAATAAAGGCCATCTTTTAATCATAGTACCTATTTTCCGCGTCGTGAATTAAAAGAATTTACAGAGACTCAATTCCAAAGCTGTACCTGGAAGATGGCGAGGTCGTAGGGCCGGTAATGGCCGGTGGTTTGGAACTTCTGTACTTCCCGCATGGTGCCATCCAGCTTCACTGACTCGATACGTCCGGCATCCGCGTCTGCCCAGAAAAGTCGTTCATACTTGAAGTCGATGGCCAGCCCCGAAGGCTGCTGCAGGTTCTCCGTGATGAAGTCCATGCGTCGAGATCCGTCAAGTCCTGCACGACGGATGATGCCCCTGGTTGTGGTGTAGGCCACCTCGATCCAGTACATGAACCTGACCATCAAAAGTAAAGCTTTCTTTATTTAACGACGTCTCTAGAGTGCATTGATTTTTATCATTGGCTAGTGGCTGAGCTACGCCTGAGCTACGTCCTACTCCTGAACCTGGCTGGTAGTAACAGGTTATATTAAATTGACTCAGTATTCGCTTCTATTTTGCAACAAATGCTTAATAAGTGCATCGGTATCTAAGTTAGATATGTAGAATCAAATCTAGGTCAGTGTCTTGGTTTTGAAAATTTAATACTTTCATCGGACTATGCAGCTTTAAGTAAAACTCACCAGACGGGATGGCCGAATGAGTTGAGCCTCCGTCTCCCGTTTTGGTAGATTGTGGGATTCGAACCAAATGACATAGAAATTGACCAGGCTGCCAGCACCATGACTTGAGACCAGTCCTTGCCCTATCCTAATAATGCTGAGCCCCCGGCTAGAGGCAGCAACAAGTATCAATTCTGTAAGTCAATGGTTTGACTCGACTAGGGTTCAAATCCCAGGATCTACCAAAATGGGAGACAGACGCTCAACTCATTTGGCCATCTCGTCTGGATATGGGTCAGGATCATGAAAAGAGGCCAATTGGGGAAAGTTGTCGGCATCAATCATGGATGTCGGCGTCGATCGGTATAATTATAATTTAACATTGACAGAGATGTTGGAAAGTCCTTAAATTCATCCTGAATGTAAAGGTCGAGAAAATACAACAACCTTATTTGTTTCTAGGATAATTTAATATAAAAGAAAGAAATGCACGAGACTTTAAGAATTGCGATGCCGACATCTGTTAAAGTTGTCGGCGTCGATCATTGGATGTCGGCGTCGATCGGTATAATTATAGTTTAGCATTGACAGAGGTGTTGGAAAGTCCTTAAATTTATCCTGAATGTAAAGGTAGAGAAAATACAACAACCTTATTTGTTTCTAGGATAATTTAATTTGAAACAAAGAAATGCACTACACTTTTAAGAATTGCGATGCCGACATCTTCAATTGACCACAGATTGGCCCGTTTTTGTGAGGCTGACTCATATATACTACTACAGTACAACCTCTTTAAATAGTCCATTTAGGGAGGTGGTCGGTTTAGGGAGTTTAAACAAAATCATTTCAACAATATTGTCCGGGCAATCGTTTAGGACCCAAATAAAGTGATCGGATGGCCGAATGAATTAGAGAGTTTGTCTCCCGTGCTGGTAGATCGTGGGATCGTGTGTTCGAATCCTGCTCGAGTCAAATCAATGACATAAAAATTGATACTTGTCGCTTCCTAGCCAGACGCTCGGCATTACTAGGATAGGGCAAGGAGCAGTGGAATGAGGAAGACCAGTCGTCTGCGACTGAAATTTCCCCTGCTTAAACAACTAATGTACCAACAAAAAATATAAAAAAATATAGGGGAGTGGTCGATCTGTGGAGGGAGTGGTCGATCTGTATATGTATAATGCGATTAGGTTTTCTGTACAGATGCGACTTACTTGTTGATGGGGTCAATTGCTATGTCGAGCGGCTTCCCCTCTGTTTTGAACAGTGAGGTCTGCAGACTTCCGTCAAGACGCGCAATCCACACTTGTCTGTAACTACTGTCCGTCCAGTAGAAGTTAGAGGCCACCCAGTCAACGCCGATACCTTTTTTTTTTGGTAAAACAGTTTATTCATCAGAACATACATTTTTTCAGCACCGAGGAACTGGTCTTCCGGCCGTTTACATTACATTGTAAATAGGTAAATCAGCATTTACATTACATTGTGAATATGTAAATCAGCGTTTATCTTACATTATGAATAGGTAACTCAGCATTTACATTACATTGTGAATAGGTAAATCAGCTTTTATATTACATTATGAATAGATAAATCAACGTTTACATTACATTGTGAATAGTTAAATCAGCGTTTACATTACATTGTGAATAGGTAAATCAGCGGGTACTTATGTTGGACATATTACAGTATAACCCCATTAAACCAAACTTGAAGGGACCCTAGAAATTTGTTTGGATTAACCAATCATTGGTTTAACCAAGCTTTGACTTTGACTTGGCTTTGCCAAAAACGGGGGTGCATTATGAATGTACAATGTTTGTGGACACTATGATTATTGTTTTTTTTAGGTATATACAGTTTGACACCATTAAACCAACCTCGGTTAAATCAAACGATTGGTTAATCCAAACTTTTGTCGGCGACCTGCAAAATACTACCATTTATCATATCATATAAAAAAGTCTCAGATGACCTTAAAACCACATGAAAGTTTGGTTTAACTGTACCGGAAGTGGCCTGGGGCCGACCATTTTGTTTGGATTAACCGATACTTTGGATTAACCAACTTTGGTTTAACCAAATCTTTTTATATGATAAATAGTAGTATCTTACTGGGCTGCGGAAAAAAGTTTGGATTAACCAATCGTTTGGTTTAATCAAGCTTGGTTTAACGGGGTTGTACTGTAGTAGATTGTGAAGGGTGTTAGTGTGTTACTGTTAGTGGGTTAGCCATAATAAGTTCAGCATTATGGGCTAAGATGGTGGATCGGTACAAAAACTGTGCTGCTATTATAGCTATGGTGAATGTGTATGCTTCCTAAAAAGGATAAAAAGGGAAACCCCCAAAACACTTGAGTGATTGATTGTCCATGTTGCACCTACAACATGGGTAATTCAGGTGTGGGAATTGACTTCCCCTGGTGGCGCCATCTAGTAGACTCTTGAAACACTGACGACCCCCCTTGCGTGTATTTCTGAACTAATGAGCCGCTGTTCACGTCCGCTCTGTCGCGTTCCGTGCCTACGCACACTTCGAGTCAAGACGCCGCTTGAGTAGTCAGGCCGTTCTCCAAATTTTCCTAAAGAAAAACCCTTTTCCAGATTCGAACCTACTTATCCAATTTAGATAATTAAAGTTAAGGCTAGTCCGATAAAAACATAAAAATTTCAAAAGCAAACACAATTATCTACATTGGATTCTATATATCTAACTTAGATACTGATGGCCTTATTAAACATTTGTCACCACATAGAAGGGAATACTGAGGAAATTTAATAGAATCCGTTACTGCAGAAAGAAGCCTATGGTGTCAGAGTTTTGGCATGCATGCCAAAATTAATTTTGCATGGTTGCACATCAAATATCTCAATAGTTAGCTATTTAGGAAGGGCAGCAGTGCAAGGTGGAATGTGATTGGCTGAGGCGATGGTGGTCAGCCAATGGGAGCGGGTTCGGGTGAGAGTTGTGATTGGCTAACACTCGGGTGGTGGGTGGGGCGTGAGCTTTGCTGTACCCTGTGTCCCTAGAAATGACAGCGAATGAAAGGAAAGGTTGTTATATTTAGCGGTGCCTCTAGAGCCCATTGATTTTTACTATTGGCTATTGGACGTCAAACATATTGTCATTCTGACATATTTTTTTAGGAAACCTTCTGCTGCTACTCTTTCCGACAAGCAGCAAGGGGTCTTTTATATGCACTTTCCCACAGACAGGACACCACATACCACATCCTTTGATGAACCAGTTGTGGACCACTGGCTGGAATGGAAAATAGCCCAAGCAGCAAATGGGTCAACTGAGGGGTATCGATCGAATGACCCACACCTTCACAGGTGGACACTCTAATGCCTGAGCTACGTCCCACTCTCCGACAGCGAATGAGCGCCCAAGGGTCATTCAACCCAATATTACCAACTCACCTTCGACATCGCCAGTGCCATAGACGACAACCTGGTTCTCTGACTTGTTCGACATATCGGCTCGACGAATGGTCTTGACAAGGAACTGGACATCCGAGAAGTACACCTCACCGCTGTAGTAGTTGAAGTCCATCGCATGGAACTCAAACTTGGGCGGTTTGTTAAAGAAGCATTTTGAGGGTGTTTTGAGGAGACGCGTTGTTGCATCCTTCGCTAAGACAGAGCAGATGCGGTCACCCATCGAGTAGATGTATGTTGGACCTGTGTGCTCTGCATCCTCTGTATGAAGACCCAAGAATTCAGGGATGAAAGATCTCCGGGATTTCGCGGATTTCCCATTAATACCAAGGAATCAGGATTTTTTTATTATTATTATTTTTTTATTTAATTTTTTTAATTTTTATTGAGGCGGTATTTATACTGTCCATAGCATATAAGCCCGGGTACCCAGGCTTGTTTTCAATGCTGGCCAGTTGTAGTGTCGGTGTTATCTTACCACACAGCAGCTGCTGATAAGTTATTTGATTTCATGCATTTCAGTAGCAGATAGATAATTGGTTGGTATGGTTAGTAGCCTATGTTAGTTTGTTTTGATTTTGTATTTGTATTTTATTTTGTTCTACTCTTATTACCAGACTAGCCTACTCCTATTTACATATCATAGGCTTGTACGTAGCTGTGTGGTGTGTTATCTGGCTATTCTTGGCATGGTTACCTTCCGCTGGTGGGGGATGTATATGATAACACTTGGTTAGTTCGAATCCCATTCTTATATATCCTTAGATGTTGCGAGAACATAAAATCCAAGATATATATTCAGGGCGTGAATGACAGTGTTGAGCGTCCATAGTTAAGAAAGCTGTCGGTGGTGGCGCCAGTGGTCACCTGGGAGGGCGGTACTCCACACCAAATGATACAATGAATAGTCGTAGCAACTGGAATAGTAATAATATCTCCCTTCCGTGCCTTTATACTCGCATAATGATTATACATCACATATAATTTATATATATATATGTGCTCTATAATCCATTATGGGAATATAAACAAGGACACTATCTATCTTCAGTTCCCTATGTAATAGTGTAGCACTTATCCTATCTAACTGACTCTGTGTAGTATGACATGGGCCACATTGGTGCCACCTGTGAGGGGCTCTAGGCACTGTGTGCCAGCTGCGTCTGGCCATTAAAGCATATAGGCTTGTCGGGACGGTCAAATTTTAACTTTAGGTGAGCATTTAATATATCTCCGCCAGAGAATATATATCTTCTTCTCAACCATGTCAGTCTTATCGTTGTTCTGTTTACCTGGGGCCAACTGTTTATATATATATGAGCCTGTCTCAAAAGGTGCTAGCTCTTCATTTTTTTGTCCATAGTAACGATTGACACAAAACAGCACAGAAACGGTTACCCTGAAAACACAAAGACATTTGCTTCAAATCAATATGTATTCTATTGGGATTATGAAACACCGTGTAAAAAACAAATAAGTTTATCCTGAGCAAATGCATAAATAGATAGTGTGTTGATCATTACTATGGACAAAGTTTTGTCCCATATTGCTTAGCACCTTTTGAGACAGTCTCATATGTATAAACAGTTAGGCCCCTTGGTAAACAAAATAGCAAAAGATACCACTGGTTAATAAAACATATTCTTGGGTAGGAATAAATGAATATTGGATTTGAGAATTTGAAGCTTTCATGGGACTGCGGCTTTCACATGCTGATACTTACGTTTACAGGAGCGCTTGTCTCCAAGGAGACTGTAGCCATCCTGACACAGACACTGACCAGTGCCCTCTGGTGTGCCCACACACAGCTGGTCACAACGCGTAGTGTCACAAGGCGCTGCAAGCGAAATGACACGGAAGAATCTTTAACATAAGGGGGCTGTCCCAAGTTGTCAACAGTTTCAAGGTATTACAAAGAGTACTACTTTCCCAGACACCTCACTTCCCCACCCACCCCAAAGTAGTCCGGTAGTACATGTCAACATTTTACTACAGACCCAGATGGGGTGACCAAATGAGTTGAGTGCACTGTCACAAGTCAGTACCCATCCTGGGTCGCGTTCATGAGATGCCTCCATGATGTCTTTTTTATGCAGGTATTGCAGGTCCTCAGGGAGTTTGATGCCCCTGCCTTGCAGAGTTGTAAACCACTGCCTTGTGGTACAGGTCCTTGACAGAACCGAAGGCTAAGGGAGCAAACCCTAAACAGAAAACCATGTCACTGTGGCAGCATTAAGGGCGGTTGATGTATGGAACTCCCAACATCTCCGGACCAGCCACTGCAGGGACAAATAGTTTTGCGCCTGTCTTGACATGTTCTTGCCGATGTGAAACCTATATTTTCTCCACGAGAGAGTGCTGCTGGTAACTTGCAAAAGCCAGCAGCACTTCAACACTTTTGCAGGCAGCTTTCATGAAATAATACCATCAAGAGAAACCTGAAGCTGAGAAACATTAAGACCGACTCATGGACACAACTCTCACAGCAGAGAGCTAAATGGAGAGCGGCAGTCAAGTAATGAAAGCAATCATTGTCGCATCGTGACCGACAGCATGATGATGATGATGATGATGCGTTCAAGGTGCGCCTTAGAGTCGACTCCTAGATGTCACATTTTTCGAGTTGGAGGCGTTTTCGCCTAAAGCCCCAGTCACACATAGCCGGAGGAGCCCCAGATTTTGAGCTGGACCACCCACGGACCAACGGCCCGGACTGTCCCGCACCACCACGGATAAAATCACTGTTTTCGTCGATTTTTGCCTCACAGTCACACTTTCCCGGACGAGCCCCGGACAAGCCCCGGACCGCCCCATACCACCCCCGGACTGCCCCCGGACTGGGCCGGACCGGCCCCGGATGAGGCCGGACCACCCCCGGACTGCCCCGGACCACCCCCGGACTATCGCAGATCACCCCCGGACTATCCCGGATCACCCCCGGTCTTACGGGGGCAGTCCGGGAGTGGTCCGTGGCTAGGCCGGGGGTAGTCCTGGATAGTCCGGGGATGGTCCAGGTCAAACCATGGCTCAAAATGACCCCGTACCACCCCCGGACAAGCCCGGTCCACCCCGGACCACCCCCGAAATACCCGGACCTCCCCAGGACCACCCCCGGATCAGGCCGGATTGAGCCCGGATCGCAAAATCCCCCGGACCACCCCGGATGTTTTAAACATTTTAAAACATCCGGGGCTGAGCCCGGACGGCGCCGGACGAGCCACGGATCAGGCCGGATCAGGGGGTGTCGGCACGGATCACCCCGGATCGCCCTGGACCACCCTGGATGGCGGTCCGGGGCTCGTCCGGCCCCTGATCCGGGTATTTGTGACTAGGGCTTAAACAATTCCCGTGGGGATAAGCCAATCAGAGTTCTTCCTTCCCGTCCTGATATGACCTTAGATGTTGCTAGGATGTAAAACAACAACAAACAAACAATCAATTGCAAATGGCTGCATACTATGGAGGCTGCCATTTTTGAGGCACCCGACAGCTATATGCCTTTCAGACTAGCGCGACGTCCGGATTTCTCCGAGGCACCTCCGAGGCACACACTCGAACATGGCCCAGGTATGACTTTAGATGTTGCTAGGATGTAAATCAACAACAAATTAACTTACACTCCATCACTTCCTGTCTGTCCGGGTGTGCCATGACCACTCCGAACGGCTTCCTTTGCAGACCAAGTTTGATGCCGTTCCTTTTGGCGGTTGTGTTGTAGAACCAGAGTAGCGGAATGCTGTTCGCAGCTCCAAGATCTGTCGCGAAGATGAAATTCTGCAAAGCGCAACAACCCATTAGAAAAAGTGTCAGAAGGCTGGGTCGTGGAAAAAAACCCATGATTTAAAAAATGTATTATGCTGAATATATTATTTAAATATATTATTGTGGCCTGCTACTGCTGGAGTGAATAATTAATGAAATCATGTAGATTAATAGACTTTAAAAGCACATACAAAAACAAAGAAAATTAGCAAGATATGAAGCAAACTTAAAGCCACATAGCCCGATGAAAATATCAAATTTTCAAAACCAAAATAATTATGTGCATATTTTATTTAGATACTGGTGCATTTATTAAACATTTCTCACCACATAGAAAGGGAATAATGAGGCAATTTGACATATTTAATTTAGATACTGGTGCAGTTATTAAACATTTCTCACCACATAGAAAGGGAATAATGAGGCAATTTTACATATTTAATTTAGATACTGGTGCACTTATTAAACATGTTGTAAAGACAGCCCCAGTAATGTCTTTAGTTTTAATTCGATTTATCATAATATGTGCACAGAATCCGTACCATATATGTTCAAGTGTATAAAGTCTATAGAGACTCCATCATGTTGTGTGAACCCGCTAGCCCGGATCTGAGTAATCTATCAACTGGGTTCTAAAGCCTCCAGAGGGATGTGGGTGCGGTGGGAGTCGGTTGTGGGTTTGTGGTGGACAGGTTTATGGGTATTGAATGACGGGGGAACCCCCCCCAACAGGCACACACTCTGTATACTGGGAAACACTGAGTAGCCTGCCGGATAAAGGTTGTATCTATACATTTAGAAAAGTCGGTTGCTGTCATCTCTATGGCGACCATGAGCGGCATAGACTATACAGGGGCACAGTTTACAGCGACATAATAGGAATCTGCGAAGTTGACCCAGGACGCGGCCATGAATATAGGGGTCAAACTTTACACTGTGTCACCACATAGAAGGGAATAATGAGGCAATTTGACATATTTAATTTAGATACTGGTGCACTTATTAAGCATTTCTCACCACATAGAAGGGAATAATGAGGCAATTTGACATATTTAATTTAGATACTGGTGCGCTTATTAAACATTTGTCGCCATATAGAAAGGGATACTGAGGAAATGTAATAGAAGCTGTTACTTCAGAAACCTATAGTTTTCTGTGGCGTAGTGGTTAGAGTGTCTGACTTTTTTCTAGGTCAGACTCCTAATCTGAGGGTCGGCGGTTCGATTCCCCGTGCCCCCAGCTCTGCCAATTTTGATTTCCACCACTGTGTATAACTTACAGCGTCATCAAAGGCTGGTTGCTCTCATACCATGTCTATGTGGTGTGGGAGGTTAAAAATCCCTTGGGTCGGTAAAAGTGTAGGCTCGGGCTTTCTATCGACCAGCAGTGGAATGAGGAAGACCCGTTGTCTATGACTGAAATTTCCCCTGCTTAAACAACTAATGGACCAAAAAAAAATAGTATCACAGTTTTGACATGTTTGCCTAAATTAATTTTGCATGGCGGAACTTCAATTATCTCAAAAGTTAGCCATTTAATATAAAAGTTACTTCAATCTAAAAGTAAGGTAGGTTATGACGATCGACTTAATAATTTATCTCAGAAAATGACAGAAACTCAAAACCATCGGACCAAGCAACTTTAAGTGTACATATATCACTTCTATTTTGGGGCCGGTCGCAGTAGTCGAATTGGTAGAGCATAGGCTACCCGTGCGGAAGGTCGGGAGTTCGATTCCCGGTCGAGTCAAACCAATGACTTACAAAATTGATACTTGTCATTTTCTAGACAGGTGGTCGGCATTATTAGGATAGGACAGGGACTGCCCAGTGTCGGGATAATGTGACTGAATGGGATATCAGGTCAAAGTGCTGGTGGCCTGGTCTTCCAGTGGGGCTACACTATAAAGTAGCCATGTGTGCACCCTGTCACAAGTTTGTTTGTTGTTGTTTTACGTCCTAGCAAATTCTAAGCTCATATCAGGACGGGTACCGACTTGTGACAGTGTGCACTCATGGCGACTTTATAGTGCTGCCCCACTGGAAGACCAGGCCACCAGCACCATGATGTGATATCCCACTCAGTCACATTATCCTGACACTGATCCAACCAGTCCTTGCCCTATCCTAATAATGCAAGTGCCAGGCTAGGAAGCAACAAGTATACATTTTTAAGTCATTGGTTTGACTCGACCAGGGTTCGAACCCACGACCCCACGATCTACTAACACGGGAGACGGACGCTCTAACTCATTCGGCCATCCCATCTGGTCACCTGTCACAAGTCGGTACCCACCCTGATACGACCTTAGATGTTGCCAGGATGTTGAACTCTAACAAACAAACATATCTGTGTTGGGACAGTTCAGCACTGGTTTCCGCGTGGAATATGGTGTATGGTGGAATATGGTGTAGGGTGGAATGTGGTGTATGGTGGAATATGGTGTATGGTGGAATATGGTATATGGTGGAATATGGTGTATGGTGGAATATGGTGGAATATGGTGTAGGGTGGAATGTGGTGTATGGTGGAATATGGTATATGGTGGAATATGGTGTATGGTGGAATATGGTGGAATATGGTGTAGGGTGGAATGTGGTGTATGGTGGAATATGGTGTATGGTGGAATATGGTATATGGTGGAATATGGTATATGGTGGAATATGGTATATGGTGGAATATGGTATATGGTGGAATATGGTATATGGTGGAATATGGTGTATGGTGGAATATGGTGGAATATGGTGTAGGGTGGAATATGGTGGAATATGGTGTAGGGTGGAATGTCGTGTATGGTGGAATATGGTGTATGGTGGAATATGGTATATGGTGGAATATGGTGTATGGTGGAATATGGTGGAATATGGTGTATGGTGGAATATGGTGTATGGTGGAATATGGTATATGGTGGAATATGGTGTATGGTGGAATATGGTGGAATATGGTGTAGGGTGGAATGTGGTGTATGGTGGAATATGGTGTATGGTGGAATATGGTATATGGTGGAATATGGTGTATGGTGGAATATGGTGGAATATGGTCTAGGGTGGAATGTGGTGTATGGTGGAATATGGTGTATGGTGGAATATGGTATATGGTGGAATATGGTATATGGTGGAATATGGTGTATGGTGGAATATGGTGGAATATGATGTAGGGTGGAATGTGGTGTATGGTGGAATATGGTGTATGGTGGAATATGGTGTATGGTGGAATATGGTGTATGGTGGAATATGGTGGAATATGGTGTAGGGTGGAATGTGGTATATGGTGGAATATGGTGTATGATGGAATATGGTATATGGTGCAATATGGTGTATGGTGGAATATGGTGTATGGGGAATATGGTGTGCCGTCCAATGAAATACTCTCCACAGACTGGTGTATGGTGGAATATGGTGTATGGTGGAATATGGTGTATGATGGAATATGGTGTATGGTGCAATAAGGTGTATGGAGGAATATGGTGTATGGTGGAATATGGTGTATGGTGGAATATGGTTTATGGTGGAATATGGTGGAATATGGTGTAGGGTGCAATATGGTGTATGGTGCAATATGGTGTATGGTGCAATATGGTGTATGGTGGAATTTGGTGTATGGTGGAATATGGTGCATGGTGGAATATGGTGCATGGTGGAATATGGTGTATGGTGGAATATGGCGTAAATACTGCAACGCTGCAGCCTAGCTGAAACTGTGTCACGTGACTGGTACCTACATCGTGAATGGCTATGTCCATGAAGTAACTTCCGGTGAAGCCTGCGTACTGACGGCGGTCTGTGCCGTCCAATGAAATACTCTCCACGGACTGGATGTTCACCCAGAAGATTCTGAAAATAACATGATACAATTTTCTGTTGGTTGGTTATTGGAGTTTTACATCCTGACAACATCTATGGTTATATCAGGACGGGTACCGACTTGCGACAGTGCACACTCTTGGCGACTTTATAGTGCTGCCCCCCCCTGGGAGACCAGGCCGCCAGCATCATGACCTGATATCTCACTCAGTCAGATTATCCTGACACTGAGCCAACCAGTCCTTGCCCTATTCTAATAATACCGACTGCCTTGCTAGGAAATGACAAAGTATAAATTTTTAAGTCATTGACTCGACCCGGGGTTCAAATTGCACGATCTTCCAAAATGGCAGATGGACACTCATCTCATTCGGCCATCCCACCTGGTTAGCAGTTTCTTTTTGTTTTGTTGACGTTACATTTGTTGATTAAGCAGGAGGAATTTTAATCACGAAAAGTTGGTCTTCCTCATTCCACATACTCCTTATCTTATCCTATTAATGCTGAATGCCCGGCTAGGTAGCGAAAAGTATAATTTTGTTAAGTCATTGGTGTCATCTCGACAGTGGAGTTCTCTGTGGCGGAGTGGTTAGAGTGTCTGACTTTTTTCTAGGTCAGACTCCTAATCTGAAGGTCGGCGGTTCGATTCCCCGTGCCCCCAGCTCTGCCAATTTGGATTTCCACCGCTGTATATAACTTACAGCGTCATCAAAGGCCGGTTGCTCTCATACTATGTCTATGACATAGTATGAGAATCAAAAATCCCTTGGGTCGGTAAAAGTGTAGGCTCGGGCTTTCTATCGACCAGCAGTGGAATGAGGAAGACCAGTCGTCTATGACTGAAATTTCCCCTGCTTAAACAACTAATGGACCAAACAAAATTGGTTGGATTCGGCTGTGGTGCGAATCACAAATTGCCACACAGGAATCAAGCGCTCAACTCAACTGAATGAATTAACAAGTCATAACTTGTTAGTGGCATAGACAGTTAATTAAAGGATTGCTCCCTGTTGGCATAGTCAATTAATTAAAGGATAATTCGTTACACTCTGATGAAAGGCAGAGACAGATATAGGTTTAAATAGAAATTTAATAGAAAAGCAAGTCGGCAACCTATGTAGGTCTATCAAACATGAGTCAGGAGGTGGCCAGGGCCAAGTAATCAGGCGCTGACTGGAATGCGCAACCAGGGCCCGTATGCATGGAGCAGTGTTAGCGGCGTGTGGTGTTAACCCTCTAACACTGGGTAGCTATCACCGGTTATCGGCGGCGTCAAGAACTATGTCATGCCGTATGCATGGCGTCCTAAACGGTGAGTGTAAGCTAAACGTGAATGTATTTATAGTTTTGGGAAATCCCTCGCCGCCTGTAGCCGGCGAGCACCGCTATTTCACAATATCGCCGCCGAATCGGTGGCGGCGGCGGTGGCGGGGGTTGCTTTCATTCATCGATTTGACAATATGAATAATGCCCCCAGTGCGGCGGCGGCGTTGATATCGGTTGGCTTTTAGGGTTTATTTAATCAAATTTCATTATTTGACTATGTAACTTTGTTAAATATGACAGCATTGAATAGATTTGGGACTAATATATAGCCGCCGATTCGGCGGCGGCGGCGATGTGGGTTTTGTTGATATGTGACAGTATGGATATCGACGTCGAAGCGGCGGTGGCGATTTGTCGATGTGCGACAGTATGGATATTGACGTCGGCGATTTGTTTACTTTACATTCGTCGATTCGAAAATATTAATATCTCCGCCGATGTAGCGGCGGCGTGAATTTCGCTTCGGATTTAGGGTTAATTTGATGAAATTTCACTTATTGCGAATTTAATTCTGTCAAATATGATAGCATTGATTAGATTTGGGCTTCATCCTGACACTAACCTAACACTAACACCACTGTAAACCTGCTATGAGCAGAGTTAGAATTTCCGAGTTTAAACGCGTGGTGTTTGTCTAACACTGCTCCATGCATACTGACTTTTCGGCGCTAAACCAGAAATCCCGCCCTAACCGCGGTTTGGCTCGCTAACACCGCTCCATGCATACGGGCCCTGTAATGAAAGTTCTTGGTGCAGGAGAGGAAGGTGTCACAGCTCAGAAGATCAGAAGATCAGCAGGATTGTTACCTGTTTTCGGCATAGTAAATTAATTAAAGGATCAGTACTTGTTATTGGCATAGGCAGTGAATTAAACTTCATACCTGTTATTGATGTAGTCAATGGTCATGCCTCGTGGCTCCTTCAGGTTCCGGTCTAACAAGACGCGTCGCTTTTCTCCTGCCAGTGTCGACATCTCAATTCGTGGTGTGGTGCCCCAGTCTGTCCAGAACAGCAACCTAGACGGTCCGTAGGGAAATGAATTCTTGTGTCATTCATTGTCAGTGAGCAAAAAAAGGTTATGGCGAAGGCAATCGGTGATATTTTTGTTAAAGAAAGAAAACTGCATTACTAATCCAAATAACAGGTTAATAAGAATTAATTTCTTTTAAACACCGCCTAATTACCTGCATGGCCAGAATTCTGATAGAATATGTCTGAGAAGAAACAGTTTTATTTATTTATTTTCGCCTGAAATGTGTTAACACTTGTTTTCACCGCTGGGCAGTACTAGTCCAATTTTATTCAAATCTTTTGAATTTTGTTTGAGTAATAATTTAGGTTATCTTGCTTCTTGTTTAATTAATTGATTTATTTTTGCCTGACAATAAGCAATTCTATTTTATTCATTTATTTATTTTTACCTGACAAGAAACTCTTTTATTTTATTAATTTGTTTTGCCTGTGAAGAAATTTGTGTGTGCCTTAGCTGAAACCTCTCACCACTCCCCTCCACCCACCACCTTATTATTGTTATCATTTAATTATTGTTATCATTATTACCACTATTATCATTATTACCATCATTATTATCATTATTATCACTATTATCATTATTATCATTATCATCATCATCATCATCACCAACATAATCAAAATTATCACAATTACCACAATTATCACCATCATTACCATCATCACTATCATCACTATCGTCATTATCATCATTGTCATCATTGTCATCATTATCATCGTTATCGTCATTATTGTCATTATTGTCATTATTATAAAGTGCTCTGAGCATGCGCACGCACCCTTTCTGCGGGTGCACAGCGATGCCGTGCGGCTTGTCGAGCCCGGTCCTGACGAGCCGGCGCGTGAGGTTCGTCTTCTCCTCAGCGTGCGCCATGGCGACCCAGTTGTACAGCGAGTCGGTCCAGTACACGTTGCGGTTCACCCAGTCGATGGCCACGCCGTTCACCTCGCTCGACGTGCCGTAGTAGATGACGCTAATCTCCTTGTTCCCGGCCAGCGACATCTTCACCACGAACCTGTCAAGGGAGACGCCACTCAGTTATATCTTTTATTAAAATCTTTTTAAAAAAATCTTTTTTTTCTTTCTTTTGTTTTGGTAAAGGAATTGTATTCATGCGATGTATTTCTCAGTGCCATAGAAGATGATGTTAATCTCCTTTTTTTCGGCCAGCGACATCTGCACCACGAACCGCGGCTCAGTTAGATCTTCTTCTTTTTTAAAAATCTTTAAAAAAAATCTTTTTTTACAATCTTTTTTTTAAAATCTTTTTTTCTTTCCTTTTTGGTAAAGCAATTGTATTCATGCGATGTCATTTCTCAGTGCCATAGTAGATGACTTTAATCTCATTGTTCCCGTCCAGTGACATCTGCACCACAAACCTGCCAAGGGGGACGCGGTTCAGTTAGCTTTTTACCTCCCTTTTCTTTTGGTAAAGGATTTTTATTTATGTGATGTCATTTCTCAGTGCCGCAGCACTGGTCTAAATGCTGTAGTTAATGACGCTGATCTCCTGGTTCCCGGCCAGAGACATCTGCACCACAAACCTAACATGGGGGACGTGGCTCAATTAACTACTTTTTTAAAACTTTTTAAAACTTAAAAAAAAATTTATTGCTTTTTTTTTTTTTGTAAATGAATTTTCATTGATAATATGTTATTTCTTAATGCCGTAGCACTGGTCTTCCGATCGTTATTTACATGATGTTTTAAAGTACAGCAACACCTCTCTGAATCAACCTACCATGGGACCGACTTTAAATTTAATTCCTTGAAACAAAAGTTACTTCAAGCTAAAAGTAAGGTAGATTATAACAATCAACCTAATGTACTCATCTAAGAACTATGACCGAAACTCAAAAACCATCGGATTATGTAACTTTACGCGGGAACATTTCAATTGCCTTCCTCATTCCACTGTTCCTTGCCCTATCCCAGTACTGCCGAGTACGGCACGCTAGGTAGCGACAAGTATAAATGTTGTATGTCATTGATCTGACTCGGCTGGTTTTTTGGAACTCCCGTCTTTCTGCATGGGAATCCAGCCAGCCAGCACTCTTATGGTGCTGTCACATTACGACGCATCGCGCGAACGTACGTCAACGTATGTGATTTTTTGCCGCTACGTCGGGATACGTCGTTATGCGTTATGCATACGTTAGGTGCTAGTTGGTATACGTCAATGTACGTCGACGTTCGTCGAGATACGGCGTCGCACATCAGGAGGTCGGCATGCACAAAACTTTTGACGCACGACAACGTTCGACAATGTGTGGTTTTTACGTCTGCTGTACATTATGTAAGCGTTAGGTGTACGTCGATGTACGTTAGACATATGTTAGTGAAACGTTGTTCACTACGTTGCACTACATTGACCTACTTCAAAGGCAGTGGGAATGTACAGTCCGCGCACTGACAACTTATGGATAACATACGCTTAACGTACATCTAATGTACGTTTAGCCTTTCTCCAGCGTGTCTTGACGTATGTAACATATGGCGCGTAGTTCTGGCGATCGAATAACGTATATATAACGTTCACCGGTGTTCTGTGAACGTAATTCTGTGAGTTCTGTGAGTGTAATTCGAGCATTTTTCGCCGGGAGGTACGTTAGCTATACGTTGGTCATATGTTGGCCATACGCTGTGTTTACGGTATGTATACGTTCAACTTTGCCCCCCACGCCGAAAGGTTTGACGCTTCTCGCCGTAAAAAAGTGATTTTATGCGTTGGCGGCGCGCTGGTGAGATGTGTCGTAATGTGACAGGGCCATTACCAATTCGGCCACCATGGCTGGTGCCATTATGGGCAAAGCGCATGCCACCTACTTGTCAAACTTGTCGACGAGGTAGAGATTGTTGTTGTGGTAGTCAATGTCTGTGGCGGTCCAGTACCAGGCGGGTGACCTGATGCTCCAGGTGCGGACCTCATGGTTGGTGAGGTAGGAGGCCGGCTCTCCCCGGATACCCCGGACATAGCCAGTGAAGAAGCCATCGTACTCCAGCCAGATCAGCTCAGTGCCCTTAACTTGTACACCTGTGGAGGTCAGAGGTCAGGTGTGAGTGTCTATGGAAACAAATATTCGTTGATTATTTTCATTGTAGCTCTGGAAAATGTACAACATCATGGGACAAGGATGATCCCAAGATTGGGAGTGATGTCATATGAATTTACGCTACCAATATTGGCATATCATCATCTCAAGGGAGATATGAGACTTATAAGATTATTACTGGAGTCCATGAAAGGGATGTCAAAACGGATTTGTTCAACCTCAGAATAGACAGCAACACCAGAAGCCAGTGATTTAAGATCTTCAAGGAGAGGCCCAGACTATAGGTCAGGAAACACTCAGTTTTCTTTCGAGTGACAGATCCACGGAATAGTCTTCCAGCCAAAGTGTTTGAAGCACCGATGGCAGAAGCATTTGAGCGAAGGCTGGATAGACATTGGAGAGGACACTCACAATTATATGACTTCACGGCTCTGTCCGCCTCCATATATGTGCACAAAAAAGAGTTATTTTTTACCATAATGAGCTTGAACTAGAGGCCAAATAGTGCCTAGATCAGCCAGAAGAGAATCTGTAAATTAAATATATTTTTTAATTGATTAAATCTTTAAAAAAAAAGTTAAACGACAAATGAATTAATAGAATTTAAATGGTATTTTATTTTTATTCGATGTATGGAATGGTTGCAATGTTCACATTGCGTTTGATTCCGTGGGAACGATTTGTTTCCTCCAATGCCTGCTGAGATTTGGACTCTACTGTGGATGGATGAGTCCATCTTCCCAATTAGGCTTTCACACCTTTTCTGTAATTGACTGTGTTGCTCACCCTGACTCTTCACTTCTTGGTGAGCCAATGACGCGCCTACTTTTCCGCCTACTAACCCTACTACTATTGTTTTTTTAATGTTTCTTCTTATAGCGCTGGGACCGGGTGCTAGTCTCTCACTTGAACCTCTTTGGACATGCCCATCCTGATATGACCTTAGAAGTTGCCAGGACGTACAACTCCAACAACTAGCTAACTAACTAACATTTTACCTCCACTTCTGCTCCATGTCATTCCTTTGCCAAATCCACAAGGAAAGCGGGAGTGTAGGTAAACAAAATCTTTATTTACGTTTAAAAAATAGAACGGTTGAAGATCCTGAACGAAGTCATAGAAGGGTCAAACATTGCATCGTAGACAGGTGGCTGGGAAGGTCTGTTTGCGGGGGTCGGCAGCTAACTGCAGAGTGAGGCTGTCTCAATAATGGCGGTGGCAGTCAGTGGAAAGGCGGTGATGCGGATTCCGAGGGACACCAGTTTGCCAGGGACACTCAAACTCAAGGCATTGTCAATGGTCGTGAGCAATGTTCATACAGAAAATACAGAAGAAGTCAAATATCTCTCAAATTACACCATCTAGAAACAAATCGTTTGGTACACATATGGAAAACATCTTTACCAAAAACATTATATTAAATTTATAAGGTTAGTGATGATGCTGTTCAATTTTGACGCATGTGCAGAAGCGATGTGTCCCTCGCAAACTGGTGTCCCTCGGAATCCGCAACAGCGCAAAGGCAGTGGACTCACTCTTTGCGCATGTCTTATTGTCCGCCTTGAGTGCCCTGCCGTCTGGGCATGCGCACGAGATGCCATCCTTCACGGGGATGCAGAAGTGTGAGCAGCCGCCGTTACCAACGTTACAGGCAGTGTCCGGACCTGGTGGGGAAGAAACACACAAAATAAAACTTTTTTGGGGAGTGATATTGTTCTTTGTCAAATTATTTGTTTAGTGAATAGCAACCAAGTTCAGTACTGTACGATATGTTAAAGCTGCATAGTCCGATGAAGCATCAATTTTTTAACACCAAAACAATACACAATATTCACACGCATGCGCCATCACGGTCCCGCAACCATAGTATTCGTCGTCGCCGTCAGATGTCGCGTGCATTGTGAATATTGTGTATTAATAGTGACTGACTAGATTGGTACCCTCCTAACATTTTCAAAAGGGTCCAAACATGAACATTTAATTTTTCTTGGAAGCTCCAATGACCCAAAAGCAATATACTTTTGGAATGTTCAAAATATCCCAAAATTTGACTGACATACGTATATTTGAAAGTTAGTAATTTCGATAGCTTTTGTATGCGCTCTGGCAATGGTCCAACAATCATAGTGTTTGTCATCGCTGTCAGATGTCGCATGCATTGTGAATATTGTGTATTATCTAGAATTGATTCTACGCATCTAACTACTATATACTGATGCATTTATTAAAGCTGCATAGTCCGATGAAGGATCAACATTTTCAAAACCAAAAACTCACCTAGATTTGATTCTACATGTCTTAACTTAGATACTGATGGACTCATTAAGCATTTGTTGCCCCCCTAGAGGGGCACACTGAGGACAGGGAGAGAGAGACCAAGAGAGAGAGACCGAGAGAGGGAGAGAGAGACAGAGAGAGACTGAGAGATACAGAGGGAGAGACAGAGAGGAAGAGAGAGACAGAGAGACACATAGGGAGAGACAGAGAGAGGGAGAGAGATTGAGAGAGACAGAGAGAGAGGGAGAGAGACAGAGAGAGGGAGTGAGAGACAGAGACACAGAGGGAGAGAGATTGAGAGAGACAGAGAGGGAGAGAAACAGAGAGAGACAGAGACAGAGAGGGAGAGAGGGATCGAGAGACAGAGAGAGACAGAAAGAGATACAGAAAGACCGAGAGAGATAGAGAGAGGCAGAGAGACCAAGACGGAGACCAAGAGAGAGAGAGGGATTCTACATATCTAACTTAGGTACTGATGCACTTATTAAGCATCTGTCGTCCCATTGAAGGGCATACTGAGGACAGTAGAGAGAGACCAAGAGAGAGAGACTGAGAGACTGAGAGAGAGGGAGAGACACAGAGAGGCGGGGAGAGACAGAGAGAGGGGGAGAGAGACAGAAAAAGAGGGACAGAGAGACAGAGAGAGGGGAAGAGAGAGACAAAGAGAGAGGGGGTAGAGATGGAGAAAGGGACAGGGAGAGACTGAGAGATACAGAGGGAGAGACAGAGGGAGAGAGACAGAAAGACATAGAGAGGGAGAGAGCCAAAGAGAGAGGGAGAGGGGGACAGGGAGAGACTGAAAGATACAGAGGGAGATACAGATAGGGAGAGAGACAGAAAGAGACAGAGAGAGGGAGAGAGACAGAGAGAGAGGGAGAGGGGGACAGGGAGAGACTGAGAGATACAGAGGGAGATACAGATAGGGAGAGAGAGACAGAAAGAGACAGAGAGAGGGAGAGAGAGACAGAGAGACTGAGAGAGAGGGAGAGACACAAAGAGACGGGGAGAGAGAGACATGGAGAGGGGGGAGAGAGACAGAGCAACATAGAGAGACAGAGAGTGGGAGAGACTGAGAGATACAGAGGGAGAGACAGAGAGAGAGAGGGAGAGAGAGACTGAGACCGACAGAGAGATACAAAGGGAGAGTCAGGAGGGAGACAGAGATAGAGAGACAGAGAGAGACAGAGAGAGACAGGGAGAGAGACAGACAAAGAGAGCCACAGCCAGAGAGACAGAAAGAGAGACACAGAGAGACAGAGAGAACGCAACAAAAATACCAGACTTACCAAATCTGTAGAAGCTTTTTGTATAGACTTTAATTCCGTTCAGGGTAATTAACGAATCATTTCCAAGTCGCTGGAAGCCCTCGCCATCTTTACGCACGCGCAACACGGCACTGGAAGACGCAGTCAGTTTACGCATGTTACAGACACATTAAACAAAGATATAGATAATTTTTGTTATTGTTGGTTAAGGCGGAGACATTTCAATCGCGAACAATTAGTCTTCTTCACTCCCCTGTGCCTTGATATATATACTGAGGGCCATGTTAGGTGGCGACAAGTATACATTTTTTTAAAGTCAAAGGTTTGACTCGGACAGGATTCGAACCCCAGCAGAACAGATACGGACAAAGAGTAGATAAGTAAAAGAAAAAAGAAAAAGAAAAAAAAAGGAGAAAGAGCCCCGAAGAGCCCTCCACCCTACGAAGAGTAGATAAGTAAAAGAAAAAGGTAAAAGAAAAAGAAAACAAGAAAAAGAAAAGAAAGTAAAAGCAAGGGTGGGTGGGTGGGTAGAAAAAGCTGGAGGTGTGTTCTGGGCGGGAGCTAGAGGAGGAGTGACTCAGACAAATAAGTGTTCACGCTTCCTGTCTACCATTCACTATTTCACTTAAAATGAGATTAGACTTAATGAAGAGATAGAGAGGGAGGGAGAGAGCTGGAAGTAAATGAGGCAGGGTAGGGCAATTAGGAATGCCCAGTTGCCCGGGGCAACTAGTTTACTCGGTCGGGCACGTGAAGTTCTCGGTGACATTGCCCGAATGGGCAAGTTTTAATTTTTTTCTGATTTGCCATAGCATATTTCCGTGTCAATTGGCTGATTTGGGCTTGGGCAAGTAGTTTTGCTACTCGGGCAAGTAGAAAATTCATTTACTTGCCCGATTGGACAAGTGAGGAAAAAGGTTACTCTCCTACCACCCTATGAGGTTCAGCCTAGAAATAGCTATGGTCTGTGGTTTAATTGAGGACCTGAATTTTATATTCGGTGTCGCTCACTTTTCAACAAGGGAAGTGGGATTGTAGGTAAACACAATCTTTATTTACTTTAAAAAAATAGAACGGATCGAGATCATGTTATCCTGATACTGAACAACACCACCCACCCCAATGGGCCCCCCTCCCCTGCCACCAACCTTAACCATCATGAACAAATCATCAACGCACCGAACATCCTACACAATTATCAACCTGTTGAAACACATTGAACATTATATAAGACGGACAAAATGTCCTGTCAAATATAAACTTACCTTGTTTTATAAGAGAAAAAATGTAACCTTCAATGATTGTTTGAGTTGCCCCGAGTATACACTTTCTACTCGGTGCTGCTCCCCATTTTTGCATGAACTACAGTGACTGATGCTGTACATTATACAGTAGGAGCCACTCCTTTAATTCTACAGGATCGGTGCTTTAACTAATACAGGACTGATCAAACTTAGATTATATAGAATGTCAATTGTTAATACTAAGATGGCCGAAAGACCAGCACTCCGGCGCTGACAAATGCCATATTCAGATGAATAAATACTTTACCAAAAAAACAACCCCCAAAACAGTCCTTGAGCAGCGCTATTAATATCGAGTGCCAGCTAGGTAGCAGGAACAAGTATTAATTTAGTAAATTGTAGGGTTTGACTCAATCGAATTCCCGCACAAAAAAAACCCCAAAACAACTGGTGCACTTAAAGTTGCTTAGTCCGATGGTTTTGAATTTCTGTATTTTTTCTGTGATAAATATATTAGATCGATCACTAATATCTACTTTACATTAGTTCAAAGTTACTTTTATTCTAAGTAGTAAACTTTTGAGATATTTTGAGTGCAAACATGGAAAATTTGTTTGGGCAAGCTTGCCAAAACTCTGACACCATAGACTTCTGCAGTAACAGGTTCTGTTAAATTGACTCAGATTGCCTTCTACGCAGAAACACATGCTTAATAAGTGCATCAGTGTCTAAGTTAGATATGTAGAATCAAATCTAGATAATTGGTTTGGTTTTGAAAATTTGATATTTCATCGGACTATGCAGCTTTAAAGGTTTTGGCTGTCACATTTGTAAAATGGCTGACCATTGTCATGAGCTCTTTACATAGTCTGGGTCAGGCTTGTGTTATGTGGCGAGGGAAGAAGGCAGGGGCCAGATGGGAGTAAAAAAGTTTAGTTTATTCAGTCGCAATCAAAAGAAGAGAAATTAGAGCCCCGAAGAGCCCTCCACCCTACAAAGAGTAGATAAGTAAAAGAAAAAAGAAAAAGAAAAAATAAGAGAAAGAGCCCCGAAGAGCCCTCCACCCTACAAAGAGTAGATAAGTAAAAGAAAAAAGAAAAAGAAAAAATAAGAGAAAGAGCCCCAAAGAGCCCTCCACCCTACGAAGAGTAGATAAGTAAAAGTAAAATAAAAAATAAAAAATAAGAGAAATAGCCCTGAAGAACCCTCCACCGTACGAAGAGTACATAAGTAAAAGAAAACAGAAGAGAAAGAGCCCTGAAGAGCCCTCCACCCTACGAAGAGTAGATAAGTAAAAGAAAAAGGTAAAAGAAAAAAGAAAAAGAAAAAAGAAAAAGAAAAGAAAGTAAAAGCAAGGGTGGGTGGGTAGAACAAGTTGGAGGTGTGTTCTGGACGGGAGCTAGAGGGGGAGTGACTCCGGGGAGGACCAGAGGTGGTGAGGAAGCGGGTAGGGCAGGGGGCGCCACAGGCGTAAGCTCGAGACACGGGGGCGAGGGCGAGGGAGGAGCCTAGAAGGGAGAGAGAGATGGGGCGGGGACTCTTCCCTCTTTCCTCAGCGCGAATCAAACGCAATGCGAGCATTAAGACCAATCGTTCAAATATGGATACCGGAAGTGCTCTCACCTGTCATACCAGTCGGTGAAGTAGATGTAGCGTTCGTCCAGTCCCAGACCGTAGAACCTGGCCAAGGTTTTGTTCGCCAAGGCGTTGGGCGTCAGTTGGAAGACGGTGGATATTTGAGGTGGCGGGGTCTCACTGGTGCCATTACCAGTCTGTGGCAGGGTCTCCAAGGACATCTTCTTTATGGTGTCGTCCCCAGCATCAACCCAGTAAAGGTACCGCTCTATAATGAGCGGAATAAAGGGTCATTGGGGGGGGGGCGGTGCTAGAGAGTTGAGTGAATTAATTGAATTTAGAGAATTCATTGAATTTAAGGAATTTAGAGAATTCAGTGAATTTAGATAATTCAGTGAATTTAGATAATTCAGTGAATTTAGAGAATTAATTGAATTTAGAGAATTAAGAGAATTAATTGAATCTAGTGAATTTAGAGAATTCATTGAATTTAGAGAATTCATTGAATTTAGAGAATTCGTTGAATTGAGAGAATTCTGTGAATTCAGAGAATTTAGAGAATTCTGTGAATTTAAAGAATTTAGAGAATTTAGAGAGAAGTTAGAGAATTTATGAATTGCCACCTAAGCAGGTTACTGTTTGCTATTTGCATTGTATGTTTCTTGTTTGCTTCACCATGTCACATGTCTCATTTCATTTCACTTATCATTCATTTGTAACTCACTCATCTCATTGCCATGACCTTCTATCGGTCACTTCTCTGGTAAGAGAGTTGTATAAACCACTGCATTCCTTGGAGCGGCTACCCAAATAAAGTCATGTCTCTCCCACTTTGGCTTCCACGTTCTCTGTACCCATTAGCAATGACCCAAGAATTTACTACCCCATTACATATATCTAAATTGTCCATATTGCCCCGCAATGTGGGTAATTCGGGACCGAGTCGGAGCTGACCCAACCCTATCCCCTCCCCCGCTCTCCCTATGCCTCCCCCTTCCCCTTTTAGTCATAGGCCCCATGCCTACCTCCAGGGAGCGGCACCGGCCTCCCTGCCAGGGCCGCCGCCTGTACCCGGCGACCCAACTCTGATGTCACTTCCGCGCCCCACCGCTCCATCAGCACTTCTCCTCCAGACATCGGACCAGCACGACTTCCCCCTCCTTTCGAACCGACCCACCCGACCCTACTTTATGACCTCACTCGAAGGGTTGAGGCCCGGGTCATGCAGGGACTTAAGACCTATTTGTCCTCTTCATTCCTTCCTATTGACTTCATTGACTCACATGCCCTATTATCCTGTTGATTGTCCTATTGTTCTGATTGACTCAAAGGCCTATTGTTCTATTCACCATTGACTAGTATACTTCGTTGACCTACTCCTACTTGATCCTCCCTATTTCAACTTATTGATTGACCTACCTCACCTATTCGACGACCTACCTATTGCTTCATTGACCTGATTACCTACTGTAACACACTGTTAGCCTAATAAACATCCATACTATAGCTCCGTCTCGTGTCCTGAATTATATTTGAGTTCATATACCTATGGCTGAAAGACCCAATGTATGGGCGCTGAAAAAAAGAATTGTTCGCCCAAATAAAAATATTCTCACCAAAAAAACAACAACCCGAAACAAATATCCGTGTGGGTAAGTGGCTGGTTGGGGGTTGGATTGCTGGGGTCGCTGCGGGGATTTTGGCTGAGTGGGTAATTGGATGTAACCACTGAAGCATGACCATATATCTAATCCACATACCTTTATGCTGGAAGGTAGGGGTGTGCATAGGGGTGGGAGTGGCTGGGGATTGATTGGCTGGGTTTGGATTTGATTGGCTGGCTGAGTGTTTAGATGAAACCAACAAAAGCAGCTGATTAGCAACACAATAAACCTAACCACATGCGTAATCACCTGGAATATATATGGGGGTTTGTGGGTCAATGCAGTAGCGTATAGAGAGGGGGGGCGCAAAGGGTGCAACATCCCCGGGCATCGATCCATATCGAGGAATATTTCAAATGTCTTCCTTGCCAACATTTGGCAGGAGATCAGGAGTTCAATTCCCGGTCCAGTCAAATCAATGACTTACAAACTGACAAAATTGATACTTATCGCTTCCTAGCTTGGAGCTCGGCATTAATAGGATAGGCCAAAGACTGGTTGGCTCAGTGTCAGGATAATGTAACTGGGTGGGAGATCGAGTCATGGCACTGGCGGCTTGATTTCCCAGCAGGGCAGCACTATTAAGTCGCCATGAGTGTGCACTGTCACGAGTCAGTACCCATCCTGATATGACCTTAGATGTTGCAAAGATGTAAATCTCCAACAGTCAGCCCAGTATTAGATCCTATGCTTGTGTTTTAGGGGGATACAATCAAGGAGTTTGTTTGGAGGGGGATTGTCGTACAATCTCTACGCGCTACTGCATCAATCAATGGCTGTGGGTTTGATTTATTAGCTGGGTGTGGATTTGATATAACTGGCTGGGGTGAGTGGTTAGATTAAAGGACACACATACCGAACAGGTCAAGGCATATGCCACTGACTCCAATGAACCTGGCTGGGTTCAACCTAACCACCGTCTCCTGTCCAGAGCCGTCATAGCTCACCCGCTGAATACTCTGCCTACTCCAGTCACTCCAATAAAGGTGGCTTCAGGGTCAAACGGAGAGAGACACAGGTTACTGGGGTACATACCGAGCAGGTCAAGCGAGATGCCATTGATGCGTGAGTTTCTCTGAGTTGTGAGCAGCTCACGGGCTGAGCCATCGTAAGCGACTCGCTCTATGGTCAGTTTACCCCAGTCGCTCCAGTACAGGTGTCTTTAGCAGGGATAATAATAATAATAACAATGATAATAACAATAATAGTAACCTTAATAATAATAACAATGATAATAACAATAATAATAACCTTAATAAAAATAACAATGATAATATCAATAATAATAACCTTTATAATAACAATGATAATAATAACCTTGATAATAACAATAATAATAAAACAATAACTAAGATAATAATAACAATAATAGCTGTGCTAGCAATAATAACAAGAATAACTAAAATAACAATAATAATAACAATAATAACCACAATAACTATGAGAATAATAGCAATAATGACCTTGATAACAATAATAATATCAACAATAACTAAGTAAATAATAACAATAATAACCTTGCGAACAATATAACAATAATAGCTGAAATAACAATTCTGACCACAATAACTATGGTAATAACAATAACTATGATAACTAAGATAATAATTATAATAACTAAGATAACAATAACATTGCTAATAATAATAACAACAACTAAGATAACAATAATAGAAATGACTTCTATAACTATGATAGTAATAACAGTAACTGTTATAACAATAATAATAACCACAATATCTAAGATAACAAGAATTATAGTCACAATACCAAAGCTGACAATGATGAAAATAATTATGACAATAATCAAAGTTATAATAACAATAATGACAACGATAATAACAAATACTGAAAATAATAAAAATAATAACAAGAATGACAATAATAATAACAATAATAATAAAAATAATAACAAGAATGAAAATAATAACAATAATAAAAGTAATAATAATATCAATAACAATAACAATAATAGCAATAATAGCGATCTGATAGTCCACATTGAACATGTATGGTCGGATCCCCCTGGTCTGTAAATCGACACTTCAAGGTTTAATTCCTTGCTCCGCCCACTGCAGCGTCACAGCACCAAGTGAACTGCCCCCCCCCCCCCCCCCCCCCCCGACCAACCAGGTCACAGGTAACCTCTCAAGGGGCAGGGAGCCGCTAGTCAGTTTCAGTAGAGTGGCGGTCCACCCACGGACCCCCTCTGGCTAGCTTTCTGCCACCTGTCGCCATATATGGGTGACATGGGTCGGCTTAGTCCCTGCTGCCTCTGCGTGGTGGTGAGGTTACGGCGTTGCGGCCTTCAGTTTATCTATTTACAAATCGTACGGTTTGTGTTGAATTTATACACATATTTAATATACAAAATAAATCATAACTTTCTTAATATTGATCACACAAACATGAATTATGTACCATATTGATATTCATTTCTGAACCTTTTCATTGATTTAAAAAACGGTGACCGTACTGTGTTGTGGAGTCTCGATTGCCAGGAGTGCCGCCTGTGGCGTTGCAATTTGTCAAAGTTAAGGTAACTTTGACTTAAAAAAACGCAACACCTTGCGGCAAGAAAAAAACTTCATGGTGACCGTACGGTGACCATAACTCATCGTGCGGTCACCGTATGGTCTGGCCAATGCGGTGACTTATGGTTGCTGCAAGCACGCCGTAACACATTTGTGACCGAGGCATTAAAGGTGTACCAATCATTTACTTAAAGCTGCATAGTTCGATGAAGCATTACATTTTCTAAACCAAAATAATTATTTAGAATTGATTCTACATATCTAACTTAGCTAATTTTCCATGTTTATCTAAAAAAAATGGCCATTTAAATTAAAAGTTACTTCAAATTAAAGTAAGGTATAATATAATGATCAATCTAATATATTTATCTCACAAAATGACAGAAACTCAAAACAATCGGAGTATGAAACTTTACGAAAGATTTCTAATCTTTGTTGTTAGTACTGCTTCCTGGTCTTACTGCTTGAGTCATAGTCTTACACTGAGTTTTGCACTGGACGTGGTATCCCGTGCGGAAGATTGTGAGTTCGATTCCCGGTCCAGTCAAACCAATGACTTACAAAATTGATACTTTTCACTTCCTAGCCTGGCACTCGGCATTAATAGGATAGGGAAAGGACTGGTTAGCTCAGTGTCATGATAATGTGACTGAGTGGGATATCATGATGCTGGTCGCCTGGATTTCCCAGTGGGGCAGCACTATAAAGTCACCATGAGTGCGCTCTGTCACAAGTGGGTACCCGTCCTGATATGACCTTAGATGTTGCCAGGACATAAAATTCCAACAACCAGCAACCCTGAATTTTATGTGGCTATCTCAGTGTTGGGTTGTTATCTAAAGCTGGGCACCACATATTTGGTCTCCACGTTACGATGCTGATGATTAATTCTTTCTTTTATTGGCACCAAGTCAAACAATTATTGTAGCCTCTGTCTATTAGGCATGTTAACAGTTCTACATGTCTTGAATCTTTCCCACAAAAGATATCAAAATTATACTTGTATCATTTTGTGCTAGAGTGAAAATGTCAATATTTACACATTGACACTATGCATTTAGCCAAACTTTTTATCAACTTTTTTCCCCACTTTTTTCCAACTGTTTTCTTATAAGACACAACCTTATTTGCTTAACTGTAATCAATAAAATGTTATTATGTTCTGAATGTGCCTTTGATTTTCATCTTACAGGAGTGATATTATCAGATTATCATGTCGCTCAATTTATATAAGATCCAAATCAGAAAGTTTAAATATATTTTGTTCAACTCTGAAATATGCACATGCAAACCTTCATAGAAACGTGGATTCTGCTATTATTTGAAAGGTTTTCACTTTTGCTTTCCATGTCATGCTTTAGTGCCCGGTTTCAGAGAATGACCCATTTACCTGTTTATAGGGTCTACCGCTAATGACCGAGGCTTGACTGTGTTTGCGACTAAAGCCCGCGTCTGCTTTGTTGCCAGGGACCTCTGGTAGATTATTCCACGGCCTGCGTCAGCATAGAAAAGAAGCTTCGCTTTTGGGTCGATGGCCAGGCCTTCGGGCAGGGAGTCTGCAACCAGAGGGACATTCAACCTTCGATGTTGCTAGGATGTTAAAACCCAAACAAAGATATTATTCAACTGGAATATAAACTTTGAAGAATTGCACACACACAAAAAGAAGAAGAAGAATAAGAAAGTAAAAATCAAAATGCAGTGCATATGATTGCAGTGTAACTAACATGAGTGCCACTATCTGGAATAAATAAGAATTTCAGAAAACATAGCGGTGTTTAAGAAACTACCAAGAAATACTACTAAGAAAATACATACATGCAGGTGAACTTATTAACCATTAGTTGCAACACGGCCTTCATGATGCTAACCTGGAAGGACAAAGTGACAAATAAGGAAATACTCGAACGGACGGGGCTTCCCTCTATGGAAGATCTTCTGATAAAAAAAGAATCTCCGGTGGACTGGACACCTCATGAGGATGTCATCAGACAGGCTACCAAAGCAGATCCTCTATTCTCAACTGTCTTCTGGTTACAGAAAGAGAGGGCGCCCTCGTCTCCGGTTCAAGGATACAATCAAGAGAAACCTGAAGCTGAGAGACATTAAGACAGACTCATGGATATCACTCTCACAGCAGAGAGATAAATGGAGAGCGGCAGTCAAGTAATGAAAGCAGTCTTTGTCGCATCGTGACCGACAGCATGATGATGATGATGATGAGTTGCAACACAGAAGGGTCATTTTAAGTCAGTTTAATGGAACCAGTTACTAGTGAAGTCTATGGTTTTAAAATTTGATGTGCATGCCAAAATTAATTTCAGATGTTTTCACTTCAAAAATATCCCAAATTTCCAATTTATAGTAAAAATGTTATAGACATGTTTGCCCAAACATGGATAATTCATGGGTTAGGGTATGACGGCTACCTTGAATAAGTTCTGATCAGACACCTATCTATGCCCGGCGCGGTCAGTGGCCCCACATGGTCAGGTGGAGCCACCTTGTGGGAACCACACAAACTTCCTCCGGGAGATGCTGGGTGGCGCCACCAGTCTTTCCCACCAAAATGGTCACATGAGTGCCCCGCGCCCAACCACCATCCAGGAAGAACCTAGCTCGCTTGACCCATCCACCTATGCCTCTTTATAATATAGCGAATGGTAGACAGGAAGTGTGAACACTTATTTGTCTCTCATTTTTGCTTGAGTGCAAGTAAATAAGCAACACAAGGAATAATTAGTAGCATGTGGTGAATAAGGGGTCAGATTTCCCTGGATCATCAGGCCATGCTTTTTCTAATCTATTCTTGAATGAATTAATTGACTCCGCATCAATAACATTTTGTGGGAATTGTTCCATATATTTATGATCCTGTTTGAGAAACTATGTTGCCTTAACTTTGAAATGGCTCTGGGTTTTACTAGTTTGAGAGTATGGCCCCGACTGCCTTCTCTTTTATTCAAGGTGAAAAATTTGTTCATATCTATTTCATCAAAACCCTTCATAATTTTAAATACTTCAATTGTGTCACTTCTTTTCCTTCTGTATGAAAGGGTAAGATAATGGTTAAAGAAGGAAGGGTTAAGGGTTTGGGACCAGCTCTTCGGGACATGGTCCTTCCAATGGCATATGGGGTCTGTCTGTGTGTGAGGGAGTGGATTGCAAGGGGGGGGCTCGAGACCAGCACCTTGAAAAATGGACCAGCAGAGACCATAGAAATATCCAAACAATATAACGTAATGAATCTTTAATGAGTACCCCTTTTTACTAGTCATGCCTCCGCCTTAGTAAATTAGTCAGATGTGATTTGATGGCGCTCGAGACTTACCTTCGGAGAATTCATCAACTGTTTCCTCCTCAGAGCCTGGTTTCAAACCGACTCGCTTAATGAGCCGAGACCTGTGGTCAGACCAGTAGACCTAAGGAAGCAAAATGGGCAGTCAGTAAACAAATATGTGAAACAGTCCTCCAGACCAAGTGGTTGAAGCGCCAACGGAAGAAGCATTTGAGAGGAGGCTGGATAGACATTGGAGAGGACACTCACAATTATATCACTTCAGGGCTCCGTCAAGTGTTCCGTTTTACGATTACGAGTTAGACTAGAGGCCCAACAAGGCCTAGATCAGCCAGAAGAGGATCTGTAAGTTAATCTGTAACTTGTAGTTGTAAGTTAATCAAGGTAGCCACATCTGAGGTCACTTCAAGGTCACATCGATGTGACATCGATGTGACATCAAGGTCACACCAAGGTCACATCAAGGTCACACCAAGGTCACACCAAGGTCACATCAAGGTCACATAAAGATTTGTCATAGGTAGTCAATACATCATATAATCATGGCTCAGGGTTTTATGTCCTAATAACATCTGAGGTCACGTCAGGACGGGTACTGACTTGTGTTGGACAGTGGTATTGTCAGGAGTTTTATGTCCTAATAACTTCTGACGTCATATCAGGAAGGGAACTGACTTGTGACAGATAGTCAATGAACATATTATCAGTGCTCAGGGTTTTATATCTTAATAACTTGTGAGGTCATGTGTCAAGTAGGGTGTATACCGACTTCTGATAGTTAATGGACATATTTTCAGGGTTTTATGTCCTAGCAATATCCGAGGCCATATCAGGAAGGGTGTTGACTTGTGACCGATAGTCAATGGAAATGATGTTGTCAGGGTTTTATGTTTTGATCTAACAAAAATATTGCAGGGGGAGGCCGGCCAGATTTTCACCTTCTACTGCCACTACTCCATTTGTGTCTCCTGCTCGCCGAGTGGTCACCACAGAGACTAGGAGGCACGGCTCTTTGACTCAACTCTCCTCACTCCTCTTTCCTTCAAATATGCCCGTTCTCCCCCCCCCCCCCCCCCCCCCCCCCCCCCCCCAGGCTTACATCTCCTCTGATCAAGGGATCGTGTTTGCTTGGGTGGGGCCCTTTTCCTTTTTCACTGCTACTCTGCTCTCTTCGACTGTGAATCCCATCTTTTCCCATTCCTGCCTCTCAAACCCTTCGGCACTCAAATTAATTTGGTTGTGTACCTTAAAGGTCTACAACTTTTACCGAGTTTGGACCAATTTATCGATGCCGTTCCTAGTGCTGCAGTTTTGCGGCAGGCAACCAAAAGGTTACACCCCTCCCCCCACCACCACCACCCAGACAGCAGCAGATCAATAGACGAGATCACTGTTCTGACTCTGCATGCACTGAAAACGGCGTTGGCAGCAAAGCAAATGCGTCTGGCCATTGAGTTTGCCGATATGCATAGGCCAAAACTTCGATTTTATTCAAAATGAATAGAAATACATAACAATTTAGCATAAACATGTATGCACACATGCAATATAATGATCTGATGAATATAGCTAAGACAAAACTAGTCATAGCTAAACATTTTGAGCTAAGAAACATACAATTCCACACAAAACAATCAGTGATATCCACATCACCATTATTAATTCTTGTTCTAAATATTAAAATGGCAAATGTGTCAACATCCACTTGTTTCAGAGAAATATATAACCAATATCTGATTAACCCTACTCATTTTCTAGTTCTACATATGTCATTAACCATAGGATATAAATATAAACATTAATAAAATAAGTAAAACTGACTCTGGCTATCGCTCTAACACTAGTCTGAGTGCCCAGATTTATCTAAATTTACATGCACATGACATAAGATGTGCTGATTATATTGATGTAAATGCAATGGTGTATACAAGATTAATATCTTAATTTATTATATATATTTTTTTAGTTGGTATTCTATGTTTCAAACACGAACTGAGATGAGCTGAAACTAGCACCCAGTTTATTAGCATGTGCCATGTGCTTCTCGCGAGTTTGTTTTTCTTCTACGCATCCCACAATGCACTGTGCTACTGGAATGGTGATGTAGTCTCTTGAACACAAAGGTGAATATACTATTTTTTGTCATGTAAATATAATAGTTGTTAAAAAGTGCACCTGATTTTCTGCAGGATCGAAGTCGACGACTGAGGGCATCTTTGTGGTCACGTGCAACTTGCGCAGGTGCGTCCCATCCAGCCGCATCTGGTAGAGGGCGCCACCTACCGAGTCTGCCACCAGCAGGAAGTCGTCCATCAGAAGCGCCTCTGTTGGCACAAATTGGAACTAAAAGGTTAGGAACAGCTATTGTTATATTTTTCTTGAAGATTTATACTGCCTATCATGGATAGTCTGAATAGACTTGTTTTCACCATTAGACAGTTTGTCGATAGAAAGGCCGAGCCTACACTTTTACCGAACCAAGGGATTTTTAACCTCCCACAGCGCATAGACATGGTATGAGAGCAAGTGGCCTTTGATGACGCTGGAAATCCAAATTGGCAGAGGTGGGGGCACATGGAATCGAAGACCTTCAGATTAGGAGTCTGACCTAGAAAAAAGTCAGACATTCTAACCACTCCACCACAGAGAACACCATGAGCATATGTATGCATTTATATAGCATATATGTATATATATATATAAGCATATATATAATATATATAACATGTATATGTTTGGACATATATAAGCATATATAGCACATTTAAGCATATATAGGCATATATAAGCCTATATCAAATCATATATATATATACATATTTATATATATTATTTTCATTATCATCATCATCATCATCATCATCATCGTCATCATCACTCCCTTAACCGCGAGGATCATCAAATATATGTCTACTTTATGATATATAAGCAGGTATATGAACATATATATATATAATCATATATATAATCACATATATAAGCATATATAAGCATATAATTAATTCTACATAGAATAAAGGAACAGAAATAAGAGTGGGTTGAAGATATATATAATCTCCGGCTAGAGGTTTACCGCCTCGACCCTAAAAAAAGAAATCACGGGCAGAGGGAGTGAGCGCTGCCAGAGAAGTTACAGCATTTGAAGCCAGGGGGCGACACAATCAGCCCGGTTTGTATAATAGATGAACAATTTAAAAAAATCAGTATAGTAGATGAGTTAGAAATGAATTAGGTGTGAAAGCTTCCGATTAATTATACTTGTATAATGCTTATACATCACATATATAAGCATATATATTGCATATATCATCTTCATCCCGTCCTGGTATGACCTTAGATGTTGCTAGGACGTAAAACAACAAACAAACAAATCATCTTCATCAACATCATCAATGCCTTAACCCCGAGGGATATATCATCATCATCATCATGCTGTCAGTCGCAATGCGACTGCCTTCATTACTTAACCGCCGCTCTCCAATTAGCTCTCTGCTGTGAGAGTGATGTTATTTCACGTGGTTGTACATTTCATAAAAGCTGCTTGCAAGTTACTAGCGACACTCTCTCGGGGAGCAAATAGAGATCTCACACTGGCAAGAAATCATCAAAACAGGCACAAACTATTTGTCCCTGCAGTGGCTGGTCGGGAGATGTTGGGAGTTCCATTCTTCACCGCCCTTAATGTTGCCATGGTAACATGGTTTTATGGGGCTCTCACACTATGGCGTATGGCGTAAGCGTATGCCGGCGTATCGGTTTTCATCACATACGCCGTCATACGCCATCATACGCTATGCATACGCTACCTATACACCAAGCATATGCTGCGCATTCGTCGTGTACGCCTGGCATATCCCGTTATACGCCATCATACGTGCGTCCGTCCGAAAATTATTGTGCATGCTAAAAAAATCCCAGCGTATGGCGACGTAAGGCTCATACGCTGCTCATACGCTATGCATATGCCGGCATACATTATGCATACGCTATACGTATGCCAGCATACGTTACACATACGCTAAAACCGCGCGTTTGGCGTATCTATAGCATATGTAGCATATGCCTAGCCTACGTGTAACGTATTTGAGCATACTCCTAGCGTACATAAAGCGTATACAAAGCTTATGCAAAGCGTATGCCCAACCTATGGTCTAGGTATATAAAGGCACCATGTTGCTAGGATGTAAAACAACAACAAAGAAACATCGATCTGAGCCGGTTTAACTGACATGTTTGGACCGTCCTATATGTTTGCACCATCCCGTTTCTTCATATATCATATAGAGACTGCTTCCTAACAGGTAGTTGCTTTTGATAGTGGTTGGAGCACATGTTAGGACCGTCCTACTCTTCCCATCTCTTCGACAGCTGCTGCTCTCTGTGAGAGCATACGCTTTGCATACGCTACACATAGGTTTCGCATAGGTTGTGCATACGCTTCTCATAAGCCGTCATACACTAGGGGTACGTTACGCATATATTACGCATATGTTACGCATACGTTACGCATACACTCCAAAAGACACGGCAGTGCACAAAGGTCACCATACGTCGTCCTGCGACAGTTTTCGCTTTTTTGCAGTACGTTTTCTATACGCCGCCGCCATACGCCGTAGTGTGACAGCCCCTTTAGTCACGATTTCCTTCTTACAAGATTGCAATATAAGAGGTTAAACAAAGAAGAAAGTTAGTGGTACTATCAGGATAGGAACAAATATGTACCAACATTGCTTGTTCTTCATCTGTATATATTATTGGATTATTATAAGAGAATACAACTTGGCATGGTGGCCGAATTGGTAGAACGCGGGCCTCGCGTGTGGGAGATCTGGAGTTTGGTTCCAGGTTGAGTCAAACCAATGATTTATCAAATTGATACTCGCCACTTCCTAGCCTGACTCTCGGTTTTAATAGGATGGGGAAAGAACTGGGTAGCTCAGTGTCAGGATAATGTGAGTGAGTGGGATATCGGGTCATGGTGCCAGTGGCCTGATTTCCCACTATAAAGTCGCCATGAGTGTGCACTGTCCCAAGTTGATACCCATCCTGATATTACCTTAGATGTTGCCAGGACGTAAACCTCCAACAAGCAACTAACTCCTCTTTATGGCGGAGTGGTTAGAGTGTGACCTCCTTTTCTAAGTCGGAAAATCTGAACATTGGTGGTTCGATTCGCCATGCCATCACCTCTGCCAAGTTGGATTTCCACCGCTGTTTATAACTTACAGCGCCACCAAAGGTCAATTGCTCTCATACCATGTCTATGTGGTGTGGGAGGTTAAAAATCCCTTGGGGTCGGTAAAAACTGTAGGCTCAGGCTTTTTATCAATCAACTTTATAATGGTGAAAACACGACTATTTAGACGTATCCATGATAGGCAGTATAACAATAAACAACAAAAAACAACAACTTTGGCTTGACTTCCCGTAGTGGAAGCGAGTGCTCTACCTGCTAGGCTACCCCATCCGTGTTGTTGTGTGTTGGAGATGATGAAGCACATGACTATAAGTGTGTGTACATTTAGGCCTGTAAGGCTTGCCCCACAAAGCCTCTTTGTAATGTGGAATCAGCACACAGTGTGTAGTGTCCACAGTCGTCACCAGGGGGACGCGGCCGATGACGTCACGGGCAGTGAGCCGCGGACCGGAAGTCTGCACGTGTCCACGCACTTACTTACTGCGCAGTCTCCCCACAGTTATTAGAATTTCTTTGTTTTTGTTGTGGGGCTTTTTGTCCTGGCAACATCTGAGGTCATATTCTGGATGGAACAGTGGGCAGTCATGATTCACAATCCGGAAGAGTCAAGTGGCATAGAAGTGCTTTTTATTTTTCAGTTAAGATTCGATCTCGATATCTCATCAATTTATATTTTACATAGATGTAAAGGGGAGATTTCCAGCTTTCATATGCAACCAAAAAATGTAAAAAAATTCAAATATTAGATTTTAACTCTCTATGTGACCCATGTTTTCAGGAGAGTGACCCATATGTATGTATGTTTATATATATATATATATATATATATGTATATATATGTAAATATATATCAATTCATACATATATATATGTATGTGACGTTTAGCAATTATGCAAATATAAATAACCAGACGGACGAACTTATTTGGGCATGTAGTCAATCACACAGTTGTGAAGAGTGTTGAAATCCACCGATGGTGGCGCCAGTGTCGAGGCTAGGCTGCAGACAGCGGATTAGCCTGGAGGGGGTACATAATAATGGTTCCATAGGCATTGCGGGGAAAGCATCATAATGGTAGATCAATCCATTATTTATATTTATATAAAGTCACTGCGACAGGAAGGTAACCAAAACCAGAGTTGGGCTGAGTACTATTTTATTAGTTCTCTGGCAGGACTTGTAAATATGCCCACCTACAAATATGAAAATTATAACAGAAGTGACAATATTCAGGTGCTGTACAGGTGGTGCCCCATTCGCGCATACTGAAGGAGGTTGGTGCGCGACTCCTAATCCATAATATATACGTACAACAGTAATAATAAATATAATTAAACCTTGTATGTGCTTCGTTATTTATACCGACCCACCCACGGGGAGGCTTAAGACTAACGCATGTAGATATATATACAAATACATAAACAATATATACATAAACAATATCCACAGAGGATTTCGTCAAAATCCAGCAACCGGAAACGGAAATAGGCCTCTATGGGCGCCGCCATTTGTAAACTCGTACTCATAATCAAAATCCAGCAAACGGAAACAGAAATCGTTCATCGAGCTTAGCTATGCACCAAACAGGGTGGACGACAGCCATTGGCTTAACACCTTAACAATTTCATTCAAAATTAAAAGAAATAAATAACAATTTGGTTTGTTTGTTGTTTTACATCCTAGCAACATCTAAGGTCATATCAGGACTGAGACATAAACATGGGTGCACAAATGAAATATTAATAGTTTACTTCGCGGAAACGACGGCCGTATTCGGGTCACCCGAGTTGATAGAATTTCAAATCGAACACCGCGAGTGGAGTAAAAAAAAATCATAAAATACTTTGCTGTAGTTATATCGGTGGGTCGGTCCTAAGCATTGCTTATTCATATTATTATTATAATTAATTATAATGCACATAATTAATAATTCAGCCCATATATATCATATATATGAGCTATTATAACTATTATGAATTATGGGAGTATACCCACAGACTATGACTATTTTCTATCCTGGCTTGATACTATAACCTTCAGTTTACGCATATTTATAGGGAACTAGTCCCTCTTTCTCTCACATAGCATCACCTATTTTTATTTATTTTTTGGTCCATTAGTTGTTTAAGCAGGGGAAATTTCAGTCATAGACGACTGGTCTTCCTCATTCCACTGCTGGTCGATAGAAAGCCCGAGCCTACACTTTTACCGACCCAAGGGATTTTTAACCTCCCACACCACATAGACATGGTATGAGAGCAACCGGCCTTTGATGACGCTGTAAGTTATACACAGCAGTGGAAATCCAAATTGGCAGAGCTAGGGGCATGGGGAATCGAACCGCCGACCCTCAGATTAGGAGTCTGACCTAGAAAAAAGTCAGACACTCTAACCACTCCGCCACAGAGAACGCCACATTTATTGCGCCTTTTGGCTGGATTTTTAAAATGGTAAGTCTTCGTTGTTTCTCCGTATATACTATTCCTACTATTTAATATATATATAACATTAGTTTATTAATCCTCTCTAGTATATATGTCAATAGTGTATATATATAATTATATGTATATGTATATATATAATTATATGTATATGTATTTATATATATACATATATATACATATACATATATATATATATATGAGCAGGAGCGTGAGGCCCAGGAGTCGGTAGTAGTACAGGTAAGGGGCCCCAGGTGGCGCCAGGAGTAAGGTTGACTGGGACGGACGATCCGGCATTATTATTTTTATTCATTATCATCATCATCATCATGCTGTCGGTCGCGATGTGACAAAGACTGCTTTCATTACTTGACTGCCGCTCTCCATTTCATTTCATGAAAGCTGCTTGCAAAAGTGTTGAAGTGCTGCTGGCTTTTGCAAGTTACCAGCGGCACTCTCTCGGGGAGCAAATAGAGGTTTCACACCGGCAAGGACATGTCAAGACAGGCACAAAACTATTTGTCCCTGCAGTGGCTGGTCGGGAGATGTTGGGAGTTCCATACATCAACCGCCCTTAATGCTGCCACAGTGACATGGTTTTCTGTTTAGGGTTTGCTCCCTTAGCCTTCGGTTATGTCAAGAACCTGTACCACAAGGCAGGGGCGTCAAACTCCCTGAGGTATTGCAATACCTGCAATACCTGCAATACCTGCATATTTATTCACATACTGGATTATTTAGCATATATATGCTATGTATATATTTATATGTATATATACATATATATATATATATAAGTATATATACAGTAAAATCTCTCTAACATATCGACCACTCCCCGATATCGATCACGTTATTTGGGTCCCAAACGATGGCCCATACAATACCATTGTTACAATAAAATAAACTCCCTAAACCAACCACCTCCCTAAATGGACCATTTAAAGTCGGTCTCATGGTCGGTCGATTTAGAGAGGTTTTACTCTATATATATATGCGTAAACTTAGGGTGAAGATTTTTTCAGGATATCTTTATATTGGGGATAGATGTTCAGGGATGAAAGATCTCCGGGAGATTTCCGGGATTTTTCCTGTACCTACTGCAATCCCGCAGCACGATCAACATGTAGGCACTACTAATACATTGTTTTATGCTGCAGCACCATCAGCATATACAAATATGTGTTGCAGACGCTGCAGCACTATCAGCGTATAAAACTAATAAATGCTCCAAACGGTGCAACACTATCAGCGTATACTACTAATAAATGCTCCAAACGCCCAGCACTATCAGCATATATCAATATATATTAAACCCGACTTCCGGGAATTTTCCGCGATTCCCTGACAATGCTAAACCTATGGGAGAACATCCGCATTTCCGCTTTTTTTCCCGGAGACCACTTTCATCCCTGGATGTTAAAATGGCGTCCATACAGCATTGCTTTGTTTGTCTTGTTTGTTTGGGTTTTACGTCAATGACATCTTCAACAGAAATGACTTAGCGTTCTTTTTGATCGAGACACAAATGGCTAATTACATTTCGCTGTCAGTTGACACGAGTCTAACCACTTCAAAATTGCATCAGAGATTGTCTTTGCTATCAATCGATAAGAATCTGACCATTTTGGAGTTTCGTGTAAATTTCAATGTAGGCATATGAATGTGATTGACAGAACTAACAGAAGAAATACCGCCAGCTTTTCGGCATGAATATGGCCCTTGAAAAGTATTTTACTGTTGATTTTATTTAAGCCGACGAGCCCCGGATTTTGAGCCGGACCACCCACGGACCAACGGCCCGGACTGTCCTGGACCGCTCCAGATAAAATCACTGTTTTCGTCGATTTTTGCCTCGCAGTCACACCTTCCCAGATGAGCCCCGGACCAAAGGCCGGACCGCCCCGTACCGCACCGGACCACCACGGACCACCCCCGGACTGCCCCAGACCACCCCCGGACCACCCCCGGAACGGCCCTGGACGAGCCCGGACTGGCCCCATACTAACCCGGATGAGGCCAGACCACCCCCCAGACTGCCACGGACCACCCCCGGACTATCCCGGATCACTCCCGGACTGTCCGGGAGTGATCCGGACAGTGGCTAGGCCGGGGGTAGTCCTGGATAGTCTGGGGATGGTCCGGGTCAAACTGTGGCTCAAAATGACCCTGGACCACCCCCGGACAGCCCAGGTCCACCCTGGACCACCCCCGAATTACCCGGACCACCCCTGGACCACCCCGGACCACCCCCGGACCACCCCGGATCATGCCAGATTGAGCTGGATCGCAAAATCCCCCAGACCGCCCCGGATGTTTTAAACATTTTAAAACATCCGGGGCTGAGCCCGGACGGCGCCGGACGAGCCACGGATCAGGCCGGATCAGGGGGGGTCGCCACGGACGACCCACGGACGAGCCACGGATCGCCCCGGATCGCCCAGACCACCCCGGATGGCGGTCCGGGGCTCGTCCGGCCCCTGATCCGGGTATGTGTGACTGGGGCTTCATCATACACCATTTGTGATTTTACCACAGTTGTATGCTCTATGGCATACATTTCTGTGCTCCATTTTGCTTGTTTGAAATGTAATTTCTTAGTCAGATATGTTTAACCACTGTGTGACCTCCAATAGCCGATGTTTACTTTTTGTCCGGTGGGGGTGGGGGTGGGGGGTCGTTAAACAAACAAACAAACAAACAAACAAAATAATTGAATGTGTCCCTTGCTGCAGACATGGCATTAAGCCACCAGTAAATCAGCTATGCTAAATCAATTTAACATAACCTCTGACTGTTGGCTGTCCTGATATGACCTTAGATGTTGCCAAGATGTAAAACTCCAACAAACAACCAACCAACCGTACTTTTTTTTTTTTTTTTTTTGTCCATTAGTTGTTTAAGCAGGGGAAATTTCAGTCATAGACGACTGGTCTTCCTCATTCCACTGCTGGTCGATAGAAAGCCCGAGCCTACACTTTTACCAACCCAAGGGATTTGGACATGGTATGAGAGCAACCGGCCTTTGATGACGCTGTAAGTTATACACAGCGGTGGAAATCCAAATTGGCAGAGCTGGGGGCACGGGGAATCGAACCGCCGACCCTCAGATTAGGAGTCTGACCTAGAAAAAATTCAGACACTTTAACCACTCCACCACAGAGAACGCCATCCGCTTGTTGGAGCTTATGCTAATAGAGGTTTGACGTGCACACCAAAATTTAACTTTTAAACATTTTCACTTAACATTTTTCCAAAGTTAGCCATTTACAATACAGGTTACTTCAAACTAAAGTATGGTAGATTATAACGACCAACCTATTATATTTATCTAAAAAAAGATAAAAAAGAAAAGACGATAACTTAAAACGATAGGAGTAAAGCACCTGTCACACCTTACTGGATTGAGCAACGGACATAAACCGGACAAAGAATTGTCTAGTCCGGTGGTGTTCGGTATCAAAATGTATCGAAATGTTGCGCTATCGCGTCAACGGACGCTGGACGAACGGACATGAAACGGACATGAAACGGACATGAAACGGACATGAAATGGACATGAATGGATAGCCACCGGACGATAACCGGATGATAACCAGATGATAACCGGACGATAACCAGACGATAACCGGACGATAACCGGATGATAACCGGATGACAGACGGATGGACCAAACATCAACCGGACACATACCGGACTGTCACGGACGTGCCGGAAACATATACTGACTGAATTCCCGCAACACTATCAACAGACTCTGCAGGAAGCAAACTGGTGACGTACCGGATGGGTAACGGACATGAACCAGACAAAGCAAACTAAACAGACTTAAAACAAAGACCAACCATACACATCAGTCTGGTTGTGTGGGCGGTACAAGTTTTGTCCATGTTCAAAACTTCCCACCATACACACCGGACACCACCGGACAGATAACAGACACATCGGATGCCAACTGTATATAAACCGTACATTGCTGTATTTCACCAGACAGCATCCGGTTTCTGTCTGTTTCCCCAATCCGGTAATGTGTGACAGAGCCTTGAACAATGTCCGACAGCTCGGCAACTGGCTGTCAAGCGCCGTTCACACCTACGTCCCCCGGGAGGCGTTCTCTGCAGTGAATCAGGCCCTCTTCACCCATTTGGTGGAGAGCCTGAGTCTTTGACCTATACCACCTGTTGACCTTTCTCGATTTGACCTATTATACATATGACCTTCTCTTGAATAAAGTCCATGTCATGTTTGTGTTGTAAATTGTTCATGTTGGTTCATCAACATGGGTAATTTGCGCATGAACGAGGGGCTGCTTCTGCAGTGGCGCCACCTGGGTTTGATCCTTACTGCCTAACACACCCCCTGCCGGACCTCCACGGAACCAGATCTCGCCACACGAGATCTCTGATGTCACTTCCGTTCGACGACGGGCCGCCAGGTCCTGGTTTAAATACAACGCCTCCAGATGCCGGACCGACAACAACTACCACCTTACTCGGCCGCCCACCCATCCCTACAATAAGACAAGACAGCGCGATAGGGTTGAGAGCCTGATTCTTTTACCTATGCCACCTGTTGACCGTATTCGATTTGACCTATTATACATATGACCTTCTCTTGAATAAAGACCATATCATGCAGTTCCTTGTTCGTGTTGTAAATTAAACATTCATCGAACAGTTCGGCGAATTCTTTGTGTGACCCGCCCCGTCCTGAGTAGCGTCACGGGTCGATGGTGATACAATATTTGATGTATTGCGCATGCGTGGGACGGCAATATCACGCGCATAAGTAGGCAGCGGCAGTGGGTCGGGGTCGGGGTGGGGGTGAGGGTGGGGGATTGGGTTTGCATTTCAGTTTAGCAGCGACGGACAAGCAACAGTTCCATTCCCTCTTCTACGACGCAACTGCAGTAAAACCTTGAACGATTAGCTTTTTGTTGTTGTTGTTGTTGTTTTTGTTGTTTTGCGTCCTAGCAACATCTAAGGTCATATCAGGATGGGTACCGACTTGTGACAGTGCACACTCATGGTGACTTTATAGTGCTGTCCCACTGGGAAACCAGGCCACCAGCACCATGACCTGGTATCCCACTCAGTCACATTATCCTGACACTGAGCACACCAGTCCTTGCCCTCTCCTAATAATGCAGAGTGCCTGGCTAAGAAGTGACAAGTATCAAGTTTAAAGTTATTGGTTTGACTCGACCAGGGTTCGAACCCACGATCTACCAGCACGGGAGACGGACACTCTAACTGATTAGCACCACGTTGTAAAAATATACGGATTTTCGGTAAAGAATTATATATTGGCAGAGGGCATTATTAGTCTTGGGCGACAGAGTGGGGGAGAAGGTTATATAATCTAAAAGCAATGGTGCCCCACTCACATTATGACATGATATAAGCTGTGTGAGATATATGTTCATCAATCAATCAATAGTTCCATCCTCTAGTCGAGGGTTGGATGCAATGGTTCTCCACTTGTCCCGATGTTGTGCTGTTCTGATAGACTGTGAATAATTCAAGCCTGTCCACTGTGAAATATTTGTAAACCATGATGTTCTTGGTCTCCCTCTCCCTCTGCTGCCATTCACCTTCCCTTCCAACAATGTACGGTATATTGAACTCTGACGAATGATGTGGCCAAAATAAATAAGTTTCTTTGTCTGTATAGTGGCAAACAAGCTTTTCTTATTTTTAATTTTTCTGAGAACTTCTTTGTTGGTGATCTTCTTTGTCCATGATATTTTCATCATCCTTCGATAAGTCCACATCTCAAATGCTTGATGCCTAAAGTTAAAGTTGCATGGTCCGATGAAATATTTATTTTTCAAAAGCAAAACATGTATCTATATTTGATTATATATATCAAGCTTAGCTATTGGTGCATTAACTAGTGATTTGGGACAGCTTATATAAAATAATCAGTGAATTTACTACAGACACCTACTTTGAGAAAGCCATCACAGCATGTAAGTACATGAATCCATGACACAATATCCATATAATATTCCTATCATTACTTTGTTTTTTACTAACTGTGAAGAGACGCATCAGTGGCTCATCATAATCATTAGTTAAAAATGTAGCTTAAGTTTAATAATTTGTTATTGTCATCACTTGTTCATTCACATCATGGAGACCAGCTAGATAAGCATCGCTTTTCTGGGATCCTTTCTGTCTGTAAGGAATTTGTATGCATTTATTGTATCACCTCAATTTATTGTAAACATACCTTGCAGAGAGTTAAAATAAAAGAATTGAATTGAATTGATCACACAGGGAAGCCATTAACCAATTAGGTCAATCTCGTGGCATCATTAGCCTTGACCCTCATTCCAAGTAGCTAGTCAGGTCCCAGGATGTCCAGTGGTAGTATTGCTGGCACCATAGCCTGGGCTGATATAAATTTCCAGATATCTAACAACAGGGTAGCTTTTTGGTTTTTGAATCATTTTCTGAAATTTAAGATACAATATATCATTTGTGTGGTCACAAATATTAATTGCAGTAATGTTGGCAGCTGGATTGAATGGTTGGACAGCTAACTGGATTTATTCCGAAGAGAACTAGAAAAGACATGGCAGAACGCAGGGAAGGGGGTGGGGACCAGGAGATTGGCCTCTCATGATCGTTTTCATCGTTTTTCTTTTAAATGTCTTATTTTTGGCATTAATGTTACTTTTAATTCAAAATTAGGGTTTATTTTTTATTCATGCATATATAATATATATATATATATATATTTTGGGTGTTTTGGAGATTTTAAATTAACAGACTAGAATTTAAATTAACACAATATCATTTAAATTAATAATATAATATATTATTATGTAGTCAAATCGAAAGCTTTTTCTGATCTGATACATCTAGGTTGGAATTTGCCAATTCAACCTGGGATGGTAAATGGATAGCCTATAAACTAATATATTATAGGATAAATTACCAGTACTGCACCATACAAACGGTTAAACTAGGATAGGGTGAGGAGCAGGGGAAATATGAAGATCAAATTTTCTGAGACTGAAAATTCACCAGCTTAATCAACTGATGTACAAAAAAACATACACACACAAAACAACTAGGTATTTTCAGATTTTCAGTCTAACATTGTTCCATCTGAGTTGGAAATATGAGATCAAATATAAGTATGTGGTTTGTTAAAAAAAAAAGAAGCTTCTTCAGAACATGCAGCTCTAAAACATGGTTCGAACACATGGGTTCAAATCCCATGACCTACAACGGCTTACATCAGTAGGTCAGCCCACATCACATCACATGCCAACAAACAAATGATGGTGCAGTGGCGCCATCACTATTAAATGCTAGGTGACCAGGCTATCTTTTATTTAGGTCATTCCCCATCACGTGGTCATCGCGAGACGTCAATACGCGTCATTGCGAGAGGACTTTTGGGAAGCTTGTCAAAAGTATTTTGAGTTCTTTCAGCTCCAATTGCTTCAAAACTAGCCATTTTTTCTCAAAATTACTCCGGACTAATGATTAGTAAGTTATAATGTTCAATTTGATCTATTTATCTAAAAGAATTAATGAAAATTCAGACGCCATCGGACCATGCAACTTTAATGAAGAGATGTTCTTATATAAGAAGCAGTTCAAGGTTGATGAAATGTTCCTCTATGTATTCATAAAGAATGCAATTGGAGAAAAAGGACATTTTTGGTATATACATACATATATATATCTGTAACTGTCTACAACTACCTGTCCCTACCAGACCCAGGCCCAAGCACACCAGCCATACCACATTCCTTAGGGCCACACCCTGCAGGCTGGGTTGGGTGGCAACTCCCCATATTAGGGCATTGCACTGACCAGTCTGTAGGGGAGTGTCTGATTGGCTGGCTGTGGGAGGTCCGGTCACCTGACCCCCTTTGGCCTATCATGACCACACAAGTCTCATTCTAATTATTTATTCAAGAAACTTCTCCAGACACACTGGAGAGGGATCACTCTACTCCTGGCTCTTGAGTGAGACAGACCTACTCTAGAGCAGGAACCCCAGACACTATCAACATTCATCTATTCCAATTGAGTGTGTACACAGCCATAGGACTCCTGTTCAACTGCTACAGCACTATTAGCATCTGCTAATACATCGTTCAACTGCTAAAGCACTATCAGCATATGCTATTACAAAAAATTTTACATCATTCAACTGCTGCAGCACTATCAGCGTATGCTAACACGTTGTTTAACCGCTACAGCACTATCAGCATATGCTAATAGTAATACATCGTTCAACTGCTACATCACTATCAGCTTATGCTAATACATCATTCAACCGCTACAGCACTATCAGCATATGCTAATACATCGTTCAACCGCTACAGCACTATCAGCTTATGCTAATACATCGGTCAACCGCTACAGCACTATCAGCATATGCTAATACATCGTTCAACCGTTACATCACTATCAGCTTATGCTAATACATCGTTCAACCACTACAGCACTATCAGCGTATGCTAATACATCATTCAACTGCTGCAGCACTATCAGCATATGCTAATACATCGTTCAACCACTACAGCGCTATCAGCATATGCTAATACATCATTCAACCGCTAGAGCACTATCAGCATATGCTAATACATTGTTCAACCGCTACATCACTATCAGCATATGCTAATACATCGTTCAAATGCTGCAGCACTATCAGTGTATACCAATATATATGAACCCTGAGTTCCGGGAATTTTCTCCGATTCCCTGAGAGTTGAAAGCCAATGGGATAATATCCACATTTTCATGGAAATTTGCCATCGGTTTAAAGATAACCTAACCGTAGACATAGTTTTCCGTGGGCATTTTTCTTTGCCGGTGTAGCAGGAAATCGCAAACCCTGTAAATCGCAAACCCCCACTTATGATTTCCTAGGAAATCGCAAATCCCCATACTATATATGGGGATGGGGGGTTTGTGATTTCCTAGGAAATGACATATCCCCCCTGGACATCGCAAAACCCCCAATGTTTGGCAGTCTTAAAGCAAGCACATGTGCTTTGTGCAGGTTTGTTTTGCTATGCATACGCCGGCATAGGTTATGCATAGGTTAGGGGTACGTCGGCATAGGTTGGGCATACGCTGGATTGACACCCGCCAGGTGTCTCTTGCGTACCCCCAACGTTCTGTAAAAGTGGTGTCACACTACGGCGTATGGCGTTAGTGTATGGATTTTCGACCCATACGCCGTCATACGCTGTCATACGCTTCGCATATGCTATGCATACGCTACGCACACGCCGTCATATGCCATCATACAGCCTCATACGCCCTCATACGCCCTCATACGCGCGTCCGTCCAAAAAATTTTTGAGCATGCTCAAAATATTTTGGCGTATGGTGGTGTATGGCTCATACGCTGCTCATACGCTCGACATACGCTATGCGTACGCCGACATAGGTTACGCATAGGTTGGGCGTACACTGAACTTGTCAATCATAACTGTCAAAGCTCATCACAGTACGCCACGCATAGGTCGGGATATGCTTTGAATACGCCGTCATAGGCTAGGGGTAGGTTAGGCATAGGTTGGCATAGGTTAGGCATAGGTTAGGCATAGGTTAGGCATAGGCTGGGCGTATGCTTCCGATGCTGCTGGGACCTCGTGCGTAGCATATGACGGCGTATGACGGCGTATGACGGCGTATGATGGTGTATGGGTCGAAAACCGCATATGCCGGCATACGCTAACGCCATACGCCGTAATGTGACAGGGCCTTAAAGTAAACAAATCGCCGCCGCCGCTTCGACGTCGATATCCATACTGGCCAACATCAACGTAACAAGACGTGCTGGTTCCCAGTGTGTGGAGAAACCACCGCCGCATCGGCGGCAATATATTAGGCCCAAATCTATTCAATGTTGTTGTGGCGGCCTAGGTAGGGCCCAGTATTGAATCAGGCTGAGGCAGGGGTTCCCCCAGGTACTCTTATAGGCACAAGCCTGCCGTGCCTACAAGACTCTTAGGTGCACGAGTGCCCCGTGTGATAAAGAGCAGTTAGCCCAGGACCCTGGGTAGACCAAGGGGGGGGGGGGGGCTAGGTAGCTGGACTTCTAGATAATGGACAACATGTCCACACAACCTATAAACTAGGAATTAGACTCATCCTTCCCAGCCCTGGAGTGAACTACACCAGGACTACAGATGAGTCACAACACTGGTGACCCCGACCCTGAGTGACGACATCACACAGGACCTGACACCTAGCCAGGAGTTATTTACCATATTGCTTCATGTGTTGCTTCAGTGCTACTCTGCACTCACACAGGGGAACAACCCTGCATTGGATAGATTGTTCTACACACTTGCAAACAACAGCAGTGGATAGTGGGGCGTGTTATGCACGACGGAATCATGCATTGATCGCCGCATGCACACGCTTAAGTTGTGCACATAGTCCTTAATTACACAACATAACTGTTATATCCACGTACCTGCATCGAACCAGCATGGGGGACGAGGAACCGATAGCCGCAGTGGCAGTGAAGCTGCCCAGATTCTGGCCTGAGGACCCCCGGATGTGGTTCAAGCAAGTAGAGGCACAGTTCGCCTTGTGGAAGATAACTGTGGACCTCATGAAGTACCACCATGTAGTCGCAGTGATAGACCGAGACACCGCGAGACACCTGAGAGACACTCTCACTGACCCCCCCACTGAGGATTTGTACGAGGATCTGAAGGGCCACATCCTTGACGCCTACACTTCCAGCCGCAGGCAACGCGCACGGCAGTTGATGGAAATTGGCGAATTGGGAGACCGCCAGCCGTCAGAGCTAATGACCGACATGTTGGCGTTGTTGGACGAATACCACCCATGCATGCTCTTCGAACACATATTCCTTGAGCACCTGCCAGGGACCATTCGGATCATGCTGGAGGATGAAGACTTCAAGAGCCCACGCCAGGTGGCCCGTCGAGCTGACAAGCTTATGGCACACCACAGGGGGAGTCACATGACCATACATGCCGGCGAGCCCAACACCATCTCGGCTGCCACCATCGCACCGAGATTGAAGCGCATCGAAAAGCCGAAGCAGCCAATCAGAAAAGACCTCTGTTACTATCACTTCCGCTTCAGGGAGAAGGCCCAGAAGTGCGAACCGGGCTGCAAGTGGTCGGAAAACGCCAAAGCCGACAGTCAGTGACGGTCTTGCCAGTCGGCGACAACTGCAGCCATCTCCTGTATGCTCATGATGCGATATCCCAGCGGCGTTTCCTCGTCGACACAGGAGCAGCCATAAGCATCATTCCTGCCACCGCTAGTGACAGGGCCTTACCAGACGAACACCCTTCCCTGCAGGCAGTTAACAAAACCGCCATTCGCACCTACGGTATATGCTCAGTCACGCTACGCATTGACGGCCAACAATTCCGGTGGAAGTTCACCGTGGCAGCAGTAGACAGACCACTGCTGGGCAGCGATTTCATTGCTGCGCACGGCTTCCTAGTGGACCTCCAAGGACGGCGTTTCATACATTCCACCACCTTCCGTACTCTCCGTTTGCATCTAGAGCAAAACCCTATTGGCCATCTCAGCACCCTCGCACCGCACTCTGAGGGCTTCGAGCATATCCTGACGGAGTTCCTGGCAGTCACCACGCCAACATTCTCCACGCAGTTGGTGAAGCATGGAGTACATCATCACATCACCACCACCGGGAACCCGATATACTCCCGTGCTCGCCGCCTGGCGCCGGGTAAACTGCGTCTGGCGAGAGACGAGTTCCAGGCAATGGAACGCATGGGTATAGTGCGTCGCTCAAACAGCCCTTGGGCATCGCCGCTGCACATGGTGAGCAAACGATCAGGCGGTTGGAGGCCCTGCAGCGATTACCGTAGGCTCAATGACGCCACCTGGCCGGATCGCTACCCAGTGCCGCACGTGCAGGATTTTTCCTCAATCCTCGCGGGCAAGAGCATTTTTTCTAAAATCGATCTGGTGCGCAGATACCACCATATCCTAGTCCTTCCAGAAGACGTGGCTATATCTCGGATACCATTCGGCCTCTTTGAGTTTGTCCGTATGCCATTTGGTCTAAAGAACGCAGCACAGGCATTTCAACGACTAATGGACAAGGTATGCATTGGAATGGAGTTCGTCTTCGTTTATCTCGATGATATCCTCGAGGCCAGCCCCATGAGCGTGGAACACTATGACCACCTACGGCAGCTGTTCACATGCCTCGTAGAACATGGACTTGTAGTAAACGTGGCGAAATGCAAGTTCGGGAAACCCACCCTGGAATTCCTTGGACACCGCATAGACGAACACGGAGCCAGTCAGTCCCCTTCCATCTAAAGTGCAGGCTGTCGCGGAGTTTCCAGCACCCGATACAGTCAAGGGCCTTCAAGAGTTCCTCGGTATGGTAACGTATTACCACCGTTTCTTGCCATGCGTGGCTGCCACACTCCAGCCTCTATTTGCAGCAACGGCGACCAAGAGTAAACACATTGAATGGACAGACCTGATGCTTCAATCCTTCTCGGATACCAAGACAGCACTCGCACAGGCTGTGATGCTATCTCACACACAGGCTGATGCACCCAGCCGGCTCACAGTCGACGCTTTGGATATCGCGGTAGGGGCTGTGTTAGAGCAGGATGTCCAAAGGAAATGGAAGCCGATCGCTTTCTTCAGCAGGCACCTCCGCCCACCAGAAAGGAAATACAGCACCTTCGACAGAGAATTGTTGGCTGTGTACCTGGCGATACGCCACTTCAGGTATTTACTGGAGGCCCGCGATTTTGTGGTACGTACCGACCATAAGCCACTCACCTTTGCCTTTGCCAAGGAGGCCAACCCCTGGTCGGCACGCCAACAGAGACATCTGTCCTATATCTCTGAGTATACCACGGCCATCGAACACGTCGCCGGTAAGGATAACGCAGTCGCCGACACTTTGTTGAGAATAGTCATCGGCAACATCTGCATCCAAGTAGGCCTGGACTATCATGCTCTGGCACTAGCCCAACAAGGGGACCAGCATACACTACACTACCGGACACACCCGGCCAGCCTCCACATTCGAGATGTCCCTATGGGTGTTGGCGATACCACGCTCATTTGCGACATTTCTTGAGGACACCCAAGGCCCATAGTGCCCCACGGTTGGAGACGCAGAGTCTTCGATGCAATTCACGGGTTGTCGCACCCTTCCATCCGCCGTACCTGCAAGCTTGTTGCAGATAAATTTGTTTGGGATGGGTTGCGCCGGGAGGTGGCAGTTTGGGCTCGTGCCTCTATTCCGTGCTAGTCATCGAAGGTGCACAGGCATGTCAGAGCTCCCCTCCATGAGTATGAGGCCCCAGAACGCAGGTTCAGCCATATACATGTGGACCTGGTAGGCCCGCTGCCGGTGTCGCGTGGCCACACATATCTGTTCGCCGTCGTGGATCGGTTCACATGCTGGCCGGAAGCCATTCCACTCACCGACATTACCACTGAGTCATGCGCCAGGGCTTTACTCAGCGGCTGGGTGGCCCGCTTCGGGGTCCCAATACACATGACCTCGGACCGAGGGGCGCAGTTCACCTCCCAGCTCTGGAAACACTTCACTGGCCTCTGGGGGACTGATCACAGCCGCACCACGGCATATCATCCCCAGGCCAATGGTTTGATTGAACGGTTGCACCGGCACCTAAAGGCTTCCTTGAGGGCCCGCCTGGATGGTCCAAACTGGATGGACGAGCTTCCCTGGGTGTTGCTAGGCATCAGGACGGCACCCAAGGAGGAGCTAGGATGCTGCTCGGCGGAGCTTCTGTACGGATCGACAATCATGGTCCCTGGAGACTTCGTCGGGAACCCGGCACCGGGTCCCGATCCGGCCCAACTGCTTCCAAGCCTCCGGGACAAAATGCAGGGCCTCAAACCCGTTCCCGCATCTCGACACGGGGTGACAAAGGAATCAGTGCCGCTAGACCTAGCCAAGGCCACCCATGTGTTCATACGACACGACGCTCACCGCCTACCGCTGCAGCAACCATATGATGGCCCGTACAGCGTCCTCACACCCGGGGATAAGACTTTCACCATGCAGGTCGGCACTAGGGAGGAAACCATATCAGTGGACAGGTTAAAGCCAGCACACGTGGACCAGGATGTCCCCGTGCAGGTGGCAATACCACCCCGGCATGGGCGGCCACCCGTTCCACGGGTAGTACATGAGACTGAAACGGACCAGGAGCCAGCGGTGGCCATGCAGGGGTCCCGCAAGCTGGCCCTAGAGACGCCCCAGCTGGACTCCCAGCAACCTCCGCAGGCGACGCAACGGGTTGACCCTCCTACGGTAACGCGCACAGGCCGGACGACACGGCGGCCTGCCCATGAGGCCTGCCGTGCCTACAAGACTCTTAGGTGCACGAGTGCCCCGTGTGATAAAGAGCAGTTAGCCCAGGACCCCTGGGTAGACCAAGGGGGGGGCTAGGTAGCTGGACTTCTAGATAATGGACAACATGTCCACACAACCTATAAACTAGGAATTAGACTCATCCTTCCCAGCCCTGGAGCGAACTACACCAGGACTACAGATGAGTCACAACACTCTCATATTTAACATAATTACGTACGCCATAAGTGAAATTTTATCAATTTAACCCTAAATTCGAACCGATATTAACACCGCCGCCGCATTGGCGGCACGGCGTTATTCATATTGTCAAATCGACGATTGTAAAGTAAACAAATCGCCGCCGCTGCCGCCGAATCGGCGGCTATATATTATGCCCAAATCTACTCAATGCTGTCATATTTAACATAATTACGTACGCCATAAGTGGTGCTTGCATTCGTCGATTCGAAAATATTAATATCGCCGCCTTTGCGGCGGCAGCATTAATATTGCTTCGAATTTAGGGTCAATTTCATGAAATATCACTTATTGCATATGTAATTCTGTTAAATATGATAGCATTTAATAGATTTGAGCCTAATATATGGCTACAAACGCAGAGGGATTTCCCAAATCTATAAATAACTACAAGGGTAGCTACCTCCTCGCCGATTTGGCTCCACGCATACCCCGTGACCCATTTCTTACCCTTGGCGATAGCTACCCCGAACTCGGTCCTTACCACCAGGGGCGTAAATAATTCTTCATGCATACGGGCCCAGGGGACCAGGCTACCGTTTTCAGCGCATGTGCTGTCAGAATTACGAACTGGACTATTGCAAAGATGTTTTCATTGGGATTAATCCATCTTGATCCTTCTTGAATCCATTTTATCCCCCCAGATCTGGTATAAGTTCAAAATCAAACATATAGCTGCCATGCTTGGGGTGTTAAATGCTACAAAGCATGGGTGGTTTGTGATCTCCAGGGGGGGTTTATGATTTCCTAGGAAATCGCAAACCCTAGGATGTGCGATGTCCAGGGGTTTGCGATTTCCTGCTACACCGGAAACAGATTTCATCCCCAATTGGATAGGATGGCTAAATCGGTAAGAGCACTGGCTTCCTGGGTGGAAGGTCATGGGTTTGAATCCCGGTGTCGCGGTTTCAGATCTCTGCCAGTTTCAGGTCTCCGCCTGGCTTCTGTGCATGCGTCAAAATCGAACAGCATCGTCTGACCATGTGTCAACATTGAGCCAGATTCAAACCGTCGCCGATCGCTGCAAATCGCTGCACTTATACTGTCACTACAGTGTCAGTGTCACTAATCTTATAAATTTAATATAATCTCTTCGGTAAACATGTTCTCTATATGTGTACCAAGCGATTTGTTTCTAGGTGTTGTGGTTTTAGAGATATTTAACTTTTTCTGTATGAAGATTGCTCACGACCATTGACAATGCCTTAACGATGCTGTTCGATTTTGACGCATGCGCAGAAGCGATGCGGAGATCTGAAACTGGTGGAGATCTGAAACCGCAACACCGGCCAAGAAATAACCAATGCCGTTCAAAATTGATTCTTGTCATTACTTAGCCTGGCGCTCAGTATTAATATACTAGGGCACACAATGGTTTGGATAATGTGACTGAGTGGTGGGACATTGGGTCATGGTGCTGGCAGCACGTAGGTCTCCCAGTGAGGCAGCACTATTAAGTCGCCATGACTGCGCACTGTCACAAGTCAATACTCGTCCTGATCTGGCTTTTGTTGTTTTTTGGTAAATATTGTTATTCATCTGAATACATATTTTGTCAGCGCCGGGGCACTGGTCTTCCAGCCGTTGGAGTGGTCGCATTTCATCTGTACATAGTGGAAGTGGAATGTGTTGCATTGTGTGCAGCACAACCCATTCTGAACATAAAAGAAAGTGGGGGAGCAGCCTATGCTGCATAGTGTACAGCATAGGTACTCAACATAGTTATAGGGGCACTTTGCGACACAAAACATCCAAGTGGGTGGTCGGTTGTCATGGATACACAAGCATGGTAGGACCTGTGTGAATGTGATGGTGTGTGTGTGTCTGTTGGTGTGTGTGTGTGTCTCATGCCAACGTCATGTTTGGTGCAGATGGCATTGACACAAAGTACATCACGGGGGTAGGAGGGGGAGCTTTGTTGGGGTTTGATGTCCTAGGAACATCCCGGGGCTCATCAGGACGCATTTCTAAAGAGGTTTTCTTTTCCTTTTTTTCCTGTAAGTAAACAACTTGGGTGGGTTTTTATTTATTTTTATTTTTGTATTTATTATTTTTTTGTGACAAGTTTTTTTTGTTCTGCCCATAACGTATAAGCTCCATTGAGGGTGCTTGTTTTCAACGCTGGACAGCTGTGATACTGGATTGGTTTGGTTCCACACTCATGAGTGTTTACCTGATCTTTCTCAGGCTAGGTGACATACAGACCGCCCGTCTCATTGTGGTTTGTTACAGCATCCTTTCACCCACACCCTGTCCTTAGATAGTACACCAGTGTGCCAGAACACCCCTGGATCCTTCAGGACTGCGACTAGGTGGGGTGGTTGTGTTGTATCGTTAGCCATTTTGTATTTCAGCGTGAATCGAATACATGACCGTGGCCTGCCCGGTTCTGCTTTGGTTTGTGCCAGTACACATCCCCAGACGATAATAGTGGTGATGGCAGCGGTGGTGGTGGTGGTGGCCTTGTATGGTAGTGGTGGTTGTAGTGATGGTGGTGATGGTAGTAGTGGTTTTAATGGTGGTAGTTATATATATATATATAGAGAGAGAGATATAGATAGATATATATTTGTTTGTTTGTTGTTAGTTTCTCTGGTAGTGGTGGTGGTGTTCGTGGTGATGTGGTGGTTGGGTATGGTTGTGGTGAATGTGGTAGTGGTAGGTGGTAGTGGTGGGTAGCGGTGGTTGTGGTGGTGGTGGTTGGGGTGGTGGCGGTGGTGTATGGTAGTGGTGCTTGTGGTGGTAGTGAGAGTGGTTGGTGGTGATAGTGGTAGTGGTAGTAGTGGTGGTGATAGTGTTGGTGAGAGTAGTGGTGGCGGTGGTGCATCGAGGTGATGGTGGTTATGGTGATGGTCAGTGTGGTTGTAGTGGTGGTAGTGATGGTGGTGGTGGTGATAGTGGTGGTGATGGTGGTTATGGTGATGGCCAGTGTGGTTGTAGTGGTGGTTGTGATGATTGTGGTGCTGGTGATAGTGATAGTGGTGGTGATGGTGGTTATGGTGAGGATACTGTAGTAGTAGTGGTTGTAGTGATATTGGTGGTGTGTTGCTGCCTCGCGGTGATAATGGTGGTGGTGATGGTTATGGTGATGGCAATGTGGTTGAAGTGGTGGTAGTGGTGATAGTGATGGTGATAGTGATGGTGATAGTGATGGTGATAGTGGTGGTGATGGTGATAGGGGTTATGGTGATGATAGTTTGGTAGTAGTGGTTGTAGTGATATTAGTGGTGGTATTGCTGCCTCGTGGTGATAATGGTGGTGGTGATGGTTATGGTGATGGCCATGTGGTTGTAGTGGTGGTAGTGATGGTGGTGGTGGTGCTAGTGATGGTGGTTATGGTGATGATAGTGTGGTAGTAGTGGTTGTAGTGATATCAGTGGTGGTGTTGCTGCGTCATGGTGATAATGGTGGTGGTGATGGTGGTTGTGATGGTGATGGTAGTCTGGTTGTAGTGGTGGTAATGGTGGTGGTGGTAGTGATAGGGGTGGTGATGGTGGTTATGGTAATAATTGTGTGGTTGTAGTGAGTGATATTGGTGGTGGTGTTGCTGCGTCGTGGTGATAATGGTGGCGGTGATGGTGATGGTGGTTATGGTGATGGTAGTGGTGGTTGTAGTGGTGGTTGTGAGAGTGTTTGGTGGTGATAGTGATGGTTGTAGTGGTGGTAATGCTAGTGGTGATAGTGGTGATGGCGGTGGTGGTGGTGGTGGCGGCGGCGGTGTATGGTAGTGGTGGTTGTAGTGATGGTGGTGATGGTAGTGGTGGTTGTAATGGTGGTAGTGATATTGGTGATGGTTGTGCTGCATCTTGGTGGTGGTGGTAGTGCTTGTGGTGGTGGTGGTTTTGGAAGTGGTGGATCTAGTGTTGGTGGTGATAGTGGTGCTGGTGGTGTTGCATGGTGGTGGTGGTGATGATGGTGGGAGAGGTGAGAGTGGTGTGTGCTGATAAGAGGAGAGGCCTGTGAAGGGGGTGGGGGTGGGGAGGGGGAGGGGTGAGGGAGTGAGTAAAGAACAGGGTGGTGGTGGGGGGTTGTGACAAGTGAAAGGAGGCGGGGGGGGGGGGGGGGGGGTGAAGGAGGTCGGAAAGGAGGAAGCAGACAAGAGGAGAACTTGGAGAGGGCTATGTATACAGCTAAAGAAAAGAGCTTATTCCAGTTAAGAGCTTAGTTTCTTTCGCCTTTTTTTGCTTTCTTTGAGTAATTGAAAATTGATTGTTTATCTTAACAAAGTGTATAAATATAATAAAAGAAAGAATTCCACTAGACATGCCCTTGTTAGTGTTACTTCCACTTCCCAACAAGTACCTCCCCCCCCCCCCCGACACACACACACTCTGAGAATTGTGTCCTTTGAGGAGATCTATGTGTTTGTGGAGGGGTTGGTGCTTGTAGTTTCTCATTTGTAATTGTAGCCACTGGGTTAGAAAGTCATGAAATACGTGCTTTATATATATATATGTATATATATATTATATAAACAGTATATGTAGTATATATACAGTATATATACAGTAAATATATACAGTATATATATATATATATATATAAATTCCTCCGAGCTAGTGGAGGAGAGGCCCCGTGAGGGAGGCGGAGAGGTGCATGCTGGTACCCCACCCCCGCCCCCGGGGAGGACGGGAGTGGGAGGGGGGGGGGGGTGCAACCCACTCCAGGTGTTATTACATGCGATAAAGGGCTTATCACTATCCATATACAGTATAACCCAATTAAACCAAGGTCGGTTAAACGAAACGATCGGTTAATCCAAACTTTTGTCAGCGGCCTGGCAAAATACTACCATTTATCATATAAAAAAGTTGGTTAAACTAAAGTCGCTTAATCCAAATTATTGGTTAATCCAAACAGAATTTTCGGACCTCAGGCACTTCGGGTACACTTAAAGCAAACTTTCATGTGGTTATAAGGTCATCTGAGACCCCACCAACTTTTTTTATGTGATAAATGGAGGTATTTTGAAGCGACCCTAGAAATTTGTTTGGATTAGCCGATCGTTTGGTTTAACAAAGCTTAGTTTAATGGGGTTATACTGTATGTACATAACAAAAAATCAAAGTCTCCACATACATTGTATATTACATGTGCAATACACTCTTACTCAAAGTCAATTTCATAGTCAAAGCTCGGTTAAACCAATGATCGCTTAATCCAAACAAATTTCTAGGGTCCCTTCAAGTAGTTTTAACGGGGTTATACTGTATATATATATATATATATATATATATATATATATATACAGTATATATGGGTTATTCTCCAAAACTGAGCACCACATATTTGGTCTCCACATTACGATGCTGATAATCAAGTCTTTGTTTTATTGAAAGCAAGTCAAATAATTATTGTAGCCTCTGTCTATTATGTGTGCTAGCAGTTCTACATGTATTGAATTTATCCCACAAAAGATATCAACATTATAATCGTATGATTTTGCACTGGAGTGAAAATGTGAAAATCTCCACATTGACACCATACATGTAGCCAAACCTTTGGCAACTTATTTTAAAACATTCTTCTTGTAAGTCATAACCTTGTCTGCTTAACAGTAATCAAGAAAATCTTGTTTGACTATGTTGTATATGTTAAATTGAGGTTCTGGATGTGTCTTTGATTTTCATGTTACACAAGTGATATTAATGTATTGCTCAATTTGTATAAGATCTAATTCAAAAGGTGAAATTCATTTTTTTCAACTCTGACATATGCACAACATGGAAACCTTCATAGGACATTGGATTAGGCTATTATTTGGAAGGATGTTTGCTATTATTTGGAAAGCTTTCACTTTTGGTTTCCATGTCACACTTTTGTGCCCAGTTTTAGAGAATGACCCATATATATATATATAGACCTGGATATACAGTATATCCAGGTCTTATTAAATGCGATAACAGACTTATCACTATCCATATATATACATGCTACGTAATGCGGTAGGAGTGGCTGGTAGCGACAATGAGGACCGCTGGCGGCGCCACCGTCCAGCAGAGGAGGTAGTAGTACAGAATACAAAATAAAATAGATAATAATTCTCTTCCACGCCTTTATACTCGCATAATTCGTTATGCATCACTATGCATAACATAAACACCCTGTTGTTCTATATTGTATTGCTACTACAGCTCAAGATTAGATTTGTTTGTGGTAAATAAATTAGTGAAATGAGAATGGTAGTGGCCTTAAGGGCCTGTCACGCGTGAATGATGTACATTTATACTTATCAACCCTCTGCGGTTCAAGCCAGTGACCTCCACAGGAAGCCAGCCAGCACTCTCACCGAATAGGCCATCCCGTCTTGTGCTGAATAGGGTCATGATACGGTTGACTGACCCCAGAGGTCACAGCTTGACCCCAAGCAGACTCTAACTGGGAGTAGGCCAGAAGTCAGCTCCTCTAAATTTGCAAAGTGTGACTTTTCATATCCTCTTACGATAATCGCCATGTAAGTTAATATTGCTGCCTCAGTTAAACCATAGAAATGTATTTCTTCTGAATTGGACTTCATGGTAAGAGAGAGAGAGAGCGAGAGAGAGCGAGAGAGAGTGAGAGAGAGTGAGAGAGAGTGAGAGTGAGAAAGAGTGAGATAGAGAGTGAGCGAGTGTGAGAGAGCAAGCGAGAGAGAGTGAGAGAAAGTGAGAGTGAGAGAGAGGGAGAGAGAGGGAGAGAGAGGGAGAGAGAGTGAGAGGGAGAGAGAGAGTGTGAGAGAGGGTCAGAGAGAACGATAGAGAGCGAGGGAGAGAGTGAGAGAGTGGGATAGAGCGAGAGAGAGCGAGAGAGAGCACGAGAGAGAGCGAGAGAGTGAGAGAGTGAGAGAGAGCGAGAGAGAGCGAGACAGCACGCGAGAGAGCAAGAGAGAGAGAGTGAGAGAGATCGAGAGAGAGAGGGACAGAGAGAGGGAGAGAGCGAGGGAGAGAGAGAGAGTGAGAGAGAGATTGAGACCAACGAACCTCCTTGACTTTGCCATGTAACTGGTGGCGCCGCTACTGGGCTTCCTCGTCACTAAGGGACGCGGCACACTGATACATAAAATATATGGATAGTGATAAGGCCGTTATTGCTTGTAATAAGATCTGGAGTGCCCCCCCCCCTCCCACCCATGTTTGGGGGGGGGGGGGGGGGCGGTCCGGCATGCACCGCTCACCCCATTTCCGAGCGAGTGTATATATGCACACATAGATGGTTGGTTGTTGGAGTTTTACGTCCTGGCAACATCTAAGGTCATATCAGGATTGGTACCGACTTGTGACAGTGCACACTCATGGCGACTTTATAATGCAGTCCCACTGGGGGACCAGGCCGTCAGCACCATGACCTGATATCCACTCAGTCACATTATCCTGACACTGAGCCAACCAGTCCTTGCTCTATCCTAATAATACCAAGCGCATGACTAGGAAGCAACAAGTATACATTTTTAAGCCATTGGTTTGACTCGACCAGGGTTCGAACCCATGGGTTCGAATTCCACGATCTACCAAATCGAGAGACGGACGCTCAACTCATTCGGCCATCCCCATCTGGTCACACACAGACATAGATATACATGTATATAATATATAGGTGTTTTTTGTGTGTATAACTCCCCCCTCCTTACACAGACATCTCCCCCCCCCCTTTCTAAAAAAAATCCCAATGTCTTGGATACAGGTTCTCAATGGCCATCAACACATCAAACATCCTACATAACTATCAACCTGTTTAAACACATTGAACATTATATAAGACAGACGACATGTCTTGTCAACTATAAACTTAGCTTGTTTTATAAGAGAAAACAATGTAACCCACAACGATTGTTTGAGTTGGCCCGAGTATACACTTTCTATTCGGTACTGCTCCCCATTTTGGCATGAACTACAGTGACTGGTGCTGCAACCAGACGGGATGGCCGAATGAGTTAGAGCGTCCGTCTCCGGTGTTGGTAGACCATGGGATCGCGGATTCGAACCCTGGTCGAGTCAAATCAATGACTTAAAAATTGATACTTGTTGCTTCCTGGCCAGGAGCTCGGCATTATTAGGATAGGGCAAGGACTGGTTTCTCAGTGTCAGGATAATGTGACTGAGTGGGATATCAGGTCATGGTGCTGGTGGCCTGGTATCCCAGTGGGGCAACACTATAGAGTCGCCATGAATGTGCACTGTCACAAGTCGGTACCCGTCCTGATATGACCTTAGATGTTGCTAGGACATAAAACAACAACAAACAAACAGACTGGTGCTGTACATTATACGGCAGGAGCCACTCCCTTAATTCAACAGGATCGGTGCTGTAACTAATACAGTACTGATCAAACTTAGATTATTTAGACTGTCAATTCCAATAGTAAGATGGCCGGAAGACCAGTGCTCCGGCGCTGACAAATGTCATATTCAGATGAATAAATACTTTACCCCCCAAAAAAAGGAAAAAAAAGGAAGGTTTAGTGTGAGCTCATACAACATGGGTTCTATAAATATCTGTCAGAATAATATACAGCGACCCTGGCCCTGTACTCCGCCAGCCCCACACTCACACCTCCCGCCTCCCTACACAAATCCCATATTTATTTGCCACTGTGTTTAAAGTTGGGTATGTAGGTATTGCAGGTATAGCAATAACTCAGGGAGTTTGACACCCCTGCCCTGCAAAGTTGTAAACCACTGCCTTGTGGTACAGGTTCTTGACAGAACCGAAGGCTAAGGGAGCAAACCTTAAACAGAAAACCATGTCACTGTGGCAGCATTAAGGGCAGTTGATGTATGGAACTCCCAACATCTCCCGACCAGCCACTGCAGGGACAAATAGTTTTGCGCCTGTCTTGACATGTTCTTGCCAGTGTGAAACCTCTATTTGCTCCCTGAGAGAGTGCCGCTGGTAACTTGCAAAAAGCCAGCTGCACTTCAACACTTTTGCAGGCAGCTTTCATGAAATGAAACCTGAAGCTGAGAGACATTAAGACCAACTCATGGACGCAAGCAACTCTCACAGCAGAGAGCTAAATGGAGAGTGGCAATCAACTAATGAAAGCAGTCTTTGTCGCATCGCGACCGACAGCATGATGATGATGATGATGATGATGTGTTTAAAGTAGACAGTGAACATACATAATTACCTCTACTAGCCTGGCTAAGGAAGACAGACCAATAAAACAAATAATAATATCTCGACACATGATTAACCATTAAATAAAAATAATGGAAAAATTCCTGTGAAAATGTTTGTTCCGATTTCACAGACATCTGTGTTCAATACGGGTATTCCGAATTGCGCTGGTCCCTCAGGAAAGACTGAAGCTGTGACCCAGCAATGCCTGGTCACAGCTTCAACTTACATGGCGGAAGCTTGGTGAGATGGTTAATTACACACATACGCCATGATACAGGAAGTGGTATTTTATCTTTATGTAAAATATTTGCAAGGGAAATTTCACTGCATTTACTTCAGGAAGAAAGGCATGGCAAGAACCGTACCAATGTGGGTCATCGGGAGGCATGTGGTTGGTTATATGTGCAAAGTGAGTTTAAAATATTGGTTCTATGGTCAAGGATATGGCTCTGAGGGGCACTCCCCCCCCCCGCCCCCCCCCCCCCCCCCCACGCTCCACCAGGTAGGTTTTAGCTGTGAATCAGTATACTCGGTTGCAGCTTATGTCCTAGTTATTGTATGCGGTGGCCAAATCGGTAGAGCGCAGGCTTCCCGTGCGGAAGGTCGGGAGTTCGAATCCCAGCCGAATCAAATCGATGACTTCTATAATTGATACTTATCGCCATCTAGCCTGGCGCTCGGCATTAATAGGATAGGGCAAGGACTGGTTAGCTCAGTGTCAAGATAATGTGACTGAGTGGGATATCGAGTCATGGTGCCGTCAGCACCTGATTTCCCAGTGGGGCAGCAGTATAAAGTCACCATGAGTGCGCACTGTCACAAGTCGGTACCCATCATGATATGACCTTCGGTTTTGCTAGGACGTAAAACAGCAACAAACAAACAACTTGGCATAGAATTGGCATTCTCTCCAAGTTCGTCAACTCTACATCCATATAGATAAACAGTTCACACTGCAACCAGAACCTCAACAATACTACTTAAGTGGTTAGGCACTTGACAATGCCACCATTCTCTCACGACAGACTCACCATTTGGACACTAGACACATGCTGAGCCGATTCTGTGCTGATCACTCTTAAGGGTGTGTCACACTACGACTTATCGCCCCAACGTGTGCTAACGTATGTGATTTTCGACCAACACGTCGGCGTACGTTATGTGTATGTTGGGCATATGGCATATACATTCTGGATACGTCGGTTTACGTCGACATGCATCGAAGCTCTGAAAAAATGTTGTGCATGTTCAAAATTTTCAACGCCTGTCGATGTGTGGCTTGTATGTTGATCGTACGCTGCATGTACCTTCAGGATACGTCGGCGTATGTTGGGAGTACGTTAGGGATACATTGGTATACGTTGCTGCTTGCTAGCCATACGTTCAGCTGGTGGGAATGTGCAGTCCGCGTACAGTCCCCATACTGCCAACGGATGGATTCGTACTTCGAACGTATGCCTGCCGTATCTCCAGCATATTTAATGTATACGCCGTACTTCTAACGATGGAGTAACATATGTAACATTGGTCAGTGTTCCGTGAGTGTATGCGAGCATTTTGCGAACGTTTTGCGAGGCACATGAAGGCTCTCATACGCTAGCAATAGGTCAGAGATACGTTCTGCATACGCTACGTACCCATTTTTACCCCCCGCTACTGAAAAGTTAGACGAATGCCGACATACTGGCAAATCCTCCAAAGAAGACTCCTCCATGGCCTGATGCCGTACATAGTAGTGTGACAGGGCCTTACTGACGTCAGTGACATCATTGAGAAGCTTGCGACGTGCTGATGCTAGATAGATGCTGAGAGGCTTACACACTGACAAAGCCATCTCCATCCTGCCACCCTTCTTCATAGCCTAGTGGGATGTGTCTTATAATGTGGCTATTCCGAGTTCCGCTGGTCCCTCACGGAATAACTGCAGCTGAGTCCCAGCACGCCGGGTCACAGCTACAGGTTACATGGCGGCAGTTGCGAGAGGTGGTGATACACATACACCATGGCCGTAATCGATTAACACGACCCGCACGACTCCGGTCACCCGAGTCGTCAGAATTTCAAATCGAACACCACGAGTAGAGTCGACAAATACACGTGCCGTGTGCAAAACGATCCGACCCCAGTAACCTACCTCTTGGCTGGGGTTGGCTACGAGCGATGACATCATATTTGCGCTGGTACCATCCTGCAGGATAACAGCTACCAGTACCAGTCATACATGTTTGTTTTTTTAATAATCTAGATTAATGAATGGAAATATAACTAAACTATGCCATCATAAAATACTTTAAATCCTATTTTGCTGTAGTTTTATCGGTTATTAAAAAAAAGAAGGTTTTGGATTAAGACCCGAGCGTGGAGAAGTGTATTTGATTATTTGACCTGAGTCTGTAGGATGGGTGCATGCGCCAAAAAGTGGCTCGGGTGACCCGAGTTGATTAATCGACTACGCCACATTAAGTGGTATTTTGATCTAATGTAAAATATTTGCCGGGACAAATTCACCGCAATCTATGTTAGAAATAAATGTATGGCAAGAACCTTACCTAGTTTGATCATCAGGAGGTAAGGTTCTTGCCATACATTTAACCTCACTTTGCACCTTATAAGGTGCAAAGTGAGGTTAAAGTGTAGGTTCTATGCTTTATTCCCCCTGGAATTGTAAGTCTTTTAAATGGTCATTTAATGCTTACAATTACATACATACAGGTTCAACAATCATACAGCGCATAGCTTGTACAGGATCATGGTCCTGGCAACCAGTGTCGTGGGGGTGATGAAAATGGGAAACATTGCTCCTAGAGCGGGACTCGAAATGACATCTCTTTGCATTCCGGGTCAGTGTGCTAACCATTACACCATCTAGGCTCACTGATATCACCACACTACTCACGCCTACCTGTCTATGTGGTTACTTGCCTGAGAGGTCAGTGCAGACTACTACACTCATCCCCCTGGAATTGCAAGTCTTTTAAATGGTCATTTAATGCTTACAATTACATACATACATACACAGGGTAGGTTCAACAACCATACAGTGCGTAGTTTGTACAGGATCATGGTCATGGCAACCAGTGTCATGGGGAAATATTGGGCCTAGAGCAGGGCTCGAACCCACATCTCTTTCATTCTGGGCCAGTGTGCTAACCATTTCACCACCTAGGATCCCTGATATCACCACACTACCCACGCCTACCTTTTTTCTTTTTTTTCTTCTTTTTTATTGAGGCTGTATTTATACTGTCCATAGCATATAAGCCTGGGTATTCAGGCTTGTTTTCAATGGTGGCCAGCTGTAGTGTTGGTGTTATCTTATCTTATCAAGCTGCTGATAAGGTATTTGATTGCCTGCATTTCAGAAGCAGATAGATAGTTGGTTTCGTCTGGTTAGTAGTCTATGTTAATTTTGTTGGATTTTCTTGGCATATATGTGTTTTATTTTTTCTAGCATTGCTGCTGGACTAGCCTACTCCTATTTACATATCATAGGCTTGTACGTAGCTGTGTGGTGTGCTATCTGGCTACTTTTGGCATGGTTACCTTCCATTGGGCGTCCCGCTGGTGGGCCGTGACATATCACATGCCCCTTGGCAGTGCAGCTTAGTGGGGGTTTCCTAGCCTTATTTTGTGCAGAATTTGGTCAGGAATTTGTCGTTCCTTTACTGTTTGGGCATTCCACACCTTGGCAGCCATTTCCAGCATGCTTCTGTCGTGAACTTTTATTTGGCTTCTGGTCTGCTTTAGTAGTGGCGCATTATTTCCTCTAGTAGCCCTTTGTGGTTTTGTTACGAGTTTATTGTTTTGACTATAGCTGTATGCTAACGTTTTCAGATGAATTATTCTCCTACCTGTCTATGTTGTTACTTGCCTGAGAGGTCAGTGTAGCCTATTACACCATGAAGAAACTAGATAAAACATTCACTCCTACCCAGAGTAGGGGTAAATGACAATGTAGTCTATATATGAGCGAAAACTACTTTAGTATGGAACAGGAAGTGGAGATCCTAGTTCCATTATCCAATGTCTCCCTATATTGGCATAAAGTTGGTGAAATGGGAGAGAATGCAAAAGGACAAGATGGCGACCACATAATGCTTTTAAAGAGTTGTCTTTTCCGAGTTACATGCTTTTATTTTTTTAAATGTCGAATCAAAAGTCATTATCATCATGATGCTGTCGGTCGCGATGCGACAAAGACTGTTTTCATTTCTTGATTGCCGCTCTCCATTTAGCTCTCTGCTGTGAATGTGATGTCCATCATGGATGTCCATCATGGATAAGCCTGAATAGGCTTGTTTTCACCATTAGACAGTTTGTCGATATAAAGCCCAAGCCTACACCTTTACCGACACAAGGGATTTTTAACCTCCCACACCACATAGACATGGTATGAGAGCAACTGGCCTTTGATGACGCTGTAAGTTATACACAGCGGTGGAAATCCAAATTGGCAAAGGTGAGGGCACAGGGAATCGAACCCCTGACCTTCCGATTAGGAGTCCGACCTAGAAAAAAGTCAGACACTCTAACCACTCTGCCACAGAGAACATAATAGACCCCTCCAGTTACGCTGGAAAGTACCCGAATAGAGTGGTTCCAGATTCTGTTGATAGATGTCACTAGCCTAGCTGGAGAGATGTAATATGAGATGTAATATGTGAAGAGAGCGGTGGTGAAATTCCAGAAGAAAAATACAATACAGTTTTTAAAAATATATATATATATATATTACATGGATAAGAGCTTGAATCCTGTTGTGATATGAATATCTGAATATAATCAGGCATTTTATTATTTTTCCAGGCATTCTTTATGGAGATATAGCATGTGAAATTATAGGCACTCGGTGAATCTACCCAAATAGAGTGGTTTCAGATTCTGCCACTAGATGTCACTAGTTTAACTGGCGGGATCTATTGCTTTGGTTTTGTAAATTTGAGGTTTTCATCGGACTAGGCAATTTTAAGTGGACCAGTGCTTTGGCGCTGACAAAAGATATTATTCGATGAATAAATACTTGAACAAAAAAAACAAAAAAAGTTAGGTATGTAGAAGACAATCTAGTTAATTGCTTTGGTTTTGTCAATTTTAGGTTTTCATCAGACTATGCGACGTGAAAGCCCCTGTCACACCTCCCCGGATTGAGCAACGGACAGAATTGTCTAGTCCGGTGGTGTTCGGGCGTGATAAGTATCAAAATGTATTAAAATATGTCAAAATGTTGCGATATCGGGTCAAAGGACGCTGGACGAATAGACATGAAGCAGACATGAAACAGACAAGAAATGTACATGAACGGATAGCCAACGGACGATAAGCGGACTAAACGAATTCAAACCGGACAAGAACCATAGACGTCAATCCGGCGGCATCCGTTCCAAGTTTTGTGCATGTTCAAAACTTGTAACGGATCGGGCCGGATATCAACGGATATGCAACAGACACAAACCGCTCTTTGCCAGATATCAACGGACTTTGTTTGGTTTCTTTCCATTTCCTCAATCCGGCGACATGTGACAGGGGCTTAAGCGATGAGTCATCGAACACGGCCCCCTTGGCTTGCTGTGTCTCCTGAGACCTGTACAACACCGCAACATTCCAGCGGCCAGCATGCTTTGATAATCATGCTACCAGGACAGGAGGACAGGAGCACTATTGTCAGACGGAGACAAAGAGACGAAGAGGGGGTGCAGGGGTGTGGGTGTGTGGGTGTGGGTGAATGGGTGTGGGTGTGGGTGGAGGGGTATGGGTGGGTGGGTGGGTGTGTGGATGGAGGGGTGTGGGTGGGTGTGTGGAGGGGTATGGGTATGTGGGTGTGTGTTATGGGTGGGTGTGTGGGTGGAGGGGTGTGGGTGGAAGCGTGTGGGTGGGTGTGTGGGTGAAGGGATGTGGGTGGAGGGGTGTGGGTATGTGGGTGTGGTGGAGGGGTGTGGGTGATGGGTGTGGGTGGAGGGGTATGGGTGGGTGGGTGTGGTAGAGGGTGTGGGTGGGTGTGTGGAGGGGTGTGGGTGTGTGTGTGGGTGGAGGCGTGGGTGGAGGGATGGGTGTGGGTGTGGGTGGAGTGGTGAGGGTGAAGGGGTGTGGGTGTGGGTGGAGGGGTGGGTGTGGGTGGAGGTGTGGGTGGAGGGAGAGGTGTGGGTGGAGTGGGTGGGGGTGTGGGTGGAGGGGGAGGTGTGTGGGTGGAGGGGTGGGTGGGGGTGTGGGGGGAGAGGTGTGGAGGAGGTGTGGGTGGAGGGGTGGGTTGTAGGTGGAGGGGTGTGGGTGAAGGGGTGTTGGTGTGGGTGGAGGGGTGTGGATGTGGGTGTGGGTGGAGGGGTGTGGGTGTGGGTAGGGGTGTGGGACAGGTGAAAGTGTGTGGCAGGTTTGTGGAGGTGGTTATGTGTTTGCTTGTTGGGTCTAGCAACATCTAAGGTCATATCAGGACGGGTACTCACTTGTGACGGTGCACACTCATGACGACTTTATAGTTTGTTTGTCGTTGTTTTACGTCCTAGCGACATCTATGATCATATCAGGACGGGTACCAACTTGTGACAGTGCACACTCATGATGACTTTATAGTTTGTTTGTTGTTGTTTTACGTCCTAGCAACATCTATGGTCATATCAGGACGGGTACCATCTTGTGAAAGTGCGCATTCATGATGACTTTATAGTTTGTTTGTTGTTGTTTTACGTCCTAGCAACATCTATGGTCATATAAGGACGGGTTGCAACTTGTGACAGTGTGCACTGATGGCCACTTTAATAGTGCTGCTCCACTGGGAGACCAAACCGCCAGCACCATGACCTAATATCCCACTCAGTCACATTATCATGACACCGAGCCAATCGCTGCTCTCTCCTAATAATGCCGAGTGCCTGGCTAGGAAGTGACAACTATGAATGTTTAAGTCATTGGTTAGACTTGACCAGGGTTCGAACCCGTGGGTTTGAATCCCACGATCTACCAAAACGGGATACGGACGTTCACCTAATTCGGCCATCCCATCTGGTCTAGGATCGGTTGGTTGTTGGAGATTTAGGTCCGTTTGGGACCCAAATAAAGCGATTTAATATAGGGGAGTGGTCGATATGTGGAGGTGGTCGGTTAGAGGGGTTTTATTGTATACACGCATATACCTATATGTATTTATTTATGAACCATACACATATTTCCGAGGAAATCATTAAATATATATATATAAATATATAGTTTGTTTTGGAGAATTTTACTCCTAGTAACGTCTGTTGGCATGTACCTTCCTGTGTCAGTGCGCATTCATGGCATCTTTATAGTGCTGCCCCATTAGGACACCACACCACCACCATGCCCTGTTTCCCACTCAGTCACATTATATTGAGCAATCCAGTCCATGCCTTATGTTATTTATATTGAGCAGCAAGCCGCCTCGTGACGAGTATAATTGTTGTAAGTCCTTCGTTTGACTCGGCCCGGATTCAACCCCACAACCTCCCATACGCAAAACAACCCAGTGATATTACCGATTCTGTCTCATATGTATCCTGTCCCATATGTATATATATATATATATATTTATATACATATATATGGTGTATAATGTATTATGCAAATATACACATGCAAGGCTTCATTCACTATTACATATCTCCGCCCCCTCTGCTTCTGTAGGTTATTACCCAGACCTCTTTGCTGAGGACCGTATCACACATTTTTAAGCAAGTGGTACAGGCAAAAGGCTGAGTCGTGACAGCTGAATAGGCCAGATGGCAGCACCAGGCAAGGCAGAGAGCCTGTCCATTCCGCCTGAGTTGTTAAGTGTCAGTAGTTGTGATGTGTCCAGACATGGTATAACCAGAAGCACCATTAACAGATTAAAGGATAATCGGTTTACGGATAATTATACTTGTATAATGCTTATACAACACATAATATATCATATATAATATCGATAAATTTATATAATATATATAATACATATAATAATATATATAATATATATAGTATATCATATAGACACCTTTCAATGTTTGTAAACATCGGTGTATGCACGCGCAGCTTGGCTGCAGAACGAATGCACACTGCCACTGAGTTTGCCAGTACGCGCAGTGCAAAACGTCAGTTTTATTCAAAATTAATAGAAAGCCAGAACCCTAACCATATCAATTTAATATTATATTTTTGGTAAACATGTTTTCTATGTGTATTCCAATCAGTTTGTTTCTAGGTGTTGTGGTTTTAGAGATATTTAACTTTTTCTGTATGAAGATTGCTCACTGCCATTGGCAATGCATTGAGTTTGCCGGTACGTGCAGTGCAAAACGTCGATTTTATTCAAAAGTTATAGAAATCCAGAACCCTAACCGTATCAATTTAATATAATCTTTTTGGTAAACATGTTTTCTATGTGTGTTCCAATCAGTTTGTTTCTAGGTGTTGTGGTTTTAGAGATATTTCACCTTTTTTCTATGAAGATTGCCCATAGCCATTGAGTTTGCAGTGTGACCGGATGTTGTCCTGCAGCCAAGCAGCGCACGCACAGACCTAAATACATGTGCTGACGTCATATGAAATTGGTCAATATATCATATATGTAATTTTCTTTTGTTGTTGTTTGGTATATTAGTTGTTTAAGCAGGGGAAATTTCAATCGTGGACGATTGGTCTTCCTCATTCCGCTGCTCCTTGCCCTATCCTAATAATGCCAAGCGCCTAGCTGGGAAGCGACAAGTATCAATTTTTAAGTCATTGGTTTAACTCGACCAGGGTTCGAACCCACGATCCCATGGTCTACCAAGATGGTCTAACTCATTCGGCCATCTGTCTGTATATAACACTGTGCGGTGCGAGGGGGCCCACCTGAATATATTTATTTCCTCGATAGATGGAGGGGAGGGGGGGGGGGCAGGCACTCCATCAAGCGCCTATCAAGGAATCATAATAATACACACTACATGTTCCCCTAGAATTTACACTGCTATAATGCATTACATATATCATCGTCATCATGATGTCAGTCGCGATGCGACAAAGACTGCTTTCATTACTTGACTGCCACTCTCCATTTAGCTCTCTGCTGTGAGAGTGATGTCCATGAGTCGGTTTTAATGTCTCTCAGCTTCAGGTTTCTCTTGATGGTATCGTTGAACCGGAGACGAGGGCGCCCTCTCTTTCTGTAACCAAAGGACAGTTGAGAATAGAGGAATTGCTTTGGTAGCCTGTCTGATGACATCCTCATGAGGTGTCCAGTCCACCGGAGATTCTTTTTGATCAGAAGATCTTCCATAGAGGGCAGCCCCGTCCGTTCGAGTATTTCCTTATTTGTCACTTTGTCCTTCCAGGTCAGCCTCATGATTGAACGCAGATGTTGCATAATGAAGGCCTGCAGCTTTTTCACCTGTTGTCTGTACACTGTCCAGGCCTCGGCACCGTATAGTAGGGTGGATAGCACAATTGCATGGTAGATCTTGCCTTTGACCCGCATGGACACATGGTGGTTGTTCCAGTCTCTGGTATAGTCGGCCGAAAGATGCGCTAGCCTTGGCCATCCTCCTCTGTATTTCAGCATCAATGCATCCATCACTTGATATAGTGCTTCCGAGGTAGGTCAATTCTGGAACAGAGTTCAGCTTGTTTCCGTCAACCATGATATCCTCCTCTCGGGTTCTTGTAGAGTTGGGTTGGTACAGCACTTCCATCCGTACATATATATATATATATATATTATATATATATATATATGTATATGAGTGCATTTCAAGAGAATTATTATGATTAATCGGTAGACTTATTGTGTATCTGCAATGACAACTTTTTATCGCATTATAAGTGTTAACGACGAAAAATATCAGTCAATCAGATTCAAGAAATGTAGCGTTCCACCACTTTTGGTAACCCGAGTCTCAGCCCCGCCCCCACAAACAAACACAACCACAATCAAACACATCCACAAAAAAACACAGCCAAAAACAAGCACACACTGACACACACACTCGGTGTTCAAATAATTGAACATCGTCCTGTTAAGCTGCTTTAAATGAAGATCTTAGTGAGCCTTTCCACCTCGTGATGAAGCCGCGAACGTGGGCAGTTCTCGCGAGAACTGCCCCGAGGGCAGTGGTGGGTGGTCGTAGTGGTTGGTTGGTAGTTGGATTTGTCAGTCCTGGCAACATCTAAGGTCATATCACGATGGGTACCTACAGACTTGTGACAGTTCACTGTCATGGTGAGTTTATTGTGCTCTCCCACTAGGAGGCCAGGCCGCCAGCACCAGCACCTGATATCCCACTCAGTCACATTATCCTGGGTACATTATCTAACCAGTCCTTGCGTTATCCTAATAATGCTGAGCGCCTGGCTAGGAAGCGACAAGTATCAATTTGTAAGTTATTTGTTTGACTTGAGCAGTGTTTGGCAAAATTTGTTGTCCATTGTAACGATCAACATACTAACCCATGGATTCGAATCCCACGAGCTACCAAAACGGGAGTCTGACGCTCAACTCATTTGGTCATCCCGTCTGGTGTTAGTGCGGGTGGTACAGTATAACTCCGTCAAACCAAACTTGAAGGAACCCTAGAAATTTGTTTGGATTAACTGATCATTGGTTTAACCGAGCTTTGGTTTCGACTTTGACTTGGCTTTGGCAAAAACCTGGGTGCATTATGAATGTAATATACAATGTATGTGGACACGTTGATTAATATTTTTTATGTATATACAGTATAACCCCGTTAAACCAAACCATCGGTTAATCCAAACTTTTTTCGCTGGCCTGGCAAAATACTACATTTATCATATAAAAAAGTTGCAGGTGACCTTATAACCACATGAAAGTTTGGTTTTGCTTTACCGGAAGTGGCCTGGGGCCTGACAATTTTGTTTTGATTAACCGATACTTTGGATTAACCAACTTTGGTTTAACCAACTTTTGTATATGATAAATGGTAGTATTTTGCCGGGCCGCCGAAAAAAGTTTGGATTAACCGATAGTTTGGTTTAACCAAGCTTGGTTTAATGGGGTTGTACTGTAGTCAGTTTCGTTGGTCGTGTCCCTCCCTGTATAAATTCCAAATCTCTGCGAAAAAGTTTATGGTAATTCAGTATGAGTTAAAATTGGTCAGTTTCGTTGGGCGTCTCCCTCCTTTTGTAGATACCAAATTTTGGTGAAAACTTATACGGTAGTTCAATTTGAGTTGACGTTGGTCAGTTTTGTTGGGCGTCACCCTCCTTTTGAAGATACCAAATTTTGGTGAAAACGTATACAGTAGTTCAATTTGAGTTGATGTTGGTCGGTTTTGTTGGGCGTCACCCTCGTTCTCTAGATACCAAATTTTGGTGAAAACTTATACGGTAGTTCAATTTGAGTTGACCTTGGTCGGTTTTGTTGGGCGTCACCCTTTGCGTGTAGATACCAAATTTTGGTGAAAACTTATACGGTAGTTCAATTTGAGTTGACGTTGGTCAGTTTCATTGGGTGTCACCTTCCTTTTGTAGATACCAAATTTTGGTGAAAACTTATATGGTAGTTCAATTTGAGTTGACATTGGTTGGTTTCGTTGGGCATCACCCTCCACGTGTAGAGACAGAATATGGGTGAAAACTTATACGCCAGTTCACTATGAATTAAAGTTGGTCAGTTTCGTTGGGCATCTCCCTCCTTGTGTAGAAACAGAAACAGAATATCGGTGGAAACCTATGCGATAGTTCAGTATGAGTGAAAGTTGATCGGTTTTGATAGGCGTCTCCTTCCCTCGCTATGTAGATACCGGACATCGTTGAAACCTTAGGACTACACACTAGTTCAAGTTTCATGGTCCGATGGTTTTGAGTTTCTGTCATTTATTTTAGATAAATATGTTAGGTTACTCGTTATAAGGCACCTTACTTTAGTGTGAAGTAACTTTTATTTTAAATGGCTAACTTTGGATATATTTGAAGTGCAAACATACTAAATTAATTTTGCCAAACACATCAAAACTAGGACACCACAGGCTTTTGCAATGACAGGTTCTATTACATTGCCTATGTACTCCCTTCTCTGCGGCGACAAATGTTTGATACGTACACCAATATCTAAGTTAGATATGCAGAATCAAATCTAGATAATTTCTTTGCTTTTCAAAATTTGATGTTTTCATCGGACAATGTAACTTTAACTTTCGCTCAAGGTTGCCCTCGTCTCTACGAGTATGAATGAATCATTCGGCGCTGAGAAAGGCTCGTGGCAACAACAGCAACAACAGCAACAACAACAACGCCTGGCTACGTCTTGCTAATCAAGCAACATGATCCAGACAACAAGTAGACCAATAAAAAAAATATTCACACATACAAAAACACACTCGACAGCCAAGGTTAACAAAAGAAGCATCCTGTCTACGTCATTCATGGCCATCAATCATCACAACTAGCTCCATAAGGCCAACATACACTACTTAAAGGGGCAGTCACGTGATCAAGAGACACTACTTAAAGGGGCAGTCACATGACCAACACAACTTGCTTTAAAGGGGCAGTCATGTGACCAGCATAAGATTTCTTAAAGGGGCTGTCACGTGACCAACACAACTTGCCTTAAAGGGGCAGTCATGTGATCATAAGACACTACTTAAAGGAGCAGTCACATGACCAACACAACTTGCCTTAAAGGGGCAGTCATGTGACCAGCATAACATTTCTTAAAGGGGCAGTCACATGACCAACACAACTCTACTCAAAGGGGCAGTCACGTGACCCACAAACCTTACTTAAAGAGGGAGTCGTGTGACCAGCACAACATTTCTTAAAGGGGCAGTCACATGAACAACACACCCTTACTTAAAGGGGCGGTCATGTGACCAACATTGCTTTGGTTAAAGGGTCACATACATGACCAATACAACTTTACTTAGAGTGGCAGTCAACGCAACTTTAGTTAAAGGGGCATACATGTGACCAATGACACTTTAGTTAAAGGGGCAGTCATGTGACCAACACCTTACTTAAAGGGGCAGTCACATGACCAACACAACCTTACTTAAAGTTGCATAGTCTGATGGTTTTGAGTTTCTGCCATTTTTCTGAGATTAACATATTAATTTGATTGTTATAATCTACCTTACTTTAGTTTGAAGTAACTTTTATTTTAAATGGCTAACTTTCGCGATATTTGAAGCATAAACATTTCAAATTAGTTTTGGCAAGCACAGCAAAATTCTGACACCGTAGGCTTCTGCCGTAACAGGTGCTATTGACTCAGTATTCCCTTCTATGTTGCAACAAATGCTTAATAAGTGCATCAGTAGCTAAATTAGATAGGTTGAATTAAATGGAAATAATTGTTTCGGCTTTGAAAATTTGATGCTTCATCGGACTATGCAGTTTAAAGGGGCAGTCACGTGACCAACACAACCTTACTTAATGGGCAGTCATGTGACTAATGTAACTCTACTTATTCACAGGACGCGGTGACCGAAGCGGTAGAGCGCAGGCTTCATGTGCGGAAGATGGGGAGTTCGATTCTCTGTTGAATTTAACCGATGACTTACTAAATGTGTACTTGCGCTTCCTAGCCTGGCGCTCAGCATTAATAGGATAGAACAAGGATCTGTTAGCTCAGTGTCCAGATAATCTGACTGAGTGGGATATCGGGTCATGGTGCTGGAGGCGTGGTATCCCAGTGGGACAGCACTATAAAGTCGCCATGAGTGCGCACTGTCACAAGTCAGTGCCCATCCTAATATGACCTTAGATGTTGCCAGGATGTAAAAATCCAACAAAAACAAAACCTTACTTATTCACACTTATTATGATTAAGGGGCGGGACATAGCTCAGGCGATAAAGTGTCCACCTGTGAAGGTGTGGGTCATCCGATCGATCCTGCTCAGGCGATAGTGTCCACCTGTGCAGGTGTGGGTCATCCAATCGATCCTGCTCAGTGGACCTATTTGCAGTTTGGGCTATTTTCCATTCCAACCAGTGGTCCACACCTGGTTCATCAAAGGCTGTGGTATGTGCTGTTCTGTCTGTGGGAAAGTGCATATAAAAGACCCCTTGCTGTTTATCGGAAAGAGTAGCCTATGTGGCTGCAGCAGGTTTCCTCCAAATAAATATGTCAGAATGACCATATGTTTGACGTCCAATAGCAAAATGAATGTGCTCTAGAGGCATCGTTAAATAAAACAAGCTTTTTTGTTTTCACGCAACTAATCTCTGGGAGTTATTTAGGACCCAGCCATCATCTTAGGATCTCTGTGGTCGACCTGTGGCTATTCAGGTCCTTCAGTCCTTATGACCATCCGTGGTGATTGAAGTAACATAGGTCAGGGAATATTTACAGACTTGAAACCCTACTATAGTATAACCCCGTTAAACCAAGCTCGGTTAAACCAAACGATCGGTTAATCCAAACTTTTTTCAGCGGCCCAGCAAAATACTACCATTTATCATATAAAAAAAGTCGGTTAAACCAAAGTTGGTTAATCCAAATTATCGGTTAATCCAAACAAAATTTTCGGTCCCAGGCCACTTCCGGTATGGTTAAACCAAACTTTCATGTGGTTATAAGGTCATCTGAGACCCCACCAACTTTTTTATGCGATAAATGGTAGTATTTTGAAGGGACCCTAGAAATTTGTTTGGATTAACTGGTCGTTTGGTTTACCCAAGCTTGGTTTAACCGGGTTATACTGTATTTACATAAAAAAACAATAATCAAAGTGTCCACATATTGATAACCAGTCCTTGTCCTATGGCAAGCATCAGGATAGGTAGCAACAAGTATCAATTTTATCAGTCATTGGTTTGACTCGGCTGGGATTCAAACTCCCGACCTTTCGCATGGGAAGCCTGTGCTCTACTGATTCGGTCACCGCGTCCGGTCTCGCCGGTTGGAAGTTGAAAGTATCCGAACTCTGCAGTGTCAAAGCTAGTCATGGTTGATGTGGATTCTGTAGCTTAAGCCCCTGTCACACCTCGCCGGATTGAGGAAACGCATAGAGCCAGACACAAATATTCTAGTCCGATGTGATTCTGTAACGGATGGTAACCGATGGGTAACAGACGGTAACGGACAGATGGTAACGGATGGGTAACAGATGGTAACGGATGGTAACGGTCGATAATGTATCTAACGATCAACGGACAATTCAGTATACAAAAAGAACTATAACGAATGGCAACGGACTTGTAATGGATATGTAACGGATGGTAATGGGCGGTAATGGATGGGAACAGATGGTAACAGATGGGAGTGGATGGTAACAGACGGGAACGGACGGGTAACGGATGGGAACGAATGGGGAACGGACGGGGAACGGACGGGAAATGGACGGGGAACGGACGGGGGGGAATGGACGGGGAACGGACGGTAACGGATAATAACCGCATAGGTCAGTCCGGCATAATCCATTACAAGTTTTGTGCATGCTCAAAACTTGTAACGGATCAGGCTGGATATCAATGGATATCAACGGATATCAACGGATATCACCAGATATCAATGGATATGCAACGGACACAAACCAGACTTTGCCGGATATCAACAGACTTTGTTCGCCTTCTTTCCGTTTCCCCAATCCGGTGAGGTGTGACAGAGCCTTTACAGATCTATTGGTAGATAAAGCATTGGAGATTGATTTAAATTTGCATGGTCTGACAGTTTTGGGTTTCTGCAATATTTCTTATTAGACCAGCTTACATGACGATTATCGTAAAAGGATATGAAAGGACACACTTCGTAAATTTAGAGGTTAACTTCTCCGTCAACTCTGTTATGGCCTACTTACTTTGAGTCCCAGATAGAGTTCTTTTGGGGTCAAGCTGTGACCTTAATGCCAAGTACACACCTACCGTTTACGATTCGCGCACTAAAACTCGCGACTCGACCCGACCCGCTTAAAACTGAAAACGGGCCGATTCATTTTTCGAATCGCGAATCGCGAATCGCAATCGTAATCGGCCCGTTTTAGCCCTAAAACTGAGTTTTTAGTCGGGAATCGCAATCGCTAGGTGTGCGCGGGGAGCGCACACCTAGCGATTTTTGTGTGCGAAATGGGCAGTTTTAGATCGTATACGGTAGGTGGGTGCGCACAAACGGTAGGTGTGTACCTGGCATTAGGATCATGCAACCGCATCGTTACCCTACTCAGCACGAGACGGGATGGCCGATTCTATGAGAGCTCTGGCTGGCTTCCTGTGTGGGAGGTCCTTGGTTTGAACCACAGAGGGTGGTATCCGATGCGGTGGCCGAATCGGTAGAGCGCAGGCTCCCCGTGCGGAAGGTCAGGAGTTCGAATCCCAGCCGAGTCAAACCAATGAATTATAAAATTGATACTTGTCACTACCTTGTCTGGTGCTCGGCATTAATAGGATAGGAGGACAAGGCCTGGTTAGCTCAGTATCAGGATAATGTGACTGAGTGGGAAATCACATCATGGTGCGGGCAGCCTGGTTTCTCAATGGGGCAGCACTATGAAGTCGCCATGAATGCGCACTGTCACACAAGTTGGTAGCCGATATGATATGACCTTTTTTTCCCTTGAAGATTATTGAAGATTTATACTGCCTATCATGGATAAGTCTGAATAGACTTACTTGTTCTCACCATGAGTTTGTCGAAAGAAAGCCTGAGCCTACTTCTACCGACCCAAGGGATTTTTAACTTCCCACAGCACATAGACATGGTATGAGAGCAACTGGCCTTTGATGACACTGTAAGTTATACACAGCGGTGGAAATCCAAATTGGCAGAGGTGGGGGGGGGGGGGGCACAGGGAATCGAACCACTGACCTTCAGATTAGGAGTCCGACCTAGAAAAAAGTCAGACACTCTAGCCACTATTCTGCCACAGAGAACACCACCTTAGATGTTGTTTAGAACGCAAAACCCCAATAAGGAAACAAACAAACAAGCCTTTCTAGCGAGGGAACAAATGTTTCGGCATAGAACACTAATGCGATTGCGAATGGAGTATAGCAAACAAACCAGTGGGGTGCCGGGAGTGTTTGGGGGGGGGGGTGCTTAGGGGGGGGTGGGGGGTTGGTTACTCTTCTGGTCTTACGCAGCACACAGGAACCGACATGATGGTAGCATGTTCTCACGCTATGCATTAAGGCGGGCTCACATTACACGACAATTTCACTGGAGCTACACTAAACCAAAATGGCCGAGTGGATATGGCATCTTAAGTCGTGACTTGGATTGCTCTTTATTTATTTATTTATTTTTTAGATATTTTATTTGAAATTTTTGATTAAATGTCATTTAATTACCTTTTATTTAGCGGGGTTATTAACTCAGATGAAATTCTTAGTAGCGTCAAATATAAAGGTTTGTTTGTTGGTGTTTTATGTCGTAGCAACATCTAAGGTCATATCAGGATGGGTGCCGACTTGTGATAGTGCACACTCATGGTCACTTTATAGTGCTATCCCACTGGGACCATGACCTGATATCCCACTCAGTCACATTATCCGGACACTAAGCCAACCAGTGCTTGCCCTCTCCTAATAATGGCTAGGAAGTGACAATTATACATTTTTATGTCATTGGTTTGAGTCGACCAAGGTTCGAACCCGTGCTTTCGAATCCCACGATCTGCCAAAAAGGGAGATGGATGGTCAACTCATTCGACCATCCCATCTGGTCCCAAACAAATAAACTGTAGAAATCTCCTAATAGGTGCGTAGTATACAAAAATAGAAAGAAGGTTTTTCGGATATTTCTCCAATATAGTGGCTCTCGTTCCACCACTAAGCTTCACCCTGCAAAAAAAAATCTAGTTTCCCGCCTTCATACTCGCATAAAACCGATATATATATAATTATATATATTTATAATTATATATATATGTGTGTATTATAATGTATTATAATAATATAAAGGAACGGAGCGAAACCCATTATTAATATATTATTGTATATATTGTTTATTGTACGATCAGTTGTATGTATTCGGAGTCGCGCGCCCACCCCCGATACGGGATGCACGAATGGGGCGCCAACTGCGTGGTGCGTAATTAATGCAAATCATTGTCACTCCGATCACAATTTTCTTTTTAGGTAGGGCATATATAGTCCCAGCCAGAGAACTAATAAAGAACTCAGCCCAACTCTGCCTTTGTCTAACCTTATTGCCTAGTGGTTTATATAATTATATATTCTTTGAAGACAAATTAATAAATTATGATAACTGCAGTCATTAGTCATCACAAGGTTTCTTAGATTTCCCCTGTATCGACACGCGGTGCATCTCGGGAAGTCCACTTCCGGTTATGCTAATTGATAACAGGAAACTGTTTAATAATGCATGAATGTGGGAGGTGGAACATCTTAATTATGTGCGCGTTGTTAATGACAAAGGTGAGCAATGCATCATAATATTTGAAGAATGTATTCCTGCGACTACTCATCAATACATGTATATGGTTATATGATCTATAACGCATTATACAAGTGTAAATGCTAGGGGAACATTGTATACTTTGCTACTTCCTCCATTGGCACATTGGTGGAGTGCCCCCCCCCCCTTCCCCCCAGCTGTCGGAGAGTTGTATATGGGTGGCCTTCCTCTCACCACACACACTGGAGGATTGTTTGTTTGTTTGTAGTTGTTTTACGTCCTAGCAACATCTAAGGTCATATCAGGATGGGTACTGACTTGTGACAGTGCGCACTCATGGCGACTTTATAGTGCATTCCCACTGGGAAACCAGGCCGCTGGCACCATGACCTGGTATCCCACTCAGTCACATTATCCTGACATTGAGCACACCAGTCACACTGAAGGAAGATATATATATATATATATACCTGTATATATATGCACATAATGTGCATATATTATGTGTATATATAGACTACACAAAAATCTCAGAAAGAAATTATTATCACTCCATATAGAAAATGTATTATATATGGAATATATAAATTTATGTATATGATAAATCGGGCTAGACTTCTCATATAATGTATATGAGAAGTCGTAGAAAGAAGTGTATTATATATAATACATGCGTGAGAAATCAGAGAAAGAAATTCTTTTGACTATATATGAAAGATTTATGATAAAAATAACATATAATACATATATGTATATATAATATGGCATGTATAATTAATTATCCGGATATAAATAGGCGGAGTATCATAATATTATTTATTATTTGCAATTACGTTATTCGCAATATATTATGGCCAATCGCTGACCTGCCCGAATTTGCCCCGGTTGCCTACACTAGCGCCAGCAACGGGCGTTTCCGTCGGCGCGCTCGGTTGGGCAGTCACTTCTTATATATATAATATATATAATTTATATAATTTATATAATTGATATAATATATCAAATATATATAATATATATAATATATATAATATATATAATATATATAATATATAATATATATAATATATATAATATATATAACATATATATAATATATATAATATATATAACATATATAACATATACAAATAGTTGCATAATATGTATATGTACAATATTTATAATACAGATAATAGTAATGCTTATATATTATATTTATAATACATAATATATGACATATATGATAAACGGAACAAAGAAATTGTCACCTTTCCATATTAAGAATGTATTCCTGTGATTCCTCAAAGTAGATGACTTAATTAAGGCTCCTCCAGTCGATGACTTTCATACATAATGTAGATGAGAAATCGCAGAAAGAAATTCTCCTAACTGTATGCGAAAAATTTGTGTCTGTGGTGTCTCGGAGTTGTAATTACTTATGCTAATATAAATAATGGATTGATCTACCATTATCATGCTTCCCCTGGAATGCCACTGGAACCATTATTATGTACCGCCCTGCAGGCTAACCCACTGTGTCTGCAGCCTAGCCTCGACACTGGCGCCACCACCGGCTGTTTGCGACACTCTTTACAAAACTCTTTACAACTGTGCACACTCTACCCCAAAATGATACCTGTATAATATATATATATATATATATATATTATATACATATAACATATATATACACATATATATTTAAATTCAGCGGTTCAGTGAGTGGATGCAGGGGCTCTGAGGTGTGGGCGAGTAGGTGGCGCCACATGCTCAGGTCATGAGGAACTAGTAGATGACCTGATGAGTAGGTGACCAGCCGATGACTTAGTGGCTGGGGGAGTAGATGAATCTTCCAGCTTATTATACTTGCATAAATATATATATATATATATATATATATATATATAATTATATATAGTTTTTTTTGTGTTTTTTTTTTCGGGTTTTACGTTCTGGCACTACCAGTGACTACAAGGTATGGGAACGTGCCGTACGACGGCTGGCTGGCGTTGCACGACTACAGAACTCATTTATTGGTTTAGTATGAATAGCGCCACAAAGGTCCACAGAAAGCCTGTGAAATGCTTGCCGAACTCAATAATTAATACTATATATACCACGACAAACTCCACCGTACAGTGACTTCCGAGTGTAGTGCCAATATGCGTATTCAAAAAACTAATTCCCTTCGCCTCTGCTGGCTGGCGGCTCCGCAGCGCTGCCCCCTCTCTCGTGTCGGGGTTTCAATGAACCATAATGGGTATACACACTTTCCCAGCCGCGCTTTACATACATCTGCATACACTTCGTGTACACGCGTTATATATATATTTATATATAGAATGTATAATTTATTATGCGTATATAAAAGGGGCGGAGCTCTAACCTAATAATTATGATTATTATTATTTATTATTACTTCTATTATTATGTCCACGGGTTGACTTGCCCGTATTTGCCCCGGTGTTGCCTACACCAGCGCCACCACCGGTCAGTCCCGGCTTGTGCGCGTGCTGAGCCGTCATTCTCAGCCCAGATATAATAACTGGTGTCATTGCTCACGGGCACAGAAGACAAGGAGGCTGAGTTGGGAAAACATGGCATTTATTCGGGCGAGAGACAGATACATAGACTATAGACATACATACAGAGACAAATAGACATACAGACAGAGACAGATAGACATACAGACATATACATACATACAGAGAGAGACAGAGACATATACTATAGACATACAGACAGAGAAAGATAGACAGACATAAACAGAGATAGATAGACATACAGAGAGAGACAAAGACATACAGACAGAGACAGATAGATATACAGACAGAGACATATATACAGAGAGAGACAGAGACAGATAGACATACAGAGAGAGACATAGACATACATACAGAGACAGATAGATATACAGTCAGAGACAGACATACAGAGAGAGACAGAGACATATAGACATACAGAGAGACACATAGACTATAGAGATGCAGACAGAGATAGATAGACATACAGAGAGAGACATAGATCGACATACAGACAGAGACAGATAGACATACAGACAAAGAGAGACAGATATACACCCAGAGAGAGAGCGCGCGAGAGAGAGAGACAGGGAAAGACAGAGGTGGGTGGGGGGGGGGGGGGGAGACAGCGATAGACCAAGAAAAAGAAGCAGCTCATATTGAGTTACCTAAATGTAAAACTACATTTAGGAAGTAACGACCGGAAGTAGGTAGCTCAACTTCCGGCTGTCACTTCGTATCCATTCGCCTCTGCCCGGATGCGTGAAGGGCCATATAGTCCTTGAATTTCTGATGAGGTCATCGGCAATTGCCTAGTCCAATATTAATTGGGTCAGTTCAAAAGAACTAGATGAGGTCGCCTAAATAGGTCATGATTCCGCAGTCTACAGCCGTGGTCACGCGTACAACGCTAGGCCGACTTAGATAAGGCGACCTAGATGAGTCGAACTAGCGGCGCGTTCACACATACCAAGGTTTGTAAGTGTGGCGCGTTCAGACATGCGCGTTAAACCGGCTCAGATCGATGTTTGTTTGTGGTTGTATTAGGTCCTAGCAACATCTAAGGTCATATCAGGATGGGTACCGACTTGTGACAGTGTGCACTCATGGCGACTTTATAGTGCTGCCTCACTGGGATACCATACATAGAAACATGCATACAAACATACATACATGCATCCATGCATACATACACACATACATCCACACATACATCCACACATACATACACACATGCATACACATATACATACATACATATAGTTACACACATACATACACACACATACACACATACATACATATACACACATGCATACACACATACATCCACACATACATCCCCACATACAAACATACATACATGCATACATACACCCATACATCCACACATACATACATACATCTACACATACAGATATACACACATACATACACCGACACATACATACACATGTATACACACATACACACATGTGTACACATACATCCACACAACACACATACATACATGCATACATACACATACATCCACACATACATCCACACATACATACACACATGCATAGACATATACATACATATAGTTACACACATACACATGTATACACACATACATACATATACACACATGCATACACACATACATCCACACATACATCCACACATACAAACAAACATAAATACATGCATACATAAACACATACATCAACACATACATACACAATTGCATACACATACATGCATACACACATGCGTACACACATACATACACACACATACATACATCAACCGTGATGTGCTTAAACCGCCTCAACTAAACCACTTGCGTTCACACACGCACATTAGGCCGACTCAGGCTAGTTCACCTCAGTTAATCTACCTTGCGAGGCAGTTTACTTGAGGCGAACTAGTTGAGTCGACTCAGCCCTAATTCGCCTCAGCGTCGCGGTCACACGCCCAATGTGAGTCGACTTAGATGAGACGAATTAGTTGAGGCGACTTAAGGCCCGTGTGTGACCGGGGCTTACTACATAGGTTGAAACTTCAAACTCCGATGACAGCATCACATTTTTAAAACAGAAACACGTAGGCCAAATAAAACTAAAAAATTGTTGATCGTACCCGCCCGTGCCTGAAAAATCGCCCGCTCCTGAATTTCTTTAATTACAATTTTTTTTTTTAACTATTAAAAATGCGTCGGACTAGCAGCAATTTACCTTTCATATCAATTTTAAGCCATTGTTTTCACTCGACCAGGGTTCGAACCCAGGAGTTTGAATCCCACAACCTACCAGAACGGGAGGCAGATTCTCAACTCATTCGGCAATCGAGTCTGGCTATGTATTACGTCTACGTACAAAATAAAAAATATAAATAAAAACCGCCCGCCTGACCCTGATTTTTATTTCAAAAGGACGCTCACCAATTCTTTTTATATTTGGCCTTATCTAGATTTCATTCTACATTTGCTGTCATTACTGGGGGTGGGGGGGGGGGGAGCCGGTGAAGCAGCCACCCCCACCTGTCAATCACCAGCCCACAACTATCCTGATGCCTAAAGCTAGGATTCCTTACACGCGGTAAGCGGCATGCGGCATGCGGCATGCAGCATGCGGTATGCGAATGGGAAGATTCCTTCTACACGGCATGCGGCATGCGGCATGCGGCACACGACTGGCTATATTTAAAACTCTATATGACCAAATATTGCATTTATATCTATGTACCTTTTTGTACATCACATGGGGGTTCCTACCTTTATTATAACCAAATTATAGATAAGTATTCATATTTCTGTGCATATGGTAGCATTTTTAGCTTTCCCATAACCGTCAGTCTCCCGATTGGGACGGTCCTAACATCCTAAACTGAGCCATGTTAGGACCGTCCTTTTCGGTCAACAAAACCATTATTTTGTCTTTATGTGTGCTCTTTCTACTCGTGGGGGTTCCTACCTTTATTATAACCAAATTATAGATAAGTATTAATATTTTAGTGGCTCTGGTAGCATTTTTAGCAACCCGAACCCCCACCACCACCACTACCATATGTTTCCACTCAGCAGCCTTGGAGACTGCTTCCTAACAGGTCCGCGCTCCACCTTGTCCTGGCTGTCCGTAATTATCAGTCGCCTCCTCCAGCCTTATATCAATGGACAAATGCGACTGATGCTTTTCTATTCGCACCACCCTGTCCCAGCTGTCTGTAATTATCAGTCGCCTCCTCCAGCCTTATATCAATGGACAAATGCGACTGATGCTTTTCTATTCGCACCCCCGTGTCGCATGCCGCATGCCGGACCGATCGCTACAGGGACCGATCGAGTTGTCGCATTCGCATTCGCATTCGCATTCGCATACCGCATGTAAGGGTTGCAGCCCATTGACTTCAAGGCATTTAGATTTTTTGCCGCATTCGCATTCGCATTCGCAGATCGCATACCGCGTGTAAGGAATCTCAGCTTAATCCTCTCCAGCCAATCACAGGCCCCCCTCCCTCACTCTTCCTCCGACTCCGCATCGCTCACTGCTCCTCACTCTTCCACTGACACCCGTCAGCTACTCATCTCCTCTATAAACCCACCCACCCACTCCCACTTGTCTCGATACAAATCAAACACAACAAGACAAATAACAACAAAAACATATAATGATACAAAATTCTCCTCACCGTAAATATCCTAAACTGTGAATAGGTTAATTTCTCCTATTAGCCATTCATCACTATCTTAATATATATGATTGACTAAGATCAATTAAAAGTGATCATTTACCCTAAAAACTCATTGATCCCCCTGATCACTAATTATATGATTTATGATTTATCTCACTCACTTGATGCATTATTATTGATATATTGTGATCTATCTCCGTCACTTGATTAACTGCTACATTCATAAAAACATTGTACATATTTTGTTGATGATTACATTAATTACTCTCATAACTTCATGTTCATGTCAGACTTTGACCACGGGCCTGCTCAAACATCCAGAAATGTAACCGAAAAAGTCATTGGATGAGATTGTCATGAGAATAAAGTTGTCATTCCCAGCACTGCTTCCTCGTTCCTCCCTGCCCTTATGCCAGTATTGACACAACATGTGGCAGTGAGGACACAGTTCACTAGGCACCCATTACATGCACGCTGTCCACATTGACTCACATCCACTTAAAGCCACTGTCACACCTCGCCGGATTGAGCAACGGACAGAATTTTCTAGTCCGGTGGTGTTCGGGCGTGATAAGTATCAAAATGTATTAAAACGTGTCAAAATGTTGCGATATCGGGTCAAAAGGCCGCCGGACGAATGGACATGAAACGGACAGGAAACTGCCATGGAACGTACATGAACGGATAGCCAACGGATGATAAGCAGACTAAACAAATTCAAACCGGACAAGAACCATAGATGTCAATCTGGCGGCATCCGTTCCAAGTTTTGTGCATGTTCAAAACTTGTAACGGATCGGGCCGGATATCAACGGATAACAACAGATATGCAACGGATATGCAGCATACACAAACCAGACTTTGCCGGATATCAATGGACTTTGTTTGGTTTCTTTCCATTTCCTCAATCCAGCGAGGTGTAACAGGGGCTTTACTTTTATTTATTTTTTTGTTTATCAATTTTTTTTGTTTATCAATTTTTTATTCTCGTCATGCTACCGGACACGGTGTCCGAATCGGCACAGCGCAGGCTTCCCATGCGGGAGATTCGGAGTTAAATTCCCGATCAAGTGAAACCAATTACTTACAAAATTTATACTTGTCGCTTTCAAGTTTGGTTTAACTATACCGGAAGTGACCTGGGGCCCGACAATTTTGTTTGGATTAACCAATAGTTTGGATTAACCGACTTTGGTTTAACCAACTTTTTTATATGATAAATGGTAGTATTTTGCCGGGCCGCCGAAAAAAGTTTGGATTAACCGATCGTTTGGTTTAACCGAGCTTGGTTTAACGGGGTTGTATTGTAAATAAGTATGCATTTATACATAAAGTTACTCAAGGATATTAAGGACAGTTCAAGATAAGTGGGTTGAGTAGAAATATAATCTCTGGCAAGATGTTGGTGTTGTTGGTTGGGGTTTTATGTCTTAGCAACATCAAGGATCATATCAGGATGGGTACCAACCTGTGACAGTGCGCGCTCATGGCTACTTTATAGTGCTGCCCCACTGGAAGTCTAGGCCGCTGGCACCATGACCTGATATCCCACTCAGTCACATTATCCTGACACTGAGTTAACTAGTCCTTACCCTGTTCTAGTAATGCAGAGTGCCAGGCTAGGAAGCGACAAGTATCCACTTTGTAAATCAACGATTTCATCCGAGTGGGATTCGAATTCCTGACCTTGCGCACTGGACTCTTTAAGGACATGTCACACTATGCCGACATCTGCTGTCGTATGGCGGAATTTTGAACATGCTAAAAAATAGACTTATGCCAAACCTACCCATAACTTATCTCAGTGATCACCAGTGGGATTTAACAAATACTACTTATGCCAAACGTACCCATAACCCATAACGTGTCTCAGCAGACAACAGCATACAACAGCGTATACCAACGTGTTGGCGTAAAATCACATCTGTTGGCATACGCTGACACAATATGGCATAGGTGACAGGGCCTTTAGAATTCTTGTTCCCAGATCTTGTGGAGTGAAAATACTAACTTTTCCCAACAAAAGTAGCAACAGCAAAAACAAATAAATATTACTGCAAATGCATTTTCACTAATATCTTATTTGTTTTTGCTGTTGAATAACATGTTGAGAACCAAAGCAATCATCTAGATTTTATTCTACATATCTAACTTAGATGCTGATGCACTTATTCAGCACTTGTTGCCACATAGACGGGAATAGTGAGTCAATTTAATATAACATATGGTTTCAGAGTGTTGACATGCTTGCCAAAAGTAATTTGACATATTTACATTTCAAATAGCTCAAAGCTTAGCCATTTACATCGGTTCCCGGTTGAGTCAAACCAATGACTTCAAAATTGATACTTGTCGCTTCCTAGCCTGGCGCTCGGCATCAATAGGATAGGGCAAGGACGGGTTAGCTCAGTGTCAGGATAGTGTGACTGAGTGGGATATTGGGTCATGGTGCTCGAGGCCTGATTTCCCAGTGGGGCAGCACTAAAACTCGCCATGAGTGCACACTGTCACAAGTCAGTACCCATCCTGATATGGCCTTAGATGTTGCCAAGACGTGAAACTCCAACAAACAAACATCCGGAAATGTAGCAGTGCCATGGCCAACACGCTGTCCTGTGTGGTGCACTTCAAAGGGTTTGTTTGTTTTAGGTCCTACCAACATCTAAGGTCATATCAGGACGGGCACCGACTTATGACAGTGTGCACTCATGCCAACTTTATAGTGCTGCCCCACTGGGTAGACCAGGTCACCAGCACCATGACCTGATATCCCACTCAGTCACATTATCCTGACACTGAGCCAACCAATCCTTTCCCTATCCTAATAATGCCGAGCGCCTGGCTAGGAACCGACAAATGTTTAAGTCTTCGGTTTGACTCGACCAGGGTTCGAACTCACGTTCCCATGGGAGACGGACGCTCTAACTCATTCGGCCATCCCGTCTTGTTCACTTCAAAGGGAGAGAGACAGGCACAGTTGGGAATGCTAAAATATTAAACTGCATACTAATCACCAATTAAAAGAGGCGTTCCAGCAGGCCATGTGTTATTCATATCTTTGTGTACCTTTGATTTGTCGTCTACCTTCCGTTCGATATGAATTAGAACGCGCATACATCACCACACGCATGCGCACACGTTAAATAGGGCACAGTGAATGTAGCAGGCAGTTCATTCAAATTTGGAAATATCATTGAAATATGTGGTGCTCTCTCTCTCTGTTTTCCTCTCTCGCTATCTGGCTCTTCCCCCTCTCCCCTCCCCCCTCCCTCCCCTCCCTCTCTCTCTGTCTCTCCCTCACGCTCTCCCCCTCTCTCTCCCTCTCCCTCTCTCTGTTTCTCTCTGGTTCTCTCTTCTCCTTCTCTGTCTCCTCTCTCGCTCCCCTCTCTCCCTCCCTCCCTCTCTCCCTTGCTCTCCCACTCTCTCCCTCTCTCCCCCCTCTCTCTCTCCCTCTCCCTCTATGTTTCTCTCTCGCTTCCGCTCTCCTCTCTCTCCCCGCTCCCACTCTCTCCCTCGCTCTCTCCCCTTCTCCCTCCCTTTCCCTCTTCTCTCTGTTTCTCTCTTCCCCTTCTTTGTCTCCTCTCTCGCCCTTCTCTCTCCCTCCCTCTCTCTCCCTTGCTCTCCCACTCTCTCTCGCTCTCCGTTTTTCTCTTTCTGTCTGTTCCCCCCTTCTCTCCTTTCTCTCCCCCTCTCCCCCTCTCTGCCTCCTTCTCTCTCCCACTCTCTCTCTTCCCCCTCTTTCTCTCCCTGTTTTTCTGCTTCTCTCTCGCTCTTTCTCTTCTCCCCTCTCTCTCTCCCTCCCTCTGTCTCTCTCAACCTCTCTCTCTCGGTTTCTCTCTTCCCCATCTCTCTCCCTCTCTCTCTGTCTCTCTCTCGCTTGCTCTTCCCTCCTCTCTCGCTATCTCCCTCTCTCTCTATCTCCCTCTCCCTCTCTCTGTCTCTCCCTCTCTTCCCTCTCTCTCCCTCTCTCCATCCCCCCTCTCTCTCCCTCTCCCCTCTCCCTCTCTCTCTCCCTCTCTATCTCCCTCTCTCTGTGTCTCTCCCTCTCTTCCCTCTCTCTCCCCCTCTCTCCATCCCTCCCTCTCTCCCTACCTCCCTCTCTCTCTCCGACTCCCTCTCTCTCCCTCTCCATATCTCTCTAGCAACCGGATGCGGTTGCCGAATCGGTAGAGTGTAGACTTCCCGTGCGGAAAGTCAGGAGTTCGAATCCTAGCCGACTCACACCAATGACTTAGAACATTGAAATTTGTCACTACCTGCTTTGTATTAATAGAGTAAGGCAAGGACTGGTTTGCTCAGTATCAGGATAATGCGACCGAGTGGGATATTGGGTCATGGTTCCCACAGCCTTGTCTTCCAGTGAGGCAGCACTATAAAGTTACCATAACTCCGCACTGTCACAAGTGAATATCCATTGTGATAGTTTGTTTGTTTGTTGTTGTTTTACGTCCTAGCAACATCTAAGGTCGTATCAGGACGGGATTGATGTTAGATGTTGCTGTGATGTAAAGAGTCCAACAATTAAAAAAAAAAACATTTTATCGTCTAAATCTAGCCATTTACTTCCCATCACTCTCCCGACACATATTTAGTTAACATAAGCAGGAAAGCTCTGCAATTAATTGTCTGCTGGAGGGAATTTGTCTGAGTACATATATTATCGCCCACATCCAGCCACGTCCTCCTCGTCACTCTCCCAACACATGTTTAGTTAACATAAAACAGGGAAAATTCTGCAATTATCTCCTAGAGGGAATTTGTCTGAGTACAGATATCACCGCCCATAGCCTGCCTTGTATTCAATTCAATTCAATTCTTTATTTCAGACTCACGATTATGGTAGTTACATAATCTGGTCCATAGTAGGTAGATATAAAAGTTAATGTGAATAGGATAAAAGTAATAGTATGAATACTACCATACTAACCACTATCAAAATGTTGGTCTATATACACTAGTTTGTACCAATGCCTCCATATGGCAAATGTAAATCTGAGATCACTCTCTTCTATTTTCACAAGTCCTTGTATTATAACATTTTCTGACTTGTCAAGTGTAGTAATAAATTTGAATATTAGATTCCTGATAACAGCCTGCAAGGCTGGAACATCAATATTGGCAAACAGCTGACTAGCACTGCGATACCTAGGTAGACAGAGTAATAACCTCATAATGTCATTATATGCTACATTCAGTTTTCTAGTGCTATACATTCTATCGTTCTACCAAATCTGGGCAGTATACAAGGGAGTACATAATGTTCTAAATAAATTTACCTTGACATCAGCTGTACACATATGACATTTCCTGATGAGCATATTTCCCAGCTTATAACTTGCGACACTGTCTATTAATATATAAAGTCATCAGTCATAAAGTGTCCTAAGTACTTGACTTCAGTAGAAATTGACAACGGAGCACCAGTTAAAATAAAATCAGGAAGTACTCCCTGTCACTCTCCCAACACATGCTTTGTTAGCATAAAAAGGGGAGTTCTGCAATTATCTGTTACTAGTGTTAGAGGGAATTTGCCTGAGTACATATATTATCGCCCAGATCCAGCCCTGTACTCCCTGTCACTCTCCCAACACATGTTTAGTTAGCATATACAGGGAAGTTCATATGGAATTTTTCTGACTACATATATAGGGAATTTTTCTGACTACATATATTATCGCCCACATCCAGCCTTGTCCTTCTAGTCACTCTCCCATCACATCTTTAGTTAGCATAAACAGGGGAAGTTCTGCAATTATTTGTTATAGAGAATTTGTCTGACTACATATATTATCGCCCACATCAAGCATTGTCCTCCTCGTCACTCTCCCATCACATGTTTAGTTAGCATATACAGGGAAGTTCAGGAATGATCTGCTGGGGGCCATTTCTCGTGAGTAAAGAACTGGTCCATTTGCAGTCCCTTAAATTTGCATGGTCCGATGAAATATTTATTTTTGAAAACCAAAACATGTATCTTAATTTGATTATATATATCCATCTTAGATGGACAAGTGATTTGGGACAGCATATATAGAATAATCAGTGAATTTACTACCTCGTCCTACTTTGAGAAACCCATCACACAAGGAAGCCATTAATCAATTAGGTCAATATTGTGGCCTCAGTAGCCTTGACCCTCATTCCAAGTACTTAGTCAGGTTCCAGGATGTCCAGTAGTAGTATTGCTGGCACCATAGCCTGGGTTGATATAAAGTTGCATGGAATTTTGTATTAAATAATTGTTACAGATCTGAATGTATATTATTATCCGGGAACAATACATTTGATAATCATTAGGTCAGCCCACATCAGTCAAATATAGAAACAAATCATGGCGCAATGGGGCAATCAGTAGAAAAAAAAGGTATCCAGGCTATATTTTATTTAGGTCATTCCACATCACATGGTCATCGCGAGACGTCAATACGCGTCATAGCGAGAGGACTTTTGGGAAGCTTATCCAAAGTATTTTGAGTTCTTTCAACGCCAATTGCTTCAAAACTAGCCATTTTTCTTCAAAATAACTCCGGACTAATGATTAGTAAGTTATAATGATCAATTTGATATATTTATCTAAAAAATAAAATAGAAATTCAGACGCCATCGGACTATGCAACTTTAAGAGTTGTTTCTCGTTGTATACAAATCACTACATTAAATGTATCATACCGGGCCCACTACACTAAGTAATAACCAACCAGCCATTTTTGTTCGCGGGTAGCTTGATTGGTTGTTGGCATTTTACATCCTGGCAACATCTGGGGTCATATTAGGATGGGTACCGACTTGGGACAGTGTGCATTTGTGGCGACTTTGTGGCGACTTTGCCCAACTGGGAAATCAGGTTGTCAGCACCATGACCCAATATCCCACTCAGTCACATTATCCTGACACTGGGCTAACCAGTCCTTGCTCTATCCTATTAATGCCAACTGCCAAGATAGGAAGTGACAAGTATCAATTTTGTAAGTCATTGGTTTGATATTTTTTAATTCACCACGGAAAAAAAAGTTTATTTAAGAAGAACAATTTGGAAGGTTTATCTTTGTGGATATTTGCGCCAGTCGTTAAACAAAGAATGTACAGTAAAACCTCTCTAAGTCGACCGACCATGGGACCGACTTTAAAAGGTCAATTTACCGAGGTGGTCGGTTTAGGGAGTTTTTTTAAATCGTTACAATGGTATTGTATGGGCGATCATTTGGGCCCCAAATATAGGTTTTACTGCATATGAAGAGTTCAGGTGCAAAACCATGTAAACGCCAATCCAAAAATGGAGATAAACATTGGAATTAAACCTTCATTAAGGTTATGTGCTGTATAACTTGTTATGCTAATATTATTTTGAATGGAGTCTACCTGCATTGCTTGTCTGTTATTAACCTGTATATGTCTTGTGGTGCTATATGAGCACTGGTTAATGAATATTATAGGTGGTGCCCGCGAGCCACCCGATAAGCCAATATATGACTGAGTGATGTTATTGTGTATTGGGCCTATTGGCCCCCCGGGGTGGGGTGTACCTCCTATGTTAACAACGGCTTGCTTGTCTACTGCTCACTGGACTGGGCTCAATGCTCCCAATATGGGGAGATACCGTCTCCAATATTTTTATATTCCTACTGGTTTGGTTATTGCTCCATAACCAGGTGATCAAATGAAAAGAGCAATTAGTGAGCTTTGGTCGTAATGGTTGCATTGCGTTTGATTCGCGGCGGAGGAGGAGTACCCCCCCCCCCCCCCCGACCCCCCCCCCCCCTTCCTCCCCGACCGTTGTCAGTTACATCACCCCCCCCCCCCCCCCCCCCCGCGTCCCGCCCTTTCACCCGGTGTGGCGGTTTCAGCCGTGCGCCAGTTTCAGCCGTGCGCATAGACTCAAACTCAAGGCATTGTCAATGGTCGTGAGCAATCTTCATACAGAAAATACAGAAAAAGTGAAATATCTCTAAAACCACACCACCTATTAACAAATCTCTTTACCAAAAAGATTATATTAAATTTATAAGGTTAGGGTTCTTGATTTCTATTAATTTTGAATAAAACTAATGTTTTGCACTGCGCATACCATCAAACTCAAGCCATTGTCAATGGTGGTGAGCAATCTTCATACAGAAAATCCAGGAAAAGTGAAATATCTCTAAAACCACACCACCTAGAAACAAATCGCTTGGTACACTTATAGAAAACATCTTTACCAAAAACATTATATTAAATTTATAAGGTTAGTGAGTCACGACCATTGACAATGCCTTGAGTTTGAGTCTATGCACACGGCTAAAACTGACAGTGAGCTGAAACCGCCACACCGGGCCCGGAGCTGCCTCCAGCCACTCCGCCTCCAGCTCTCCTCCCGTCAAGCTCTCATGCCTTCCTCTTCGGGGTACCCTCTGCTCCCCCCCCCCCCCGGATTCACACCATGTGCGCTGACTTTCATTGATATCTTCCTCATTTGCATTGACCTTATTACATTGTGCTTTATTCTTTGATTACCCTGTATTATCCTGTATGTTCATCGCACTCTTGAATAAAGTGCTCTTTTCCCACCCCCGCCTCCTCTTCCTCCTTCGTCCCGTATCAAACTTATTTTCAGGTAAAAATCCTTTATTTAAATTCATTTTTTGGCTGGCGCTTTACGAGGTTTTGTGCCTGAATTTTTCATATTTAGTGTGCACTATCATCACAATTTTGTTCTACGAATAAGCGAACAAATAAGCAACACTCATCAGGCTCCTCATGATGGGAAACTGAATGCGGTGGCCGAACCGGTAGAGCGAAGGCTTCCCGTGCGGAAGTTCGGGAGTTCAGTTTCCAATCGAGTCAAACTGATTGATTGGTTGATTGGTGGTTGCTTTACGCCGTTTCGGCAGCATAGGTCATATTCACGGCGAGCGAGTCAGCCTGAAGGGCTGTCACATTAGGGTTTTTTGCGGGAGTGTATGGCGGCGTAGGCACGTTACGTCATATACGTCGGCATACGCTGCCATATGCTGCCATATGCTACGCATACGCTATGCATATGCTACGCATACGCTATGCATATGCTACGCATACGCTACGCATACGCTATGCATACGCTACGCATACGCATACGCTACGCATAGGCCATCATGTGCCGGCCTATGCCGTTGTACGCCGCCATACGCTTTCTCCCGTCTGTCCATCCAAATTTGTTTGTGCATGCTCAAAAAATCTCGACCTATGGGAGCATATGGTTCATATGCTACTCATAGTCATACGCTACTCATACGCCTGTGTACGCTCCTCGTACGCCGGTGTACGCTCCTTGTATGCTAGGGGTGCGCCGGCGTAGGTTACGCATGCACTCAACTTGCGTCACCGGCGTATCTCTAGCGTATGTAGCGTATGCATAACCTACGAGTTACGTATGGGAGCGTACTCCTAGCATATGCACAGCGTATGCACAGCGTATTCCAAGCATATGCCATAGGTCTCGACATCGATCTTGACTCATACGCTACTCATACGCTATGCATACGCTATGCATACGCTGCGCATACGCTACGCATATGCTACGCATATGCTACGCATATGCTACGCATACGCTACACATACGCTACGCATATGCTACGCATATGCTACGCATATGCTACGCTCTTATACGCTCTTCGTACGCTCCTCGTACACTCCTCACAGGTTACGCATACGCTCAAAAACACCCGATAGGTCATCAAAGGTCATGATAGGCCGGCACGCGCAGCTTTTTCCCATTTTCGACGTAGGTTTTCAATACGCTCCCGCCATACGCCGTAATGTGACAGGGCCTTAAGACAAGAAATTTGTCCTGGCTGATTCCGATCACATTCACAACGCTTCAATAGACTACATCACGGTTCCGACTGCGCATGCGCTGAAAACGGCGTTGGGAGCAAAGCAAAGGCATACGGCCATTGAGTTTGCCAATGCGCGCAGTGAAAAACGTTAGTTTTATTCAAAAATAATAGAAATCCAAAACCCTAACCGTATCAATTTAATATAATCTTTTTGTTAAACATATTTCTATATGTGTTCCAAGCGGTTTGTCTCTAGGTGGTGTAGTTTTATCAATATTTTACTTTTTATGTATGGATATTGCTCACTGCCATTGACAATGGATTGAATACTCTAGCTATGGCTCTAACACTAGTCTGAGTGCCTAGATCTTTCTAAATCTAAATGCACATGGCATACAATGTGCTGATTATATTGATGTAAATGCAATGCTGGATAAAAGATCAATATCTTAATTTATTATATATATTTTGTTAGTTGGTATTCTATGTTTCAAACAAGAGCTGAGATGAGCTGAAACTAAGACATTTCATAGCTGCACCCAGTGTATTAGCATGTGCCATGTGCTTTTGGGGGGGTTGTTTTGCTCTGATGCATCCCACAATGCACCGCACCGCTGGAACCGTGATGTAGTCTATAGACTACATCACCATTCCAGCTGCGCGTTGCATTGTGGGATGCGTGGAAGATAAACATACCCCCACGAAGCACATGGCCAATGCTAATACACTGGGTGCAGCTATGAAATGTGTTAGTTTCAACTCATCTCAGCCCTTGTTTGAAGCGTAGAATACCAACTAACAAAATATATATAATAGATTAAGATGTTAATCTTTTATCTAGCATTGCATTTATATCAATATAATCAGCACATCTTATGCCATGTGCATTTAGATTTAGACAAATCTGGGCACTCAGACTAGTGTTAGAGCCATAGCCAGAGTCAGTTTTATTTATTTTATTTATGTTTTTATTTATATCCTATTGTTAGTGACATATGTAGAAATAGAAAATGAGTAGGGTCAATCAGATATTGGTTATATATTTCTTTGAAACAAGTCTTTGTTGACACATTTAAAAATTGAAGTTTTAATATTTAGAACAAGAATTACTTCTGGCTAATCAATGGTGATGTAAACATCAGCCTGTAAAGTGACTGAAATTGTATGTTTCTTAGCTCAAAATGCTTAATTATGGAGAGTTGTGTCTTAAACATATTCATTATATTATTATATTGCATCCTTCCTTCCCTGTCTGTGCCAAATTGTTATGTATTTCTATTAATTTTGAATAAAATGGCAGTTTGCACTATGCGTATCGGCAAACTCAATGGCCATACGCCTTTGCTTTGCTCCCAAAGCCGTTTTCAACGCATGCGCAGTCGGAACTGTGATCTCGTCTATAGCCTATAGGGCTGGCTTTGGCGGGTGTCTCATCACTGCTAGTGTGACTTGTAGGTAACCATGGGTCGGACACAAAAAGAGTACCTTATCACTTGACCTCTAGCCGGTCCAGTGTCACGTGGTACATGTCACGTGTACTCAGTGCTGACGTGGTAGGCTATCCCCCACAGGCACGCATAATGTAAGGACTAAGAGCGTCTGTCGGCGTCACACCGAAATAGTCGCGGCCTAAATATTGTACCCGACACTCATAATGTGTCTCACAGCCCGATGCTTATTTATGGCTGCCATATTTGATTTAAATAAACACTTTGGGTTGATAGTTAAAACATGATTTAGTTTACTTTGGAGTTTATTTTATTTTTTGAAGTGTACTACTGTTACTAGTGTTAGCTTCGTAGAAATTTGAGGTGAAAATGTGCAAAATCAATGTTGGTGTACATGTTGGTCATTATATTAAGCTTCAGCAGCGACAGGTTCTATTGCATTGACTTAAACTAAGATTCCTTGTACGCGGTATGCGGCATGTGAATGCGAATGTGAATAAAAATCGAAAAAGCATGTAAATGAATAGTGGTGCTTCCATACGTCAGCATTTTCGAATGCGAATGCGGCAAATGGATCGACCCATGGACTGATCAGTGCGGCATGCGAATGCGAATACTGCTGCATTTGCCATAGAAACCAATACTGTTCCTTCACAAATTTGGGGGAAAAACCCCAACAAATGTTGGGGGGTTGGCATATATCTACGCCACATATACGACATTCACATGCCGCATGCCACGTATAAGGAATCTTAGCTTTAGTGGTCCTTCCATGAAGCAATACATATTTAATGAGCGTACAAGCATCTAAAGGCCCTGTCACACTACGACATGACGACGTCAGCGTAGGCACAACGTGAAAATAATTATATTACGTCGAAGTTATCGGCGTAATATGCAAATTCGGGACGTGAATGCCGCGTAGTTGACGAGAGCGTAACGTCGGTAAAGCGTAGTGATCGCATCATTTAACGAGAGAGGACAACGTAATGATGCTCACGGAACGTTATGAACGTTATTCCATCGCCAGAACTACATTGCTTTACATTACCTTACATTACTTACATCATTAAACATTGGCAAAACGCTGAATGTACATTCTCCTGACGTTCTCCTGACGTTCTCCTGACGTTCTCCTGACGTTCCCATTACGCCGCATGGACGTTTCCACCGGCTTTAATGTGGGTCAACGAGTGGAACGTAGTGGAATGTAGTGAGGAACGTTTGACTAACGTCCGTTTAACGTCATTGACATTCGCCGAACGTGTACAGAATGTACGGCGAACGTAAACCCTTACGTTCGCGTCACGTCGAAAGTTTTGAACAGGTTCAAAACCTTGACGCGCGCTGATGTAACACAACGTAGCGTGACATATCTCGACGTCAGTCTAACGTCATTCTGACGTCATCATAACGTAACCAAATGTATGGCAATGTAATGATGAAAAGTGATCACGTCAGGCTCACGTTGGCTCATTACGTCGTAGTGTGACAGGGGTATAAGTTGGGTTTGTAGGATTAAATCTAGGTAAAGGCCCTGTCACACTATGCTGTATTGCATCAGCGTATGCCGATGTATGTGATTTTGCGCCAACATATTGGTCTCAATGTACGCTGGTGTACGCTGGTGTACGCTGGTATACGCTAGTGTATGCTGGTGTACGCTGGTGTACGCTGGTGTACGCTGGTGTACGCTGGTGTACGCTGGTGTACGCTGGTGTATGCTGGTGTATGCTCATGTGTGCTGGTGTACGCTGGTGTACACTGATGTGTGCTGGTGTATGCTGGTGTACGCTGAGACAAGTTATGGGTACGTTATGGGTACGTTTGGCATATGTTGTATTCGTTAAATCCCACTGGTGTACACTGAGATAAGTTATGGGTAAGTTTGGCATAAGTCATATTTTTTAGCATGTTCAAAATTCCACTGTATGACAGCATATGTCGGCATACGCTGATGCAATACGGCATAGTGTGACAGGGCCTTCAGTGTTTTGATTTAGAAAATTTGATGCTGTCATCAACATTTTTAGCTTCATGCATTGGCATTCTCTTCGTCAATATATATATATATGTACATATATAAGTACTACATATATATATTTAAGTACTATATATAAGTACTAAATACTATATATATACATTAAAACCTTTCTAAATCGACCAACATTGGGACCGACTTTAAGTGGTCCATTTAGGGAGGTCGTCGGTTTACGGAATAAGAATATGCTTACAATGGTATTGTTGGGACCCAAATAAAGCGATCGATATAGGGGAGTCGTCGATCTGTGGAGGTGGTCGGCTAGGGAGGTTTTACTGTATATACTTATATATATATATATATATATATATATATATATATTCATACATTATACATATATATTCATACATTTGTTTGTTGTGGTTTTATATCCCAGCAAGATCTAAGGTCATATGGGGATAGGTACAGACGGGCACATTAATGGGACATTATTCTAGTGCTCCACCGAGAGACCGTCGGACGCAGGAGCCGAATCGGTAGAGCGCAGGCTTCCCGGGCGGAAGGTCGGGAGTTCAATTCTGGGTCGAGTCATACCAGTGACTTACAAAATTGATACTTGCCACTTCCTAGCTTGACACTCGGCATTATTAGGATAGGGCAAGGACTGGCTGGCTCATTGTCAGGATAATGTGACTGAGAGGGATATCAGGTCATGGTGCTGGCGGCCTGGTCTCTCAGTGGGGCAGCACTATAAAGTTGCCATGAGTGCGCACTGTCACAAGTCGGTACCCATCCTGATATGACCTTAGATGTTGCCAGGATGTAAAACTCCAGCAACCAACCATTTAACTTCAGGCCATTTTAAAATATCATTTAGTATCAATCCACGCGTCTACCTAAACATAGGTAGAATCGTGTTTTTTGCCAACAGTGTGCTGTCAAGTGCACAAGAAACAATTGCTGATGCTTCGATTTGTCTCGGCCTGGGATCGAACCCACGACCTCACGCGCGGGATGCGGACGCAGTTCCGATAAGCCACCTCATGTGGTGCCTCTACTGTGTGAACACTTTAAAGAACACAGCAAAATTAAAGTGGAAATGACGGTCTATAAAGCCGTGTTCACATGGGCAATGTAAATCAATTCGTAGAAATCGACTTGCCTAGTTCGACGCACATTTCGCGTGTGAACGGGTGGCTGAGTCGGATTAGGGCTGAATCGATTCCTGTTATCCAGATACTGGAAACCACTTGTGGAGGTCGATTACGTGAGTCGATTTCTGTGAGTCGATTTATTTTGCCCGTGTGGACGCACTGAGGCGGATTAAGGAGGTCACACTTTCCGGTCGATCAAAAGCGCATATTCTATAATTTGGTCTTTGAAACTGCTAGCTGGGCACAGATATTTTTTTCGTGACTTATTTTAAGGTTTTCACTGCCCAGCAGAAGTTTTGACCGTTCCAAACCAATACGATTCAGTCCATACATATCTAGGTCGAACCCACACTCTCTTGTGGTGACGTCGATGAACCCAAACTGGCACTGGTTGGTATGGACTTGCTCATGCGCAGATTTCGATTTCTGGCCCAAGTACTGCCCGTGTGAATGGGCTGCTAATTCGACTCCTAGTATTCGCCTTGGCTGAATCGCTTTACTTTTGCCCCGTGTGAACACGGCTTAATATTCAGAAGACGCCAATAAATGACCATCGTTGCATTTTCTTTCTTTTTCTAAAGAATTCTTTTTTTAACCAAAAAAAAACAACCCGCTGTTATGCATTTATTCCCTAAGCTATCGTCTGAAGTGAACACATTCCAGAATTAATTAAAACTGCATCGTCCCCAGGTTGGAGAGCTTCCCTCGTTCGGATTATGCTGGTCATTTTAAGTCTGCTTCAATTTCCAAGGTCGAATTATATATCGGATAATGTAGTGAAATGACATAAATGACAAAGGAACACTGAGTTTGGGCTCGTTTTACTAATGGAACATCAACTTTTCTCAACTAAAAAAAACCCACTTGAAATCGATTTGATCCGACACATCCAACTTTTAGATGTCAGTGCACTCATTAAGCATTTGTTGCAGCATATCAGGGAATACTGAGTTAATTCCCTAGAGCTGGACGTAGCTCAGGCGGTAGAGTGTCCACCTGTGATGGTGTAGGTCATCCAATCAATCCTGCTCAGTGGACACATTTGCAGTTTTGGCTATTTTCCGTTCCAACCACTGATCCACAACTGGTTCATCAAAAGCTGTGGTATGTGATGTCCTGTCTTTGGGAACGTGCATATAAAAGACCCCTTGCTGCTTATCGAAAAGAGTAGCCTATGTGGTGGAATGACAATGTTTTACGTCCAATAGCTGATTGTAAAAATCAATGTGCTCTAGAGGCGTCGTTAAATAAAACCAAAAAAAACATCAACAAAACACACACAAACAAGAGTTAATTCCATAGAACCTGTCCCTGCTGAAGCCCATGGTGTCCAATATTTCAGTGTTCATGTCAAATTTAATTTGACATGTTTTTACTTTAGATGTCGCTAAAGTTAATACTGTAGTAGTCTGCACTGAACTCTCAGGCAAGTAACCACATAGACAGGTAGGCGTGGGTAGTGTGGTGATATCAGGTAGCCTAGGTGGTGTAATGGTTAGCACACTGGCCCAGAATGCATAGAGATGTGGGTTCAAGTCCCGCTCTAGGCGCAGTATTTCCCATTTTCATCACCCCCATGACACTATTTGCCGTAACCATGATTCTGTACAAGCTACGCATTGTATGGTTGTTGAACCTAACCTGTGTATGTATGTGTTAGTGCATTGGCTGTATGTATGTAATTGTAAGCATTAAAAGACTTACAATTCCAGGGGGACGAGTGTAGTGGTCTGCACTGACCTCTCAGGCAAGTAACCACATAGACAGGTAGGCATGGGTAGTGTGGTGATATCATGAAGCCTAGGTGGTGTAATGGTTAGCACACTGGCCCGGAATGCATAGAGATGTGGGTTCAAGTCCTGCTCTAGGTGCAATATTTCCCATTTTCATCACCCCCACAACAATACTTTAAAATACAAGTTACATTGAACGAAAGTAAAATAGATTATCATTATCAACATGATGTATTTATCTGTATTTCGAAGAAGAAGAAAAAGTTAATTAAAATCGTCAGATTGTATGACCTATTGAAGCATGGTATACCTCTAACGTGGCAACAAGGGCCATACCTAGGGTGAAAGGGTAGTTGCATTATCAGTAGATACCCGGTAATGTCCCCTACCTGTATCAGTAGATACCACGTGATGTCCTCTACCTGTATCAGTAGATACCATGTGAAGTCCCCTCCCTGTATCAGTAGATACCCTGTGATGTCCCGACCTGTATCAATAGATACACCGTGATGTCCCCTATCTATGTCAATAGATACCATGTGATGTCCCCTACCTGTATCAGTAGATACCCTGTGGTGTCCCTGACCGGTATCAGTAGATACCCGGTGATGTCCCTGACCTGTATCAGTAGATACCCGGTGATGTCCTCTACCTGTATCAGTAGATACCATGTGATGTCCTCTACCTGTATCAGTAGATACCCGGTGATGTCCCCCACCTGTACCAGTAGATACCCCATGATGTCCCCTACCTGTATCAGTAGATACCCTGTGATCTCCTGACCTGTATCAATAGATACCCCATGATGTCCCCTATCTAAGTCAATAGATACCATGTGATGTCCCCTATCTATCTATGGCAGTGGATAGCCTGTGATGTCCCCGACCTGTATCAGTAGATACCCGGTGATGTCACTGACCTGTATCAGTAGATACCCGGTGATACCCCAACCTGTATCAGTAGATACCCTGTGATGTCCCCGAGCTGTATCAGTAGATACCCGGTGATGCCCCGACCTGTATCAGTAGATACCCCGTGATGTCCCTGAGCTGTATCAGTAGATACCCGGTGATGTCCCCGACCTGTATCATTAGATACCCGGTGATGTCCTCTACCTGTATCAGTAGATACCCGGTGATGTCCCCTACCTGTATCAGTAGATACCCGGTGATGTCCCCTACCTGTATCAGTAGATACCCAGTGATGTCCCCGACCTATAGCAGTAGATACCCCGTGATGTCCCCTAGCTGTATCAGTAGATACCCCATGATGTCCCCAACCTGTATCAGTAGATACCCCATGATGTCCTGTACCTGTATCAGTTGATACCCGGTGATGTCCCCTACCTGTATCAGTAGATACCATGTGATCTCCTCTACCTGTATCAGTAGACACCCAGTGATGTCCTCTACCTGTATCAGTAGATACCCGGTGATGTCCCCTACCTGTATCAGTAGATACCCGGTGATGTCCCCTACCTGTATCAGTAGATACCGAGTGATGTCCCTGACCTATATCAGTAGATACCCCGTGATGTCCCCTACCTGTATCAGTAGACACCCAGTGATGTCCTCTACCTGTATCAGTAGATACCCGGTGATGTCCCCTACCTGTATCAGTAGATACCCGGTGATGTCCCCTACCTGTATCAGTAGATACCGAGTGATGTCCCTGACCTATATCAGTAGATACCCCGTGATGTCCCCTACCTGTATCAGTAGATACCCAGTGATGTCCCCGACCTGTATCAGTAGATACCCCGTGATGTCCCCTACCTGTATCAGTAGATACCCTGTGATGTGCCTGACCTGTATCAGTAGATACCCTGTGATGTCCCCTACCTGTATCAGTGCATACCCGGTGATGTCCCCGACCGGTATCAGTAGATACCTCATGATGTCCCCGACCTGTATCACAAGATACCATGTGATGTCCCCTACCTGTATCAGTAGATACCCCGTGATGTCCCCGACCTGTATCAGTAGATACCCTGTGATGTCCCGGACATGTATCACTAGATACCCAGTGATGTCCTCTACCTGTATCAGTAGATACCACGTGATGTCCCCTACCTGTATCAGTAGATACCTGGTAATGTCCCCTACCTGTATCAGTAGATACCCGTACAGAAGTGGCATACAACATGCGGTCATGGCACTGGTAGCCTGGTCTCCAAGTGGAGCAGTACTATAAATGTCATCAAAAGTGCGCACTGTCAGAAGTCGATACCTCTCCTGATATGACCTTAGATGTTGCCAGGACGTCAAACTCCAACAACCAACCGACCACCTTCAGAGTGGAAACGCTGTATTCAGGAATGTGGGTCCGAGTTTCCACGAAATGTACAATCGGAATTATTCAGAACCACGTCAGCAGACGAATTGTGCAACTCAAAAAGCGGATTCCAGAAATACCATTATAATCATATTCTAACTCCCTAAACCGACCACCTTCCTAAATGGACAATTTAAGTCGGTCCCACGGTCGGTAGATTTAGAGAGGTTTCACTGTATATATGTACATAGAACCCGTTAGTTTTGTCTCCCGCGGGAGTTTGTTTGTTTGTCTGTTTGTTGTTGTTTTACGTCCCAGCAACATCTAAGGTCATATCAGGACGGGGCCCGCGGGAGTAGAACCCATGACTTCCTCACTCCGGAAGTGGGCATTGCATCTTAAGGCCATCGGGGAGAGTGTCTCACGACTAAGGCGGTATATACCTATTTCAATGTTTACTAACACCGTGTATGCGCACGTAGCTTGGCTGCAGAATGAAGGCACACTGCCATTGAGTTTGCCAATACGCACAGTGCAACACGTCGGTTTTATTCTAAATTAATAGAAATGCAGAAGCCTAACATTATAGATTTAATATAATCTGTTCGTTGAATATGTTTTCTATATGTGTTCCAAGCAGTTTGTTTCTAGGTGTTGTGGTTTTAGAGATATTTCACGTTATTTCACTTTTTCTATATGAAGATTGCTCATGGCCATTGACAATGCATTGACTCATTGAGTTTGCCGATACGCGCAGTTCAAAATGTAAATTTTATTCAAAATTGATAGAAATGCAGGACGCGTACCTTATAAATTTAATGTAATCTGTTTGTTGAATATGTTTACTATATGTGTTTCAAGCGGTTTGTTTTTAGGTGGTGTCGTTTTAGAGATATTTCACTTTTTCTGTATGAAGATTGCTCATGGCCATTGACAATGGATTGAGTTTGCTGATATGCACAGTGCAAAACGTCAATTTTATTCAAAATTAAGAGAAATGCAGAACCCTAACCTTATAAATTTAATAGGTTTATGTTTAAGTGGTGTGGTTTTAGAGATATTTCACTTTTTCTGTATGAAGATTGCTCACAGCCATTGACAATGCATTGAGTTTGCCGATACGCGCAGTGCAAAACGTCAATTTTATTCAAAATTAATAGAAATCCAGAACCCTAACCGTATAAATTTAATATAATCTGGTCATTGCATATGTTTTCTATATGTGTGCCAAGCGGTTTGTTTCTATGTGGTGTGGTTTTAGAGATATTTCACGTTTTCTGTATGAAGATTGCTCATAACCATTGAGTTTGCTGTGTGACCCTGTGTTGTCCTGCAGCCAAGCTGCGCGCGCAATGACCTAATTCCCTCTGCTGACGTCACATGAATTACACCTATAAAGACGACCAATAAGGTCGGTATTTGACCGGAATGTGACGGTCACATGACCGTCACGTGACCATCATGTCATTTATGGGAATGGGTGCAATCAGTATGCGCAGAGGCATGCGCATTAACTAGTTAATGTCGAGCATACACCAACCGACATTCTCACAGTATCAAACATATGGGCTTAAGCTAAGTTTCCATATGCACAGGCATGCGGGAAATCGGGAGTTCGGTTCCCGGTCGAGTCAAACCAACGACTTACAAAATTGATACTTGTTGCTTCCTAGACTGGTACTCGGCATTAATAGGATAGGGCAAAGACTGGTTAGCTCAGTGTCAGGATAATGTGACTGAGTGGGATATTGGATCATGGTGCCAGGCATCTGATTTCCAAATGGGGCAGCACTATGAAGTCACCATGAAGTCACCATGCACTGTCACAAGTCGGTGCCCATCCTGATATTGCCTTAGATGTTGCCAGGATGTAAAACCCCAACAACCAACCATATGTACAGCATGCGGTGTGTGGATGCGGAAAAGAAGGAATTGAATGTAGACGCATTAGTATCATTCCATATGGAAGGAAGCAGCTGCGATTTTTCATATGGATGCACATGCGATAAATTGAATCTGTCCATGTAGCCATCAGTGTCGCATTCAAAGACAAAATCACATGCTACATACCGCTTCCATATATATGGAATTTTACCTTTATGGTTTTAAATACAGTACACCTGCCAGTAAGTCTATCTTAGCATTAAAGCTGCTTAATCCGATGAAAGCATAATACAGTATAACCCCGTTAAACCAAACTTGAAGGGACCCTAGAAATTTGTTTGGATTAACCAATCATTGGTTGAACCGCGCTTTGGCTTTGACTTTGACTTTGACTTTTAGTAAGTGTGTATTGCACATGTAATATACAATGCATTTGGACACTTTGATTATTGTTTTTGATGTATATACAGTATAACCTCATTAAACCAAGGTTGGTTAATCCAAACGATCGGTTAATCCAAACTTCTTTTTGGTGGCCTGGCAAAATACGACCATTTATCATATAAAAAGGTTGGTGGGGTCTCAGATGATCTAATAACTACATGAAACTTTGAGTTAACCGTACTCGAAGTGGCATGAGGTCCGACAATTTTGTTTGGATTAACCGATAATTTGGATTAACCGACTTTGGTTTAACCAACATTTTTATATGATAAATGGTAGTATTTTGCCGGGCCACCAAACTAAGTTTGGATTAACCGATAGTTTGGTTCAACCGAGCTTGGTTTAACGGGGTTATAATGCATTTTCAAAAACTAAAACATTTGATCTAGTTGATAGTATATATCAAGCTTAGTCTCTGATGCACTAATTAATCATTTTGTTGAGATTTTGCTCCATAGAAAGGTCAAAAGTCACTGACGACAACATGACCTACTTTCCCCAGCGATGTTATTTAGCATTATTTATATTTTAGTGATGATATAACTTGCTTTCAATACTGAACATTTAGTAGTTTGTGGCTTATTTTCTTTTATGGTTTGTTAGTAATTTGCAAGTATATTTATCTCAGAGCTTATCTAATGGCCCTGTCACATTATGTAGCAGTCACACTATGACGACAAGCAGCGGCGACAGCCCTGCGACAGCGACTTCCGGTCTGTTGTCGATTGTCGCCGATTGTCACGCAGCTGTCGTGCAGCTGTCGCCACGGCACCTACGCGACACCTCCAGTTTCTCCACTCTTTCTCGACTGTCGCCGGGTTGTCGTGGGGATTTTGGACATGTTGAAAAACTTCTACGACAGCCGATGACAGCTGAGGTTACGGCACTGTCGCGGCACTGTCGCGGCACTGTCGCGGCACTGTCGCGGCACTGTCGCGGCACTGTCGTGGCACTGTCGTCTTGTCGTTAAGCTGTAGTTGCTTCTCTCTCCATGTATGTGTCTCTGTGTGTCTCTGTGTCTGTGTCTATGTGTGTGTCTGTGTCTATGTGTGTCTATGTGTGTCTATCTGTGTCTATGTGTGTCTGTGTGTGTGTGTCTGTGTCTCTGTGTGTGCCTGTGTGTCTGTGTGTATGTCTGTGTGTGTCTGTGTCTCTGTGTCTATGTGTGTGTCTGTGTCTATGTGTGTGTCTGTGTGTGTGTGTATATGTGTGTCTATGTGTGTGTCTGTGTGTGTGTGTCTGTGTCTGTGTGTGTGTGTCTGTGTGTGTCTGTGTCTCTGTGTGTGCCTCACTCTCACTCTCAGTCTGACTCTGACTCTGACTCTGACTCTCAGTCTGACTCTGACTCTGACTCTCACTCTGACTCTCAGTCTGACTCTGACTCAGACTCTCAGTCTGACTCTGACTCTCAGTCTGACTCTCACTCTCACTCTCAGTCTGACTCTCACTCTGACTCTGACTCTGACTCTCAGTCTGACTCTCACTCTCACTCTGACTCTCACTCTCAGAGACACAGAGACACACAGAAACACAGAGACACACACAGAGACACACACCGAGACACACACACAGACACACAGAAACAGAGTGAGAGTCAGACTGAGAGTGAGAGTGAGAGTCAGACTGAGAGTGAGAGCGAGAGTCAGAGTCAGACTGAGAGTGAGAGTGAGGCACACACAGAGACACAGACACACACACAGACACATACACACACAGACACACACAGACACAGACACACACACAGACACACACACACAGACACACACATAGACACACATAGACACTCTCAGTCTCAGTCTGACTCTCACTCTCACTCTCAGTCTGACTCTCACTCTCACTCACAGAGACACACACAGAGACACACACACAGAAACACAGAGACGCACACACAGAGACACACACACACGCACACACAGAGACACAGACACACAGAGACACAGACACACACAGAGACACAGACACACACACAGACAAAGAGACACACACATAGACACACATAGACACAGACACACAGAGACACACACATAGACACACATAGACACACATAGACACATACACACACATAGAGACACACACAGAGACACAGTCACACACACAAACACAGACACTGTCGTCCCGTTTGTCGTCCGTTTGTCGTCCGGATGTCATCCGATTGTCGTCCAACTTAGCCCGAATTTGCATCTGTCGTCGTGATTTCACAAAATCCCAGTCGCCGGGCTGTCGTCATCCCCTTGTCGTCGTAGTGTGACTGCTACATTACAACACATCTCACAAGCGCGTGGCCAACACGTAAAATCACTTTTTTACCTTGAGATACATCAAATTTGTTGGTGCAGGGGGCAAAGTTGGACGTATACATACTGTATACATAGCGAATGACCAACGTATGACCAATGTATGGCCAACGTGCCTCCTGGCGAAAAACGGTCAAATTACGCTCACGGTACGTTCGCAGAATGCCGGTGAACATTATATACGTTATTCGATCACCAGAACTACGCCTCATATGTTACATACTTCAAGACATGGTGGAGAAACGCAAAACGTACGTTAAACCTACGTTAGACTACATTATCCATACATTATCCATACATTGTCAGTACCCGGACTACGTTTCCACTGCCTTTACCATAGTGCAGTGTAGTGAACAATGTTAGTCTAACGTACGTCTAACCTACTTCGATGTACGCCTAATGTATACATAGCATACAGCCGATGTAACACCCATGTGTTGTCATACGCCAACAGTTTTTTGCATGCACAAAACTTTCGTGACCCCCTAACGAGTGACGCTGTATATCGATGTACACATAATGAATGCATAACGGATTATGACGTATCCTGACATAGCAGCCAAAAATCACATACGTCGGCGTACGTTTGCACGATGCATCGTAATGTGACAGCACCATAAGTGTGACAGCTTCCTGGTCAACAATTACCATTATTGATAGGTAATATGTCAATACACCGAAACCCTCTAATGGCTATGTTCTCCATTGGTTCCTGGGGCAGTTCGTTTTTGATATTTCTGGTTGTGCTCGGTTGTTCATTCCAGATGTGTGCTGCCACAGATATGACACTTCTGTCATAACTAGCCGCAGTAGATCTGTTACGGGTTATTATCAGCGCTTGGCTTGAAGTGGTGTGCACACAGAAATGATTTTGCATGCCTTCACTTTGAATATTTTGAATCGGTGCGCACCCTGATGCGACCATAGATGTTGCTAGGATGTCAAACCTGTTAAGATCAGAACTTGGACGATGATTTCAACCGAATAAAAATATTAAGCAATGTCCATTAGACTTCCATAGGCTCAGATGATCTTAGATTGATCTTAGCTAATCCTTATTTAAATCGGTTGGTTGGTTATTAGAGTTCACATCCTGGCAACATTTAAGGTAATATCAGGACGGGTACCGACTTGTGACAGTGCGTACTCATGGCGACTTTATAGTGCTGCCCCACTGGGAAACCAGGCCCCCCCCGTATCATGACCCGATATCCTACTCAGTCACATTATCCTGACACTGAGCCAACAAGTCCTTGCGCTATCCTTATAATGCCGAGCGCCTGGCTAGGAAGCAATAAGTATCAATTTTTACGTCATTGATTTGACTCGATCAGAGTTCGAACCCATGGGTTGGAATCCCATGATCTACCAAAACTGGAGAAGGACGCTCAACTCATTTGGCCATCCCGTCTGGTCCCTTATGTCATCCCGTCTGGTCCCTTAACAAGCTAAATATGGCGGTAGCCAAAATGCCTGCTTCTTATGCAGCTTAAAACTTGATTTTGTTTTTAAAGTGACATGGAAGGAACTTTAGAACTGTTGCATTAATTGATTAATCAGATGAAATTTCATCTGCGGGCTTCCTCTTTTGACACAGCTCCTTGCCCTATCCTATTTATTATTACAGCGCGCCAAGCTACATAGCGACAGGTATCAATTTTTCTAGTCATTAGTTTGACGCAGTCCGGGATTTAAGAAATTCAAATCGCACAACCTACAACATGGGAATCACAAACTCAACTCATTTAGCCATTCAATATCAATATTTTATAAGCTCTCTTAATTTTAACCCTTAAGACATTATATATATTACATATATATATATTTTTGTAATTGTATTTGAGCAAATCGGTATGGAGATTGAGGCCATGCAGACTTTAAAATTATATTTTCTTAAATTATATCTGACGGCACGGAAATTTAGGCCAGGTTGAAAGCGAATCTGAATTTTTTTAATTTATATATTTTGTAAGGAATGATTATTTCTTCAGCGAATACGAAAGTACCTCTGCAAATTGAAAAGACTCTTTCATCTGACTGTATGGCTCACCTCCGGCCCCTCTTCCCCTCCTTCCCCCCTATTCCCTCCACCCCCTCCCCCCATACACACACTCTCCACCTTCCTCCCTAACTGTCTTCCTGCTTTTGACAGTTTTCAACAAATTACTGGTTATCCTGTTACCACCTGTCATGTCCTGGTAGCAGAAAAAGGGTTGACAGCTTCTGCCAGCTACTTATCAACCAAACTATCATTAATTGCCCCCCCCCCCCCACACACACACACGACCCGACCCACCCATCCGACAAATTCCACCCACCCATCCACCCTGATGAATGCACAACTATGATGGTTGGTTATTGGAGTTTCACATCCTGGCAACATCTAAGGTCATATCAGGATGGGTACCGACTTGTGACAGTGCGCACTAATGGCAACTTTTATAGTGCTGCCCCAATAGGAAATCAGGCCACCAGCACCATGACCTGATATCCCATTCCGTCACATTATCCTGACACTGAGCCAACCAGTCCTTGCCCTATCCTATTAATGCCGAGCGCCAATCTAGGAAGTGTCAAGTATCAATTTTGTAAGTCATTGCTATGACTCGACCCAGAATCAAACTCGCCATCTCCCGCACGGGAGGCCAGCGCTCTACCGATTCGGCCATCGCGTCCGGTCTGACATGCAATAGTACCTACCTTCAAAAGGACAACTGTGTATTCAGACCAGTGTTGTCATGATATAGCAGGTGTCCTATGATCAGAAGGACAGTCAAGTGAGACAAAGACAGTTTGTAAAACGTAAAGCTTGTTTTATTTAACGACGCCTCGAGAGTACATTGATTTTTATCATCGTTTATCGGACGTCAAACCTATGGTCATTCTGACATATTTTTTTTGAGGAAACGCACTGCTGCCACATAGGATACTCTTTCCGATAAGCAACAATGGGTCTTTTATATGTACTTTTCCACAGACAGTACTATGCCACAGACAGGACATCACATACCACAGCCTTTGATGAACCAGTTGGGAACGGAAAATAGCACAAACTGCAAATGGGTCCATTGAGCAGGATCGCTAGGATGACCTACACCTTCACAGGTGGACACTCTGCTGCCTGAGCTACGTCCCGCTCCCAAAGAGATAGGTTGTACACTGAAAATGTGTACGCTATTATAGTATTAGCAGACACAACCACAGGGGTCGCTGAAGACAGGAGCCTACTTCTGTACGTACCATTCATTCGGTGGAGCGCAAGCTACCCGTGTGGGATGTTGGGAGTTCATATCCCAGCAGAGTCAAACCAATGACTTATAAAATTGATACTTGTCGCTACCTAGCCTGGTGCTTGGCATTGATAGTACAATATCAGGATGATATGACTGTGTGGGATATCGGGGTCATGTTGCTGGTGGCCTGGTCTCCAAGTGGGGCAGCACTATAAAGTCGCTATGACTGTGCACTGTAAGAAGTCGGTTCCCAATTGTGATAGGACCGTAGATTTTGCTAGGATGTAAAACAACAAACAACAACTTAGAGAGCTTACTGGATTTCCATGCAGGAGGCGTGGGTTCAAACCCTAACCGAGTCAAACCAGTGCCTTTCAAAAGTTATGCCTCTCATTATCTAGTCTAGCACTCGGCAGTAATAGGATAGGGACAAGGACTGGTTAGCTCAGTGTCAGGATAGTGTGACTTTGTAGGATATCAGATCATGATGCCGGTGGCCTGGTCTCCCAATGGGGCAGCACTATACACTCGCCATGAGTGTACAGTGTCACAAGTCGGTACCCGTTCTGATATTACCTTAGATGTTGCTAGGGCGTAAAACAACAAACAACAACTTAGAGTGCTGGCTGATGTTCCATGCATGAGTACACACTGTCACAATGCGCCATGAGTACACACTGTCACAATGCACCATGAGTACACACTGTTACAATGCGCCATGAGTACACACTGTCACAATGTGCCATGAGTACACACTGTTACAATGCGCCATGAGTACACACTGTCACAATGCACCAAGAGTACACACTGTCACAAGGCCCCATGAGTACACACTGTCACAATGCGCCATGAGTACACACTGTCACAATGCGCCATGAGTACACACTGTCACAATGCACCATGAGTACACACTGTTACAATGCGCCATGAGTACACACTGTCACAATGTGCCATGAGTACACACTGTTACAATGCGCCATGAGTACACACTGTCACAATACACCATGAGTACACACTGTCACAATGTGCCATGAGTACACACTGTCACAATGCGCCATGAGTACACACTGTCACAATGCACCAAGAGTACACACTGTCACAAGGCCCCATGAGTACCCACTGTCATAATGCGCCATGAGTACACACTGTCACAATACGCCACGAGTACACACTGTCACAACTATCCTAGGCATCCATCGTGTTGGCAGAATAAAACCCAAACAAACTATCCTCACTGTCGGTGAGTATCTGCCAGGCATTAGGCTTCAAGTTCAAAGCAGTCGGGAGGTTGTCACCAAGAGGTCGGGCGATGTCCCGTCCTGGTGTTGCATATTTTATGACCGTCTTCATCCTAAGCCAACGGTTTCAACTCCTACAGCATTTTTGTTGTTGGTACTATGATGTATGAGGTTATAGTTGCAGTCTGATGATTTTTGAGTCTGTGCCCTAAATATATTTGTCAGATAAGTATATGTTCAGGTTGATGTTTATAATTTACCTTACTTTAGTTTGGAGTAAGAGATGGATCACTTTGGATATATCTGAAGTAAATGGTTGCAAAATTCAATTTTGGAGTCACCGTCAAAATGGCGGCCACCGTAGGCTTCAAGATTAACAGGTTATTTGTAATTGATTTACGATTCCCTTCTGTGCAACAACAAACATGTAATAAGTGATTTAATATCTAACTTGGGTATGTAGGATAAAATCTAGGTCAGTGTTTTGGGTTTTTTCCAATTTGATGGGGTTTTTTTGGGGTTTTTTTTCTTGAAGATTTATACTTCTTATTATGGATAAGTCAAAATAGACTTGTTTTCATCCTTAGACAGTTTGTCGATAGAAAGCCCGAGCTTACACTTTTACCGACCCATGCATGCACAAAACTTTCAATGTACGTTAGACAGACGTTGTTTGTTGTTCTTTTACGTCCTAGCAACATATAAGGTCATATCAGGATGGGTACCGAATTGTGACAATACGCACTAATGCGACCTTATAGTGCTGTCCCATAGGGAGACCAGGCTGCCAGCACCATGACCTGATATCCCACTCAGTCACATTATCCTGACACTGAGCCAACCAGTCCTTCCTCTATCCTAATAATGCCGAGCGCCTGGCTAGGAAGCAACAAGTGAAGAGTTCAGGGGCAAAACCACGTAAACCTCAATCTGAAAATGGTGTTTAAATAACAGATTTTTACCTGAAAATAATTGTAATTCTCACTAATTCCACTTTTCATATTATCATATGGTTATGGAGCAATCGACAAAAAAAAGTAGAAATATAAACAAAATTAACTTTTTATAAGTTCGATTCCAATGTTTATCTCCATTTTTGGATTGGCATTTATGTGGTTTTGCGCCTGAACTCTTCAAGTATCAATTTTTAAGTCATTGCTTTGACTCGACCAGGGTTCGTACCCATGATCCCACTGTCTACCAACACGGGAGACGGATGCTCTAACTCATTTGGCCATCCCGTCTGGTCTTGTTAATTTGATGATTTCATCAGACCGGGCAGCTTTAATTTTGCACATCAAGTTCTTATACCCAGATACTTGTCGCTTCCTACCATCCTAGCCAGGCGCTCGGCAATAATAGGACAGGGCAAGGACTGACTGGCTCAGTGTCAGGATAATGTGACAGAGTGGGATATCAGATATCAGATATCAGATATCAGGTCACGGTGCTGGCAGCCTGGTCTCCCAGTGTTGCAGCACTATAAAGTCGCCATGAGTGCGCACTGTCACAAGTCGATACCCATCCTGATGTGACCTTAAATGTTGCCAGGATGTAAATCTCCAAAAACCGACTATAATTGTAGCCCCAAGTCGGGTAATACTGATTGGTTGGTTGTTGGAGTTTTATGACCTGGCAACATCTAAGGTTGGGTACCGACTTGCAACAGCACACACTCATTTTGACTTTATAGTGCTGCCCCACTGGGAGACCAGGCCGCCAGCACCATGACCTCATATCCCACTCAGTCACATTACCCTGACACTGAGCCAACCAGTCCTTGCCCTATCCTAATAATGCCGAGCACCTGGCTAGGAAGCGACAAGTTTTGATTTTTAAGTCATTAGTTTGACTCGACCAGGGTTAGAATCCTACGATCTACCAAAACCGAGAGATGGACGCTCAACCCATTCGGCCATCACGTCTGGTCAAGTGTAATACTAAGGTTTTACCAGAAGCACCATGCAAGGAAAGAGACAAGCTTTGTACCTACCCTCATTCTGCTGCTGCGTGCTGGCATATGTTATGATGAGGCAGAGAAGGGCAACCTTTGCAGCAACGTCCATTTTGATGACAAGTCTTGCCATCCGAAGCAGCCTTTTGTTCCAGTTCTTTTTTACTGCTGTGGCCTCATCAGGCAATTCACATCAGTCAGTCTGTGCGTGTCTTGTCTTATTGTGCTTCTGCGATGTAGTGGAGGTGGGATGTGGGGGGTGTGGGGGGGTGAGAGGTGGGTAGTGAGGGGGGGGGAGAATTGGGAATCCAGCCCACATACAATGCCTACATCGATGCACTGATATGTATTCTGTTTCGTGTTCGTGGATGTAGACAAACGGTGGAAGTGTTGTTGGCTTTGTGTCCTGGGTCCCTGTTGTCGTTGCCTGGTGAAGACTCCTAGATGGCAGAAGAATGGAGGCATAAATAAAGGCACTTGCGTTTCGCAAGAACACTGGATCGAGTGAAGTTAAAAGTGTTGGCTGAGGGTCAGTTTTGCACACGCTGTAGGTAGACTCGCGACAAGCTGTGGACAGACCGGTGAGAAGCTGTGGCCAGACCAGTGACAAGCTGTGGACAGACAGGCGACAAGCTCTGGGCAGACCTGTGACAAGCTGTGGACAGACCAATTACAAGATGCGGCCAGACTGGTGACAAGCTGCGGACAGACCGGTGACAAGCTGCGGACAGACCGGTGACAAACTGAGAACAGACCGGTGACAAGCTGCGGACAGACCAGTGACAAGCTGCAGACAGACCGGTGACAAGCTGTGGACAGACTGGTGACAAACTGTGAACAGACCGGTGACAAGCTGGGGACAGACCGGTGACAAGCTGCGGACAAACCGGTGACAAGCTGCGGGTCCGGACAGACAGCTCTCCTGGCACCTTAGCCTTTAAACGACGTGCCCCGCACTGGTCCCCAGGCCCGCACTGAAGGATGTGCTGGTTCCCGGCGAAACTGGAGGGATGGGCGGCCAGCGCCGTGTCTTGTGGTGTCTACACGGCGGGGAGGGGGAAGGGGGGAGGGGGGAGGCGGGAGTGGGGAGGGTCGGAGGAGGGAGGGTGGGAGGGGGAACAGCTTAGGCAGCAGTGACAGAGACATGCATACACACATAACCCACTTACAAACACACGCACACACATGCAGTCACTAAGAGACACACATACACTCATTGACATACACATGTGAATGCATACTCACAGTCATAAACACATGCACAAACACACGCACACGTACACTTAGGAATAGAGACAGACGCGAACACATACATACACACACTCCTCACTCATCAACTCTCAAAAACACACGTGAATGCATGCACACAGTCATAAACACATGCACAAACACACACACACATACACTTAGTAATAGAGACAGATGCAGACACATGCATACACACACTCCTCACTCATCAACACTCAACAACACACGTGAATGCATGCACACAGTCATAAACACATGCACAAACACACACACATACACTTAAGCCGTGTTCACATGGGCAAAATATAAAGCGATTTAGACAAGGCGAATCATATGAATCGATTTAGTTTCGCGTTCACATGGGCAGTGCTTTGAATCGGTTTAAGGCGGAAGTGGATATCTGCACATGAGCAAGTCCAGACTAACCAGCGCCAGTTTGGGTTCGTCGATGTCGGCCCGGGAGAGTGTGGGTTCGACCTAGATATGTATGGACTGAATCGTATTGGTTTGGAACAGTCAAAACTTCTGCTGGGCAGTGAAACCCTAAAAATAAATGATGAAAAAAATATATGTGCACCTCTAGCAGGTTCATAAAGCAAATTTACCGGAAAGTCAACACACTCAGGTCTCGACTGTCATGTCCTTAATCCGCCTCAAGTAAGTCGGTTACGTTCACATGGGCGATATAAGTCGAATCATAAAATTCGGTTCATATAAACCACCTACAGAGGTGGTTTATATAAAGCGAATCATATGAATCGATTCAGCCCTAATCCGCCTTCACGTTGCGTTCACATGGCAAATGTGAGGCGAACTAGGCAAAGCGCTTTATATGAGGCAGATTAAATCACCCGTGTGAACATAGCTTTAGTAATAGAGACAGACGCGAACACATGCATACACACACTCCTCACTCATCAACACTCAACACCACACGTGAATGCATGCACACAGTCATAAACACATGCACAAACACACATACACTTAGTACTAGAGACAGACGCAAACACATGCATACACACACTTCTCACTCATCAACGCTCAAAAACAAACATGCACACATATATGCTCAGTAACAGACACACTCAAAAACACACATGCACTCACTTACAGACACATGCAAATCTCACACACAAATACACTCACAAACGCACATATGTACACTCAGTAACACTAACAGACACATTAAAAAACATGCACTCATTCACAAACACATGCATACTGACAGTCACTCACAAACACACATACAGTCACCAACCTCAGACATGTGAACAAATACACTCACTCACAAACACACACATAAACACACACATCCAGACACTCACTCACAAACACTGACACACACGCACACATACACACCGTCTGAAATTAGATTAGATTAGATTACATTAAAGTGTTTGAGCTGTATGCTCAAGCCAAGTCAGAGATTCCACTGTCAGGGCCCACTACATGTGGTGAGGATGCTCTGTTCAGTTTTGTTGTGCGCAATAATGAATTTGTATCGGCTAGTGTTTGCTTGGTCTCTTCTGAAATCTGAGGTTCATCTGGTATTGCTCTTAATGCAATAGCCTCGTCAGTGCCTCGGCGCTGAAAATTTAGTATATTCTGATTTGTTTGTTTGTTGTTGTATTATGTCCTAGCAACATCTAAGGTCATATCAGGATGGGTACCAACTTGTGACAGTTCGCACTCATGGTGACGTTATAGTGCTGCCCCACTGGAAGACCAGGCCACCAGCACCATGATCTGATATCCCACTCAGTCACATTATCCTGACACTGAGCCAACCAGTCCTTGCCCTATCCTAATAATGCCAAGCGTCAGGCTAGGAAGCAACAAGTATTAATTTGTAAGTCATCGGTTTGACTCGACCAGGGTTCGAACCCACGACCCCACGATCTACCAACATGGGAGACGAATGGTCTAACTGATTTGGCCATCCTGTCTGGTCGTATATTCTGATGAATATACTGTTTTGGCAAAAAGAAAAGAAAACGCCTCGTCAAGCTGTCCTTTGAACGATTGAAGTATAGGAAGCTGTCTGTTAAATTTTCTTTTATTTAAAGTTATTTTTTAATATAGAAATAATAGAAAAATATAAATAGTAAATAACACCAACTATGAAGTTTATTATGAAATTCCACATTTCATTTTGTCTTTGCTTGTTGGTTTTTTTTCAACCATTTTGTTTTTAACTTTTTGTGGGCGCACCTCTGAAATATAGGCAGCCGTCTGTTAGTGGTAACATTTTTGTCTTCTTAGCAATTCTTTTTTGTTTAAAGTAATATTAAAATAAACAAATGTGAAAAATAACACCAAACTATGAGGTTTGTTATGAAATTGCGCATTTTGTTCTTTGTTTGCTTGCTTAAGAAAAATTGTTGGGTATTTTGTTTTTAGCAACTTTTTGTTGCTTTCTTTTTCTGGGTGTGTAAGTACAATATTCATGAATTACCAGGGCAAGTTTTATTCACGATTTGAGTAATGGATATCCTCTTTCTGCTGTGCCCATTGTGGGATTATGCAGGATGTATAAACACATTGAGGTTGGCCTTTTCACCTATATTTTTCTGTTTCTCCCCGGCTTTTTCCCACTACATTACAGACCAAATAACCAAGTAATCATCATCGGAATATAAAGTTGCATAGTCCGATGGTTTTCAGTTTCTGACATTTTCTGAGATACGTATATTAGGGTGATCGTTATAATCTACGTTACTTTAGCTTGAAGTAGCTTTCATTTTAAATGGCAAACTTTTGAGATATTTGAAGTGTAAGCATGCACAATTAATTTTGGCAAGCACGTCAAAACCTAGATAAAAGATTCACCCGGTACTTGTAGTACACGGGTGAAGACCAGCCTTATATAAATACAGGGGAAAATAGCATTAATATGGAAGTGAGGCTACAGTATGTGGCTCCAGTATCAAATGGCTACCTATATTATGCATATAGGCACAGAGTTGGTGAAATGGGAGAGAATGCAAAAAAGACAAGATGGCGGCCGCAGAACGCCATCGATTTCACTTTTAAATCTTATTAAACTATATATTATATTATATTTTTCAACTCAAAGGTAGCGGGTAAATAATAAAACATATGTAAAGAATAATTGTTGCTTCTTAGATTGTGAAATTAGGCCCTCAATTCTTTTACCCGCATTTTCGCCACCTTTTACATTGGGCTGGTTTGCACCCCTACTGCAGCAGTACGGGGTGAATCTTGTATCTAGTCAAAACCCTGACACCATAGAGTTTTGCAGTAACAGGTTCTATTAAATTGACTTGGTATTTATTCCCTTCTATGTGGTAACACATGCTTAATAAGTGCACCAATATCTAAGTAATGCTTAGGTCACAAATGCTGCAGGCACCATATGGTGCTGCGGTCTGCGGTGTGTCTTGCAGTTTATGCAAATGTTACGGCGTTGCGGCCTGCAGTTTATCTCTTCACAAATCATACGGTTTGTGGTGAATTTATACACATATTTAATATACAAAAGAAAGTCATAACTTTCTTACTATTGATCACACAGACAGAATTTTGAACCATATTGATATTCATTTTACACCCTTTTCATTGATGTCAACAAAGGTGATTGTACTGTGTTGTGGAGTCAGGATTGCGGCCTGCAGCGTTGCGATTTTTTGAAGTTAAGATGACTACAACTTAAAACAACCGCAACCGCAACCGGTGACCACATGCTGACCGTAACCCGCCATGTGGTCACCGTACGATCTAGCTGATGTAGCGACTTATGGTCGCCGCAAGCACGCCATAACGCATTTGTGACCGAGGCATTAGAGATATAGAATCAAATCTAGATAATTGTTTTTGTTTTGAAAATTTTGTATTTTCATCGGACTATGCAGCTTCAATAAATACAACATGAGGGTGACATATTTCCACTGAATCAAAAAAAACTTCCATTTCACTTGAATATCAACCAGCACACATATAGCCATATAGCGAATGGTAGACAGGAAGTGTGAACACTTATTTGTCTCTCATTTATTTTTGGTACATTAGTTGTCCCAAGCAGGGGAAATCCCAGTCACAGACAACTGGTCTTCCCCTCTCCACTGCTGGTCGATAGGAAGCCCGAGCCTACACTTTTACCGACCCAAGGGATTTTTAACCTTCCACACCACATAGACATGGTATGAGAGCAACCGGCCTTTGATGACGCTGTAAGTTATACACAGCGGTGGAAATCCAAATTGGCAGAGGTGGGGGCACGGTGAATCAAACCACCGACCCTCAGATTAGGAGTCTGACCTAGAAAAAAGTCAGACACTCTAACCACTCCACCACAGAGAATGCTACATCAATCAATGAATCAATCAACCACTTTACTACAAATGTTTCCATGGTTACATACAGCGTCCTATAACCACTCGAGTGTGTCGAGTGAAGGTAGGGTGGTAGGGTGAGTGTTGATGGTTGGTAGTCGTGGTGGGTGTCATAGTGGATGTTGTGTATATACACAGTAATGTGACAGTTGACAGTATGTGGCCAAGGTGTATACACACAGCAATGTGACAGTTGACAGTCTGTAGTCATAGTCGATGTTGTATACATACAGCAATGGGACAGTTGACAGTCTGTAGTCATAGTCGTTGTTGTGTACACACAGCAATGGGACAGTTGACAGTCTGTAGTCATAGTCGATGTTGTATACACACAGCAAAGGGACAGTTGACAGTCTGTAGTCATAGTCGTTGTTGTGTACACACAGCAATGGGACAGTTCACAGTCTGTATTCATAGTCGATGGTGTATACACACAGCAATGGGACAGTTGAGAGTTTGTAGTCATAGTCATTGTTGTATGTACACACAGCAATGGGACAGTTGACAGTCTGTTGTCATAATCAATGCTGTATACACACACCAATGTGGCAGTTGACAGTCATTAGTCACAGTGGATATTATATGTATACACAATAATGTGACAGTTGACAGTCCGCAGCCACAGCAAGAGCTTTGCACACACTCAACACTGACTGACTAAGTCTGCTATGGGATGATAACAAACCGGGATATATATGCATATATATCACGATTTACTACCACACCTTTATATAGCACTCTCCACCGGTTAAGCCTGATCCCTTTGGGGTGCTCTTCAGGGGTGGCGTGTGTGCGTGTGTGTGTGTGTCTGACACCCATGTCTGTCCCGGATCCCTACCTGGCAGCTCCTGCAGGGTCCTGTCCTCCTTCACACCTGTCTGTTCACCTGTCCCCGGCGTTCAGCTAGGTGCGTGTGCAGGATTGTGTCAACAGGTGTTTTCCCAGTAGGGCTCGTCATGCTCTGATGACCACGGGTCTGCCTGCCTGGGCCGCGTTCAGGGTGCACCTCCGAGACGTCTCGGGGAAATCTCTGACGTCACGCTAGTCTGAACGGCAAAAACAGTTTATCGCCTCGAAAATGGCCGCCTCCCATAGGCGGAGGCCATTTGCAATGGAAAAGCTGCACTGTGATTGGCTGAAACCGCTGAATACGGCAGTTGGGACAGTTGCGAGTTTAATGCAATAATCCTATCTGAAAAGGGAGATGTCTCGGAGATGACTCGGATACGCACCCTGAACAGAAATAAGCCAAAAAGCATCGCGGAGACGTCTCGGAGACATCTCGGAGACATCTCGGAGGTGGACCCTGAACGCGGCTCTGGTGTAGACTTACAGTTGTCATGGTCCCAGTTTGTTTGGTTATTTGGGGTTTTGCGTCATAGCAACAGCCAAGGTCATAATTAGGACGGGCACCCATTTGCAGATTTACCTTAGGGATGGGGCCAGTTTGTTTGCTTATTTGGGGTTTTGTGTCATAGCAACAACAAGGTCATAATTAGGACGGGTACTGACTTGGAGGTTTACCCTCGCGATTGGTTGGTTGGTTGTTGGAGTTTTACGTCCTCGCAATCTCTAAGGTCATATCCGGACGGGTACCGACTTGTGACACCGTAATTTCAAGGGCGACTTTATAGTGCTGTCTCACTAGGAGACCAGGCTACCAGCACCATGCCCTGATATCCAATTCAGTCACGTTATCCTGAGACTAAGCCAACCAGTTCTCGCCCTATCCTAATAATACCGAGTGCCTGGCTAAAGTGACAAGTATCAATCTTATTGAAAGCTCACACTTTGTATGGGCTATTTATTAGCTTTCAAAAACAGTCAGTTGAGATTGGTCTACCGAGCACTATTTGACTCCGAGTACCCAATGACTAGGGTAGTAGTTCTGTGACGTCACAGAGGGAAAGATAGGTGGATTTACATAGGTTTACATTTTTATTTTTTTTATTGAGGCTGTATTTATACTGTCCATAGCATAAAAGCCTGGGTATTCAGGCTTGTTTTCAATGCTGGCCAGCTGTAGTGTTTGTATTGTCTTATCACACAGTAGCTGCTGATAAGGTATTTGATTGCCTGTATTTTAATATATAGTTCATATAATACTCTGAGGGTCTGTTTGATCAAGCTGTTGCATCATGTCCAACATATAAGGCAAACTGCAGGACATTAAGATTTACATTAAAGATGCATAGTCCGATGAAATATGAAATTTTCAAAACCAAAACAATTATCTAGATTTGATATTTACATATCTAACTTAGATACTGATGCACTTATTGAACATTTGATTCTGCGTAGAAGGGAATACTGAGTCAATTTAACAGAACATATTCCTGTAGAGGTCTATGGTGTCAGAGTTTTGGCAAGCTTGCCAAAACTAATTTTCATTGTTTGCACTTTAAATATCTCAAAAGTTTACCATTTAAAATAAAAGTAACTTTAAACTAATGTAAAGTAGATACTAGTGATCGATCTAATATATTTATCTCAGAAAAATTACAGAAACTCAAAACCATCGGACTATGCAACTTTAAAGAGTAGTAAGATTTGCACTATTTTTCCAAGTCTGTAATATACACTAGTGAAGTGGGCGAGACTACTTGCCTTGTGACAATTGCGAGCTTGGGCCGATTAACCCACATTTGGAAATGCGGGCTACTCGCCATGGCAGACTCGCAATTGCCACCATTTGCGAGGCCCCAGGTTTCCAACCATAAAGCGTTGCTAGGAGACTTCAATTGTGACTCTTCTGGCAGTGAGAGGAGGTCAGGCGTTCGGACCCAGACCCATCGGACGTGTTTGTGCACGCTCTGATGTTTAAGCCGAGATTTAGGCTTTTATTGTCGAAATTCTAAACTTGTTTAAACTTAATAATATGGGAGGGGACTTCATAGTTCATATACGACATGTTGCTACGATCCTTTGTTAGTTTTTGTTAAGAATAAAGCCGTGAGCTCTTGGAAAGGTAAATTGGAACGTTCCTTGCATTCTTTACTATTCTCCAGTCTTCTTGTAGATTAACCGCTATGGTCAAACCTGATATTCGATTGCTTTGTATGTAATTAAGGGCCTTATGCCTAATAGGCCTTATGCAGCTAATTAACCCATCTGCGGGAAGATTATAACAGACATATTAACGGAATTAACAGAGTGTTCTTTCAGCTAAAAATATGACAGTAACTTAGGCTGATTAACAGTGACAGTGGCAGCAACACTAGCATGTCTGCTTAGTTCTGGATTAATTTAAACATATTAATATACACCGAAAGGCGTGGAGGACAGCCAGTTAATTGAAATAACCAAGTAATTGAGTTAGGCCGATAAATGCGAGTCAGGGCAAAATCCCGTATTTAGACGATACTCTGGCTGGTCGCCCTTAGCCCGGGAATGACAATGATGGCGACAGACTACCTGCAGACGGGACGAGAGGCAGTGGCGACCCGCGGCATGCCCATGATATTCACATGGAAATAATTAACACGTAGGCTCGCCTTAAGCGGGGGTGGAATAGCCCGATGGTTAAACTATCGTACATAACTGAGGACAGCCATTAGGGCTGAATGACACCAACCTGCAACAGCTTGATCAGAAAGACCCTCAGAGTATTATATGAACTATATATTAACTTCTGATACGACCTTACATGTTGCCAGAACGTAAAACTCCAACAACCAAACAAATAAATCTTCCCTTAAGATACAGCAAACATCCACGTGAAGAATACATGGTAAAAACACGTGACCAGATCATGGTCAAACCACGTGACCAGATCATGGTCAAATCACGTGACCAGATCATGGTCAAACCACGTGACCAGATCATGGTCAAATCTCGTGACCAGATCATGGTCAAATCACGTGACCAGATCATGGTCAAATCTCGTGACCAGATCATGGTTAAATCACGTGACCAGATCATGGTCAAATCACGTGACCAGATCATGGTAAAAACACGTGACCAGATCATGGTCAAATCACGTGACCAGATCATGGACAAATCAGGTTACCAGATCATGGTAAAAACACGTGACCAGATCATGGTAAAAACACGTGACCAGATCATGGTCAAATCACGTGACCAGTTCATGGTCAAATCACGTGACCAGATCAAGTCAAATCACGTGACCAGATCTGTAAGTTGAGAGAACATTCGGCAGGATCTCTATGTTCAGGCGGGAATGTGGGCTGGGTGTTTGTTGGAGTTTTACGTCCTGGAAACATCTAAGGTCATATCAGGACAGGTACCGTATATGTGACTTTATAGTGCTGCTCCACTTATACTGTAGGTGACTTCATAGTGCTGTCCCACTGGGAAATCAGGCCGCTGGCACCATCACCCAATATGGCACTCAGGCAGATTATCCTGAAACTGATCTAACCAGTCCTTGCTCTATCCTATTAATGCCGAGCGCCAGGCTAGGAATTGACAAGTATTAATTTGATAAGTCATTGGTTTGACTCGACTGGGAACCGAACTCCCGATCTCCCGCACGTGAGGCCACCGTGCTTGGGGGGAATTTCGGGGAGGGGGTGTTGGACCCAGGAGGTGGGGTGGGGGTGGAGGGGGGGTAGCTAAACAAATATGCGCGCATTTCATGTGAATGGGTGGGGGGGGGGCGAGGGATGAGGGATTTGAGTGAAAGGCTTATCTCCTGAGGCTATAGACCCTACATACTTTAGATCAGTGAAAACGGAAACCGACGTTTGACTTGGGGTTAGTGTTAAGCTTCATCACTGTGGGCCTTACCTATTTTCATAGCAATAAAAGCTTGGGGACACTTCCCCATAACAAAATATAAATAAATAAATAAATAAATAAATAAATAAATAAAAGTGGGGGAGAAGAGAGAAAAATAATTGTTTAAATTACCACAGAAATGTGTTGCTATATGAAATAATATTGGATGTCTGTGCATAAATTGTGTTTGGTGTTCTATGGTGTTGATCAAGCGGGGTGGCTGAGTCAGTAAGAGCGCTGGCTGGCTTCCCCTGCAGGAGGCCGTGGGTTTGAACTCAGACAGAGTCAAAGCGATGACTTACCAAATTTATACTTACCGCTACATAAACTGGCACTTGGTATTAGTAGGATACAGCAAGGACTGTTTTGCTCAGTATCAGGATAATGTGACTGAGTGGGATATCGGGTCACGGTGCCATCGGACCGATCGCTCAGTTGGGCAGCACTATAAAACCAACAATGTTTTTATTCCTCTGTGTTGGTGTTTTTTTTCAGCATCGTTACACTAGTCTTCCCGCAATAGCCAACGGACATATGCCAGGGAGGGATTATATACAGTATCAAACTTGAAGGGACCATAGACATTTATTTGGATTAACCGATCATTGGTTTAACCGAGCTTTGGTTTCGACTTTGACTTGGCTTTGGCAAAAACGCAGGTGCATTATGAATGCAATATACATTATATGTTGACACTTTGATTATTGTTTTTGGTGTATATACAGTATAACCCAGTTAAACCAAGCTCAGTTAAACCAAATGATCGGTGAAACTTTTTTTGGCGGCCCGGCAAAATACTACAATTTATCATATAAAAAAAGTCTCAGATGACCTTATACCCACATGAAAGTTTGGTTTAACCATACTGGAAGTGGCCTGGGGCTCGACAATTTTCTTTGGATTAACCGATAGTTTGGATTAACCGACTTTGGTTTAACCAACTTTTTTATATGATAAATGGTAGTATTTTGCCGGGCCACCGAAAAAAGTTTGGATTAACCGATCGTTTGGTTTAACCGAGCTTGGTTTAACGGGGTTGTACTGTTTTTACAGTATAACCCCGTTAAACCAAGCTTAAACATTCGCATAGCACACGGCATGGTTTAAACTGAGCAGGAGAGGATCCGATAAGGTGCTTACAAGAGCAAATAGCTTTCAGAGACAGGTGTGAAATAGTAAATGTCACAGGGGCCGCCAAACTTGTCATGCGCCGTGACGTGCAGATCATGACCAATATTAATTACACTTAACCAATCACTCAATATTGGGTCTAAATGCGGGACAACATTGTCAGCATCGCTAAGCGACGAGTAGGTAACGGCGACGATGACAGCATAACGTGACCGTAATGTGACCGTGACGTGACCGGGACGAGTTCTGAAGTCGTCGAGCTACGTCCAACTTTTTCAACATGTCCAAAACCTCGACGACTTGCCGACGAGAGGCGACGAGAGTGGACGAGTTGCGATGACAGCGTAACGAGACCGTAACGAGATTCGAACGAGATCCGACGAGTTCCCAAAAGTCCAACTCGTTGGTCACTCATCGCCCTTGTCGTCGTAGTGTGACTGCACCATAAGGCTAGACTTGCAACACAACACTTCAAGGCCGCCGGTGATCACACCGTCCGGGGCCAGGTCAAGGTCATGGCCAGAACCGCAGCAGTGGTAATTAGACTAGGGGGGCGGGCGCTGCCTGTCACATTACAATTAGTGTAATCCGCCCGAACTAGGCCCGCTTGTGGGCCGGCATTCACAGACAATTTTGCAGTGTCAGTCGAGATTGCCAAGGGTGTACGGGTAACACAATTTACCGAAATGTTGTTGTCGGAACTAATACAAACACTAGCGACCCCCAGACACAATTCAGGGAAACGTCTGTCCAGGCAACTGACAACCCTCTAGTCTTTACTTCACTTGCTGTGGACATGTGTCTTGCCACCACAGCAGGAGCATTTGAAAATTCAAAAAAACTAATATAGAAACTACTAACACCCAAAACCACAAAGGTTGGCCCGAGAAAGATCAGGTAAAGACTCCTGAGTGCGGGACCAGACCAATCCAGTACCACAGTTGTCCAGCGTTGAAAACAAGCACCCTCGTGGGAGCTTATACATTTTGGGCAGAATAAAAACTTGTCACAAAAAAAAAAAAGAAAAAAAAAAGGAGCACCAATGACCATAGCGACAAGTCTTTTCATCCCTCGAACACCCCTCTTCCTAGATAAAAGATTTACCCGGTACTTGTGTAGTACACATGTGAGGGACAACGTAGTCTAAATATGGGCGAAAATAGCTTTAGTGTGGGACATGAACTAGAAACTGTGGTTCCAGGATCAAATGGCTACATATATAGGCACATAGTTGGTGAAATGGGAGAGAATGCAAAAAGACAAGATGGCGGCCACAGAACGCCATCGATTTCACTTTTAAATCTTATTAAACCAGATGTTTTATTATATTTTTCAACTCAAAGGTAGCAGGGAAATATGAAGACATATACAAAGAATAAATGTTGCTTCTTAGATTTTGAAATTAGGCTCTCATTTCATTAACCCGCTTTTTCAACCGTTTTTATATAGGGTTGGTATTCACCCGTGTACTGCGAGTACCGGGTGAATCCTGACGAGGTTTCTTGTCATCCTTAACATACAGGTATCTTGGCCTACTCGGGCTCGCCCTCCTACCGGTAGAACTGTTAGAGCTGGTTGCTGGTTTCCGCATAAATTCAAAGGCGTAGTATTTTAGCGCCAGCTCGAGATTCCTTGACGAGAAAGCACCGAAACCCTTATACACGGCAAGCTGTGTATGAGGGTTTAGGTTTAGGTTTAACCAAAAAAGTTGGTTAAACCAAAGTCGGTTAATCCAAATTATCGGTTAATCCAAACAAAATTCTCTAAACCCAGGTCACTTCAGTATGGTTAAACCAGACTTTCATGTGGTTATAAGGTCATCTGAGAACCCACTTACTTTTTTACATGATACGTGGTAGTATTTTGCCGGGCCGCTGAAAAAAGTTTGGATTAACCAATCGTTTGCTTTAACCGAGCTTGGTTTAACAGGGTTATACTGTATATACATATAAAAACAAAAATCAAAGTGTCCACATACATTGTATATTACATGTGCAATACACTCTTACTCAAAATCAAAGTCAAAGCCAAAGCTTGGTTAAACCAATGATCGGTTAATGCAAACAAATTTCTAGGGTCCCTTCAAGTTCGGTTTAACAAGGTTATACTGTATGTGAGCTATAGATATATACACAGTATATATCTATATATATGTAGCGGTCTGCACTGACCTCTCCGACACTCTTCTCGCCTGCTCCAACTGGATCCTAGGTGGTGTAATGGTTAGCGCACTGGCCCGGAATGCAAAGAGATGTTCTAGGCACAACATTTCCCATTTTCATCACCGCCATGACACTGGTTGCCATGACCATGATCCTCTACAAGCTATGTGCTGTATAGGCGTTGAACCAACCCTGTGTATATAAGTGTATTGCACTGCCTGTATGTATATAATTGTAAGCATTAAAATACTTACAATTCCATGGGGACGGGTGTAGCGGTCTGCACTGACCACTTGGGCAAGGAGCCACATAGACAGGTAGGTGTGGGTAGTGTGGTGACATCAGGGAACCTAGGTGGTGTAATGGTTAGCACACTGGCCAGGAATGCAAAGAGATGTGGGTTCGAGTCTACTCTAGGCGCAATATTTCCTATTTTCATCACCGCCATGACATATATATATATGTCATGGCGGTGATTCATAATTATAGCTAATCACAAACATATCTGCATTATATGTATGTATATATACATATGTATGTACATGGGTCAGGATCACGAAAAGAGGCCAATTGGTGGAAGTTGTCGGCGTCGAGCATGGATGTCGGCGTCAATAGGTATAATTATAATTTAGCATTGACATAGGTGTTGGAAAGTCTTTAAATTTATCCTGAATGTAAAGGTCGAGAAAATACAACAAGCTGATTTGTTTCTAGGATAATATAATATAAAACAAAGAAATGCACGACACTTTAAGAATTGCGATGCCGACATCTGTTAAAGTTGTCGGCGTCGATTATTGGATGTTGGCGTCGATCAGTATAATTATGATTTAGCATTGACAGAGGTCTTGGAAAATCTTTAAATTTATCCTGAATGTAATGGTCGAGAAAATAAAACAACCTGATTTTTTTCTAGGATAATTTAATATGAAACAAAGAAATGCACTACACTTTTAAGAATTGCGATGCTGACATCTTCACTTGACCACCGATTGGCCCGTTTTCGTGAGGCTGACTCACATACATATTTATGTATGCACATATGCATGCATGGGTGTATGTATATGTATATGTATGCATGTATGGTGCTTAGGCCTCAGCTGGCTCTCAAGTACCAAGGAACGCCGGTGGTGGCGCCACCGTAGCCCTAAAGTCCCGCAGCTTATGAGAAGGCAGTCTAGCCGGTAGCACATTGGTTCATAATTAAATACAATAATCGCGTAGAATATTAGGTTAAATAAATAATACCTCCTGCCGAAGATTTATACCTGTATAATATTATACTAACTATATATATGTATGTATGCATGAATGTATACATATATATATATATATATGAATGTATACATATGTAAGAATTGCACGGCAACACAGTATTGGTGGGTACATTATTTATTTACAGGAAGTGAGAATAGTAGAGAACAGTAATGCACCTGGCTGGGCCTCAAATGCCCTACCTAAATGGATAAGAAAAAAGTTTTGAAAACAAGTGGGAGGCTCTGGCTGCCAGGGACAGACTGAGCCAACATAAACAACAGGTGTAGGGAGGCTCCTGCCCCACCTGGTGGTCGTGCATGGCACTATCCTGTGAGCCCCCCAGGAGCCCCCTGGGTGGCAGCACTGTGCAATTCGGTTACATCCGCATATACGTTGTATATACGTGGGTGTAAGAATTGCACGGCAACACAGTATTGGTGGGTACATTATTTATTTACAGGAAGTGAGAATAGTAGAGAACAGTAATGCACCTGGCTGGGCCTCAAATGCCAAAGTCAGAGACACACCAGACAGGAGAAAATAAAGAATTAGATCAAGACGGAAGGAGCTGTGGCGACCTTGATGTCCGCAACGATCTGGTCGGCCAGAGGAGGAGCAATGTATCTATAGACGCAGACCGAGGACCAGTCACTGCGAACCTCGATCTCATCAATGGAGGCCCCTTGTAGGGCGAGGAAGGTACACCCACCCCAGCGGAGCGAGTGGCAGGAGAATGAGGAGGCGTCTAGTCCGGCCTCTTCCGAGAATATTTTTATGGTTGCCTGGAGGGTAACATAATCTAAAGGTCTGTAACCCCCGCGAGCAGAGGAATTTGGAAGAGAGGCATCTTGGGTTAGTTTAACAGGTTAGAGCTGCAAGATAGAGTTAGTTGCTAAATAATTGGGCACAACAGAGACGGCCGGCAGGATCGGCGCGAACAATGCGGTGCTTGCTTAGAACATCTTGCCACCTGCTCAGAGCGTCACAGATAGTGTCGTCTCCGCTCCTAATGTAAACAGACTTCACATCGAAGTTAAATGTAACTGAAGTCCAGAAGAGCTCCTTAACCCAGCCCATGATGGTTTTATTAATGCAGCGGCCGGTGGCAAGTGCAGCACGAACCGTAATGTTGTCAGTCACGAACACAACACTTTTGACCTGCCAAAGATGGCCCCAGCGGCGGGCAGCAGCGATGACAGCCCACATCTCTTTCTGGTTAATGTGGGTTTCGGGCCCAACCCCAGTTGCATCGGCATGATGGTGGCCGACCTCAGAGGCCAGGTCGCGCTCGTTTGCATGAAAACAGCCGACCAACCAGTCGTCTGAGTGGGTCGCTCCGAAGCCCCAATCAGAGGCGTCACTGTAGACCGAAACGACAGCTGCGTGGGAGCCAAGAATTTTTGTGTAGCCGTTGAAAGTATCAACGTAATCAAGCCACCACTTGAGCTCTGACCTGAATTCCTCATTAAGGCGGAACATGTAGTATGGTTTACGCAGCTGACGAATCGCGTCGTAGACCCTGGTAGAGAAGGAGCGGCCCCCCCGGACGACAGTAGCGCAATGGGCTAAGCGTCCACCTAACCTCTCTAGGTCTTTACGTGAGGCCTTTCGCTTGCCGAGGAACCCTGTTAGTACACATTTAAGTTTAATGATTTTATCTCGGGGAAGGCGGAGCTGGAGAAGGACACTGTCAACTTCGATACCGAGAAATCTTGCACACTGGGCAGGCGCGCGGAGTTTGGGGTAGCTTAAGTAGAACCCCATCCTGCGAAGGACGGCAGCAATTTTTTGCTGATTAATTGCGCAATCCTCGAACGAGGAGCCTAGAACGGCAAAGTCGTCCAGGTAGTTCACACATCTGGTGACTCCGTCGCGCCTGCCACAGCGAGCAACGAAATCCGATATGCAGTTGAAAATGTAGGGACTAGAGGAGAGCCCCATACATAGTCGGTTGTCAAAGAAAATTTCTGGCCCACCCCCAGTGCCGAAGTCCCACCTGATAGCCTGGAAAGGACGGTCCGTGGGATGGATGTTGATGGCCCTATAGGCATCCTTAATGTCTATAGTGGCTATGAAGTCTCTGCAAAGGAGCTGGTCAACTAAGTCGCCAACTCCCTGGTAGCAAAAGGAATGCGACACCTCGTCGACAAAACTGTTCACCGAGCGGTCGCTGGGCTTACTGCAGTCGACAATGGTGCGCATTCCATCGCCGCCTGACTTGGGGACAGCAAAGACATTGTGGGTGCAGATCGGGGCTGAGTCGGCCCGACTAATATAACCACAGCTGAGCTCAGAGTTGAGCTTACTATTGATAACAATTTTGTCGGCACCATCCTGGGTAGGCCGAGAGGGGGCCGAGTAGCTGGCGGTACAACTGGGGTTGATGACTTTGAACCCAAAGAGGGAGCCGTGCAGTATGAACTCCCAGTCATCAATGACAGAACCGCGAAAGAAGCATTCGCATATGACGCGACAGGGTTTGAATTGAGCCCTGCTGGGGCCTATGTAATGCACACATGTACAGGTGGCATTCTTACAGGCAAGGGAAACAGTTAACACAGTGGGTTCGCTAGAAGAGCCAAGTTTATCAAAGGCAGTTACGTAGATACTACCCTCCACCCAGGACAATGTTAGCCAACTGCAGTCAATTAGAGGGCAGTGCGGCATACCGACAATAGGGGGCACGTCAATGTTCACATTACAATGGGCGGCCAAATCGAGAGGGCCAACAGATTTAAGTAAATGGTCGTGAACTACATCACGAGGAACAGGTTCATATGAGGGAACGTGTTCAAACACAGGGCCCGAGGTCACACACACGGGAGAAATTAATGGCAGGTTGTCGGAAATGGTAACCGGCGTCGGGGAGGCAGCACAATCTGCCAGAACACTAGGATCTAACCCAACAATGGTATGACGATCCCCTGAACACAATTTCAGGACGCGCTGCACCGGACCGCCCACAAACCCCTAGTCCTTCGAGCACTTGCTCCTTATGTGCGCCTTACTACCGCACCTGGAGCACCAGTGGCCGTAACTACAGGTGCGGTCGTCCCTGCTGCAGCCCTCATCCTTATTGAATGAGAAGCAAGGCTTCTTCCCGAATGCGAGCTGTCGTGGTGGCCGCTGGATGGTCCCGTCGTCTCGTCCCATCGGATTTCTTCGGATTGTTTCGAAGTTCGTGCAGAGAGCCGAGCGACATCGTCGAGTAGGTCTTGTTCCTCCCTTTCGAGTTCGGCTAGACGCTGCCGCTTCCGCAGCTTAGCGATTCGGGCTACGATCTCACGTTCGTCGTCTTCGCTGTCGTCGTCTTCGGGCCGGACGACCTGGTCGATCACGACTTCGGGCTTGGACGATAACGATTTTCCTCCCTCGGCCATCTTGTCGGCTTTCGACGTCGAACGGGTCGTCCGTTTCGTCGATTCACGATGCTTGCAGCCGTCGTTTACTGGCTCCTGGTGGACAATACTACAGAACGCGCAGTACTCCTTTGGCATTGTCTGTGCGGATACGGCAGTGATTACCGTATCGACAGGTTGCCGTACGGACGGTCGCCGTACAGACGGCCGTATCGTTTTTCGTCATTAAACGAATATGATGATTATTCGAAGAAAAAATGGTAGAAATCACGGCAAGCTTCCCTGTTGAAGATCAGTAGAGCCGTAGTTGTGCCGTAGTCACTCATTGTTTACCGTAGCCTCGATACGGCAGCGATTACCGTATCGACAGGTCGCCGTACAGCCGGCCGTATCGACAGTATCGATTTTCGACATTAATCGAAATATGTAGATTATTCAGAGAAAACAATTTCCCCTGCTGTAAGTCAGTAGCGCCGTAGGTCAGTGTCCCTGCTGTAAGTCAGTATCGCCGTAGTTGTGCCGTAGTCTCTCATCCCTCAATACGTGCGGATACGGCACAGATTACCGTATCGACAGGTCGCCGTACGGCCGGCCGTATCGACAGTAACAATTTTCGTCATTAATCGAAATATGTCGATTATTCCAAGAAAAACTGAAGAAATCACAGCAGCAGGCCTTGCTGAGGGTCAGTAGTGCCGTATATGTGCCGTAGTCGTTCATAGTTTACCGTAGCCTCGACACAGAACCGTACAAGCAGCCATTACGACTTTCCCGCCAAACATTTTTTTTGAATCAACATAACCGAACCGATACTCGCTAAGAATCTCCGATTACCGTATCGAGAGGCCGATTACCGTATCGACTACCGTGTCGACAGTACGTTATTGATATTATCAGGCTAAGCGTTGGGTTAACCGTGTAGCCGCCTTGACCTTTAAGAGAGGCCGTTAAGACGAACCGACTAGACAGCTGATATGAACCGTATCGACAAAGTTAGTTTTAGCTCACAGTTTGTAGATTCGAGTAGATGTTTTGCCAGCAGCCGTATAGTGAGCCGTATAGTGATCCGTTTAGTGATCCGTATAGGTAGTAGGTAGGAAACCGTAGACACAGGTACAAGTTGGTAGACTGTGTACAAGTTTTGAAAACAAGTGGGAGGCTTATTTCGTTGTATATACCTACGTATATACAACGTATATGCAGATGTAAGCGAATACGCACTGTGCTTCCCCCGGTGGCACTGCCAGGAACTAGACTAGTTCTCTCCTCTGCCACTGGGGGTATTCAGAATATATATACAAATTGTGCTATAGCAGCCATCTTAATTGCCCTCAGCCACTGCTATGACCCTGTCTTCGATCAACAAAACACAGTCTACCTGTTACCGGTGTCATACCTGTCTTACCTGTGCCATACCTGTGCCAACGGACGACGTTATGCAGAGTATCGTGAGCTAAACAAACTTTTATATATTCTATTTGTTTCTTCTCGATCTACACACTCTACTGTACCTGTGTGTCGATTTTCTGCTGCATAAGGAGGATTATTCTATAATAATCGGTTAGATTCAAACCAAACAAGACGGCGGATAGCTGAAAGCCAACATGAGTGTCGATCTTATTTAAGCAAGGACAACTCAATTGACTACGTGTGTGTCGATTAACTGCATCTATTCGACACGACGGGAGATCGACACTGATATTTATTATTATTTATTGAAATTTACTAATATTTTATTTATTATTTTATTCTATAATAATCGTTAGATCCTGATCTCGTGTGTTTGTGTCGATTTAAGGAATCATTTCATATGGGAGATCGACAATTGACACCTATTTATTATTTTATTCTATAATAATCGTTTAGATTTCTATAGCAATTTATTTATTATATTATTTATTATTTTATTCCGACCTTCCGATTTACGGCCTCGACCCGGCTGACCATTGAATTATTATATTATTATTTTATTTTATTTTATTATTTATTTTTTACCAAGCTCCACTGATACCCTTTTTTATTTTTACTCTCTATGTTAGCTCAAGAACTATGTCTAAGCAACTCTCCTTTGCTTTACGTAATCTAGTCTGTACCTCTGTTTACCTGTGTGTCGAGGCCTCGAATCGACGTGACACTGCCATTTGATACCACTTTTTATTTGTATGCGCTATATGAGCTCATGAACTTTATCCTAAGCATTTCTCTTTCTTTCTTTTATTTACTTTACTTTATAATTATTATATATTTATCTGAGACCTTGACTGACTCTGAATATCAGCTGAACTGCTTCTTTTAATTCAGCTGGAACTGATCCCTTTAAATTATTCATATATATATGAATGTATACTTATATATATATATTTTACCTCGGTATACAGCCTCAGGCTAGCCTCAGGCTAGGGAGAAGGAAGCACGTGAGGTACCAGCAATTAGCATATACAACTCACGACTGGATTACGTGTCGTTGGGTTGCTCCGGCAAATTTAGTCTACATACAAGCTAATACGCAGTAAGTATCATAAAAACTGTGGTTAGCTTAATTATGATGCATTAGAGCATCATTATGGAAAGTTTAGACTTTCTTTGGTCCTTTTTGGACGAGTTATTTGGTTATAAAAAACCAAGGATAAAATTCCTTCTCGAAGGATTGAAACCGATCATTAGCGGTTCTGTCAACACCCGAGTCACCGTGTGATTATGGGTAGAGATGTGGGCTCTGCCTCGTCTCCTGTGGAAATTCTCTCGTACTCTAATAGAGAGTAATGTTGGAGATGCTCCTGGGTTTCTTTTATAGACTCCCCACAAACTTTTCCAGGCGTTTCTCCGAGTTTCGTAGCATTTTCTCCAACTTGTTGACGTTGTAGTCACGGGTGGGAGAAGTGTGCGGAACAGAGGGATGGGCGGGCCGATACACTGGTCCCGACCCCGCGTAAGGTTTGGGCTTGACCCACAACCCACGCACAAATTTAGCTTATTACGCCTGTGTTATAACGGTATATAAACACGTTCTCTAACACCAATAGATGTCCAAATGAGTTTAAAACAACCATGTTGTGACATATATATATACCGGGACTGATCAAAAAATTTTGTTTCAGCTCCCGATGGCCACGAAGCGGAGTAAGCGCGGTGCAGTAGCAGCCGAGGGGCGTGTTCCGAGTGGCGGGGACGAGGAGTACGACTCCTCACCCGTGTTGTCGGCAGAGCCTGCGACACAGCCCGGGGCGCATATTCTCTCCGAGGAGGACATAGTGCCTGACGGTGCCGCGCCTCAAAATTGGGAGACGCGGTTTGCGGCGATGGAGAGTCACATAATGGCTCTCAAACCACCGGTGTCTAGTAAACGGCGAATGCCGAGTGTGCAAGAAGAGTCTTCTCTGGAGGATTTCTCTGACACAGACTCAGCAATGGAGCTTAGGGCTCCTCCTCCTTCTCCTAAACGGAGAAAGAAGAAGAAACAGATTGTTTCTTCGGGTGATGAGTTCACCAAGGAGAGGGGGAAGACTGGGCTTCGCAAAAAGCGCAAGACCAAGTCCAAGAAGAAGAAGAAGAAGAGGAAAGTTTCTTCTTCTTCTGACTCGTCCACGGATTCCACGTCCACGGAATCGGACTCAGACACGCAATATGAAGGTGTCTATGCTGCCATTGGGGGCAAATTGGCTAAGAAAGTCGAGAAGCCAAGGGCTAAGCGGGTGAAAACCACTACGCTTATGCGGGAGAACGTTAATGGCCATTTCCGCACGTTTAAGCCAGCGGAGATTATTTCTAAGTTATCAGATGAGTTAACGGGCATTAAAGGTGTTCCCAACTCCATCATTAAGGAGATGGATCGAGATGTCAATATGACGGAGGACCGTAAGAGGTTTGAGGGTGTGTTGCACATAGTGCATAAGGCGGTGGTGCTTGGTACCTTAACAGCTATTGCTCCTGTAGCAAACAGAATGCAACAAGAAAACAAGTTCTCGTCTTTGGCTAAGACGATGGACAAAGGTATTGCATTGTTGGCGGCGGCAGGTAATTACCTGTCGTATCGAAGATATGAAAATGTTTTCAAGTCAGTTTGCACAGATGCTGGCAAAGAAGTGGCTCGCTCAAAGAAGGTTACTGATAATGATGGGAAAGAGTTTACACTCTTTCTTGCTCCAGAGCCGATTAAAGGGAAACCTTTAGATAACACCAAAATGTTTGGCGGTCAACTACAATACCTCTATAAAGAGGTAGAAACTGCAGCCAAGAGTGGCAAAAACATGGATGGTAAGAAGACACAGGAAACTCCTCGTGTCAAAAGGTCACGAGGGGATTTTCGTCCACGGCGGTTCACCAGGGGAACCAGACCGGGCTCAAACTTCGGTCAAGCTTTTCGGGCCCGGGGCGCTCGCTCAGGCTGGACCGACAACACTGTACGGCCACTAGGCCGGGGTGTCAACTCGCCGAGACCCTTCCCCAGGGGCGGGTCCAAGTAGAGGTTAAAACACAAACGTTACAAGTTCTTCGAGCCTCTAAAACCACACAAACTGTAAGCAACTTTGTGGCTGGTAATATTAATAATTAGATTTCTGAGTGGCACAAAATTACTAGTGACCAAGAAAATTTTACAAATAGTTAGGGGTGTTCACATTCCCTTCACACAAATTCCGGTATAAGGCAGGATACCTTTTCCTTATAACATTGAACTGGTTGAACGAGAGGCACTAATTAAACAGGTACAAAAATTCTTTGAGAAAGGAATTATACAAAAAGTGACATACTGTTCAGGAGAGTTTATTTCAAATATCTTCTCGGGACCAAAGCCTAATGGCGAGGTTCGAATGATCCTGGATTTAACAATCCTTAATAAAATGGGGGATTACGCCAGATGCGTGGATGGCTAGTGTTGATTTACAAGATGCATATTATACGTTTTCCATAAGAGAAAAAGATCGGAAATTTCTTCGGTTTCTTTGGGATAACCAACTCTATGAGTTTACCTGCATGCCGAATGGTTTAGCTTGTGCCCCTCGTTTATTCACTAAGCTGCTCATACATGATTTCTTTATTATAGCATCAACACAAATTGATTGTGTGAATGCAGTTTTGGATTTATGTGCATTACTCACTAAACTGGGGTTTTATGTACATCCACAAAAGTCAGTGCTTAAGCCAACAAAACAACTCAAATGTTTAGGGTTTATTCTGAATACACAGTTACAGTGTCGATAACAGAACAAAAACTAATTAAGTTTATGAATACAGCGACCCAGCTTATTAAGTTACCAAAACCTAAAATTAGACAGGTCGCAGTCCTTATTGGGATAATGATATCGTATGCACCCGCTATTCTATACGGGAAGGCACATATTAAATCTCTAGAGCTGATGCTTCGTTAGAAAGTTGGGGAACTCATTGACATGGGGTCACAACAGGAGGTAGATGGCTTGATGATGAAAAATCAGACCATATTAATGCGCTAGAATTGTGTGCTATTTATCTGGGTTTATGTACTAACTGATAATACTACTGCCATGGCATTTATTCGTAACATGGGTGGAACCAAATCAAAGTCTTGCAATCAGTTGTCTAAACTGGTTTGGAACTGGGCACAGGCTCAACAAGTCTGGCTGACTGTAGCGCATATTCCAGGGTCACAAAATACACTTGCAGACCATAAAAGTAGAAATTTCCATGACCGGTTATAATGGTCTCTCTCTACACCTTTGTTTAACTTCATTTTGTGAAAAATGGGGTACACCTGAAGTTGACTTATTTGCATCACGAAATAATAACAAGTTACCCTGTTATGTTTCTTGGCATCCTGAACCGGATGCTTGGAAAGTAGATGCGTTTGCTATTACTTGGGAAAATAATTATTTTGATATTTTCCCACCATTTAGCATTATCAGCCGAGTAGTGAGAAAAATCGGCTTGGAAGGGACACATGCGATACTGGTGGTGCCCGATTGGGACACGCAACCTTGGCTGCCAGCAGTTTCACAACTGGCAAAAGATCGTATACGATTTCCAAGAAAACTCGGGAATCTGACACACCACGGACCGCTAGTGGTTCACGGCGACGTGTCAACGACGCCTCTATTGGCAGTCCTTTTCTAAGGAACCAGCTGCGGCAATTTGGATTGGACAAAATTACTGAGAATAGGATAGTAGCTGATGCCTGGAGGCCAGGAACTGTTAAAATGTACACATCCTATTTAAAGAAATGGGGTGTACATTGTTTGTTAATGAAAGTTAAACCAACAAATCCAACAATTTCACAAGTAGCTCGTTTTCTTCGTTCTCTAGAGGATGAGGGACTATCCTTTGGGTCGATTAATGCGGCAAGATGTGCGTTATCAATCATATTACTGAGGATTGATGGTGAAACAGTTGGAAAACATTATGTTCTTGGATATTTACTTCGTTCAATTTATCAAAGGAATCCTCCAAAACCAAAGTATAGTCGGTTTTGGGATGTGTCTGTAGTATTTAAGTTGTTTCAGGCTTGGCTTCAAACTCGTGGGTTAGATGTAAAACAATTAGGTTTTAAGGTAGCCGTCTTGTTACTATTAGTAACAGGACACAGAGGACAAACCATTGTCGCATTATCCCTAAACGGATTAGAAATAGACAGGAAACAAGCTACGTTTGATTTAGCACAATTACTAAAATCAAACAGGCTAGGTGACCCTTTATCTACGGTTCACTTAGACTACTTCCCAGAGGATCGTAAATTATGTGTTGTGTCAGCCATAAGGGCTTATATATCCAACAACAATGGTTTCACGTGCATTGCAACAACTATTAGTGAGTGAGCGTTATAAAGCCACATAAGGCAATTTCAACGAGACACTCTTGCCAGATGGACAATTACGGTTTGAAATACTCCCACTCAACTAGAGGTGCCATGGTCTCCAAGGCACGTTTGCTAGGTGTTTCTGTGAAAAGAAAACTAGCGCATGCAGGCTGGAAGACGGCTAAGTCGTTTGCAAAACATTACAACAAGCGACTAGAAAAGCCTACCGGCATTGCAAAGCGCCCATGCTCGCCAACTAACAAGAATAGGTTGAATACTATATAAGAAGAACAAAAACGTTGAATTTTATATAGAAATGGATGATATTAGGTAAAAATGATTTATGTAAAGGTCTCCTAGCCTGAGGCTAGCCTGAGGCTGTATACCGAGGGTAAAATGTATGTTATACGATCTTTCTGGGTTTATGATGATGGATAACTGTTGTTTTCCCGTGGTATAAGCCTCGGGTAGACGATGGCGTGGGCCCACCACCCGCCTGCACGTTATCCCGTTGGTGTACCATTCCGGGAAAAAATCATAGTATCCATTGTATGAAAGTATCATTTATCCTGAATAAGTAGGTTAAAATTGCTGGTACCTCACGTGCTTCCTTCTCCCTAGCCCACGTCTACCCGAGGCTTATACCTCGGGAAATCAACAGTTATCCATCATCTATACCCAGGTAAGATTCGTATAACTATACTATATATATATACATGTTTGTATGGTTGGTTGGTTATTGGAGATTTGCGTCCTAACATCTTCGTATGTGTGTATGTATTTGTTTGTTTGTTGTTGTTTACGTCCTAGCAACATATAAGGCCATATCAGGACAGGTACCAACTTGTGACAGTGCGCACTCATGGTGACTTTATAGTGCTGCCCCACTGGGAGACCAGGCTGCCAGCACCATGACCTGATAACCCCACTCAGTCACATTATCATGACACTGAACCAACCAGTCCTTGCCCTATCCTAATAATGCAGAACGCCTGGCTAGGAAGCAAGACATATATATTTTTAAAGGATTGGTTTGAGTCAATCGGGGTTCGAGTCCACAAACTCATGGGTCCCGATCTCCCGATTTCCCGATCTCCAAAAACAGGAGACGGACGCTCAACTCAGTCTATGCATGTATGTATGTATTATATGTATGTATGCATGCATGTATACATGTATGTATATATGCATGTATGTATGTGTAAATTCATTTTTGGTATGCTCCCAGGAATGCAATTGGTCGTAATGCTCGCATTGCGTTTGATGCGAGGCAGGGAAGGACCTCCCCCCCCCCCACACCCGCGGCCCCTCCCTCGGCCGTTGGCCTCTTGCGCAATCTCCCGCGCTCCCCTCCCTTATAGCCAGCCCCTCTCGCCGCCTCAACCCACTCGCCCTCCTGCCTCCAGCCACGTTGCTACTCCTCCTAGGCTACTCCTCCTAGGCGCTTTTCTTTGGCCCTACACTCTACACACTCCGGCCCTATGCTCTGTGGCCCTACTCCCTCGTGGCCCCTTCCTCACGCCACCTGGACGCTCACTGGCCCCACAGGCACGCCACCCCACATCACGCCACCCCACATCATGCCTGCCGGGAAGGGCCGAGGCCGACGCGCCGCATGCAGGGAGGCACAGAAGATCTCCGAGGCCAGCTCGCCCCCGTCTTCGACGCCATCCTCGCCCCCGAGGGCCGCCGCCCCCTCCTCGGGCGATGCCTCATCCGAGTGGGCCCGCACCATGCAGTCGACTCTCCACGAGACGGTGAGGGCCCTCGAGCGCCTCTCCTCCAGATTTGACGCACTCGACGGCCACGGCGCGCAGCCAGCCGCCCCCGCCTCCGTGACCTCGCCTCAGCAGATCTACGCTCCCGTCGCCGCCCCCCTGCCACCGGCGCCCCGCGCCCACACGGTAGGAGTGGCCTTCCCGCCTCCGCCGCCCCTCCTGGCGCTCCCGTGGGCGATCCAACCCCAGTACGAGAGGTTCACCAGGAGCGTCCCCACGTCGCAGCTGCTGCCCCCGACCGCAGGAGCAGTGCCGCCGCCCCTACACCACCGCAACCCCGTCGCCCACACATCCACCCCCGCTGCCGACGCTGTCAGAGAATATACTCGACTCAGCCGAGACGCAGCACGCGGGCTGCCGGAAAGGTATCTCGCCACACTATATATTTCCCTGTGACTTGATCGAGCGAGGGGCGGAGAGGAAGGCGGTAAAGAGGGGGGAGGCCACCAAGGACGAATACACCCTCGCCCTCCGCATGTTGGAGGCACACCCCGCTTTCCCCGCCCACTCCCTCCCCGGCCTCAACCACCACGCCCTCACCATCCACCGTGATAACCTCGTCCACCCATGGCCTACCGTCCGACGGTACTCAGAAAGCGTCTTCACCTGGATCGCGGATGGTAGGCTGCCCCACGGTTGGCATGATCCCATGGCGATCAACATGCTCCGCATGGAAGCCCTCACCAACCCGGCTGGCTCTGCACGCGCCCCATTTAACCGATCCCATTTAACCGGGAGACCCACGGAGCCCCTTGCCCCTCCTGGAACCGCGACCCCGCCTCCTGTGACCGGGCGGGGGCGGGTGAGACCCATGGGGAAGGGGCGACCAGGCAACGCCACGCATGCGCCTACTGCGCCAACGTCAGGAAAATCCTGACCATTCACTCGGAGGCCGTGTGCCTCAGCAAGAGAGGCCCCCACGGTGGATTTTTGATCCGCCGTGCCCTCCAGCCCGGCCCTAAGGGCCCCAGCCGGCCCCACCCCACCCCACCTGCCACCCCCCACACACCCATAACCGACCATCCTCTCATCTCTCCGCAACCATCCGGCCCCCGGGACCCCAAACCGGCACCGAAAGCCGCCCGGCCCGCTCCCCACGGCGACGCCACCATCACACTCGGCATCACATGGACACCCCTGCGCTGCCGACCACACTATCCCTGCCACCCCCTGTGACTGCACAGACCCTCCCTCAAACCACCACACTCCAACCAACCGTCTCACTGCTTTCATCCCTGCCGACCACCCGGCCACCAAACACCGCGGTCAGACCGCAGACAACGCCTGTGAAGTCGCCGACACAGCCGCCCCGGCGGTCCCCCACGCCACCCATGCCACCCATGCCTCCCCGGAAGCGGCCTGCCCGCACCCAGACGTTATCCAGCCCGGCCCGCCAGCGAGCGGCCAAAACCACAACCCTCCCCACGCCGCCCTCCCCCAACGCCCGCCCCGCCGCAGGCGCCGCCAACGCCCCAAAACCTCCCCCGGCGACACAGCCTACCTCACCCACCTTCCCGGCCTCCCCCCCGATGCCGAGAACCTCCCCGCTCCCCCAGCCCCCCCTCCCCTACCACTGTCGAAGCCCCCCTCAAACTCCCACACCTTTTTGGCCACCCGCATCCCCCTTCCCTCCGGCCTCCATATCCCCACCTGGCGCGCCCGACTCCGTGACTACCCCGACCCCGCCCTGCTCGACCTCCTAGAGTTCGGCTTCCACGCCAACTTCCCCGCCTCTTCACCCTCCCACGCCCGACCTTTACCAACCACCGCGAGCCCCCAGAACACATCCCCCATACACGGGACTTCATAGACACCGCCCTCGGAGCCCTCGCGGGGCCCCTTCACCGTCCCTCCCTTCAATCCCTGGACCCAGGTCTCCCCGATGATGACCCGCCCCAAGTCCGATCCGGGCAAGAGGCGGGTCATCGTCGAACTATCCTTCCCCCCGGGGGCCAGCGTCAACACCGGCATCCCCCGCCGGGAATACCTCGGCAAACCCCACACATACACCCTCTCACGACGCCTTCCCCTTCAACCCGGGGCTCTGATCCAGGTTTCTCCGCCACCGAGGTCGCCGATGTCGCACGCCCCCGCCTCGCCTCCCTCGCCCCCGCGACTTTGAAGAACCGTCGCCGGCAGGCCCAAGAATACGTCTCTTACCTGGTGGCCCGAGGGCTCGACCCCCTCGCCCCGACCAGCTTCGACGTCACTGCCTATGCTGCCTCCCTCTACGCTTGTGGGCTTGCCCTCCCCTCCATCAAGAACTCTCTCTCGGGGGCGCGCTCGTGGGTCGAGGCGGCCGGGGGCGCCCCCTCGGCCTTCGACTCCACCCTCGCCAAGGACGTCTGCTGGGGGGGCGAGCGCACCTCAAGCCACGTCCCCCGCCAGGCCCCGCCCCTGACGCCGCACCACCTCGCCCTCGTCATCTCACACCTCGCGCAGGTGGGCCCCGCCTCAGTCGTCCCTCAGGCCGCCCTCCTCCTCGGGTACTTCGGCATGCTCCGACAGTACAACCTGCTGTCGCCGAGTCCCGAGGGTTGGGGCGGCCCGCACACCATCACCCGCAGCGACATCCGCCTGGTCCCCGGGGGCGTCCGGATAACCATCATGACCTCCAAAACCATAACCGGGCCCTCGGGGGCCGTCACCCTCTTCGTCCCGGCCGGGCCTCGGCCGGGACTCTGCCCTCTCGCTGCCTGGAATGCTGCCATCCTCCAGCACCCGGCTCCACCAGATGCGCCAGCCTTCATCATGCCCTTGGGCCACCCCCTCGATCCGTGGTCCCTCACCGCCCTTCTCCGAGGCGCGCTCCACGCCCGAGGCGTCCCCGGCGCTGAGGCCTTCACCCTCCACAGCCTACGCCGGGGGGCCGCCGAGGCGTGCCACGCCGCCGGCATCCCCATCTCCGACATCATGGCCCAGGGCACCTGGACCTCTGAGGCGGTGCATGCATACATGCCCCGCCTCGCCCCATCGGCCGCCCCTCGAGCCCTCTCCTCCGCTTTGGTGGAGGGCTCATCGGATCCACCTCCCAGACCCTCAACACTATAGACTCCCTCTGAGCCTCTATAATAACGGCTCTATATTTTAACTTATCATTCATGATTATACTTACCTTGACCTACCATCAATTGACTCTTAACATTACTATTGACAGTTCACATTCATGATCCTTTTACTCTTATACTCATTCACATAATGTTGATATGTTCTTCATGAATGATGCTCCGGCATTTCTGAATAAATGCCTTATTTTCCACCCATGCCTTATCGTCCTTCCTTGCCGCGCATCGATCGTAATGCTCGCATTGCATTTGATGCGAGGCAGGGAAGGACACCCCCCCCCCCCACGGCCCCTCGCTCGGCGGTTGGCCTCTTGCGCAATCTCCCGCGCTCCCCTCCCTTATAGCCAGCCCCTCTCGCCGCCTCAACCCACTCGCCCTCCTGCCTCCAGCCACGCTGCTACTCCTCCTAGGCGCTTTTTTCCCTACCCACCATCCCTATACACCATCACTCTCTTCATAGGGTGGAGGGCTCATCGGATCCACCTCCCGGACCCTCACCACTATAGACTCCCTCTGAGCCTCTATATTAACGGCTCTATATTTTAACTTATCATTCATGATTATACTTACCTTGACCTACTATCAATTGACTCTTAACATTACTATTGACATTTCACATTTATGATCCTTTTACTCTTATACTCATTCACATAATGTTGATATGTTCTTCATGAATGATGCTCCGGCATTTCTGAATAAATGCCTTATTTTCCACCCATGCCTTATCGTCCTTCCTTGCCGCGCATCAATATGTCTTTTCGCTATTCCCGCATAATGGTGCTGTCACATTATGATGCTTCTCGCCAACGTGCGTCGATGTATGTGATTTTTTGGTGCTACGTCGGGATATGTCAGTTTGCGTTACGCGAGCGTTAGGCGCGCGTGGTATACGTTGATCTACAGCGACGTTCGGCGGCATGCGTCAGGGGGTCGGTGAAGTTTTGTGCTCGCGCAAAACTTTCGACGTACGACAATGCACGGGTGCCAACATTATGGCGACGTTAGGGGCATGTCGAGATACATTAGACGCACGTTGGAGGAACATTGTCCTGACGTTGTGATGTTGTCATACGTTGACTTTTTTTCCCTCTGACGGTGAGCGTACCGTCAGCGCGTCAGTAACATACCACCGACGTATGCATAACGTATGGCCGATGCGCTTTTGGTGTTTCTCCACCATGTCTCGACGTTTTGGACATGTTGGCCACGCGTCTTCCGCTCGCTTAACGTTGGCGGGCTGATTGCACGCTGGCGCCACGCCGACATGCGCCGAAACGCGCTGGATTGTCTTTGGTCACGCATCGATCACGCGCTGGCACAACGCTCTCATATGTCGTGCAACACGTCGGCCAGTCGCTAGCGGCGCGCTGGAATAATGTTATGCGAACGCTAGGCACACACTGTGTGCGCTTGAGGCTCGTTCCCACACGTTGCGCCCACCGTTTTTTTTTTTTTTCTCACGCGTCGATATACGTTACCACAATGCCGGCCGGACGCTATCACTACGTTGCGCTGACGTCAAACTTTTCCCACCGCGCCGAAAAGTTTGATGTGTCTCGACGATTAAAAGTGATTTTGTGCATTGAGTCGACCCGTATTCGATTAACACGACCCGGGCGACTCAGGTCACCCGAGTTGCTAGAATTTCAAATCGAACACTGCGAGTGTAGTCTTAAAATACACACGCCGTGTGCAAAAAGCCCGACCCCAGTAATCCACCTCTTGGGTGGGGTGTCTAGAAGCGATGACATCACATTTGTGCTGGTACCGTCCTGTAGCAGTAGAAGTCCTATGTGGTTTTTTAATGTGTTTTTTTTAAAAGTCAGATTAATGAAATGGAAATATAACCAAACTATGCAATCCAAAAATACGCTATGGCCCTGTCACATTATGACGCATCTCGCCAGTGTGCCGCCAACGCGTAAAATCACTTTTTTACGTCGAGAAGCATCAAACTATTCGCCATGGGGGGCAAAATTGGACATATATATAACGTATACACAGCATATGGCCTACATATGACCAACGTATGGTTAACATACCTCCCAGCGAAAATTGCTCGAATTACGCTCACGGTACGTTCACAGAACGCTGGTGAACTTTATATACGTTATTCGATCACCAGAACTATTCGTCATACGTTACATACATCAAGACACGCTGGAGAAATGCTAAGCATACATTAGATGTATGATAGGCTATGTTATTCATATGTTGTCAGTACACGGACTGTATGTTCACACTGCCTTTAAAGTAGGTCAACATAGTGAACAATGTTTGACTAACATACATCTATTGTACATCGATGTACGCCTAACACATACCTAATGCACAGCGGACGTAAAATCCACACGTTGTTGAACGTTGTCATACGTTGAAAGTTTTGTGCATGCACAAAACTCTGCCAACCCCCTGACGTGCGATGCCGTATCTCGACGAACGTCGACGTACATTGACATATATCAACAAGCTCCTAACACATGCGTAACGCATAACGATGTATCCTCACGTAGCGGCAAAAAATCACATACATCGCCGTACATTTGCGCGATGTATCGTAATGTGACAGCACCATCAAATCCTATTTTGCTGTAGTTATGTCAGTTATTAACAAACAAACAAAGTTTTAGATTAAGCCACCATTTTTTCCACCCCGAGCGTGGAGAAGCGTATTCGTTTATTCAACCCGAGTCTGCAGGATGTGCGCATGCGCCAAAAAGTGGCTCGGGTGACCCGAGTTGATTAATCGAATACGTCCTAGGGGACGCCACCATGCCATAGTAGGATTTAGCGATTGCTGGAACCGCTGTCGTCAGAAGTCGTGTGATTATTGGTACGAAGTGACTTTAACGTGATGTGAGTTCAGTATAGGGAGTGCCACCAACATTAACTTCCTCCGGGTAAGCTGAAGCTACGACCTGACCTGCTGGGTACCAGCTTCAGTCCTTCCTGAGGGACCAGCGGAACTCCAATCCAGCCCTATTGATCTTCCTCATTCCACCACCAGACGGGTTGGCCGAATGAGTTGAGCGTCCATCATTTTGGTAGATCTTGGGATTCGAACAGTGTTCGAACCCTGGTAGAGTCAAACCAATGACTTAAAAAGTGATACTTGTCGCTATCTAGCCTGGTGCTATGTTTGTTTGTTTGTTTATTGTTGTTTTACGTCCTAGCAACATCTAAGGTCATATCAGGACGGGTACCAACTTGTAACAGTGTGCACTCATGGCGACTTTATAGTTTTGCCCCACTGGGATACCAGGCCACCAGCACCATGACCTGATATCCCACTCAGTCACATTATCCTGACACTGAACCAACCAGTCCTTGCCTTATGCTAATAATGCCGAGCACCTGGCTAGGAAACGACAAGTATTAATCTTTAAGTCATTGGTTTGACTCGACGAGGGTTCGAACCCACAATTCCACAGTCTATCAATACGGGAGACGGATGCTCTAATTCATTCGGCCATCCCGTCTGGTCTATGCATTACTAGGATAGAGCAAGGACTGGTTGGCTCAGTGACAGGATAATGTGATTGAGTGGGATATCAGGTCATGGTGCTCGGGGTCTGTTCTCCCAATGGGGCAGCACTATAAAGTTGCCATGCGTGCGCATTGTCACCAGTCGGTATGTACCCATCCTGATATGACCTTAAATGTTTCCAATATGTAAAACTCCAACAACCAACTAATCTCATGTCACTATCCTAGTAATGCCGAGTGCCAGGCTGGTTCGTGACAAGTATGTGACGTGTCCGGATATATTTAGATGTGAGCGATACGGCGCAGAATCAGTGTTCATGACCGGGGTCATCGTTTCGAGGCTATATCAACAATATTTCAACATCACCAATTTTCTTTAAAATCATCACCTAGGACCTTCAGCAATGTTCTGGTGCAATATGAAAATCATATTTCAATTTCACCGATACGGCACAGAATCCTTGTTCATGACCGGGGTCATCGTTTCGAGGCTATATCGACAATATTTCAACATCACTAATTTTCTTCAAAATCATCACCTAGGACCTTCAGCAATGTTCTGGTGCAATATGAAAATCATATTTCAATTTCACCGATACGGCACAGAATCCTTGTTCATGACCGGGGTCATCGTTTCGAGGCTATATCGACAATATTTCAATGTCACTAATTTTCTTCAAAATCATCACCTAGGACCTTCAGCAATGTTCTGGTGCAATATGAAAATCATATTTCAATTTCACCGATACGGCGCAGAATCATTGTTCATGACCGGGGTCATCGTTTCGAGGCTATATCGACAATATTTCAATGTCACTAATTTTCTTCAAAATCATCACCTAGGACCTTCAGCAATGTTCTGGTGCAATATCAAAATCATATTTTAATTTCACCGATACTCATAGAATCCATGTTCATGACCGGGGTCATCGTTTCGAGGCTATATCGACAATATTTCAACATCACTAATTTTCTTCAAAATCATCACCTAGGACCTTCAGCAATGTTCTGGTGCAATATGAAAATCATATTTCAATTTCACCGATACAGCGCAGAATCGTTGTTCATGACCGGGGTCATCGTTTCGAGGCTATATCGACAATATTTCAATGTCACTAATTTTCTTCAAAATCATCACCTAGGACCTTCAGCAATGTTCTGGTGCAATATGAAAATCATATTTCAATTTCACCGATACGGCGCAGAATCGGTGTTCATGACCCGGGTCATCGTTTCGAGGCTATATCGACAATATCAAATCACTAATTTTCTTCAGAATCATCACCTGGACTTCAGCAATGTTCTGGTGCAATATGAAAATCATATTTCAATTTCACCGATACGGCTGAATCGGTTCATGGGTCATCGTTTCGAGGCTATATAAAATTTCAACATCACTAATTTCTTCAAAATCATCACCTAGGACCTTCAGCAATGTTCTGGTGCAATATGAAAATCATATTTCTTTCATGATACGGCACAGAATCCTTGTTCATGCGGGTCATCGTTTCGAGGCTATATCGACAATATTTCAATGTCACTAATTTTCTTCAAAATCATCACCTAGGACCTTCAGCAATGTTCTGGTGCAATATGAAAATCATATTTCAATTTCACCGATACGGCGTAGAATCGGTGTTCATGACCGGGGTCATCGTTTCGAGGCTATATCGACAATATTTCAACATCACTAATTTCCTTCAAAATCATCACCTAGGACCTTCAGCAATGTTCTGGTGCAATATGAAAATCATATTTCAATTTCACCGATATGGCATAGAATCGGTGTTCATGACCGGGGTCATCGTTTCGAGGCTATATCGACAATATTTCAAAATCACTAATTTTCTTCAAAATCATCACCTAGGACCTTCAGCAATGTTCTGGTGCAATATGAAAATCATATTTCAATTTCACCGATACGGCACAGAATCCTTGTTCATGACCGGGGTCATCGTTTCGAGGCTATATCAACAATATTTCAACATCACTAATTGTCTTCAAAATCATCACCTAGGACCTTCAGCAATGTTCTGGTGCAATATGAAAATCATATTTCAATTTCACCGATACGGCACAGAATCGTTGTTCATGACCGGGGTCATCGTTTCGAGGCTATATCGACAATATTTCAATGTCACTAATTTTCTTCAAAATCATCACCTAGGACCTTCAGCAATGTTCTGATGCAATATGAAAATCATATTTCAATTTCACCGATACGGCGTAGAATCGGTGTTCATGACCGTCATCGTTTCGAGGCTATATCGACATTATTTCAACATCACAAATTTCCTTCGAACTCATCACCTAGGACGTTCAGCAATGTTCTGGTGCAATATGAAAGTCATATTTCAATTTCACTGATACGGCACAGAATCGGTGTTTATGACCGGGGTCATCGTTTCGAGGCTATATCGACAATATTTCAACATCACTAATTTTCTTCAAAATCATCACCTAGGACCTTCAGCAATGTTCTGGTGCAATATGAAAATCATATTTCAATTTCACCGATACGGCACAGAATCCTTGTTCATGACCGGGGTCATCGTTTCGAGGCTATATCGACAATATTTCAACATCACTAATTTCCTTCAAAATCATCACCTAGGACCTTCAGCAATGTTCTGGTGCAATATGAAAATCATATTTCAATTTCACCGATACGGTGCAGAATCATTGTTCATGACCGGGGTCATCGTTTCGAGGCTATATCGACAATATTTCAATGTCACTAATTTTCTTCAAAATCATCACCTAGGACCTTTAGCAATGTTCTGGTGCAATATGAAAATCATATTTCAATTTCACCTATTCGGTGCAGAATCGTTGTTCATCATGGTCATCGTTTCAAGGCTATATCGACAATATTTCAATGTCACTAATTTTCTTCAAAATCATCAACTAGGACCTTTAGCAATGTTCTGGTGCAATATGAAAATCATATTTCAATTTCACCGATACGGTGCAGAATCGTTGTTCATGACTGTCATCGTTTCGAGGCTATATCGACAATATTTCAATATCACTAATTTTCTTCAAAATCATCACCTAGGACGTTCAGCAATGTTCTGGTGCAATATGAAAATCATATTTCAATTTCACTGATACGGCACAGAATCCTTGTTGATGACCGGGGTCATCGTTTCGAGGCTATATCCACAATATTTCAACATCACTAATGTCCTTCAAAATCATCACCTAGGACCTTCAGCAATGTTCTGGTGCAATATGAAAATCATATTTCAATTTCACCGATACTTCACAGAAACATTGTTGATGACCAGGGTCATCATTTCGAGGCTATATCGACAATATTTCAACATGACTAATTTTCTTCAAAATCATCACCTAGGACCTTCAGCAATGTTCTGATGCAATATGAAAATCATATTTCAATTTCACCAATACGGCGCTGAATCAGTGTTCATGACCGGGGTCATCGTTTCGAGGCTATATCGACAATATTTCAAAATCACAAGGGACAAGGGACAAGGGACAAGGGACCTTCCATTCCGTCTTTCCATTCCATTCCATTCCGTCTTTTCATTCCATTCCATCTTTTCATTCCATTTGCTTCCATTCCATCTTTTCATTCCATTTGCTTCCATTCCATTCCGTCTTTTCATTCCATTTGCTTCCATTCCATTCCGTCTTTTCATTCCATTTGCTTCCATTCCATTCCGTCTTTTCATTCCATTTGCTTCCATTCCATTCTGTCTTTTCATTCCATTTGCTTCCATTCCATTCCGTCTTTTCATTCCATTCGCGTCCATTCCTTCCGTCTTTTCATTCCATTCGCTTCCATTCCATTCCGTCTTTTCATTCCATTCCATCTTTTCATTCCATTCCATTCCGACTTTTCATTCCATTCGCTTCCATTCCATTCCGTCTTTTCATTCCATTCCAGTCCGTCTTTTCATTCCATTCGCTTCCATTCCATCTATTCATTCCATTCAATTCCATTCCGTCTTTTCATTCCATTTGCTTCCATTCCATTCCGTCTTTTCATTCCATTCCATTCCATCTTTTCATTCCATTCCATTCTTTCATTCCATTCCATCTTTTCATTCCATTCGCTTCCATTCCATTCCGTCTTTTCATTCCATTCCATTCCATCTGTTCATTCCATTCCGTTCCATTCCATTCCGTCTTTTCATTCCATTTGCTTCCATTCCATTCCGTCTTTTCATTCCATTTGCTTCCATTCCATTCCGTCTTTTCATTCCATTTGCTTCCATTCCATTCCGTCTTTTCATTCCATTCCATTCCGTCTTTTCATTCCATTCCATTCTTTCATTCCATTTGCTTCCATCATCTTCATTCCATTTGCTTCCATTCCATCTTTTCATTCCATTTGCTTCCATTCCATTCCGTCTTTCATTCCATTCGCTTCCATTCCATTCCGTCTTTTCATTCCATTCCATTCCGTCTTTTCATTCCATTCGCTTCCATTCCATTCCGTCTTTTCATTCCATTCCATTCCGTCTTTTCATTCCATTCGCTTCCATTCCATTCCGTCTTTTCATTCCATTCGATTCCATTCCGTCTTTTCATTCCATTCGCTTCCATTCCGTCTTTTCATTCCATTCCATTTCATTCCGTCATTCCGTCTTTTCGTTCCGTTTGCTTCCATTCCCATTCCGTCTTTTCGTTCCGTTTGCTTCCATTCCCATTCCGTCTTTTCGTTCCATTTGCTTCCATTCCCATTCCGTCTTTTCGTTCCGTTTGCTTCCATTCCCATTCCGTCTTTTCGTTCCATTTGCTTCCATTCCATTCCGTCTTTTCTCCCATTCCGTCTTTTCGTTCCGTTTGCTTCCCGTTTGCTTCCATTCCCATTCCGTCTTTTCGTTCCGTTGCTTCCATTCCCATTCGTCTTTTCGTTCCGTTTGCTTCCATTCCCATTCCGTCTTTTCGTTCCGTTTCTCCATTCCATTCCATTCCGTCTTTTCGTTCCGTTCGCTTCCATTCCATTACGTCTTTTCATTCCATTCCATTCCGTCTTTTCATTCCATTCGCTTCCATTCCATTCCGTCTTTTCATTCCATTCGATTCCATTCCGTCTTTTCATTCCGTTTGCTTCCATTCCATTCCGTCTTTTCGTTCCGTTTGCTTCCATTCCCATTCCGTCTTTTCGTTCCGTTTGCTTCCATTCCCATTCCGTCTTTTCGTTCCGTTTGCTTCCATTCCCATTCCGTCTTTTCGTTCCGTTTGCTTCCATTCCCATTCCGTCTTTTCGTTCCGTTTGCTTCCATTCCCATTCCGTCTTTTCGTTCCGTTTGCTTCCATTCCCATTCCGTCTTTTCGTTCCGTTTGCTTCCATTCCCATTCCGTCTTTTCGTTCCGTTTGCTTCCATTCCCATTCCGTCTTTTCGTTCCGTTTGCTTCCATTCCCATTCCGTCTTTTCGTTCCGTTTGCTTCCATTCCCATTCCGTCTTTTCGTTCCGTTTGCTTCCATTCCCATTCCGTCTTTTCGTTCCATTTGCTTCCATTCCCATTCCGTCTTTTCGTTCCATTTGCTTCCATTCCCATTCCGTCTTTTCGTTCCATTTGCTTCCATTCCCATTCCGTCTTTTCGTTCCATTTGCTTCCATTCCCATTCCGTCTTTTCGTTCCATTTGCTTCCATTCCCATTCCGTCTTTTCGTTCCATTTGCTTCCATTCCCAAGGGACAAGGGCCCTTCCATTCCGTCTTTCCATTCCATTCCATTCCATTCCGTCTTTTCATTCCATTCCATTCCATTCCGTCTTTTCATTCCATTCGCTTCCATTCCGTCTTTTCATTCCATTCCATTCCATTCCGTCTTTTCATTCCATTCCGTCTTTTCATTCCATTCGCTTCCATTCCGTCTTTTCATTCCATTCCATTTCATTCCGTCTTTTCATTCCATTCCGTCTTTTCATTCCATTCGCTTCCATTCCGTCTTTTCATTCCATTCCGTCTTTTCATTCCATTCCGTCTTTTCATTCCATTCGCTTCCATTCCATTCCGTCTTTTCATTCCATTCGCTTCCATTCCGTCTTTTGATTCCATTCGCTTCCATTCCGTCTTTTCATTCCATTCGCTTCCATTCCATTCCGTCTTTTCATTCCATTCGCTTCCATTCCATTCCGTCTTATCATTCCATTCGCTTCCATTCCATTCCGTCTTTTCATTCCATTCCATTCCGTCTTTTCATTCCATTGCATTCCATTCCGTCTTTTCATTCCATTCGCTTCCATTCCATTCTGTCTTTTCATTCCATTCCATTCCGTCTTTTCATTCCATTCGCTTCCATTCCATTCCGTCTTTTCATTCCATTCCGTCTTTTCATTCCATTCCGTCTTTTCATTCCATTCCGTCTTTTCGTTCCGTTTGCTTCCATTCCCATTCCGTCTTTTCGTTCCGTTTGCTTCCATTCCCATTCCGTCTTTTCGTTCCGTTTGCTTCCATTCGCTTCCATTCCCATTCCGTCTTTTCGTTCCGTTTGCTTCCATTCCCATTCCGTCTTTTCGTTCCGTTTGCTTCCATTCCCATTCCGTCTTTTCGTTCCGTTTGCTTCCATTCCCATTCCGTCTTTTCGTTCCGTTTGCTTCCATTCCCATTCCGTCTTTTCGTTCCGTTTGCTTCCATTCCCATTCCGTCTTTTCGTTCCGTTTGCTTCCATTCCCATTCCGTCTTTTCGTTCCGTTTGCTTCCATTCCCATTCCGTCTTTTCGTTCCGTTTGCTTCCATTCCCATTCCGTCTTTTCGTTCCGTTTGCTTCCATTCCCATTCCGTCTTTTCGTTCCGTTTGCTTCCATTCCCATTCCGTCTTTTCGTTCCGTTTGCTTCCATTCCCATTCCGTCTTTTCGTTCCGTTTGCTTCCATTCCCATTCCGTCTTTTCGTTCCGTTTGCTTCCATTCCCATTCCGTCTTTTCGTTCCGTTTGCTTCCATTCCCATTCCGTCTTTTCGTTCCGTTTGCTTCCATTCCCATTCCGTCTTTTCATTCCGTTTGCTTCCATTCCCATTCCGTCTTTTCGTTCCGTTTGCTTCCATTCCCATTCCGTCTTTTCGTTCCGTTTGCTTCCATTCCCATTCCGTCTTTTCGTTCCGTTTGCTTCCATTCCCATTCCGTCTTTTCGTTCCGTTTGCTTCCATTCCCATTCCGTCTTTTCGTTCCGTTTGCTTCCATTCCCATTCCGTCTTTTCGTTCCGTTTGCTTCCATTCCCATTCCGTCTTTTCGTTCCATTTGCTTCCATTCCCATTCCGTCTTTTCGTTCCATGCTTCCATTCCATTCCGTCTTTTCATTCCATTCGCTTCCATTCCGTCTTTTCATTCCATTCGCTTCCATTCCGTCTTTTCATTCCATTCGCTTCCATTCCATTCCGTCTTTCCATTCCATTCCATTCCGTCTTTTCATTCCATTCCATTCCGTCTTTTCATTCCATTCCGTCTTTTCATTCCATTCGCTTCCATTCCGTCTTTTCATTCCATTCCATTCCATTCCGTCTTTTCATTCCATTCCGTCTTTTCATTCCATTCGCTTCCATTCCATTCCGTCTTTTCATTCCATTTGCTTCCATTCCATTCCGTCTTTTCATTCCATTTGCTTCCATTCCATTCCGTCTTTTCATTCCATTTGCTTCCATTCCATTCCGTCTTTTCATTCCATTTGCTTCCATTCCATTCCATTCCGTCTTTTCATTCCATTCCATTCCGTCTTTTCATTCCATTCGCTTCCATTCCGTTCGTCTAATCCATTCCCCGTCTTTTCATTCCATTCGTTTCATTCCATTCCGTCTTTTGTATTCATTCCATTCGCATTCCTGCCTTCCGTCTGCTGCTTCCATTCCCATTCGCATTTCCGTTCCGTCTGTTCCTTCCGTTCGCTTCCATTCGGCCATTCCAGTCTTCATTCATACGCATTCGCTCATCCATGCCGTCTTTTCGTTCCTTAGCTTCCATTCCCATTCCGTCTTTTCGTTCCGTTTGCTTCCATTCCCATTCCGTCTTTTCGTTCCGTTTGCTTCCATTCCCATTCCGTCTCTTTCGTTCCGCTTGCTTCCATTCCCATTCCGTCTTTGTCGTTCCGTTTGACTTCCATTCCCATTCCGTCTTTTCGTTCCGTTTGTCATTCCATTCCGCATTGCGTTCAGTCTGCATTCCTGCTTCCTTGTCCCCTATTACATATGCATCGATTCAGGTTTTCCATTCCGTTCATCTTATTCTGGATGTAGTCCGTCTTGCTTCCATTCCCATTCACGTCTTTTTCTTCCGTTTGCTTCCATTCCCATTCCGTCTTTTCGATTCCGCTTTGCTTCCATTCCCATTCCGTCTGTTTCGATTCCATTAGTTTTGCATTCCATTAGATCGACCAATTCGTCTGTGTCAGAGCCGATTACACGTCTTGCGTTCAGGCCCATTCCCGATCCTCCGTCCGTTTGCTTCCATTCCCAATCCGCTTTTCCCGCGACCATCGCGTGCACATGCGGACAATTTGCGGCCCGTTGCATGTCCATTGCCAGGCAGTGACACGCCACTTCACTTCCATTCCATTCCGTCTTTTCATTCCATTCCATTCCATTCCGTCTTTTCATTCCATTCGCTTCCATTCCATTCCGTCTTTTCATTCCATTCCATTCCGTCTTTTCATTCCATTCGCTTCCATTCCATTCCGTCTTTTCATTCCATTCGATTCCATTCCGTCTTTTCGTTCCGTTTGCTTCCATTCCCATTCCGTCTTTTCGTTCCGTTTGCTTCCATTCCCATTCCGTCTTTTCGTTCCATTTGCTTCCATTCCCATTCCGTCTTTTCGTTCCATTCCATTCCGTCTTTTCATTCCATTCGCTTCCATTCCATTCCGTCTTTTCATTCCATTCGCTTCCATTCCGTCTTTTCATTCCATTCACTTCCATTCCATTCCGTCTTTTCATTCCATTCCATCTTTTCATTCCATTCCATTCCGTCTTTTTATTCCATTTCATTCCATTCCGTTCCATTCTATTCCATTCCGTCTTTTCATTCCATTTCATTCCATTCCGTTCCATTCCATTCCGTCTTTTCATTCCATTTCTTTCCATTCCATTCCGTCTTTTCATTCCATTTGCTTCCATTCCATTCCGTCTTTTCATTCCATTTGCTTCCATTCCATCTTTTCATTCCATTTGCTTCCATTCCATTCCGTCTTTTCATTCCATTTGCTTCCATTCCATTCCATCTTTTCATTCCATTCCATTCCGTCTTTTCATTCCATTCGCTTCCATTCCATTCCGTCTTTTCATTCCATTCCATTTTTTCATTCCATTCGTTTCCATTCCATTCCGTCTTTTCATTCCATTCCATTCCATTCCGTCTTTTCATACCATTCGCTTCCATTCCGTCTTTTCGTTCCGTTTGCTTCCATTCGATTCCATTCCGTCTTTTCGTTCCGTTTGCTTCCATTCCCATTCCGTCTTTTCGTTCCGTTTGCTTCCATTCCCATTCCGTCTTTTCGTTCCGTTTGCTTCCATTCCCATTCCGTCTTTTCGTTCCGTTTGCTTCCATTCCCATTCCGTCTTTTCGTTCCGTTTGCTTCCATTCCCATTCCGTCTTTTCGTTCCGTTTGCTTCCATTCCATTCCGTCTTTTCGTTCCGTTTGCTTCCATTCCCATTCCGTCTTTTCATTCCGTTTGCTTCCATTCCCATTCCGTCTTTTCGTTCCGTTTGCTTCCATTCCCATTCCGTCTTTTCGTTCCGTTTGCTTCCATTCCCATTCCGTCTTTTCGTTCCGTTTGCTTCCATTCCCATTCCGTCTTTTCGTTCCGTTTGCTTCCATTCCCATTCCGTCTTTTCGTTCCGTTTGCTTCCATTCCCATTCCGTCTTTTCGTTCCGTTTGCTTCCATTCCCATTCCGTCTTTTCGTTCCGTTTGCTTCCATTCCCATTCCGTCTTTTCGTTCCGTTTGCTTCCATTCCCATTCCGTCTTTTCGTTCCGTTTGCTTCCATTCCCATTCCGTCTTTTCGTTCCGTTTGCTTCCATTCCCATTCCGTCTTTTCGTTCCATTTGCTTCCATTCCCATTCCGTCTTTTCGTTCCGTTTGCTTCCATTCCCATTCCGTCTTTTCGTTCCGTTTGCTTCCATTCCCATTCCGTCTTTTCGTTCCGTTTGCTTCCATTCCCATTCCGTCTTTTCGTTCCGTTTGCTTCCATTCCCATTCCGTCTTTTCGTTCCGTTTGCTTCCATTCCCATTCCGTCTTTTCGTTCCGTTTGCTTCCATTCCCATTCCGTCTTTTCGTTCCGTTTGCTTCCATTCCCATTCCGTCTTTTCGTTCCGTTTGCTTCCATTCCCATTCCGTCTTTTCGTTCCGTTTGCTTCCATTCCCATTCCGTCTTTTCGTTCCGTTTGCTTCCATTCCCATTCCGTCTTTTCGTTCCGTTTGCTTCCATTCCCATTCCGTCTTTTCGTTCCGTTTGCTTCCATTCCCATTCCGTCTTTTCGTTCCGTTTGCTTCCATTCCCATTCCGTCTTTTCGTTCCGTTTGCTTCCATTCCCATTCCGTCTTTTCGTTCCGTTTGCTTCCATTCCCATTCCGTCTTTTCGTTCCGTTTGCTTCCATTCCCATTCCATCTTTTCGTTCCGTTTGCTTCCATTCCCATTCCGTCTTTTCGTTCCGTTTGCTTCCATTCCCATTCCGTCTTTTCGTTCCGTTTGCTTCCATTCCCATTCCGTCTTTTCGTTCCGTTTGCTTCCATTCCCATTCCGTCTTTTCGTTCCGTTTGCTTCCATTCCCATTCCGTCTTTTCGTTCTGTTTGCTTCCATTCCCATTCCGTCTTTTCGTTCCGTTTGCTTCCATTCCCATTCCGTCTTTTCGTTCCGTTTGCTTCCATTCCCATTCCGTCTTTTCGTTCCGTTTGCTTCCATTCCCATTCCGTCTTTTCGTTCCGTTTGCTTCCATTCCCATTCCGTCTTTTCGTTCCGTTTGCTTCCATTCCCATTCCGTCTTTTCGTTCCGTTTGCTTCCATTCCCATTCCGTCTTTTCGTTCCGTTTGCTTCCATTCCCATTCCGTCTTTTCATTCCGTTTGCTTCCATTCCCATTCCGTCTTTTCGTTCCGTTTGCTTCCTTTCGCATTCCGTCTTTTCGTTCCGTTTGCTTCCATTCCCATTCCGTCTTTTCGTTCCGTTGCTTCCATTCCCATTCCGTCTTTTCGTTCCATTTGCTTACATTCCATTCCGTCTTTTCGTTCCGTTTGCTTCCATTCCCATTCCGTCTTTTCATTCCATTTGCTTCCATTCCCATTCCGTCTTTTCGTTCCGTTTGCTTCCATTCCCATTCCGTCTTTTCGTTCCGTTTGCTTCCATTCCCATTCCGTCTTTTCGTTCCCTTTGCTTCCATTCCCATTCCGTCTTTTCGTTCCGTTTGCTTCCATTCCCATTCCGTCTTTTCATTCCGTTTGCTTCCATTCCCATTCCGTCTTTTCGTTCCGTTTGCTTCCATTCCATTCCGTCTTTTCGTTCCGTTTGCTTCCATTCCCTTTCCGTCTTTTCGTTCCGTTTGCTTCCATTCCCATTCCGTCTTTTCGTTCCGTTTGCTTCCATTCCCATTCCGTCTTTTCGTTCCGTTTGCTTCCATTCCCATTCCGTCTTTTCGTTCCGTTTGCTTCCATTCCCATTCCGTCTTTTCGTTCCGTTTGCTTCCATTCCCATTCCGTCTTTTCGTTCCATTTGCTTCCATTCCCATTCCGTCTTTTCGTTCCGTTTGCTTTCATTCCCATTCCGTCTTTTCGTTCCGTTTGCTTCCATTCCCATTCCGTCTTTTCGTTCCGTTTGCTTCCATTCCCATTCCGTCTTTTCGTTCCGTTTGCTTCCATTCCCATTCCGTCTTTTCGTTCCGTTTGCTTCCATTCCCATTCCGTCTTTTCGTTCCGTTTGCTTCCATTTCCATTCCGTCTTTTCGTTCCGTTTGCTTCCATTCCCATTCCGTCTTTTCGTTCCGTTTGCTTCCATTCCCATTCCGTCTTTTCGTTCCGTTTGCTTCCATTCCCATTCCGTCTTTTCGTTCCATTTGCTTCCATTCCCATTCCGTCTTTTCGTTCCGTTTGCTTCCATTCCCATTCCGTCTTTTCGTTCCGTTTGCTTCCATTCCCATTCCGTCTTTTCGTTCCGTTTGCTTCCATTCCCATTCCGTCTTTTCGTTCCGTTTGCTTCCATTCCCATTCCGTCTTTTCGTTCCGTTTGCTTCCATTCCCATTCCGTCTTTTCGTTCCGTTTGCTTCCATTCCCATTCCGTCTTTTCGTTCCGTTTGCTTCCATTCCCATTCCGTCTTTTCGTTCCGTTTGCTTCCATTCCCATTCCGTCTTTTCGTTCCGTTTGCTTCCATTCCCATTCCGTCTTTTCGTTCCGTTTGCTTCCATTCCCATTCCGTCTTTTCGTTCCGTTTGCTTCCATTCCCATTCCGTCTTTTCGTTCCGTTTGCTTCCATTCCCATTCCGTCTTTTCGTTCCGTTTGCTTCCATTCCCATTCCGTCTTTTCGTTCCGTTTGCTTCCATTCCCATTCCGTCTTTTCGTTCCGTTTGCTTCCATTCCCATTCCGTCTTTTCGTTCCGTTTGCTTCCATTCCCATTCCGTCTTTTCGTTCCGTTTGCTTCCATTCCCATTCCGTCTTTTCGTTCCGTTTGCTTCCATTCCCATTCCGTCTTTTCGTTCCGTTTGCTTCCATTCCCATTCCGTCTTTTCGTTCCGTTTGCTTCCATTCCCATTCCGTCTTTTCGTTCCGTTTGCTTCCATTCCCATTCCGTCTTTTCGTTCCATTTGCTTCCATTCCCATTCCGTCTTTTCGTTCCATTTGCTTCCATTCCCATTCCGTCTTTTCGTTCCATTTGCTTCCATTCCCATTCCGTCTTTTCGTTCCATTTGCTTCCATTCCCATTCCGTCTTTTCGTTCCATTTGCTTCCATTCCCATTCCGTCTTTTCTTTCCATTTGCTTCCATTCCCATTCCGTCTTTTCGTTCCAATTGCTTCCATTCCCATTCCGTCTTTTCGTTCCATTTGCTTCCATTCCCATTCCGTCTTTTCATTCCATTCCATTCCATTCCGTCTTTTCGTTCCATTCCATCTTTTCATTCCATTCCATTCCGTCTTTTCATTCCATTCGCTTCCATTCCATTCCGTCTTTTCATTCCATTCCATTCCGTCTTTTCATTCCATTCGCTTCCATTCCATTCCGTCTTTTCATTCCATTCCATTCCGTCTTTTCATTCCATTTCATTCCATTCCGTTCTATTCCATTCCGTCTTTTCATTCCATTTCATTCCATTCCGTCTTTTCATTCCATTTGCTTCCATTCCATTCCGTCTTTTCATTCCATTTGCTTCCATTCCATTCCGTCTTTTCATTCCATTTGCTTCCATTCCATTCCGTCTTTTCATTCCATTTGCTTCCATTCCATTCCGTCTTTTCATTCCATTTGCTTCCATCCCATTCCGTCTTTTCATTCCATTTGCTTCCATTCCATTCCGTCTTTTCATTCCATTTGCTTCCATTCCATTCCGTCTTTTCATTCCATTTGCTTCCATTCCATTCCGTCTTTTCATTCCATTTGCTTCCATTCCATTCCGTCTTTTCATTCCATTTGCTTCCATTCCATTCCGTCTTTTCATTCCATTTGCTTCCATTCCATTCCGTCTTTTTATTCCATTTGCTTCCATTCCATTCCGTCTTTTCAATCCATTCGCTTCAATTTACGACACGACAAGGGGACTGGGTATAAAGCGGTATTTATTCAGCGACCGCGGCAACAAGTAGCATACAAGACAATCAGTGGCTATGTACAGATCAGGTAGTAATCAATGCCTGAGAAGCAGGTGAGGCTAACTATGCTTATGCTAGGTAGGAGTACAAGGTGCGAATGAACAAGTTGTCTGAGCGATGCGTGCGAGTGGTTACATGTGCGGCGTCAGGTTTTGAGGTCGGGTGTGGTATTTCCCGAGGTTGTAGTGGAGTCAGCTGTGGGTCAGTTGAGAGTTCAATCCAGGAAGTTACAGTGAATCAGGGCCTCTCAACCTTACGTGTGTTTATTGTAGGTGTGGGTGGCTGGTCCGGCGTGAGGAGGAGAGTGGCTAGGACCGTGGAGGGGGGGCTCCTTTTATCCTGCTGGAGGCAGGGTCTCGGGGGAGGTGTGAGGGCTGTCTCGCGAGACGTGAGCGGTTCTCGCGAGGCTGGAAGGGGGGGGGGTTCGGATTCTTGGTGTGCGCGGGGGGGGGGGGGGGGGGGAGAGTGGGGGAGGGGTGGATTAGCGCCGGGAGGGTTCGGAGCCGTGGAGGGTGTTAAAGCTGGTAGGGGAGATGACAGGGGGGGGGGCAGGGAGTGGGTGAGAGGGGGGGGGTAGGGGAGAGTGTGGAGATGAAAGCGGGTTGGGAGAGGAGTTGGCATGTGGCGAGGGAGGGGGTGGGTGAGAGGGGGGGTAGGGGAGAGGGGGGAGATGAAAGCGGGTTGGACGGGGAGTTGGCATGTGGCGGAGGGGGAGGGGAGGGCTTAAGCCGTCCCCGTGTCGTGCGCAAATTAACCATGTTGCTATCCAACATGTACAATTTACGACACGACAAGGGGACTGGGTATAAAGCGGAATTTATTCAGCGACCGCGGCAACAAGTAGCATACAAGACAATCAGTGGCTATGTACAGATCAGGTAGTAATCAATGCCTGAGAAGCAGGTGAGGCTAACTATGCTTATGCTAGGTAGGAGTACAAGGTGCGAATGAACAAGTTGTCTGAGCGATGCGTGCGAGTGGTTACATGTGCGGCGTCAGGTTTTGAGGTCGGGTATGGTATTTCCCGAGGTTGTAGTGGAGTCAGCTGTGGGTCAGTTAAGAGTTCAATCCAGGAAGTTACAGTGAATCAGGGCCTCTCAACCAGGTAGAGGGAGAGGGCCTGATTCGCCGCGCTGAAGGCCTTCTTGGAGACGTATTCGTGCACTGCGGCTCTCCTCGAGATTCCTAGTTTTCGGACGTTGTTGATGGGAGCGCGCGTGCATGCCTGTGCGCCTCCTCGGTTCTGTGCGTGCCGTCAGGTGGGTTCTGTCGGCGACGTTTGGGTGGTGTTCTTGTTGGCACGCCGTGGCCGTACCGGGCAGTGCCGACCCCGGGGTATGGTCTGAGGGGTGACCGTGAAGGAGCTTGTGAGCGAGGTGGACAAACCTCTGAGAGGCTGGGGAACAACAGGCGAACATCTGAGGGCTGGCTTCGCTGTGGGTTTTGAAGTCAGCGTGTGTTGGCTCGGGGGTCCCGAGGGGGGCCTGGGGAGATAAGAGGCAAATATATGTTATCTCCCCAGGCTTCAACCGCGCTTTCTGCGACGTCATTATTGTGAACCCGCGTTCTAGTGCAGTTCGATGTGGCGTAGGGTGGCTGGTTAGTGTAGTCATTGGCAGAGTCAGACCTCCTAGGTTTTTGTTGCTTTTGCGGTTTGGTAGGTCCAGCGTCTGGAGTGGTGTCGGTGCTGGTTCGGTGTCCGTTGCTGTCTGCCTGGGTGGGCAGCGTACTCGGCCCGTGGGGCCATGTAGTCGGGCCGTGGGGCGGTGTAGTCGGCCCCAGGAGCGGTGTAGTCGGCCCATGGGGCGGTAGAGCAGTGGTAGAGGAGAGGTTGGCCAGGTCCGGTGGTCGGGGTCCGGCATTTGGTGCCGGGGGTGCGGCGTGGCGGCCGAGAAGAGGTTGTCGGCAGGTCCGGCGTCTGTAGTGGTGTCCGTGCTGATCCGGTTTCCGTTGTTGTCTGCCCGGGTGGGCAGTGTAGTCGGCTCGTGGGGCGGTGTAGTCGGCCCCAGGGGCGGTGTATTTTTCCCGAGGGGCGGTAGAGCAGTGGTAGAGAAGAGGTTCGCCAGGTCCGGGGTCCGGCGTTTGGTGCCGGGATGCCGGGGTGCGGCGTGGTGGCCGGGCAGAGGTTGTGGTCGTCTTGTGGGGTGGTGTAGTCTTGCCATGCGGTGGTGTAGATCAGGGGTGCAGACGGTGCTTGGGTGCCAGGGTGCGGCTTGGTGGCCGGGAAGAGGTTGTAGTTGGCCCATGGGTTGGTGTAGTCGTGCCGTTCGGTGGTGTAGATCAGGCGTACAGCCGGTGGTTGGGTGCCAGGGTGCAGCGTGCTGGCCGGGAAGGGGTTGTAGTCGGCCCGTGGGGCGGTGTAGTCGTGCCGTGCGGCGGTGTAGATCAGGGTGTGGACGGTGGTTGGGTACCGGGGTGCGGTGTGGTGGCGGGGAGAGGTTGGTTATCGGCCCGTGGGGCGGTGTTTGGATGCCGGGGTACCAGGGTGCCGGGATGGCGCGTGGTGGCCGGGAAGAGGTTTGTAGTCGTGCTGTGCGACGGTGCAGATCAGGCGTGTAGCCAGCGGTTGGGCGCCGGGGTGCGGCGTGGTGGCCGGGAAGATCAACCGTGTAGACTGTGGTTGGGTGCCGGGGTGTGGCGTGGTGGCCGGGAAGATCAGGCGTGTAGATGGTGGTTGGGTGCCGGGATGCCGGGGTGCGGCGTGGTGGCCGGAGAGAGGTTGTGGTCGGCCTGTGGAGTGTTGTAGTCATGCCGTGCGCCGTGGTGACCTTGACGAGGTTGTAGTTGGCCCGTGGGGTGGTGTGGTCGTGCGGTGGTGTAGATCAGGCGTATAGATGGTGGTTGGGTGCCGGGGCGCCGGGATGCGGTGTGGTGGCCGGGAAGAGGTTGTAGTCAGCCCATGGGCGGTGTAGTCGTGTCGTGCGGCGGTGTAGATCAGGTGTGTAGATGGTGCTTGCGTGCCGGGGTGCTGGGGTGCCGGGGTGCGGCATGGTGGCCGCGGAGGAGTTTGTTGTCAGCTCGTGGGGCGGTGTTTGGTTGCCGGTCTACCGGGTGGTGGCCGGGAAGAGGTTTGTAGTCGGCCCGTGGGGCGGTGTAGTCGTTCTGTGCGACGGTGTAGATCAGGCGTGTAGCCGGCGGTTGGGTGCTAGGGTGGCGGGGGGCTGGGGTGCGTTGTGGTGGCCGTGGAGTTCAGGCATGTAGGCGGTGGTTGGGTCCCGGGATGCCGGAGTGCGGCGTGGTGGCCGGGAAGATCAGGCGTGTAGACGGTGGTTGGGTGCCGGGGTTCCGGGATGCGGCGTGGTGGCCGGAAAAGGGTTGCAGTCGGCCCATGGGGCGTTGTAGTCGTGCTGTGCGGCGTGGTGGCCGGGACGAGGTTGTAGTCGGCCCGTGGGGCGGTGTAGTCGTGCCGTGCGATGGTGTAGATCAGGCGTGTAGACGGTGTTTGGGTGCCGGGGTGCGGTGTGGTGGCCGGGAACGGGTTTGTTATCGGGCGGTGTTTGGGTGCCGGGTTACCGGGATGCCGGGGTGCAGGGTGGTGGCCAGGAAGAGGTTTGTAGTCGGCCCGTGGGGCGGTGTAGTCGTGCCGTGCGGCGGTGTAGATCAGGCGTGTAGACGGTGGTAGGGTGCTGGGGTGCGGCCTGGTGGCCGGGGAGAGGTTTGTTATCGGCCCGTGGGGTGGTGTTTGGGTGCCGGGGTACCGGGATGCTGGGTGGTGGCCAGGAAAAGGTTTGTAGTCGGCCCGTGGGGCGGTGTAGTCGTGCTGTGCGACGGTGCAGATCAGGCGTGTAGCTGGCGGTTGGGTGCTAGGGTGCCGGAGGGCTGGGGTGTGTCGTGGTGGCCGTGAAGATCAGGCATGAAGGCGGTGTTTGGGTGCTGTGGTGCCGTGTTGCCGGAGTGTGGCGTGGTGGCCGGGAAGATCAGGCGTGTAGAGGTGGTTGGGTGTCGCGGTTCCGGGGTGTCGGGATGCGGCGTGGTGGCCAGAAAAAGGTTGTAGTCGGCTCGAGAGGCTGTGTAGCCGGCGCGTGCGGCAGTGACGTGCTTGCTGGCCCGGCGGTGTTGGCGTCGCTGGAGGCGGTGCAGGTGCCCCGTCGGCGGTGCTTGCGGCCCTGGAGGTGGTGTCGGTGGCCCGTGGGGGCGGTGTAGGCGGCCGTGTGGCGGTTTTGTCGGCTCGAGAGGCTGTGTAGCCGGCGTGTGTGGCGGTGACGTGCTTGCTGGTCCGGCGGTGTTGGCGTTGCTGGAGGCAGTGCAGGTGGCCCGTCGGCGGTGCTTGCGGCCCTGGAGGCGGTGTCGGTGGCCCGTGGGGGCGGTGTAGGCAGCCGTGTGGCGGTTTTGTCGGCTCGAGAGGCTGTGTAGCCGGCGCGTGTGGGAGTGACGTGCTTGCTGGCCCGGCGGTGTTGGCGTCGCTGGAGGCGGTGCAGGTGGCCCGTCGGTGGTGCTTGCGGCCCTGGAGGCGGTGTCGGTGGCCCGTGGGGGCGGTGTAGGCGGCCTTGTGGCGGTTTTGTCGGCTCGAGAGGCTGTGTAGCCGGCGCGTGTGGCGGTGACGTGCTTGCTGGCCCGGCGGTGTTGGCGTCGCTGGAGGCGGTGCAGGTGGCCCGTCGGCGGTGCTTGCGGCCCTGGAGGCGGTGTCGGTGGCCCGTGGGGGGGTGTAGGCGGCCGTGTGGCGGTTTTGTCGGCTCGAGAGGCTGTGTAGCCGGCGCGTGTGGCGGTGACGTGCTTGCTGGCCCGGCGGTGTTGGCGTCGCTTGGAGGCGGTGCAGGTGGCCCGTCGGCGGTGCTTGCGGCCCTGGAAGCAGTGTCGGTGGCCCGTGGGGGCGGTGTAAGCGGCTGTGTGGCGGTTTTTGTCGGCTCGAGAGGCTGTGTAGCCGGTGCGTGTGGGGGGTGACGTGCTTGCTGGCCCGGCGGTGTTGGCGTCGCTGGAGGCGGTGCAGGTGGCCCGTCGGCGGTGCTTGCGGCCCTGGAGGCGGTGTCGGTGGCCCGTGGGGGCGGTGTAGGCGGCCGTGTGGCGGTTTTGTCAGCTCGAGAGGCTGTGTAGCCGGGGCGTGTGGCAGTGATGTGCTTGCTGGCCCGGCAGTGTTGGCGTCGCTGGAGGCGGTGCAGGTGGCCCGTCGGCGGTGCTTGCGGCCCTGGAGGCGGTGTCGGTGGCCCGTGGGGGCGGTGTAGGCGGCCCGTCGGCGGTGCTTGCTGGCCCGGGTGGTGCTTGCGGCCCTGGAGGCGGTGTCGGCGGCCCGTGGGGTGGTGTAGTCGGCCCGGGGGGGGGGGGGGGGGGGCGGGGGGCGGGGGGCGCCGGTGTGGTCGGCCCGTGGGGCGGTGTAGTCGGCCCTTGGGGCGGTGTAGTCGGCCCTTGGGGCGGTGTAGTCGGCCCGTGGGGCGGTGTAGAAGCGGCCGAGTACGTGGTGGTGGCTGGTCCGGCGTGAGGAGGAGAGTGGCTAGGACCGTGGAGGGGGGCTCCTTTTATCCTGCTGGAGGCAGGGTCTCGGGGGAGGTGTGAGGGCTGTCTCGCGAGACGTGAGTGGTTCTCGCGAGGCTGGGAAGGGGGTGGGGTTCGAATTCTTGGTGTGCGGGGGGGGGGGGGGGGGGGGGGGGGGGGGGGGGAGGAGCGCCGGGAGGGGTTCGGAGCCGTGGAGGGTGTTAAAGCTGGTAGGGGAGATGAGAGAGGGGGGGGGGGAGGGAGTGGGTGAGAGGGGGGGGGTAGGGGAGGGTGGGATGGAAGCGGGTTGGGGAGAGGAGTTGGCATGTGGCGAGGCAGGGGGTGGGTGAGAGGGGGGGGGGGGGGGAGAGGGGGGAGATGAAAGCGGGTTGGACGGGGAGTTGGCATGTGGCGGAGGGGGAGGGGAGGGCTTAAGCCGTCCCCGTGTCGTGCGCAAATTAACCATGTTGCTATCCAACATGTACCATTCCATTCCGTCCATTCCATTCCGTCTTTTCATTCCATTCGCTTCCATTCCATTCCGTCTTTTCATTCCATTCCATTCCGTCTTTTCATTCCATTCCATTCCATTCCATTCCGTCTTTTCATTCCATTCGCTTCCATTCCATTCCGTCTTTTCATTCCATTCCATTCCATTCCGTCTTTTCATTCCATTCGCTTCCATTCCATTCCGTCTTTTCATTCCATTTGCTTCCATTCCAATGCGTCTTTTCATTCCATTTGCTTCCATTCCATTCCGTCTTTTCATTCCATTTGCTTCCATTCCATTCCGTCTTTTCATTCCATTTGCTTCCATTCCATTCCGTCTTTTCATTCCATTGCTTCCATTCCATTCCGTCTTTTCATTCCATTTGCTTCCATTCCATTCCGTCTTTTCATTCCATTTGCTTCCATTCCATTCCGTCTTTTCATTCCATTTGCTTCCATTCCATTCCGTCTTTTCATTCCATTGCTTCCATTCCGTCTTTTCATTCCATTTGCTTCCATTCCATTCCGTCTTTTCATTCCATTTGCTTCCATTCCATTCCGTCTTTTCATTCCATTCCATTCCGTCTTTTCATTCCATTTGCTTCCATTCCATCTTTTCATTCCATTTGCTTCCATTCCATTCCGTCTTTTCATTCCATTTGCTTCCATTCCATTCCGTCTTTTCATTCCATTTGCTTCCATTCCATTCCGTCTTTTCATTCCATTTGCTTCCATTCCATTCCGTCTTTTCATTCCATTTGCTTCCATTCCATTCCGTCTTTTCATTCCATTCGCTTCCATTCCATTCCGTCTTTTCATTCCATTCGCTTCCATTCCATTCCGTCTTTTCATTCCATTCCATCTTTTCATTCCATTCCGTCTTTTCATTCCATTCGCTTCCATTCCATTCCGTATTTTCATTCCATTCCATTCCGTCTTTTCATTCCATTTCATTCCATTCCATTCCGTTCCATTCCATTCCGTCTTTTCATTCCATTTGCTTCCATTCCATTCCGTCTTTTCATTCCATTCCATTCCATTCCTCATTCCATTCCATTCCTTTCATTCCATTCCGTCTTTTCATTCCATTCGCTTCCATTCCATTCCGTCTTTTCATTCCATTCCATTCCGTCTTTTCATTCCATTCCATTCCGTCTTTTCATTCCATTTGCTTCCATTCCATTCCGTCTTTTCATTCCATTTGCTTCCATTCCATTCCGTCTTTTCATTCCATTTGCTTCCATTCCATTCCGTCTTTTCATTCCATTTGCTTCCATTCCATTCCGTCTTTTCATTCCATTTGCTTCCATTCCATTCCGTCTTTCATTCCATTCGCTTCCATTCCATTCCGTCTTTTCATTCCATTTGCTTCCATTCCATTCTTTTCATTCCATTTGCTTCCATTCCATTCCGTCTTTTCATTCCATTTGCTTCCATTCCATTCCGTCTTTTCATTCCATTCCATCTTTTCATTCCATTCGCTTCCATTCCATTCCATCTTTTCATTCCATTCCATTCCGTCTTTTCATTCCATTTGCTTCCATTCCATTCCGTCTTTTCATTCCATTTGCTTCCATTCCATTCCGTCTTTTCATTCCATTCCGTCTTTTCATTCCATTTGCTTCCATTCCATATTTTCATTCCATTTGCTTCCATTCCATTCCGTCTTTTCATTCCATTTGCTTCCATTCCATTCCGTCTTTTCATTCCATTTGCTTCCATTCCATTCCGTCTTTTCATTCCATTTGCTTCCATTCCATTCCGTCTTTTCATTCCATTTGCTTCCATTCCATTCCGTCTTTTCATTCCATTCGCGTCCATTCCTTCCGTCTTTTCATTCCATTCGCTTCCATTCCATTCCGTCTTTTCATTCCATTCCATCTTTTCATTCCATTCCATTCCGACTTTTCATTCCATTCGCTTCCATTCCATTCCGTCTTTTCATTCCATTCCAGTCCGTCTTTTCATTCCATTCGCTTCCATTCCATCTATTCATTCCATTCAATTCCATTCCGTCTTTTCATTCCATTTGCTTCCATTCCATTCCGTCTTTTCATTCCATTCCATTCCATCTTTTCATTCCATTCCATTCTTTCATTCCATTCCATCTTTTCATTCCATTCGCTTCCATTCCATTCCGTCTTTTCATTCCATTCCATTCCATCTGTTCATTCCATTCCATTCCGTATTTTCATTCCATTTGCTTCCATTCCATTCCCTCTTTTCATTCCATTTGCTTCCATTCCATTCTGTCTTTTCATTCCATTTGCTTCCATTCCATTCCGTCTTTTCATTCCATTTTCTTCCATTCCATTCCGTCTTTTCATTCCATTTGCTTCCATTCCATTCCGTCTTTTCATTCCATTCCATTCCGTCTTTTCATTCCATTTGCTTCCATTCCATCTTTTCATTCCATTTGCTTCCATTCCATTCCGTCTTTTCATTCCATTTGCTTCCATTCCATTCCGTCTTTTCATTCCATTCCATCTTTTCATTCCATTCGCTTCCATTCCATTCCATCTTTTCATTCCATTCCATTCCGTCTTTTCATTCCATTCGCTTCCATTCCATTCCGTCTTTTCATTCCATTCCATTCCGTCTTTTCATTCCATTCCGTTCCATTCCATTCCGTCTTTTCATTCCATTTCATTCCATTCCGTCTTTTCATTCCATTTCTTTCCATTCCTTCCGTCTTTTCATTCCATTCGCTTCCATTCCATTCCGTCTTTTCATTCCATTCCATCTTTTCATTCCATTCCATTCCGACTTTTCATTCCATTCGCTTCCATTCCATTCCGCCTTTTCATTCCATTCCATTCCAGTCCGTCTTTTCATTCCATTCGCTTCCATTCCATTCCGTCTATTCATTCCATTCCATTCAATTCCATTCCGTCTTTTCATTCCATTTGCTTCCATTCCATTCCGTCTTTTCATTCCATTCCATTCTTTCATTCCATTCCATCTTTTCATTCCATTCGCTTCCATTCCATTCCATCTTTTCATTCCATTCCATTCCGTCTGTTCATTCCATTTCATTCCATTCCATTCCGTCTTTTCATTCCATTTGCTTCCATTCCATTCCGTCTTTTCATTCCATTTGCTTCCATTCCATCTTTTCATTCCATTTGCTTCCATTCCATTCCGTCTTTTCATTCCATTTGCTTCCATTCCATTCCGTCTTTTCATTCCATTTTCTTCCATTCCATTCCGTCTTTTCATTCCATTTGCTTCCATTCCATTCCGTCTTTTCATTCCATTTGCTTCCATTCCATTCCGTCTTTTCATTCCATTTGCTTCCATTCCATTCCGTCTTTTCATTCCATTTGCTTCCATTCCATTCCGTCTTTTCATTCCATTTGCTTCCATTCCATTCCGTCTTTTCATTCCACTTGCTTCCATTCCATCTTTTCATTCCATTTGCTTCCATTCGATTCCATCTTTTCATTCCATTTGCTTCCATTCCATTCCGTCTTTTCATTCCATTTGCTTCCATTCCATTCCGTCTTTTCATTCCATTCGCTTCCATTCCATTCCATCTTTTCATTCCATTCCATCTTTTCATTCCATTCGCTTCCATTCCCTTCCGTCTTTTCATTCCATTCCATCTTTTCATTCCATTCCATTCCATTCCGTCTTTTCATTCCATTTCATTCCATTCCGTCTTTTCATTCCATTCGCTTCCATTCCATTCCGTCTTTTCATTCCATTCCATTCCATTCCGTCTTTTCATTCCATTCCATTCCATTCCGTCTTTTCATTCCATTCCGTTCCATTCCGTCTTTTCATTCCATTCCATTCCGTCTTTTCATTCCATTTCTTTCCATTCCATTCCGTCTTTTCATTCCATTTGCTTCCATTCCATCTTTTCATTCCATTTGCTTCCATTCCATTCCGTCTTTTCATTCCATTTGCTTCCATTCCATTCCGTCTTTTCATTCCATTTGCTTCCATTCCATCTTTTCATTCCATTTGCTTCCATTCCATTCCATCTTTTCATTCCATTCGCGTCCATTCCTTCCGTCTTTTCATTCCATTCACTTCCATTCCATTCCGTCTTTTCATTCCATTCCATCTTTTCATTCCATTCCATTCCGATGTTTCATTCCATTCGCTTCCATTCCATTCCGCCTTTTCATTCCATTCCAGTCCGTCTTTTCATTCCATTCGCTTCCATTCCATTCCATCTATTCATTCCATTCCATTCAATTCCATTCCGTCTTTTCATTCCATTTGCTTCCATTCCATTCCGTCTTTTCATTCCATTCCATTCCGTCTTTTCATTCCATTCCATTCTTTCATTCCATCTTTTCAATCCATTCGCTTCCATTCCATTCCGTCTTTTCATTCCATTCCATTCCGTCTGTTCATTCCATTTCATTCCATTCCGTCTTTTCATTCCATTTGCTTCCATTCCATTCCGTCTTTTCATTCCATTTGCTTCCATTCCATTCCGTCTTTTCATTCCATTTTCTTCCATTCCATTCCGTCTTTTCATTCCATTTGCTTCCATTCCATCTTTTCATTCCATTTGCTTCCATTCCATTCCGTCTTTTCATTCCATTTGCTTCCATTCCATTTGCTTCCATTCCATTCCGTCTTTTCATTCCATTCTCGTTAGTTCAAGTGACATATCCACTGCTGACGATGCGACTGATGATGATGGAATTGTTATCGGATTCGATCTCGGACGCTTCAGAATGCCCTTCTGCATGAACATGGTGAATGGTAAACTGATGAGAGTAGGCTGGAGCTCAGCAGGTTTTATATGCAGCGTCAAATTCGGTGATATGGAAATGAGGAGTATTCAAATCAAATGGGGTGGGAGTTCTTTTGGGTGGGAAGGGGTGGAGATGAGTGGGTAGGTGGGAGGGGGAGGTGGAAGGGGGGAGAAAGGGAGTGGGGGAATGTCAACTCATTTTCATCAATCATCATACTCTTCCATCCAAAAAATGGCCACTTCCGAGCCTGGTTAAAGGCAAATGAAATCTTAAAAAATGAAACTTTATTTGGTAGTAAAATACAGGAAAAGTATCTATGTGTGTAGTTAAGAGCGCAAGAAATTAGATTATTATATTGAAAAGTGTCTGTGAGTTGTGGAAAATATTCACCACTAGTTCTATCAAAAACTCCAATCCCGCTACAATGAACTATAATATGAATGCATGCTCTATTCACATCTAATTGATCTTCTGGGGGGCGAGATTGAATATGTGAAGAAGGAGAAGAAGAATGATATAAAATGATATAATCAATATCGTGATTCTTTATCAATTGTTCAAAATCCTGCAATGCGGTAAGCAGGGGAAGGAGTTGTTTAGGTAGAGAATGAAATCTGTTTTCCTTCCAGACAGCAATGAAGTCGTGAATATGATATTCATTCAAAGGAATACGAATACTTTGTATATTCCTATATCTTGTTAAATCCTCCATCAATGTGTGATCAGTGTCGTGCAAAATAGATTGTATAACATCTCCTAATGAAACAATGAATGTAATGGTGACGTCATCATTCCAGTTAAACAAAGGTTAAATCACTAAAAAAAAAAAAAATGGTGACGTCATCATTCCAGTTAAACAAAGGTTAAATCACTCAAAAAAAACAACAAAAAACAACAACAAAAAACAGATAACCATCCTGCAACCAGAAACATGACGTCATCAATCCAGTCAAAAAAGGTCAAATGAGTTCAACCAAAAACATCTGTCCATCCTGCAAGCGAAGGTCAAATGAGTTCAATCAAAAACAGATGTCCTGCAAGGTAGAACAGTGACGTCATCATTCCAGTCAAAAAGGTCAAATGAGTTCAACATAAAATCCTGCAAACATGCAATGGGTAGAACCTGAACAGTGACGTCATCATTCCAGTCAAAAAGGTCAAATGAGTTCAACCTGAACAGTGACATCATCATTCCAGTCAAAAAGGATGCAAACATGCAATGGGTCATCTAAGGTCACTGATGCCCATTGTCCCGCGGTGCAAACATGCAATGGGTCATCTAAGGTCATTGTACCGCGTCGGTCCTCTGACGCGGGACGATTACGTAATATGGACCCATATCGGACCTTCAGCAATGTTCTGGTGCAATATGAAAATCATATTTCAATTTCACCGATACGGCGCAGAATCGGTAACTAAGAATACCAGCACTTAGTCATGAACACCGATTCCACGCCGTATCGGTAAAATTGAAATATGATTTTCATATTGCACCAGAACATTGCTGAAGGTCCTATGTGATGATTTTGAAGAAAATTAGTGATGTTGAAATATTATCGATATAGCCTCGAAACGATGACCCCGATCATGAACACTGATTCTACGCCGTATCGGTGAAATTGAAATATGATTTTCATATTGCACCAGAACATTGCTGAAGGTCCTAGGTAATGATTTTGAAGAAAATTAGTGATGTTGAAATATTGTCGATATAGCCTCAAAACGATGACCCCGGTCATGAACACCGATTCTGCGCCGTATCGGTGAAATTGAAATATGATTTTCATATTGCACCAGAACATTGCTAAAGGTCCTACGTGATGATTTTGAAGAAAATTAGTGACATTGAAATATTGTCGATATAGCCTCGAAACGATGACCCCGGTCATGAACACTGATTCTGCGCCGTATCTGTGAAATCGAAATATGATTGTCATATTGCACCAGAACATTGCTGAAGGTCCTAGGTGATGATTTTGAAGGACATTAGTGATGTTGAAATATTGTCGATATAGCCTCGAAACGATGACCCCGGTCATGAACAAGGATTCTGTGCCATATCGGTGAAATTGAAATATGATTTTCATATTGCACTAGAACATTGCTGAAGGTCCTAGGTGATGATGTTGGTGCTACCAGTGAGTACAGCAACTCTCCTTCCACCACATAATGATTATTCCCTTCCAGTCCCAACTCAAATTCTTTCATTTTCATCTGATCTACCTTCAGTCCTTCCAAATCTATCCCATAATATTCTAATGGTACCTCTTCTCCCCAGAGCGCAATCTCTACTGATGACATTCTTTCATCCTCTTCCAGCACCCTATCAGGTCCGAGGCGTGATAGCATATCTGCAAAGACATTGTCCTTTCCAGACATATATTCTATGGGGCAAGCATACTCTGCTAACAGTACAGCCCACCTCTGTATTCTTGTATTTTTAATTTCCTTTGTGAAAAGGCACTTTAGCGGTTTGTGATCTGTATAGGCAGTCACCTGCGCCCCAAATAAGTAAGCACAAAGTTTGGTCAGACAATACATAAGGGCATAACCTTCCTTTTCAATTGTTGGGTAATTTAGTTGCGCTGCACTGAACCTTCCACTGACTAAGTGTACTGGTCTTTCTATGCCTCTCTCATCTTCTTGCACCAACACCCCCCCAAAGGTGTAGTCTGATGCATCAGTAAATAATTTATAAGGCTTTGCAGGATCCGGAAACTTCAATATCACACAATTTAACAGCAACCGCTTCAATTCAACCCAAGCCAATTGGCACTGTTCATCCCACTGGAATTTAGTATTCTTGCCTGTCAACCTTGACATTGGCGCTACTACATCAGCATAATTTGGCATTAGCTGCCTGTAATAGTCTACGGATCTCTCTCTTGTTGGTAGGAGGGGCCATGTCCCTGATTGCTACAACTTTATCTGGATCTGCCTTTAGCCCTTCACCACATACAACAAACCCAAGTAATTTAACCTCTGCTAGTCCAAAGTGACACTTCTCTTCCTTGACAACAAGTCCATGTTTCCCCAACTCCTCTAACACTTCTGCCACATGTGTTAAGTGTGCTTCCTCAGTCCCTGAATAGATAATTATATCATCCAGGTATATCAAACATGAAACCCCCAAATATTTAGCCAAAATAGAGTTCATCATTTTTTGTAACACTGCTGGGGCATTACACAACCCAAACTGCATTCTTTTGAATTGATATATGCCCTGGTGTGTAGAGATAGTTGTTTTTTTCTTACTTTCTTCTGCCATTCTCACCTGGTGATATCCACTTTTTAAATCAATAGTGGTAAACACCTTAGCATTTACCAGTTGATCAAATATATCTTGTATCCGTGGAAGAGGATATGCATCCTTATAAGTTACCTCATTAAGACGCCTATAATCCCCACACAAACGAATACCTCCATCTTTCTTTGGGACTATTGTGAGTGGGCTACTCCAGGCACTACAACTTGGCTCAATGATATCATTGTCTAGCACTTAAGAAGGAAAAATAAACTACCCCTTTATACTACTTTGTGTCCTGTGTCTGAATTAGGTTATTATGAAGAAGAGGGGAGCGGGACATAGCTCAGGCGGTAGCGTGTCCGCCTGTGAAGATGTCGGTCATCCGATCAATCCTGCTCAGTGGACACATTTGCAGTTTGGGCTATTTTCCGTTCCAACCAGTGGTCCACAACTGGTTCATCAAAGGCTGTGGTATGTGCTGTGCTGTCTTTGGGAAAGTGCATATAAAAGACCCCTTGCTGCTTATCGGAACGAGTAGCACATATGGTGGCAGTGGATTTCCTCCAAATAAATATGTCAGAATGGCCATGTGTTTGACGTCCAATAGCCGATGATACAATAACAAATAAATGTGCTCTACAGGGGTCGTTTAATAAAACACGCTTCACTTTTCTTTTTTTTTAATGAAGAATGGGGATGGTAGTGACACTGACCGCAACTTCCAGTATATAAACTGAAGCTGCGACGCACTGCATGCCTGGTCGCAGCTTCAGTCAATCCCTTCTGAGTGACTAAGATAGCTCGGAACACACATATTCGAAAAAATTTGATAATTAAATTGTCCACACTATCTAAATATAACCAATAAGAATCCACACACACACACGCACACTAGCCCCCCCCCCCAACACACACGAACTACTCCCCCCACCCTCCCACACATCAGGGGCCATATTCATGTGGAGGTGCCAAGGCCTTAACCGTGGCTACAGTAGCCCCACACGGCTAACGGTGGAAAATCCGTAATTATGTGTCCGTGCCAACGCTAACCGCCGACCGTAGCCTAGGCTAAGCTACCCCGTTTTCAAACCAGGGTTAATTGCTAGACGCGCCGGTTAGTGTGCGTGTGAGGCTCTCAATCTATTAAATGCTATCATATTTAACAGAATTACATATGCCATAAGTGAAATTTGATCTCTGTATGTGTCTCTCTCTGTGTCTCTGTCTATAGCCGTGTTCACACGGGCGATGTAAATCGATTCGTAGAAAGCGACTTGTATAGTTCGCCTCACATTTCTCATGTGAACGGACGTCTGAGGCGGATTAGGGCTGAATCGATTCACGTGATGCGCATTCTGTAAACCACCTCTCGAGGTAGTTTACGTGAGGCGATTTCTGTGAGGCGATTTATTTTGCCCGTGTACGGATTAAGGACGTGACATTCGAGACCTGAGTGTGTTGACTTTCCGGTAAATTTGCTGTATGAAGCTGCTAGCTGTGCACAGATATTTTTTTCATAATTTATTTTTAGGGTTTCACTGCCCAGCAGAAGTTTTGACCGTTCCAAACCAATACGATTCAGTACATACATATCTAGGTCGAACTCACTCTCTCGTGGTGACGTTGCCTAATTGAAAACTGGCGCTGGTCAGGCTGGACTTGCTCATGCGCAGATATCCACTTCCGCCTTCAAGCGATGCCCGTGTGAACGGGCGGCTAATTCGACTCACCTGATTCGATTTGTCTGATTCGCCTCACATTTTGCCCGTGTGAACACGGCTTATGTCTCTGTCTGTGTCTGTGTCTCTGCCTGTGTCTCTGTCTGTGTCTGTGTCTCTCTCTGTGTCTGTGTCTCTGTATGTGTCTCTGTATGTGTCTCTGTCTGTGTCTCTGTCTGTGTCTCTGTGTATGTGTCTGTGCCTCTGTCTCTGCCTGTGTCTATGTCTGTGTCTCTCTCTCGCTGTGTCTCTGTGTCGTGTGTGTCTGTGTGTGTGTCTGTGTGTGTCTCTGTCTGTGTCTCTGTCTGTGTCTCTGTCTGTATCTCTTTCTGTGTCTCTGTCTGTGTCTCTCTCTGTGTCTCTGTCTGTGTCTGTGTCTCTGTCTGTATCTGTGTCTCTGTCTCTCTCTGTGTCTCTGTGTGTGTGTCTGTCTGTGTCTTGGTCTGTGTCTCTGTCTGTGTCTCTGTCTGTGTCTATGTGTGTGTCTCTGTGTGTGTCTCTGTCTGTGTCTCTGTGTGTGTCTCTGTGTGTGTCTCCGCGTGCCTGTGTCTGTCTGTGTCTGTGCCTCTGTCTCTCTCTCTGAGACACAGAGACACACACAGACACACAGAGACACACACATACACAGAGACACACACACAGACACAAAAACACACACAGAGACACACATGCAGACACACACACACGGAGACACACACAGACACAGAGACACACACACACAGACACATACATAGACACATACACAGACAGAGACACATACACAGACAGAGAGACACAGACAGAGACACATACAGAGACAGACACAGAAACAGACACAGAGACACAGACACACACATAGAGACACAGAGACACACACAGAGACACACACACAGCAACAAATCGGCCGCCGCATTGACGGCGTTATTGTCAAATCGAGGGAATTCCCAAATCTATAAATAAACTCACGGTTGCTATCCGCCGCGGCTTTCACATTGGTGAATACGACTTGACCTATTTCTCCAACCCGCCGCTAGCCTCGGATAGCTACCCCAGAGCTAGCGTGTAGCTCCGGCTAAGCATGGCACGACTACATGAATATGGCCCCAGATCTCTCAAATGGATCAAATATCTTATTTATTTGTCGCTGGCAACTCTAGATGTGTAGACATGATATCTGGAACAAGGTGTGAAATGTGTGTGTTGGGTGTTGGGTTAGTGGAGGTGTGTGTGTGGAAGTGGGGGTTGGATGTGGGGTAGATAAAAGATTCACCTGGTACTTGTAGTAAACGGGTGAAGGACAACGTAGTGTAAATACGGGCGAAAATAGGTTTAGTATGGAACATGAAGTAGAAACTGTGGCTCCAGTATCAAATGGCTACCCATATAGGCACAGAGTTGGTGAAATGGGAGAGAATGCAAAAAGACAAGATGGTGGCCGCAGAATGCCGTCGATTTCACTTTTAAATCTTATTAAACTAGATATTATCTTATATTTTTCAACTCAAAGGCTTATGTCTCTGAGTTGAAAGAGACATAAGAGGGATAATAAGACATATGTAAAGAATAATTGTTGCTTCTTAGATTGTGAAATTAGGCTCTCAATTCATTAACCCGCTTTTTCGACCGTTTTTATATAGGGTTGGTATTCACCCGTGTCCTGCGACTGCGAGTACCGGGTGAATCCTTTATCTAGATGTGGGGGTGATGGGGGGGCATACAATAAGGCGATTTTATTTGACGTTATTTCCACCTTAAAGTTTTGCGACAGTGTGCCCTCATGGTGACTTTATAGTGCTGTCCCACTGGAAAACCAGGCCGTCGGCACCATGCCCTCATATCCCACTCAGTCACATTATCCTGACACTAACCACACCAGTCCTTGCCCTGTCCTAATAATGCCGAGCACCTGGCTAGGAAGCGACAAGTATCAATTTTTAAGTCATTGGTTTGACTCGACCAGGGTTCGAACCCACGACCCCACGATCTACCAGCACGGGATACGGACACTCTAACTCATTCGGCCATCCCGTCTGGTCTCCAAACCTTAAATGCCTCCTGGAACAATGAAACAACAAAACCTACAAACTGAGCTCCCGCAAAACTAACTGGAGAGAATTGTCAATTCTTTTGGTAAAATAGTTTTATAATCTTTTCTCAGCGGTAAAGCAACGCTAATCTTCCAGCTGTGAAAGATTAGAAATCATTTATACAAGTACACAACATTTAGTGACAACAACGGCATAGTATGACATGAGGGTATAATAAGCATAGGTGAACTCAATGGAAGGTTTGTTTTATTTAATGACGCCTCACATTGATTTTTTATCATCGGCTATTGGACATCAAACATATGGTCATTCAGACATATTTCTTTAGAGGAAATCCACTGCCACCAGATAGGTTACTCTTTCCGATAAGCAGTAAAAGGTCTTTTATATACACTTTCCCACAGACAGGACAGCACATACACCAACCTTTGATGAACCAGTTGTGGACCACTGGTTAGGTGAACTCAACGAAATAATAGACCAGATACGTTGATAAGAGTGCTGGCTTCTCATGTGGAAGATTGGTAGTTTGAAAACCTGGCCGAGTCAAACCACTGACTTACAAATTTGATACTTGTCGCTACCTAGCCTAGCGCTCAGCTTGACTAGGATAGGGCCAGGACTGGTTGGCTCAGTGTCAGGATAATATAACTGAGTGGGATATCAGCTTATGGTCCTAGTGACCTGGTCTCCCAGTGGGGTAGCACTATAAAGTCACCACGAGTGTGCACTGTCACAAGTCGGTACCCATCCTGATATTACCGTAGATGTTGCAGGACGTAAAATCATGCTACGAGATACAGTCTAAGTGAATCAAATCAATCAAATACTCTTGTCCGGTGTTAGTTAGTTTCTCTGCCGGTTCTTTTATAGACAGTAACAAGTCTTGATCGAACTGATCTCTGATTGGTCAATATTTCACAGGCTACTAATACAGGACCGCGTTTAGGGTACGCCTCCGAGACGTCTCGGGGGAAATCCCTGAAGTCACACTAGTCTGAACGGCAAAAGCAGTTTGTCGCCTCGAAAATGGCCACGCCTATAGGTGGTGGTCATTTGCAATGGAAAAGCTGTGCTGTCATTGGCTGAAACCACTGAATATGGCAGCCATTTTCGAGGCGCTTTTTGTCTCCTGTCTGAAATGGGAGGCGTCTCCGAGACGTCTCTGAGACACACCCAAAACGCAAATAGGGCAAAAACCGTCACGGAGACGTCTCCGCGGTGCCTCCTAGACGCACCCAGAACACGGCCCTGCTTCATGAATGATATTCTCCACAAGGCACTGGTGCTCTGATTGGGCCGCATCTTTATTTACATGCATTCTTTGACTATAATTATGTCGCGCTGATTCGCGCAAAGAATTAGGTTGCATAACATGACGTCGGCGTTCCAGACCAATTTTAGACTTTGTCACCGCGTCTGATACCCGCCATACACCTAGCAACATCTAAGGTTATATCAGGATGGGTACCGAGTTGTGATCAGGGTCCATTCATGGGGACTTTATAGTGCTACCCAGCTGGGAGCTTCCACCGTCATTCCAGGGCTCCTTGTTTGTCTATCAGGATTTTGTGCCCTAACAAGATCTAAGAGACCAGACAGGATGGCTGAATAAGTTGAGCGTCCGTCTCCAATTTTGGTAGATCATGGGATTCGAACCTACAGGTTCGAACCCTGGTCGAGTCAAACCAATGACTTAAAACTTGATACTTGTCGCTTCCTAGCCTGGCGCTCGCCATTATTAGGATAGGACAGGGGCTGGTTGGCTCAGTGTCAGGATAATGTGAATGAGTGGGATATCAGGTCATGGTGCTGGTGGCCTGATCTTCCAGTGGGGCAGCACTATAAAGTCGCCATGAGTGCACACTGACACAAGTCGGTACCCGTCCTGGTATCACCAAAACAAACAAAACCTAGATCAAAGATTCACCCTGTACTTTCAGTACAGGGGTCAACACCAACCCATTAGAAAGCTGGCGAAAACTGATTTAGTATGGAACCGGACGTGGAATCCCAGGCTCCAGTATCAAATGGCTACTTATATTGGCACAGAGTTGGTGAAATGAGAGAGAATGCAAAAAGATAAAATGGCGGCGATAAAATGCTGTCGGTTTCATTTTTAAAGTTCCTTTAGCTACATGTTTTATTATATTTGTCAAACCAGAAGTAGCGGGTAAATATGAAGATGTATGTGACGAATATATTTTGCTTCTTAAATTAAGAATTTACCAGCTCAGTTCATTCACCCAGCATGTCGAAATTCTTCACCAGTTTTTCTAATGGGTTGGTGTTCACCCCTGTACTACGTCTACGGGGTGAATCTTTTATCTAATACCTACCTAGGACCACCACCACCACATTAGCCACCACTGTCCCCCACCCCCTCCCCGACCTACTCGAGTCGAGCTGCCCTTGGTTTTGGTCAAATACTACCTTAGCCTATAATTGTAGTATCAATGGCCTTAATGGGGGAACCTGGGCCATGTTCAGGGTATGCGTCCATGATGTCTCGGAGACGTCTCGGAGACGCTTTTTGGTTTATTTGCGTTCAGGATGCATCTCAGAGACGTCTCCGAGACGCCTCCCATTTCAGACAGGAGACAAAAAGCGCCTGGAAAATGGCCGCCGTATTCAATGGTTTCAGCCAATCAGAGCGCTTCATTTCCATTGCAAATGGCTACCACCTATGGGGGCGGCCATTTCCGAGGTGTCCAACTGCTTTTGCAGTTCAGACTAGCGTAACATCAGGGATTTTCCCGAGACGTCTCGGAGGCATACCCTGAATGCGGCCCAGACATCACATGTTTAAGTGCCTGTCACACCTTACCGGATTGAGCAACGGACACAACCGGACAAAGAATTGTCTAGTCCGTTGGAGTTCGGTATCAATATGTACCGGACTAAACGGACGCTAAATGGAAAAGGAACGTAGGTTAACGAATAGCCACCAGACGACAACCGAAAATCTAACGGACAGACCGAACATCAAACAGACACGTACCGGACTATTCACGGACGCGCTGAAAACATATACTGACCGAATTCCCACAACACCATCAATGGACTCTGCAGGAAGCAAACCGGAGAGGTAACAGATGGGTACCGGACATGTACCAGACAAACCGGACTAAACGGACTTAAAACGGACACCAACCATACACGTCAGTCCGGCGGTGTCTTGTACAAGTTTTGTGCATGTTCAAAGCTTGCCACCGTACACACCGGACACCACTGGAGATTGAACGGACACGCCGGATGCGTACCGTATATAAACCGTACATTGGCGTATTTGACCAGACAGTGTTCCGCCTCGGGCGCGCCTCGAGCCCTCTCATCCTCTTTTGGTGGAGGGCTCTTCGGCACCCCTCGCCACAAACTCTAAGCTCCCCCGGAGCTCCTTAGCATTAGGTTATCTTACCGCCTCCTTACAGACTCCTTATTTCCTGAGGTGCCAGCCTTAAGCTTATTTTACCTTAGCTCTTCTTACCGTTTCCCTGTACTTACTTTGTTTATCCCCTAAGGCGCCTGCCTTAGTTGATCTCACCGTTGCCCTGTACACTGTATTTCTTTCCTGAGGTGTTCTCAATAAAGCGCCTCTTTTCCCACCTCCGCCTTGCCTTCTTCCTTTTCGCACATCGGTCGTAATGCGAGCATTGCGTTTGATGCGTGGAGAGGAAGAGACCCTCCCCCCGCCTCCCCGGTCGTCTCGCAGCATTCACACCTCGCGCGACGTCCGCCTCTCAGCTTTCTCCCTCGCCCTCCCCCGGGCCCGCTGCTTTCTCACCTCCCCTGCCATCGCCCTCCTGCTTTCCCTTATAAGGCCGCCCGCCGGCTTCCCTCAGTCACTCGCCCTCCAGCCTCCTCGACGCTCTGCCTTTTTTCCTCCACCCACCTGCCCAACTCTCTATCTAACCTCTCTCCCTTATAGCTGGTGGAGGGCTCTTCGGCACCCCTCGCCACAACTCTAAGCTCCCCCGGAGCTCCTTAGCATTAGGTTATCTTACCGCCTCCTTACAGACTCCTTATTTCCTGAGGTGCCAGCCTTAAGCTTATTTTACCTTAGCTCTTCTTACCGCTTCCCTGTACTTACTTTGTTTATCCCCTGAGGCGCCTGCCTTAGTTGATCTCACCGTTGCCCTGTACACTGTATTTCTTTCTTGAGGTGTTCTCAATAAAGCGCCTCTTTTCCCACCACCGCCTTGCCTTCTTCCTTTTCGCGCATCAAGTACATCTATGCTCAGTGGCGCACTCTAGTGGCAGCTGCAGCTCACAGATTGGTGGTGCCATCTAGTGGGAGCGGCGGTGCCTTACGGCGGTTGCCGGCTGCAAAACTACAGCAATATAGAAAGCCCTCGATAAATCGGTTCAATCTTTGGTTCAGGTGGGACGGTTGTAGAAGCTGGGGATGTCTTTACAACATTCAAAACAACAAATCGTTGGGACAGCCCCGAATCACTCCAGTCCGGCGGTAGCAGAGCACTCGTATCCAGTAACAGCAGCAAGGGACGGGTAAAGGTGAGTCCAGCAGGATCCAGCAACAAGAACAAAGCGAGAGAAATGATACGGTACAGGGCCCCACCCAAGCAAACTCACCTTGATCAGGGGGAGAAGTAAGCCCGGGAGAGAAAAAAAAAAGGGTTGAGTATCGAACAGAGAAATGAGGAGAGTTGAGTCAAAGGACCATGTCTTTTTGCTCTATGGTGACCAGCCGGCGAGCCAAAGCCACGGACAGAGTAAGAGTAGAAAGTGAAATGCTGACAGGCTCCCCCTCCTGGAACTCTTTTCAGACATTATCAAGGAGGAGCATGGCCAGCAGAGAGATGGAGAGAGGTGTGGACGAAGTGCGGTCCGGATAGCAAGTCTCTGTCTAGCTAACTAGTCTTTTCAGCTTTCAGGAAAAAGGCTACAATGTTGCCATCTAGTGGCAATCATATTAAATGATCGCGCCATCTAGTGTTCTTCATTGTTGCCCCCCGCCTAGTCTGCATCAATGCTCTGCAATCACAAACCCCAGTAGACAAACTTAAGGAACAATGTCGATATCGGAGTAAAGAAGGTTTTATTGATTATATACAAACGGGTATGGTAGTCTCGGTGTTGGGTGTCCCTGGGCTCTCTGTACAGTTAGGCGGCTCAGACCCCGGGTCTTCAGCACTGAGCAGGAATGACACTCTCATTGTACACACATTGTTTACGCTGTCATCATATTATACAAACCCTCTACATCTATAAAAGAATTTGTGATATCTACCAAGCAGCGCAATATTGTTATATGTGTGTATGTATTTGTATGTGTCTATATGTATATGTGTGTCTATATGTATATATGTGTCTATATATATATATGTGTATATGTATGTATGTACGTGTGTATATCAGGGATGAAAGTGCTCTCCGGGGAAAAAAGCGGAAATGCTGATATTCTCCCATAGGTTTAGCATTGTCAGGGAATAGCGGAAAATTACCGGAAGTCAAGTTTCATATATATTGGTATACACTGATAGTGCTGCACCGTTTAAACCATGTGTTAGTAGTGTATGCTGATAGTGCTGCGGCGTTTGGAGCATTTATTAGTAGTATACGTTGATAGTGCTGCGGAGTCTGCACCACATATTATACGCTGATGGTGCTGCGGGATTGAAAAATCCCGGAAATCCGCAGAATCGCAGAGATCTTTCATCCCTGGTATATGTATGTGTGTATATGTATGTATGTGTGTATGTATGTATCTGTATGTGTGTGTTTTAGTCTCTGTGAGTGAAATTGGTTGTCTCCAGCATTGTATGAAATTAAATAGTTTAAGTGAATTTCGAATTGGAGTGATGTTATATTATTAGTGTGCATATGCATTACACATAATACTATTTTAACGTGTGTATGCATACACACACTATATATATGCATATATACCTGTATATACATATATATGTACATATATATATGTGTGTGAATGATGGGCTATGTGTGCTCGGTATAAATTAAAGAACACAATTTGACTAAAATGATTTTTTTTTAAAGTGGGAAGAAAAGGAAAAACAAAAAACAAAACCAAAAAAGTTGGAAAAAAAGGGAAAACAAAAAAGTGGAAAAAAAGAAAAACAAACAGACAATGCTATACATTCATTTCATTTCCTTAGCAATGCAATATTAAATCTAAATACGAAAAGCCTACCCAAACCATCATTATCAACACGATACCTCAATGAAAGTAGAGTATATGGTTATTCAAATAACAATATGATTAGATAGCAATAAGAAAAAATACGAGGTAAAGTTGGGGTGGGGGGGGGGGGGGAAGGAAACCCATGCCGAAATGGTACTTAGGGTGTAATAACAATGATTAATATAATAATATTTGTGACTTGCTCTGTCAAAATCAGTTGCCTCGCTTCAATTAAACCTTTTAATGTTAAGGAAGGAAATTAATCGAATATAGTGAAGCTAATGCTGCGTTCATACGGTCCTCGTGAATATGGTGAACTTCCCACTTACTGCCGGTGAACACGACCATGTAAACTGAGAGCGTTCATTTGGCAATTCGCGGTAAACACGTTTCATATGCTGGGCGATAATAGATGCAAACTACAATAATGCGTAAATAACACATAAACTGCACATTTTTGGTAGATGGTATCCACCACCATAATGTATGATTTGTTTTAAGATGACATATCATAAGCAATGGTTTCATTACAAAGATATTTTTGTCAATTTATTATGGAACATGCAACTTTTCTGTATTCGTCGCCATTTCTTCACATGTGGTGAGTACCGAGCTGCTTAAAAAATCTCCACTTCACAGGTGGTGTTGTCTCTGTGGTTGGTGGTTCAATTCCCCGTGCCCCCCACCTCTGCCAATTTGGATTTCCACCGCTGTGTATAACTTACAGCGACATCAAAGGCCGGTTGCTCTCATACCATGTCTATGTGGTGTGGGAGGTTAAAAATCCCTTGGGTCGGTAAAAGTGTAGGCTCGACCTTTCTATCGACAAACTGTCTAATGGTGAAAACAAGTCTATTCAGACTTATCCATGATAGGCAGTATAAATCTTCAAGAACAGGTGGTGTTCACGAGTTGTGAAGTCACTTGAACGCAATTCACCGTCTGTGAAGTGGGAAACGCCATATTCACCAGTTCATATGAACGCAGCATTAACTTCAACCACAAACTTACGACTCATCATGGTACATGTCATTGAAAAGTTCTGGTGGGTTTTTTTTTTAATGTAAGAACATTATGGAATTCAATATCACAAAAATTTAATTTTTGTAATAAGAGATACGTAAGGGATACAATTTTATTTGTCAAATATAGGATTAAAATAACACAAAATGGGTGATTCATAACCACAATTTGTTGGGTTTAGTGGGTTTAAAAAAAAAAAAGTGATTCAAAACTGTAGTGGATAAAAGATCAAGCAGGTGGTTCGACTCCCAACTCTCCAGAAAACTCATATTTTTCCAGTTTTTTAATTAGGTAATAGAAAAGATTTATTGTGATGACTTAGTAGTGCAAGACACTCCGGAGCTATCTTGGCAAAAATGTTTTTTTTTGGTGGTGGTTGTGGGGGGGGGGGGTAATTTATGAGGGGGAAAAAAAGGGATTACAAAAAAGTTTAGAAACGGAGCTGTGGTGAAAAACGCCCTAACAAAAATGACCATTTAAGGGATCGTTCTGAAACATTAACTGATAGGGTTTGACAGAGCAAATTACATATTATAATTATATATATATATACAATATATATATATTTAGATGTATACACATATGTGTGTATATGTACGTATATATTTATGCTATGTTTAAATGGGGGAAAGCACATCATAAGGATTGTACTTCTGCTTTCTCCTTTTTTCATGTGAAAAATTACTGGCATAAATATCGACATTGATCATGTGGAAATAAATATTTTGTTATTATTATTATATATATGTATATATACACATATATTATGACCGTACATAGATACAGATGAAAAAAATCCAGTTGTCTATTATTCAAAATGGTGGGAGTCGTGGGGGGGGGGCCCTACACACTACATAGAAGAAACATGTTGAATGCCCTGATTACATAGTGTATAAACAGATCAAAAATGTTCGGTGAAAAAGGACCACAACACCAGTGTAATCAGTCCATATTCTGTACAACAGCTAGAGCTAGTTAACCGTATGTCCAAATGCAAGCGTGAGAAAAGAAAAGAAAAAAAAGGGTGGGGGGGAAGGAAAACAAAAAAGTGGGAAGAAAAGGAAAAACAAAAAACAAAACCAAAAAAGTTGGAAAAAAAGGGAAAACAAAAAAGTGGAAAAAAAGAAAAACAAAAAAGTGGGGGGGGGGGAAAGTGGGGGAAAAGGAAAAACAAAAGTGGAAAAAAAGGAGGGGAAATAAAGTGGGGGGAAAGGAAAAACAAAAAAGTGGGGGGGGGGGGGAAATGGGGGGAAAAAAGGGGTGACTAAAAAATACCCACTTTTGTTAAAATATCGACCCATACATGGTAGGTCTTCACTTAATTGACTGACACTTCTTCTCTATTGCTGCAACATTAAGATTTACTTATATATATACATCTGTATCATCATCATCATCACCATCACCACCATCACCGTCACCACCACCATATGGCAAGCAAAAGCAAAGCAATAGAACTACCTACCCAGAGTGGCCTTTCTTGGTGCTTTAAGAAAGTCTTGAGCATTTATAGAGTAGCTACAGACACTTAAATTCTAGGCGCTGTTGCAGATGGTTCCATAAGGGAGGGGGGTGAATACCAATTAAACACCATCGAAATCAGTGAAAACAAAGCAGCAACACTATGACAATGGTTTCAGCAAAGAAGTGGGTAATTATTGCAATAAGCTTCAAGCCACTTCTCCTTTCGATAAATCAAACGCACGGCTTCGCACAGTAAAGTAGGTGTCAGGGTTTGCGATGCCTCAATGGCATTTGACAGTAAATATCTTTTTCGATTGCAAATATCGAGAGCGACAAAGTGAATTATAGATCTTGTTAACTTTCGCTGGTTTTTCAAATACCGACCTGACATTCTAGAGCTGCCACTGTCCATTCACTCAATGTACTTCCACATACTCGTGACATAACAGTTAAAATGTGGCATTTCCTTTCTTTTAATTCTTTTTTATTTCTAAAGAAAGAAAAAGCAAAGGAAAAAAACACCAATTGGTGACACTCTTTAAGATTCTTTGATAGGTTAGTCCAACAAGACAACATTGACCATATCAATCCTTAATTAATATTAATTTAAAGAATCATTCAATATTTCTTTTAGTGACTTTTCACTCCATTCCAGCAAACCTAAAAAAAAAACCTTAAGTTCATTGCAGATATCAAAGTGTGAGTAAAAATGACTAAACCATTGGAATTTGTGATGGAAAAACACGAGGCTAACTACTCCGACTTTCACCGACCAAACACAAACACTCCACACGGCTTCACCAAATTTGAACATTTGAACAGATTTGCACAATTTGTATTGATATTTCCCAGATTTATGATTGATTAAATCAAGGGAGGAGGAGGAGGGCGTAATTACGTTGTCGCCCTCTGCTGAGCGACTCGTAAACTATGCCTGTGACGTCATTTCACACAGGATGTATTTGAGGCTCAATGCTAACTTTTTACCATTCCACCTGCCCTCTTTTTTTGTTTGACCCACAATATTGCTAGGTTCAAAACTGGGTGTCATTTTATCTTTAACAGTGTTCATTTAACCATTTCAAATCAGGTAGGATATTATCATCTGAACTGAACAATGTTCTATGACCGTTAACCATCTCAAATCAGGTAGGATATTATCATCTGAACTGAACAGTGTTATATGACCTTTAACCATCTCAAATCAGGTAGGATATTATCATCTGAACTGAACAATGTTCTATGACCTTTAACCAACTCAAATCAGGTAGGATATTATCATCTGAACTGAACAGTGTTATATGACCTTTAACCATCTCAAATCAGGTAGGACATTATCATCTTAAATGAGCAGTGTTCTATGACCGGTAACCATCTCAAATCATGTCAAACATTATCACCTGAACTGAACAGTGTTCTATGACCTTTAACCATCTGAAATCAGGTAGGATATTATCATCTGAACTGAGCAGTGTTCTATGACCTTTAACCATTTCAGATGATATGATACATTATCATCCGAACTGAACAGTGTTCTATGACCGTTAACCATCTCAAATCAGGTAGGATATTATCATCTGAACTGAGCAGTGTTCGATGACCTTTAACCATTTCAGATGATATGATACATTATCATCTGAACTGAACAGTGTTCTATGACCGTTAACCACCCCAAATCACGTCAAACATTATCATCTGAACTGAACAGTGTTCTATGACCATTAACCATTTCAGATGATATGATACATTATCATCTGAACTGAACAGTGTTCTATGACCGTTAACCACCCCAAATCACGTCAAACATTATCATCTGAACTGAACAGTGTTCTATGACCTTTAACCATCTCAGAGGATATGATACATTACCATCTGAATTGAACAGTGTTCTAGAACCACCTTTAATCACCCTACATGATGTAATACATTACAATCTGATCTCAACAGTGTCACATGATCTTTGCACCAGTATCAACCATGCTTTAAACCTGAGTTAGCTAATCTGTTGTGTGATCCTCCTCCCCCACTCTACGGAAAATTGAACCAATCTTTCCAGCCACCAAACTTGTATCACTTCCGGTTCCCTGCCTTCGAACCTGAATGAAGCGCGTGTATCCTGCTACTTACATACCGAAATCCACCACACCTGAGTAGACGCAATTATAACAATGAATGGTTAGAAACAGAAGCGGAAGTCAAGCAGACCTCTCCGGCGGACGTGACAAGAACGAGGCGGTGAATAGCCTCTCTGGGCATCCTTTGCTTCCAACTCTGTGGAATTTGTCCCAAGTCACCCATGACCCACTTTTGACATACCATACAAGTTCTAAGTGTGTTAGTTTGTGGCAGCCTACAAATGTGTGATTATTATTCCTAGCGCTTAGTGATTATTATTGGCTTCTTGGATAATTCTCGCAATGCCATTAGAAGTTCTATGGTGTGGACTAATGGAACCAGAAGCGTACTCTTGACAAATTCTCTACATAGAAGCTTTGCACGCGTTCTTTGTGAGGGTATATAACATATTATGTGTTTCGAGAGTGACAGATGCACTCGGCTGAGTGTTTATCAAAGGAGAGTTCTTGTCCCACTAGTCCATACCAATCACCTTTAATAATATTTAACACACGGTAAATCTTGATCGTCAAGTTACATAAGCTGATAGTTACATAGGGGTTTCGTTTAGATAGATTCGGTATTATCTACTTAATACGTGGAAGTAACTCTTTCATACATAAATGGCTAACTTTGCAGCTATTTGAAGTGAAACATACAAAATTAATTTTGGCATGCATGATGGGCGCATAATTTGGATATGTAACATAAATTCTAGGTAAGTATTTCAGTGTAGAAAACTTTAATGCTTTCATCGGAGAAGTACGGAGCGTTAAACTCCTACACCTGTCTTGTCCCCCCCTTAAGCTAAGATTTCATATACATGGAAGCGGCAAGCGTTATTATGTTCGGATGCCACATCAATCGCTACACAAACTGATTCAATTTACTATACCTGCACCTGTATGAAAAAACTGCAGCCGCTTCTGGACATATGGAATCATGCTCATGCGTCTACATTAATTTTCTTTTCCCTCTCCCCCCGCATCCGCCTAACACATGCCACTTTTGGGCATACGGAATCTTCGCCTTTAGCCTGCATGGCCAGATATTCCGGTTTCCCTCCATTGTAACGTCTAGATATACATACACATATATATTATATATATACACATTCAACTATCGTCACTAACACTAAAGCCATATGCACAGCAAAGGTAACTCACGCATGTCACCTCCAGTTTTCTACTTCTGGAAGTGCGCATGGGCGGCTTCACACTTGCGCATGTCAAGTGCAACATCCGCCCACCATCACCTATTCCTTCCCATCTCTTCTTCTCCCGTCTCTCTATCTCTACCTTTATGTCTATGTCTACAGCGTCCAATTGCTTCCTCCATCATGAATAGCATTGTGGGTCATTTCTCACGTAGACCAAATATACACACATACATTTATATATATATATATAATTGTACATTTTACATACCATATAAATAGCCTACCGTGCAAACTGTGTTCCAGCTAGGGTATATCACTCTCTAGTCATTCTCTCTCTTTCTTTCGCTATCTCTTTCTCTTTTGTTGACTATCGCTCTCTATTCAAGCTCGGTGATGAACTTGCCATTGATTCTTGGCGCTCCGCCGCCCCAGCACTCCCCCTTCAGGAAGTTTGTCATGGTGCGGTGCAGGTGTCGACTTGTCACCTGGCCGCTGATGGCGTGGTTCTTGTCCGAGTACACCTGCAAGAAGATGACCTCATTAGGACCTCTTTTTATTAAATTAAATAAAAGAATATTAATTGCATTGACACAATTTACATTTTCTACATTTATGGCCATTAAAGTATGTTTCGCTACCAAGTGTGAGTGCTTTGACTTGGTTTTCGCTATTTTCGATGTCAGACATCCGGGCACGTTTACACAGCGCCCCTTAGCAACCACAACGAATGGTAAAACAAACGCAGAGTAAGTGGCAAAGTTCACTGTCGTAAACACGCGCGAGCAAACGTTAATCAAACAAAAACGACCAACAAAAAGCACAATGTCAATGAATATTCCACTGCTTCAGATCAAATTCTGTTATTTAGGGGTGTGACTACTCACTGCTAAATTCAAATTCTCTTATTTAGGAGCATGACTTAATAAAAAAAATAGTGTACTCGTCTATAGCTGCAGCACAAATGCTGCATGTATTTTACCCTTCGCGAGTGGTTTCTTTACGCCATGTCGGCAGCATAGGTCATATTCACGGCGAGAAATGTTTGTTTTTGTTCAAACCATCGATTTTATATGTAAAAGCATACAATCAATTTTGTGTCAATGGACACTCATGAATTTTGTAAACTCATAATCATAATAGTTTCTGGTCAAGCTAAATAAAATTCTAAATGATTTTATTCAGTGATGGAATTTGTTTTAAAACCTATATTGTGTGGATGATTTATACTGCCCATCATGGATAAGTCTGAATAGACTTGTTTTCACCATTAGACAGTTTGTCGATAGAAAGCCTGAGCCTACATTTTTACCAACCCGAGGGATTTTTAACCTCCCACACCACATAGACATGGTATGAGAGCAACCGGCCTTTGATGACGCTGTAAGTTATACACAGCGATGGAAATCCAAATTGGCAGAGGTGGGGGGGGGGGCACAGGGAATCGAACCACCAACCTTCAGATTAGGCGTCCGACCTAGACAAAAGTCAGACTCTCTAACCACTCTGCCACAGAGAACACCATGTATATGAGGTGGTACAAACCAGCTGCCCTCAAAAAGGCTAAAATGTTTTTGTTTTTTTATTGAGGCTGTATTTATACTGTCCATAGCATATAAGCCCAGGTACCCAGGCTTGTTTTCAATGCTGGCCAGTTGTAGTGTTGGTGTTATCTTACGACACAGTGGCTGCTGATAAGGTATTTGATTGCCTGCATTTCAGTAGCAGATAGATAATTGGTTGGTATGGTTAATAGCCTAGGTTAGTTTTTTTTGGATTTTCTTGGTATATATGTATTTATTTTTCTACTCTTATTACTAGACTAGCCTACTCCTATTTACATATCATAGGCTTGTATGTAGCTGTGTGGTGTGTTATCTGGCTACTTTTGGCATGGTTACCTTCCATTGGGCGTCCCGCTGGTGGGCCGTGACATATCACATGCCCCTTTGCAGTGCAGCTTAGTGGGGGTTTCCTAGCCTTATTTTGCACAGATATTTTTTGTAAGTTTTTAGGTCAGGAATTTGTCGTTCCTTTACCGTATGGGCATGCCACACCTTGGCAGCCATTTCCAGCGTGCTTCTCTCATGAGCTTTTATTTGGCTTCTGGTCTGCTTTAGTAGTGGCGCATTATTTGCTCTAGTAGCCCTTTGTGGTTTTGTTAGAAGTTTAATGTTTTGACTATAGCTATATGCTAATGTTTTCAAATGAATTATTCTCCTATTTTCTAGTAATTTCACTTTGGTTCTTTTGTGTATGTCATAGGTGGGGTGCAGCTTGTCTACTCTTAGACAGATTTTTAGGGCTCTGTTCTGCAGTGTTTGCAGTTTTTTTAGTAGTTCTTTTCTCACACCCATGTAGTTTACATCTCCATAGTCAAAATAGGGGAGCACCATGCCCTTGAAGATTTTTATTGACATTTCTTGTGTCATGTATTCTCTTAGCTTTGCAAATAGCCACAGTATGTGGTTTACTTTTTGTATAATTGTTATTTATACATAGGTTGTAGTTTAGTTGGCTGTCCAACTCAAGGCCTAGGTATTTGTAATGGTCTACATTTTCTAGTGTTTGGTTTCCTAACTTACGGTGTAGTTTTCTTTCTGGCATTTGTTTATGCGAGAAGAGTACTGTTTTTGATTTGCTTGTGTTGATGGTTATTTTGTTGGACTCACACCACTCATCTAGTTTTAGTAGGAGTTTATTTAGTTTAGTTATTACCTCCTCTTCTGTGGTGCCATTTGTGTGTATATGACTGTGTCATCTGCATATAGTTGGAGGCATTCAGTTTGCAACCATTTTTCAAGGTCGTTTATATAGATTATAAAGAGTAGTGGCCCTAACACTGACCCTTGGGGTACACCACATGTGACAGGTTGGTTGTCTGATAGTGTATTGTTTATTTTTGTTTTCTGTTGCCTGTTGTTCAGGTAGCATCTTATCCAATCCATAGTGTTGGATTTTATGCCCATGGTTTGTAGTTTTTCCAGTAGTATTTTGTGGTCTACTGTGTCAAATGCTTTGCTGAAGTCAATGAAGGCGGCTCCAACTAATTGTTTTTGGTTCATTGATGCCATTATGTCATTTGTTAGGTTAGCTATTGTTTTTGACGTGGAGTGCAGTTTCCTGAAGCCCCCTTTTCTTTCGTTTAGTATATCGGTTTTTTCCCAGGTGTTCATTGATGTGTCTAAGTAACACTTTTTCAATGAGCTTGCCTGGGTTTTGAAGAATTGATATTGGCCTGTAGTTTCCCATGTTTTGTTTGTCTCCACCTTTGTGAATGGGGGTGATGGTTGCCATTTTCCAGGCTGAGATAAAACGCCCCTGCTCAAAGGAGATGTTGAATAGGTCTACTATGGTGGCCGGGATGGCTTGGAATGCCTCTTTCAGTATTTTGGTTGGTAGTTCATCTATTCCACTTGGTTTATTCGTGTCTGTCATTTATTAATTTTTTTACTTCTATCATATCTGTTTTGCAGGTGGGGATTTCGTTCTCCACAGTTCCTGATCTGTTTTCCCATCTTTTTTTGAATTTTCTGACAGCTTTTGCCCTATTGTGGCAAAGTGTCTGTTCAGTTTGTTTGCTGCATCTTTGTCTGTGAGCATTGCCCCTTCGTTATCTTGGAAGTTTGTATGCTCTTCTTTGTTATTTTTTGGGAATAATAGGTTTACATTTTTCCAGAATTTGTTTGTGTTGCTTCCCCAGTCTTTGTCCTGCTTTATTATGTATTTCTTTTTTGCTGTTCTCACAGCTTTGAGCGAGTTGTTTCTGGCGATGCAGTAGGCCAGTTTGTCTTCTATTGTTTCTGTGCGTTTTGCTTTATCACCCAGTTTACTTTTGGTTGTGATGAGTGTTAGCAGATCTTTGTCTACCCAAGGGTCTTGGTTTTTTTGTATTTTTATTTTTTTCATGGGACACATCTCATCAGTTGATTTTCTTATTTCTGTGATGATGTTGTCCCAATAGATATCAACATCATCTCTGTTTTGTGTGATGTTTATGTTTTGGTGCAGATGATTTTTTAATGTATCTTCTGAGTAGTTTTTTAGGGACCTGCCCATTTTGTATTCATAGTGATTTGTGCTTTTGAGCTTTTTCCTGGTTACATAAACTAGTTTGTGGTCGCTTATACCCCAGCTTCTAGTGCCCCATTTTGTGGCATGGTTTGAGTTGGTTAATATTAGGTCTATTGTTGAGCTACTGTTGCTTAGCCTTGTGTTTTCAGTGATGAGCTGCTGCAGGCCTATGATCTTGATGGTGGTTTGCAGCATTAGTTTATTTTTTTCATTGCTGCTGTAATTCACATTGAAGTCCCCTAGCACAAAGATTTCTGCATTTGTTGATTTTTTTACAGTGTTTATGCTCTTTTCTAGTTTTTCAAGGAATACTTCAATTTCACCTGACGGTGGCCTATAGAGGCTCGCTATGGCTACATTTGCTTGCTTTTCGTTTTTTATTAGGCACCATAGTAGCTCTATGTGCTCATTTGAGAGATTTGTTGGTTTTAGCTTTTCAGTGTCTAGGTTTTTGGTGGCTTTGCAGTAAATGGCAACACCTCCACCTTTCTTTGTTTGGTTCATTGCATTAATGTGCTGCCTGTCATGTTTTCTTGTTTTACTTTAGTAAAAAGGTTATGCATGGTGTTTGCAGTGTAAAATTGTTGGCGCAGGGCCATGAAATCCATACAGTTTAACAAAGTGTGTTTTAATGTCAGTGGAGACTGACATCCAATACATTATGGGGAGGCTCCCCCTTGAGCAGAAAAAACGTGTGTTAGCCACGAGTGGCCAATATGGCATCTTGTTAAAACAACCTGGTCGTGTTGCCCTTCCAGGCGACTCTGCGGCAGTCCGTTCTCGGAGGGGGTAATTCTATGGAGTTTGTTGTCTGGGTGTTCATCCCATTCGACCTGCCATAGGTTCCAGATGTATTTTTGAATGGTAGGTTTCAGATCAGAGTGGGGAATATGACAGTGTTCCAAAGGAGCAGTCAGGGCTCGAGTGGCCGCTTGATCTGCTCTCTCATTTCCTGGGATACCCACATGACTGGGCACCCAACATAGGTGAATGTCAAATTTTGCTATTGAAAGAGAGTTTAGTTTAATGAGTACTTTAAATAGTTTTCCTATTGTTTAAAGCCTGAAGGCAGGAAAAAGAGTCAGTGAAAATGATGAATTTATGAATGGCTGAGGTTTCGATGCACTCTAACGCGAGTAGGAGTGCTCGTGCCTCAGCAGTAAAGATGGAACTCTGATCTGGAATACACGTACCTAATTCACGTCCGTGGACGATTGCTGCCGCAGAGACTGTTGTCTGTCTTTGACCCATCAGTGTAAACGGCTAGGTGGGAGCTAAAAGCACTTCACACATCGATAAAGCTTTCATGATATGAAAGTGGGTGCGTTTGAGATTTCTTCGACATGGCCAGCTGGAGGATGATGTTTGGTTTCCTCAGCTGCCAGGGAGGAACATCTGAATATTGTGAGGGTGCTATGTTATGTAGATTTGCCCTCAGGGCCTCCAAATGAGGCTTTATTCTGAGGCCTAACGACTTAATGTATGTTGGCCTTGATTCATAGAGGCGTTCATATGGTGGCATACAAATGTAGTTATATGCAGGATTTAAAATATTTCCTTTTAATTTTTATCAAATATTGCATAGACAGTTTGAGCCTTCTACTCTTAAGGGAAGGCTCTCGGCCTTCAACATAAAGGCTCTGGACGGGCGAGGTTCTAAATGCCCCCAGGGCCAGCCGAAGGCCTTGATGGTGTAGTGTCTAACTGTGATATGTATGATTTCCTGGCTGAACCATAAACAATACAGCCATAGTCCAATTTTGAACATATTAATGTTCTATATAATTGGAGCAGGACAGTGCTGTCTGCTCCGTGGGCTAGAACTTTTAAAATTTCCAGTCCCTTAAGACTTTAAATACTTAATATGAGGGATAAAAGATAATTTGTTGTCAAAGATGACTCCCAAAAACTTGGTCTCTTTGACGACTTTTATGGGATCATTTTCAACTGTTAAATTAGGTTCATGGTGCAAAGTCCGTGGTAAAAGACAAAAGTGCATGCAAACGGTTTTCGATTTGGAGAATCTAAAACCATTTTCCATTGCCCATGAGGAAAGGCTATTTATGTTTAATTGGAGCTGCCGTTCTATAGTTCATATTTTTACCTTTATAACATATTAAAAAGTCATCTACATAGAGACTGCAGGATACAGTACTCTTTATGGATTTTACTATATTGTTAATTTTAATGCCAAAAAGGCTAACAGATAGAATGCTACCCTGAGGTACTCCCATCTCCTGATCAAAAGGATCAGAGAGGGTAGCATTGACCCAAACTCTAAAGTTCCGGTTTGATAGAAATTTAGAAATGAAAATGGGCAAACGCCCTCTAAACCCCATATTAAACAAATCCTCCATGTTGTATCGTACGCCTTTTCACGGTCGGAAAATACGGACACGACATGTTCTCTGTTTATGAAAGCATTTCGAACGAATGACTCCAATCGGACCAAGTGGTCGAGGGTACTCCTCTCCCACCCGAAACCACACTGGAAGTCGGTCAGATGGCGCTCCGACTCCAGACAAGGCGATCGTAATCATTCGTTCGAAAGTTTTACAAATGCAACTTGTAAGTGCTATCGGGCGGTAGTTCCCGGGCTCGCGATGGTGTTTCCCCTGTTTGGGGATGGGAATAATGATGGCCTCTTGCCAGGAGGTTGGAATGTCTCCCGTGCGCCAAATATTATTAAAAAGGTGCAGAAGCAGTTCTATTGGTGCTGCTGGGAGGTGTTTTAAAAATTGGTAGTGTATTTTGTCTGGCCTTATTGCAGTGTCGCTCTATTTAAAGCATGCTTTAATTCATCTATTGTGAAAAGCTATTGTAGTGCTCAGTGTTATTAGATTTGAAATTCATAGAATGTCATTCCAGGCACAACTTAATCTGCGCAAAGGCCGGAAGGCAGTTTTGCACAGATGAGTTCTGGGAGAAAGTACTGGCAAGAAGGTTGGATATGTCAGTTATGGAAGTTAAAAGAATATTATTGTGTTTTAGGTGTTGGACCGATGATCCAGCATATTTTGTTTTATTTTCCGCACCATGGTCCATACTTTAGAAAGTGGGGTGCGAGTGGTTATGCTGGAGACATATTGTCTCCAACACAGCCTCCTTGCCTCCCTGCCTCCCTAATAATTCGGCACGTGGTTCTCAGCGGTAGGCCGCCGGAAGAACACATGTTGCGCCTCTTTCCGCTCATTGATAGCGTTCTTACAAGTTACATTAAACCAAGGATTTGTTATATGTTGTCAAGACGAGTCACGTGATTGTGACGTCATGCCGACATCGAGAATGCAACTTTTTTGTTAATGTTTGTTTGTTGTTTTATGTCCTAGCAACATTTAAGGTCATATCAGGACGGGTACTGATTTGTGGCACTGTGCACTCATCATGACTTTATAGTGCTGCCCCACTATGAAATAAGACCACCGGCACCATGAACCAATATCCCACTCAAGTCACATTATCCTGACACTGAGCTAACCAGTCCGCACCCTATCCTATTAATGCCGAGCGTCAGGCTAGGAAGTGAAAAGTATCAATTTTATAACATATGTCATTGGTTGGACTCGACCGGTAACCAAACTCCCGATATCCTGCATGCGAAGCCCGCGCTCTACCGATTCAGCCATGGTGTCCGGTGCGAAATGGCAGAGATCTTTCATCCATGACATAAACTTAATAATGTTGTTAATACAGTTGTAACTGACCTGTATCCTGAAGTCAACATCGGCCTCCGTGAGGGCTTTGATGAACTGTGCTGTGTGCTGGAAATGTACATTATCTGCAACGAGAAGAGCAAAGTACAGCTTGTTTTATTTAACGACGCCTCTAGAACACATTGATTTTTTGTATCATCGGCTATTGGACATCAAACATAAATGGTCATTCTGACATATTTCTTTGGAGGAAACCTTCTGCCACCACATAGGCTACTCTTTCCAATAAACAGCAAGGGGTCTTTTATATATTTATATACACATACCCACAGACAGGACAGCACATACCAGAGCCTTTGACGAACCAGTTGTGGACCACTGGTTGGAATGGAAAATAGCCCAAACTGCAAATGTGTCCACTGAGAAGGATCAAACAGTTGAGTGACAGCTTCACAGGTGGACACTCCCACCTGAGCTGACCAATATATACATGAATGATATATCAGCATTCATGGGCAAATTTCTTTTTAAACTACACTTTGTTATTTATAACAAGCCACTCTTCCACCCGCTGTCGTCATGTGACACCCTTTCCAACCCTCCGACTACTAGGGCTGGGTATTTAAGAGCTCATGACACATGCCTCAGGGTCAGTCCAAGACGAAACAGCCGATCGCTCAGCGGAATAATTTGTTTGTTGTTGTTTTACGTCCTAGCAACATCTAAGGTCATATGAGGATGGGTACCGACTTGTGACAGTGTGCACTCATGGTGACTTTATAGTGCTGCCCCACTGGGAGACCAGGCCACCAGCACCATGACCTGATATCCCACTCAGTCACATTATCCTGACACTGAGCCAACCAATTCTTGCCCTCCTAATAATGCCGAGCGCCTGGCTAGGAAGTGACAAGTATAAATTTTTAAGTCATTGGTTTGACTCGGCTAGGGTTCGAACCGACGATCCCACGGTCTACCAACACGCTCAGAGCGGAATAAAGATCAGAACCGACACTCCGGTGTTTGTTTGTGTCCTTTCTTTCGGCTCTGAGATTTGAGTCGAGAAAAGCAACCTCATCACACTAGCAGTGAATTTGCCTCCCTGCGCGCAAACCCAAGCCACCCAGGATGCTGCCTGCAGCAGATTGAGTGATAGTAGTGTACGTTCGGTGGACAAGACGCTACCAGCACTCCGTTAATAATGCAACTGACACTGGTCTAGACCCGGTGGAGTTGAGGTCACAGGTGCCGCACCGGTATAGTGCGGGGTCTTAAGGAGTATAACAATAATGATAATAATTCCCATACATATCTTTATACCCACATAATTTGTTATACATCGCATAATGTATTTATATAGCACATAATACTTTAGAGTTATAAAAACTAACTGGAAAACTCACCATCAGCAGTTCCGTGGACAATCAGGAAATGCTTGCCTCGGAAGTTGGCTGCTTTTGTCGATACATTTGCATTCTGAAATACAAAGAGTGACTTCCATATTACACGAATAACAGAAAATAATAAAGTTTGCAAGTTTTTCTATCGCTTTCGTAAAATATTGCGAGATACCAAAACTGACATCCATGCAGCCTGGCTGGTCACATGATGGCTGGGGTATAGGGCGTAGGGTGAAGCATGCTGCACACTGCTATAGTTTGTTGGGAGTTTTACGTCCTGGCAACATCTAAGGTCGTGTCCTGACCGGTACCTACAGACTTGTGGCAGTGCATACTCCTGGCGATTTTATAGTGCTGTCCGATCAGGCCACTGGCACCGTGACCTGATATCCCACTCAGTCACATTATCCTAATGCTGAGACAACCAGTCCTGGCCTTATCCTAACAAGACCAAGTGCCTGGGTAGGAAGTGACAAGTGTCAATTTTGTATGTCATTGGTTTGACTCGACCGTGAATTGAACTCCCGACCTTCCGCACGGGAGGCCTGCGCTCTACCGATTTGGCTACCGCGTCCGGTACCCCTAAGTAAGTAAATAACCCTACCAGAAATGCAATACAATTTGCATCATAGTATATTCTCGATGCATGCAATTCACCAATATTTGTAACCAAAAACCTCTTTAATAATCAGGGATGAAAGTGGTCTCCGGGAAAAAAAGTGGAAATGCTGATATTCTCCCATAGGTTTAGCATTGTCAGGGAATTGCGGAAAACTCCCGGAAGTTGGGTATCATATATATTGGTATACGCTGATAGTGCTGCGCCGTTTGTATTAGTAATTATGCTAATAGTGCTGCGGCATCTGCGCTACATATTAGTATACGCTGATGGTTTTGCAGCGAAAAACAGTAGAGCCTATATGTTAATCGTGCTGCAGGATTGAAAGATCCCGGAAATCCGCGAAATCGCGGAGATCTTTCATCCCTGAATAATATAACAAGACTGTTCTAGTTTACAACTAGAAGACCAGTTCTTAGCCACTGAAATGGCAATATTCAATCAATTAAATAACATTTACAACAACAAAAAAAAGCATTCTCTAAATAATAATATTGACATCATTGAAACATTGAAACACACTGTACTTACATCGTAACCTTTGTAGTTGTCGTTAGAGTTAGCGAGACCCATGTACCGCTCCGTATAGACGGTATCTATAAATATCATTTTCAAAGAGTAAAGTTTACACATGTTCAAATCTCTTTAGTCAAAAGCGCTACTTTGCGTTAAAAAAAAACCCAAAAAACGTTTATTCACACCTCGCTCGTAGATGACTAAATTCAACGTCTGCATAAAATAAAGAGTTTTCATGTTTTACGTCCTGGCAACGTCTAAGGTAATATCAGGACGGGGTTTTCAAGTAAGGGATTACACTAGCTTTTCACAACTGGAGCTATTGAAATCGGTATTAATTACACAGGTCAAATGTGCAGCTTTCTCTGGACCAAATTAGAAGTGTTAATTCATTTGGAAATTTGGCTTAGCTTTTCAATTTGCGCAACTTTTTCCTAACTGACATAAAAATAGAAAATACTCAAACAAAATTTTTGTAAAAAAAAAAAAAGTATGTTAGCAATATTACATGTATTTAATCTATCCCACAAAATGTACCCAAAATATGATTATGTTCAAAACTATGAAAATTTGTATATCGATACCATGCATCTACCCAAACATGTTTTTAAAACAGTTTTTCTTGTAAGATACAATCTTTTTTGCTTAACTGTAATCAATCAAATCTGGTTTGAATTTATTGTGTGTGCTAAAATGATGTTATTGACGTGTGCTAAAATGATGCTACATATGGACGTTACATGGTTACTTTTAACAGCCTTCTCAATTTGCATGAGATCAAAATCAAAAAGTGATATTTTTTCCTTCAATTCTGACATCTGCACAACATATAAATCTTCATATGAACATGGATTCTGCAATTATTCGGAATGTTTTCTGCTATTATTTAGAATGTTTTCACTTTCTGTTTCCATGTCATAAAAGTTGTACACAGTTTCTGAGAATGACCCATATAGACCTACACTCACCATAGTAACGCCAATCAGTTACCGGGGCTACAGCAATGCCACAAGTGAAGACTGGGTCTATCGAGTTGTCGCCCAGCGCGTGTGACGTCACAAAGCCGCCATAGGACTGAAATTCAACGTCATCAATAATAGTAATCAGTAATCAGGAACGAGTTTCTGCCTACAACAAGCGAAAGTATACACATGAAAGATTACCCATGGTAACCATCAAGATGGCAGCCACAGAAAACTCTCAAATCAACTTTTAAAGTCTATTAATCTATATGATTTAATAAATTATTCACACAAAAAGTAGCTGGTTATGATAAATAAAGATTTGAACTTTATATTTAGCATTTTAGATTGCAAATTCTGTTTGAAGTCGAAATAGGCAGAAGTAATTATGTGTGCATGGAAATGGTGGAAATGGACGTTGTTTCCACAATTTCCAAGCGTTGTACATGCACACCAAGCTGCAAACTATGTTTAATGAGAGAACCCGTATTTAAAGTCGCCTGGTATACCTCACCCAGAAACAAATGAATCCAGCATCAAAAGCTCTCCAAACATACCTTTGCTTAGTTTTTTTTAGTTCATGCAACTGAACATGTGGGAGGAGAGTGTTGAGGTCTGTGATGTATGAATGACATCATAGGTGGGATTCCCTCATCACATGACCTAGAGGAGTTCCACACACACAGGGGAATCCATGGCACCCACCAAGATGGCAGCCACAGAAAGCTCTCAATTCAACTTTTAAAGTCTATTAATCTACATGATTTAATCAATTATTCACACAACAAGTAGCTGGTTATGAGAAATAAACATTTAAACTTTATATTTATCATTTTAGTTTGCAAATTCTAACATTTTTCTCTATATGGTTGTCTAAAAGTCCTGTCAGTGCTGCTGGACTAACTACAACACAACAGGAGCAACAAATTTCAGCACTCTCCCCCCATGTATACAGTTCCATAAACTGAAACCCTGCAACGGTATGCTTGGAGAGCATTTGTCGGAGTACTGTTTGTGTCTCAGCAGCCTATACTGGGTCCGTTTAAGTTGGATCTAATCAAGCTAAGTGTTTTCGGTGGAGAAAATGCCATGTCTTCATCGGACTATTCACCTTTAATGGGTTATATTTTAAAGCCGCATTGTCTGATGAAACATCAAATTATTTTCAAAACTAAAACAATTATCTAGAATTGATTCTACATCTCTAACTTAGATACTGATGCACTTATTATTTTCAAAACTAAAACAATTATCTAGAATTGATTCTACATATCTAACTTAGATACTGATGCACTTATTAAGTATTTGGTGCTACATCGAAGGGAATACTCAGGCAATTTAATAGAACCGTTTACTGCTAAAGCTGATGGTGTCAGAGTTTTGACGTGCTTGCCAAACCAAATTTGACATGTTTGCACTTCAAATATCTGAAAGGTTAGGCATTTAGAATAGAAGTTACTTTAAGTTACTTCAAACCAAAGTAAGATAGATTATAGCCATCGATTTAATAGATATATCTCAGAAAAAAAAGAGAGAAACTCAAAACCATCAGACTTTGCAACTTTAAGCGGTTATCACGAGATTGTGCAAAGTATACGCACCCATCCCCATATGGACATCCGGCTTCCATCAATATATTGCATAGTTTCTTTCAGATACCTGCCAAGTAAGCATCATTAGCACATTTCAAAGGGGGGAAACAAAATGACGCTTATTTAAACTACCGTATTCTTACAGGTTAATGCCCATGTGTGGGTTAACACCCACCCCCCACTAGGCCAATATTTCGTAAACGCCCACCCCTTAAACACCCATGTGTTGGTAAATGCCAACCCACCCACCCACCCACTTCAGTGATTTGCCAATTTAAACACCCAGGGCGTTAACCCACGAGAATACGGTATATTAAAGGGGGGGCCAACACAACTTTATTTATTCACAATTATCGTGATCAAATATGACTAGTCGTAATGGATGACTGTTTCAAATATTCCTTGCATTTTGTGATATCTAAAAAATAGCTGGAGAAAATGCATAATATAGACTATTTTAGGATATATGTAGAATATCGAAGAATATTTTATTTAGTAATAATAATTTACACAAAACGCAATTTAATCAAAATCGCAGAAATACCTGAAATGTAGACAATACCAACAAGAGTGCTTAAGATTTTAGAACGCCTTCGACTTACTTGGCTCCTGTGAGCTGGTCCTGTACCTCGAGGGTTCCCAGGTTGCGGTATATTTTGTGCAAGAAGCGGTCACCTCGGGCACCGGACCCTCGCCCATCAATCGATGCATAGATAACATTTTCTGAGCTGGTGAGATACGTTGACCAACCCAAACTAAACTGCTCAGTCACCTTTTGTGTGCCTGGACCGCCGTAACTGCAAAACAAGATAACAAAATGTTGGTGAGAAATAAATTCAGGCATAAACTCACGGTAAAGTGAGGTTTGTTTGTTGTTGGTTTATGTCCTAGCAACATCAAAGGTCATATCAGGATGGGTACCGACTTGTGACAGTGCGCACTCATGCCAGTCATGGTGATTTTATAGGGCTGCTTCATTAGGAGGCTAAGCCACTGGCACCATGACCCAATATCCCACATAGGCATGTTATCCGGATACTGTATTATTACTATTAACCAGTCCTTGTCCTATCCTATTGATGCCGAGTGCCAGGCTAGGTAACATCAAGGATCAATTATATTTGGCTTCTTAAAGTAAGAATTGACATGCTCATTTCATTTGATTTATCCAGCCTCTCACCACTTTTTTTAAATACATATATCAATATCAAAGTGCCCGTACTACTGGGGGAATGACAAATACGGTGAAATAGCTTTAGTATGACAGAACGAATTGTTCAAAGTTTGTTTATTACGAGCTCTAGAGCACTGATTTTTCACGGCTATGGACGTCAAACATATGGTCATTCTGACATATTTCTTTGGAGGAAACCCGCTGCCGCCACATAGGCTACTCTTTCCGATAAGCAGCAAGGGGTGTTTTATATGCATTTTCCCATAGACAGGACAGCACATACCACAGCCTTTGCTGAACCAGTTGTGGACCACTGGTTGGAATGGAAAAGACCTGGTTCCAGGGTCTAATGGCTACAAATTATATCGGCACAGATTTGGTGAAATGGTAGATAAAAGATCATCCGTACTTGTAGTAGGGTTGAAAACCAACCTATTAGAAAAACTGGGGGAAAAGTTAGACATGGTAGGGAAATGAACTGAGCTGATAAATTCTTAATTTAAAAAGCAAAATATACTCTTCACATACATCTTCATATTTACCCTCGACTTCTGATTTGAAAAATATAAAAAAACATACTTGAACGCACTTTAAAAGTGAAATCGATGGCATTTTATCACTGCCATCTTGTCTTTTTTGCATTCTCTGTCATTTCACCAACTCTGTGCCGATATTATAAGTAGCCATTAAAATCTGGAACCAGATTGCACTTCTGTTCCATACTAAAGCTATTTTCTCCCGTATTTAGACTACGTTGACATTCACTGCTACTGTAAGGTCGGGGTGAATCTTTTATCTAGACTACAGTACTGAATACATAAGAGGGTGTAGATAAAAGCAACCCATTAGACAAACTGGCGAAGAATTTCGACATGCTGGGGAAATTAAAGTGGCCCGGTATACCTCATGGCGATGGGAACCGTACTCCGACAAATGGTCTCCAAGCATAACTCAGCTTAGTTTTTATGTTCACATAACCAGATATGGGGGAGGGGGGAGGGGGAGGGGGAGTTGTAGACTCACTGCACCTGAACTGGGCCAGGGAGAGTGCTGAGGTCAGTGGGGGGTTGGGGGGTGCTGAGGTTGGGTGAGAAGTGGGTCAGTGCTGAGGTCAGGGTGGGGGCTCTGATGCATTTTTCATCTACATGTATTTCTCACTGAATTATGCAATGTAATTGTACTAACATATATTTTACATTAAAGCAAATATATTTCCTGTTTGAACTACTCTAAAGAAAATTGAAAATACACCAGTTTTACTCTCCCTTCTCTCCACTCACCCAGCCATTTTCACAACAGGTGTCACATGACCCATCTAGGTCACTCTACACCACCAAGTGGAAAAGTTCAGTACTAAGTATGCACCACCCTGTGGCACAAATTAGAACTATTCAGAGTTTGTTTGTTTTCCCGGCAAGGTATACCAGTCGACTTTAACTGAGCGAATAAATTCTTAATTTAAGAAGCAAAATATATTCTTTATATGTCTTCATATTGACCCGCTACGTTTGAGTTGGAAAATATAATAAAACTTAGTTTAATAGACTTTAAAAATTAAATCCGTGGCGTTTTATTGCCACCATCTTGTCTTTTTGCATTCTCCCCCACCTCACCAACTCTGGTGCTCTTGTTGATAAGATATGCTGAGAATGCTGATTTTCAAAGAATTCACTACATACACTCTGTTGAACAACATTTCATGGTGGGCAGACAAATTGAAAAAACTCTTTTATCGAAGGGCTTCAATGGTACAGGAGACCAGCATTTAAAAAGAGGAGATGGAACCGATTCCCAACAAACTGATAATACAGAAAAGATTTATTCAGGTATTCTGAAGGGGCTGTTCCACTTGCCTTAAGATGAGTGACCAGCATCTCATCACAATTGAATTAGGGGTCATAGAACAGCTTGACCGTGCATCGTATGGTGGCTTGTGTATTTGATTCTCCGCGGTGAGGGAATGGGTATTTATCATCCAGCTTAAAGTTACTGACATTTTCGGAATTCTCAAAGGCCTTTATAATTGTTTCACATTCCTTTGCAATGCCATCAAGTGGGTGCATTGCACAACGAAAACGATTGACTTTTCTTCCTAATATTTCTTTGAGCTTGTTGTCAACGGAGTCATTTGTTTTGCATCGATCTGTCATGGTGTTAAATGATTTTGGTTTTTATGTCAACAGTATTTCCATCTGCTGAATTTTCGACAGCTGCAATACTATCAGCTATTGTTGATATGTACTCCTTTGAAGTGCCCCCACTTTGCTGCCGAAGTCATATTCATAAATTGTGGCCTAGTTTAGTTTCAACCTGTTTCCACTAGGTGTCCAACTTTGTTGGTTGTTCCGTCATATTTTAATGAAATGTTTTGCTTGTCTTTCACAGCATATGCCACTTGTTGTCGTGATACTGCTTTCATTTCAATAAAAAAATAATGTTGTGCCCCGTAACTAGGTGGTGGACCAGCAAGTTCTTTTCTAGTTACACTCTTCACAACAAGTTTTAAAGCTGTTGAATCTTGTTTCTGCGATACCCCAACATCCTGTAGATGGTAGCACGCCTCACAAATTGATGTCTTATACATTATGTTCCTTAGTTTCAATGACGAATGATGATTCTTGGAGTATGTCTATTGCCTCTATTGCTTCATCTTGCCAAAACTGTGGTATGTGGAGTCCCTCAGGGCTGAATTCTGGAACCTAAGTTATTCATTTGATATATAAATGATATTTGTAATGTGTCATCGCTTCTTAAATTCATTCTATTTGCTAATGACACTACTATCTTTAGGTCAGGAAATGACCCAGTTCAACTTGGCAACGATATAAGCAAAGAACTTATTAAATTGAACCTATGGTTTGCAACAAACAAGTTATCACTTAATGTAGCAAAAACTAATTTCATGCTGTTTAGTATTAGTAATTATAAAAAACAATCTAATGTTACTGTATGTATAAATAATACTGATATCGAAATGGTTTATGTCAGTAAATTTCTAGGGGTGCTAATAGATCATAAACTTAATTGGAAAAAGCATATTAGTATGATTAAATCTAAATTGTCCAAAACTATTGCAATTATGCACAAGGCAAAATATGTACTAAGCAAAAATGCATGCTTAATATTGTATTATTCATTATTTCTGCCTTATGTATCGTATTGTTGTGAAGTATGGGGAAATGCATATAAAACAAATATGCTACAGAAGAAGCAGTGAGAATTGTTTGCAACGTTGGATATCGAGAGCACACTAATAAGCTGTTCTTTGATCTTCATGTATTAAAATGAATAGACTTAGTTAAGATCAAATCTAGTATGATAATTTACAATGAAAAACAAAGGGCTACTGCCAAAAAATCTAGTCTTTATTCAAAATAAGTTCAGATAGTAGCTATGACACAAGGTAGCGTAACAACCTAAGACAAGTATTTGCAAGAACAACTTTAAAGCCTCAATATATCTATATGTGGTATAAAAATATGGAATTCACTTGATATCAAATGTTCAAAAAACACTTATGTTTCAACGAATGTATAAAAAGAAAATATTTAAACTTTATCAGAGGGAAAACACATAGTAGTCTAGTACATAAATATTGAGATGTAATTTACAGTATTGAGGGTAATGTTGATATGCTTTTAACTTTTATTTTTCTATTTATTATTTCTATGGTATAAACAGTCACACAGGGTATCTGTGTTATTTTTAAATGGGGAAAGCACCTCATAAGAATTGTACTTCTGCTTTCTCCTTTTTCATGTGCAAAAATTACTGATCAACTTGTGTGTACATTGATCATGTGGAAATAAATATATTATTATTACTGTACCTCTTTGTTCAAACATTTCACTTCATTGGCCTTATTTTCAATTTGTGAAGAAAGGGTGTTTGATAGACCTTTATAGTCTGGATGCATAGCCTGATGTTTTGCCTGCTTTTGTTTTGCTAACTTCATTTGCTTGAGAGATTCACGTAGCACCTCATTTTGCTGCTGTACTTTTGCTACAACACTGCTTTTCGTTTTCGCTTCTTGATATTTTGTAATCCAAGAAGCAACTGATTTGTCTTTACGCTTCAATGCCTCATTCATTCTTTTTGGATTCCAAGTTTTTATTTTCTTTCTTAGATTATTATTTTCTATTCCAAGCTTTGTGTTGATTTCTTCCAGCTTGGCAACTCTGGTTTCCAGCTTGGCAACTCTGGTTTTCAGGTGGCAATTTTCTTTTGCGAATTTGTCTAGGGTCTCCTTCTCCACCTGGTTAACGAAGATATCAAATCTGGCAGCTTTTGGGACTGGTTCTGTTGCACTCTCATGGTCAGTTTTCCTCTTAGCAGATCCTTTCATTGTTGGGAGACGCCATTGGCTTGTCACATACTCTCTTAGTGGAACTAGGTTTCTTTTACGAGCCAAGCGGATACGATTACGTTTAACAGATTCAAATGATGTCCGGATATACTTGCTTGGCATATCAGACAAGTCTCTTCTATACACAACTCCCAAAGCTTTCTTCACATCCTGCCACGTAACTGAAAGGGTATGTTTGTCTTTCTGTTTCCTTTTTGGCATCTGCGTGTAAATCTCATGTATTACCTGATGCGTAATATTTTCTGGGATCATATTTTGAAGTGTTGTTAGAAAATCTTCGTTGGATGTGAACTTGATTCCATGTTTGGCATGTAATTCTCCATGCCGATATGGGTGGCCATTTGATCCTGGAGCCAGAGTAAGAGTTTCTACTTTTTGTTCCATACTAAAGCAATTTTCGCCAGCTTTTATATAGGGTTTGTGTTCACCCCTGTCACCTGACCCTGTACTGAAAGTACAGGGTGAATCTTTTATCCAGACACTGAAGCCAAGGCGGCGAAGCAGGGTGAATCTTTTATCTATTCTAGTTAAAAGTTGTTCTTTTATCCACCAATTGTCTGTTGCTGTCGGAGTTGAATTTCACTATATAGGGTATTCACGTGACGACACGAACCGGATGCGCGGCTATTGTGGCGATATCAACCAGTAAACATCCCATAGAGTTTGCCTGTACGCGCAGTGGAAAACGTGTATTTCATTCAAAATTAATAGAATTCCGGAACCCTAACCTTATAAATTTAATATAATCTATTCGTTGAATATGTTTTCTATATGTGTACCAAGCAGTTTGTTTCTAAGTGGTGTAGTTTTAGAGATATTTCACTTTTTCTGTATGAAGATTGCTCACGGCCATTGACAATGCACTGGCACTGACACTCAGAATATCCCAACTTTCACTATTATCTCTGTTTTTAATACTTTCAGCGTAAATTGCTCTTAGGTTACATTAAATACTTCAGATCTTCCTCTTCAATCGCGCATTAAGATATTTTTAATCGATCCAATGAAAGCTTTTAAATTTATTTTACAAAAATAAATGCTCCACATAGACATAGCATTGCAGTATTTTACCCTTCGCAGGCAGTTTGCCGTACGCGCAGTGCAAAACGCCAGTTTTATTCAAATTTAATAGAAATCCATAACCCTAACCGTATCAATTTAATATAATCTTTTTGGTAAACATGTTTTCTATGTGTATTCCAATCAGTTTGTTTCTAGGTGGTGTGGTTTCAGAGATATTTAACCTTTTCTGGAGGAAGATTGCTCATAGCCATTGAGTTTGCACTGTGACAGTATGTTATTATTGTGGTTACTATCGCCGCAATGGCCGCACTTCCGCTTAGCGTGACGTCGGTGCATACCCTATATTCGCAGTGACACATGGGCGATAATCGGGGAAAGTAAGCTGCACTTTTATTTACGACCACCTAGTGTTCCTGTGCAAACCCGTTCGTTGAGTTTTAACAGCTTGCGGTGCTTTTATCCCAATTAACAACTGAAGCCTTCATACTTTTTGGATACATTTTGTCGACTATTTCTGTCGGACTATAAATAGTCATGAATAGAACTTAGAAAAGAGAAAATATCCCAAAACTGCCTAGTCCATAGTCATCGTATCCAACCTCAAACTGGTGCAATGGCCTTCACCTTGTTAGTGATAGAAGTACTCCGCAGATGGCGCCACCGGTTCCAGCAGCGCGGTGCATTGTGGGATGCGTCAGAGCAAAACAAAGCCGCGAGAAGCACATGGCACATGCTAATATATAACCAGAGAGCGTGTATACAAATGAGAGAGACAACTCCCGCGAAAATCGGTAACACAGGCTACAGTGGCGTTCCTGGCGGTTAGTGTTGAACAAGCTTTGAGTTTGCCATACGTGTAGTGCAAAACATTTGTTTTTATTCAAAATTAATAGAAATGCAGAAGCCTAACCTTATCGATTTAATATAATCCTTTTGGTAAACATGTTTTCTATATGTGTACTAAGCGGCTTGTTTCTATTTGGTGTAGTTTTAGAGATATTTCACTTTTTCTGTAGGAAGATTGCACACGACCATTGACAATGCCTTGAGTTTGCCGTACGCGTAGTGAAAAAACGTCAGTTTTATTCCAAATTAATAGAAATCCAGAACCCTAACCATATCAATTTAATATAATCTTGTTGGTAAACATGTTTCCTATGTGTATTCCAATCAGTTTGTTTCTAGGTGTTGTAGTTTTAGAGATATTTAACGTTTTCTGTAGGAAGATTGCTCACCGCCATTGACAATGCCTTGAGTTTGCCGTACACGTAGTGAAAAAACGTCAGTTTTATTCCAAATTAATAGAAATCCAGAACCCTAACCATATCTCTTTAATATAATCTTGTTGGTAAACATGTTTCCTATGTGTATTCCAATCAGTTTGTTTCTAGGTGTTGTAGTTTTAGAGATAATTAACGTTTTCTGTAGGAAGATTGCACACGACCATTGACAATGCCTTGAGTTTGACAGCTGTGTCATATACTGTTCAACAACCACCACTTGGAGCGCCACAGTCGGCATCTGTTACATGGTGTAGTATGGGAGTTGTCCCTCTCATCTGTATACACGCTCTCTGATATAACAGAGAGCGTGTATATAAACAGATGAGAGAGACAACTCCCATACTAGACCGTGTAACACCTGCCGACTGTGGCGCTCCAAGTGGTGGTTGTTGAACAGTATATGACACAGCTGTCAAACTCAAGGCATTATCAATGGTCGTGTGCAATCTTCCTACAGAAAACGTTAAATATCTCTAAAACTACAACACCTAGAAACAAACTGATTGGAATACACATAGAAAACATGTTTACCAACAAGATTATATTAAATTGATATGGTTAGGGTTCTGGATTTCTATTAATTTGGAATAAAACTGACGTTTTTCACTACGCGTACAGCAAACTCAAGGCATTGTCAATGGTCGTGTGCAATCTTCCTACAGAAAAAGTGAAATATCTCTAAAACTACACCAAATAGAAACAAGCCGCTTAGTACACATATAGAAAACATGTTTACCAAAAGGATTATATTAAATCGATAAGGTTAGGCTTCTGCATTTCTATTAATTTTGAATAAAAACAAATGTTTTGCACTACACGTATGGCAAACTCAAAGCTTGTTCAACACTAACCGCCAGGAACGCCACTGTAGCCTGTGTTACCGATTTTCGCGGGAGTTGTCTCTCTCATCTGTTTATATACACGCTCTCTGTATATAATACACTGGGTGCAGCTATGAAATATGCTAGCTATAGCTCATCGGTGGTGTGCTGGCCCCCACGCTCTTCTCCATCTTCCTATCAGCAATGCTAGACGAGGCTTTCCGAGACATGGGGGATGGCATTTATATACAGTCCAGACAGAGCGCTGACCTATTCAATGTCGCACACTTCAGAGCGAAGACCAAGACTACTCAGATACTGGTGAGAGAGCTACTATTCGCAGATGACAGTGCACTGGTTGCCCACTCTGCTGAAGAGACCCAGAAAATAGTGGACGCTTTCTCCGACGCATCAAAGAAGTTTGGCCTGAAAATTAACATCAAGAAGTTGGAGGTGCTGTACCAACCCAACTCTACAAGAACCCGAGAGGAGGAGATCATGGTTGACGGAAACAAGCTGAACTCTGTTCCGGAATTCACCTATCTCGGAAGCACTATATCAAGTGATGGACGCATTGATGCTGAGATACAGAGGAGGATGGCCAAGGCTAGCGCATCTTTTGGCCGACTACGCCAGAGACTCTGGAACAACCACCATGTGTCCATTCGGGTCAAAGGTAAGATCTACCGCGCAATCGTGCTATCCACCCTACTATACGGAGCCGAGGCCTGGACAGCGTACAGACAGCAGGTGAAAAAGCTGCATGCCTTCATGATGCGACATCTGCGTTCAATCATGAGGCTAACCTGGAAGGACAAAGTGACGAATAAGGAAATACTCGAACGGATGGGGCTGCCCTCTATGGAAGATCTTCTGATCAAAAAGAATCTCCGGTGGACTGGACCCCCCCGTCACCGGTTCAAAGATACCATCAAGAGAAACCTGAAGCTGAGAGACATTAAGACCGACTCATGGACACAACTCTCACAGCAGAGAGCTAAATGGAGAGCGGCAGTCAAGTAATGAAAGCAGTCTTTGTCGCATCGCGACCGACAGCATGATGATAGCTCATCTCAGCTCTTGTTTGAAACATAGAATACCAACTAAAAAATATATATATAATAAATTAAGATAATATGAATAAGCAATGTTTAGCACCGACCAACCGATATAACTACAGCAAAGTATTTTATGATTTTTTTTTACTCCACTCGCGGTGTTCGATTTGAAATTCTATCAACTCGGGTGACCTGAATAAGGCCGTCGTTTCCGCGAAGTAAACTATTAATATTTCATTTGTGCACCCATGTTTAGGCCAAATTGTTATTTATTTCTTTTAATTTTGAATAAAATCTAAGTTTTGAACTGCACTTATCGGCAAATTCTATGGCAGCGGGCATTTGTTTGGATATATTATTAACCAATATCTGTAGTCGTTGTTCCGCGACTTGGCTTGTGCTACTCTGCGGCGGGATGGCCGAATGAGTTAGAGCGTCCGTCTCCCGTGCTGGTAGATCGTGGGGTTGTGGGTTCGAGTCCTGGTCGAGTCAAACCAATGACTTTAAAATTGATACTTGTTGCTTCCTAGCCAGGCGCTCGGCATTATTAGGATAGGGCAAGGACTGGTGTGCTCAGTGTCAGGATAATGTGACTGAGTGGGATACCAGGTCATGGTGCCGGCGGCCTGGTTTCCCAGTGGGACAGCACTATAAAGTCGCCATGAGTGCGCACTGTCACAAGTCGGTACCCGTCCTGATATGACCTTAGATGTTGCTAGGACGTAAAACAACAACAACAAACAAACTCTGCGGCGGGGCATTTCTCCATATATGGAAGGTCTGTGGGGAGGGACCAGTGTACTTGTTCTTCGATTCGACGTGTGCTACTCTGCGGCGGCGCATCATTAAGGCGTTAGGCCAATTGCTGTCTTCCATCCTGCTTACTCCGTACCAAAGTTTGATGAGCGATTTCCGTTTCCGTTTGCTGGATTTTGGCGAAGTCAGGTTCAGTAGGAGTATTGTTTAAATCACAATATGTGTATATATTTACACGTGTTAGTCATTAGCCTCCCCGTGGGTGGGTCGGTATTAATCGTTTATCCAGCATTGCATTTACATCAACATAATCAGCACATCTTATGCCATGTGCATTTAGATTTAAACAAATCTAGGCACTCAGACTAGTGTTAGAGCCATAGCCAGAGCCAGTTTTATTTATTTTATTTATGTTTTTATTTATATTCTATGGTTAATGCCATATGTAGAAATAGAAAATGAGTAGGGTTAATCAGATATTGGTTATATATCTCTTTGAAACAAGTTTTTGTTGACACATTTGACATTTTAATATTTAGAACAAGAATTACTTATGGCTATTCAATGGTGATGTAAATATCAGCCTGTAAAGTGAATGAAATTGTATGTTTCTTAGTTCAAAATGCTTAATTATGGAGAATTGTGTCTTAAACATATTCATTATATTATTATATTGCATCCTTCTGTTCATGTTTGTGCCAAATTGTTATGTATTTCTATTTATTTTGAATAAAATTGCAGTTTTGCCCTACACGAATCGGCAAACTCAATGGCCGTACACCTTTGCTTTGCTCCCGGCGCCGTTTTCAGCGCATCCGCAATCGGAACTGTGATGTAGTCTATAGAAGTAAAAATAATTGTAAAAGATATCTGAGTAGGCCTACCTTTATTTTAGACCTTCACATAATATATGATGCATAAGGTATTATGCAAATATAAATATGCAGAAGCATAATGTGATATGTGGTTATTATTATTTGGACCAATGGTTAGGTTCGAAGGATTAGATCCCTTGCAGACTTGTGAATTCTGTGTCATTGATATGGACACCGGCACCATTGATGATATCTGAAGCTGCTTACACGCTAATGCATCACTTGTTGGCAACCAGTTGAACTTGTTCTGAAAATTATTTATGTCCAGAATAAGCAGCTATATATACCTGTGCCAGAGGATAGAAGAAACTTGTCTCAATCCAGTTCGTGCTCTGTTTATAGGCCTATTCTGTAGCTGACACAGACACACACACAGATATATATAACATACATAACATATATAATATATATAATGTATAGTTTAGTACACATAACTATGTGATCTATAATGCATTATACAATTATAAATGCTAGGAGAACACAGGGGCATAGCTAGGCGTATGCGCGTATGCCAAAACGTCCACATCGTTTTGTCAACAACAAAAATTTAAAAATAATAAAGAGAGAGAGAGAGAGAGAAGGCATGTAGTGTCGAAAACTCAAGTCTAAAATGTGTAAAACCGCCAGCTTAAGCTTAAGCGGCCCCCTAAACCCCCTGCTGAAATTAGGAGCACACATCATTAAAGTTCTAGCTACGCCCCTGGAACATATATACTTTTCTACTTCTTCCATCGGCGCATTGGTGGAGTGCCCCCCCCCCAACTATCGAGGAGTTGTATACGGGTGGCCCCCCCTCGCGCCACACACACTATAATTTTGTACTATATCTGCTATATATAGAGAGGAAGGGATAGGAGAAATAAACCCACATACAATTCTTTAGTGTTATTTCTTTAAATACTTATTTTCTTTGTTTAATACTCACGTGTGAATAAGAAGAGGGTATTGCGTAATGTGATCCTTTCTTAAGGAGGGAGGTAGATAGACCTCCGCCCAAATTTCTGAAAAACAACGTGAAATAACACAAATCAAACAGTGCTTAGCGAAAATAAATCTTCAAAACAAGTTCCAATGATTCATATGGAGGCATTGGTACAAACTACGTACTGTATGTAGACCAACATTTTGATAATGGTTAGTATTGTAGTATTCATACTATTACTTCTATGTTATTCACAGTTATATTTACCTTCTATGGACCAAATTATGTAACTATCATAATGCTGAATCTGAAATAAAAAATTGAATTGAATTCAAAGGAGAAGATTGAATTGTTTTCAGGCCCTGGACTCGCATGTGAGCCACATGTTTTCATCTGTTTTCAAATGTCAGAGGGCAGTCATGTGCTCTTCAGTGTACACACGCCACTGTTCATATTTGCACTGGCTGACAACTTGCACTAATCTAGTACCAACGGTCTAAGCCGCTGGTCTGAAATCACAACCCATTATCTAACTTGTAACCAGTAACTATCTCTGGATGCGCACAGGGGCTCTTTTACCCCCCCCCCCCCCCTGGCACCTCATGGAAATCAAAGCACTCACCTCAACTGACCGACACATACACTAATGCCCTTACATTGGTTTGTATGGCTGCGGTTGATACCCCACTACCACTTGCAAACTACTTTCTAACCATTACCTGCAACTTACAAGAGACAAATGATAATATTAAAACTGAACACTCCAGCCATCACTACTAAAATCATGAGAATGTCAACTACTGGTTCCAAAGCCAGATCAATACATATCAGCTTAAATATGCTGTTCATCTTCATTCATCTTCACAGAAAAACTGTTTTGGGGATTACTTTGCTTTGTTTTGCTTTATTTACAAAATCTAATAGAATGACAACACAGGAGGGACCTGGGTGCCAAGAGACAGTGTACAGTGGTTATAGGCAAGGTACACATAGCTGGACAGATTTCCTCTGAATGAACTGAAGGGTCTGCCAGGTTTCAAAATAGCACATCTCAATGTACGTAGCCTCACACATAAAATAGAACAATTAAGAATTGATCTACCAGAGTCAGTCTTGTCCCAGTGAGGACAAGACTGTCCACAAGTCTCCTTGAATTCAAAAACTTAATAAAAATACAACAGGCCTGTCAGACCCCTACACAGTTGCAGGTATCCTAAAGGCCACCCTTGCCCTGACCCCTGTACACTCATATATACAAATAGTCTCAAATTCACTACATGGCCCAGTGAGCGAAGCCCCTACCCACCCATGCTACAACGCCCAGTACGTACCTAGTACCTTTTTATCCCCAATACAATCTCATACCCCCATTCCATTCATCAAATCATACAATACAGAGAACTAGCAATTACTAATTGCATATATACTGTGCATGTATTTTAAAATAGGTATATATATTTTGATATATTTCTTTCTATACCCTTGTAATACATATTGTTGACTGAATTTGCATGATGCTTTGTTGGACTGAATCTGTACACAGTTACTACTACAGCTGAAAATTCATTTATAGAATGTATGGTGCTTCTGGTGGCAAACGGGATTTGCATGCAGTCGCTATTGCAACTGATAGTAGTTTCATTTATGCATGATACTTATTGGACTGGACTTGTACACAGCTGATACTTTATTTATAAAATGTATAATACTTTTAGTACGCAGTTACAACACAGCTGATACTTCATTTATAAAATGTATAATACTTTTAGTAACAAACAGGATTTGCACACAGTCGCTATTACATCTGGTGGTGGTTTCATTTATGTATTAGGGAATTGTACTGTACGGCCGGAAGACCAGTGCTCTGGCGCTGACAAAAGATATTATTCGATGAATAAATAGTTGAACCAAAAAAAAAATGCATGTTATGTGTGCTTCTCTGTAGTAATGACTTTCACAGCTTTGTCATAGGGCTGCTAAACTATCTTATAGAAAAAGGGTCGGAAGGCTGGGTTGTGGACATTCACTTCAGATATCCGCACAGTTAGCAATTTATAATTAAATGTTTTTGTTGTTGTTTTTTTGTGTGTGATGAATTTATTTACTCTGCTCATAACAGATAAGTGTGTTAATACTTGCTTTTCACCGCTGGCCAGCACTAGTCCAATTTGGTTCAAGTCTTTGGAATTTAGTCTTAGTGATAATTGAGGTTTTCTTGCTTCTTGTGTATGTTTGGAACCGTTTGTAGATTGCAAACAGTCCAAAATACTTTGTGTTAACCCAGTTCATCCAATGCATTTCAAACTAAAGTAAGGTGGCTGGTAGGTTCGTTGTTGGAGCTTTACTTCCCGACAACATCTAAGGTCATATCAGGATGGGTACCGACTTGTGATAGTGTGCACTCATGCTGACTTTATAGTGCTGACATACTGGGAAATCAGGCTGCCAGCACCATGACCTAATATCCCACCCAGTCACATTATCCTGATACTGTGCTAACCAGTCCTTGTCCTATCTTACCAATGCCGAGCTCCTGCCCAGATAGCACACAGTCGTCGGCCCGACGTCGGCTATTGGTCGCACCGTCGCCACCGAATTTCCACCGTCGGGCCGACGGTGGCATTCCGATGTTAGGGTTCAATCCCTTTCCACTTTTGAGCCACCGCCGGGCCACCGTCGGGCCTACGGCGGTAGCCCGCCAGTGGTTTGCATTCATTTTCCACATTCGAGCCACCATCGGGCCACCGTCGGGCCTACGGCAGTAGCCCGCCTGTGGTTTGCATTCATTTTTCACATTCGAGCCACCGTCGGGCCACCGTCGGGCCGACGGTGGTGTTCCGACGTTAGGGTTCAATCCCTTTCCACTTTTGAGTCACCGTCGGGCCGACGGTGGTGTTCCGACGTTTGGGTTCAATCCCTTTCCACTCTTGAGCCACCGTCGGGCCACCATTGGGCCTACGGCGGTAGCCCGCCGGTGGTTTGCATTCATTTTCCACATTCGAGCCACCGTCGGGCCACCGTCGGGCCTACGGCGGTAGCCCGCCGCTGGTTTGCATTCATTTTCCACATTCGAGCCACCGTCGGGCAGTTCTTAAAATTTCCGGCTCGAGTCGCCATCGGCACACGTGCTATCGTTGAGCAGTGTTCTTTTTCAACAAATAACTCCAGAAATCGCAGGAATTTTAAAGAATAATTTAACAGGTTTGTTTATTAATATGTTTAGATTATTTTGTAAATGTTTTGTAATTTATTACGACGTATTAATGGAATTATTCGTGTTAATACGATTTGAATTATCGGGTACGGTTTGTTGATGGTTCGGCTCGAGTCGCCACTGGAACATGTGCGATCGTTGAGCAGCGTTCTTTTTCTACAAATAACTCCAAAAATCGGAGGAATTTTAAGGAATTATCTAACAGCTTTGTTTATCATTATGTTTAGATTATTTTGTGAAAGTTTTGTAATTTATTACGATGTATTAATGGAATTATTCGTGTTAATACGATTTGAATTACCCGGTACGGACTGTTGACGAAGGACCGCCATCTTGGTTTTTTCCGAGAAGACACTGTCACTATACTGTCAATACGTACAGGTGCAAAATATTACTTTTATTCAAAATTCAAAATTAATAGATATCAAAAACCCTAATCTTATAAATTTAATATAATCTTTTTGGTAACCATGTTGTCTATGTGTGTACCAAGCGATTTGTTTCTAAGTGCTGTGGTTGTAGACATATTTCACTTTTTCTGTATTTAAAAACAAATCGCTTGGTACACATATAGAAAACATCTTAACCAAAAAGATTATATTAAATTTATAAGGTTTTCTATTAATTTGGAATAAATTTATTGTGTCGGGCCTACGGCGGCAGCCGCCGTCGGGCCTACGGCGGCAGCGGCCGTCGGGCCTACGGCGGCAGCCGCTGTCGGGCCTACGGCGGCAGCCGCCGTCGGGCCTACGGCGGCAGCGGGGGGTTGGGCGACGGCGGGGGGTTGGACAAAACAACGTCGGCCCAACGACGCTTTCCACCGTTGGCCCGACGGAGAGACCGCCGTCGGGCCGCCGTCGGGCCGACGGCTGTGTGCTATCTGGGTGGCTAGGTAGGGACAAGTATCAATTTGATAAGCCATCAGTTTGACTCGGCTGGGATTCCAACTCATGACCTTCCTCATGGGAAGCCTGCGCCTGAAGCCTCATGGGAAGCCTGTTACTACTACTGTGACTAGTACCAGTACTACTACTATTACTGTTACTACTACTGTGACTAATACCATTACTATTACTGTAGATTCGGCTACCGCATCCGGTTTTGTATATACCTTCCATGTTGTGAAATGCCCATGCGCATGGTAAATCATGTCTTTCGACTACAATACTCACTGTGGCCATCGCCTGTGTCTATCTCCAGGTACTCTTTCCGTGGTAATGCTTTCTTCTCGAGCCGTGAGGCCAGTTCAGCGTTGTCCTCGAGTACAATATCTAAAATTTAAAAAAAGAAAAAAAAAATCTATTAAAAGAATTTCACACCGTTTTATCAACTTTTCAGACACGATAATTTCCCAGTAATAATTGTTCTCGATTTTTCCAGTTGTATATTTTATTGCGATTACAACACCTTGAATGTGCAAGGCCCTCATAATATGCCAGCTTTTGTAGAATTTACCTTTTTAAAATTATTTTTGGGGTTTTATGTCCTAGCAACATACATTCATATTAGGACGGGTAGAATTTAGCAGTTGGTAAAACAGGTGTATATGGCACTTGATTTCATTAGTCAATAGGGGCCTATATTTATCACATTTATCCAAGTATCCCCTCCCCCCACCTCATCATCATCATCATGCCGTCAGTCGCAATGCGACAAAGACTACTTTCATTACTTAACCGCCGCTTTCTGCGGTTGTACATTTCATAAAAGCTGCTTGCAAAGTGTTGAAGTGCTGCTGGATTTTGCAAGTTACTAGCGGCACTCTCTTGAGCCGTGTTTACACGGGAGAGTTAAATCGCTTCATATAAATCGCCTTGCCTAGTTCGCCTCACATTCGCCGTGTAAACGCGCCACTGAAGCGGATTAGGGCTGATTCACTTCATATGAATCGCTTTAAAAATACCTGGTCGAGAGGTGGTTTATATGAAGCGATTCAGCTGGTTCCCGGGCGGCGATAGTGTAAAATAGCAGTGCTCGCCGGCTACAAGCTCAGCTGTAACTATCGCTGGTGCCCGGCAGTGTTAGGGACCGATTAGGCCGAAATCTATTGAATGCCATCATATTTAACAGAATTACATACTCAAATAATGAAATTTAATTAAATTAACCTTAAATTCCAAGCGATATTAACGTAGCAGCTAGATCGGCGTGGAATCGCCGAGTGTAAACTAGCAGTGCTCGCCGGCTACAGGCGGAACACTAAGGCTGCTGGTTCCCGGCGCCGAAACACTTTCAAACTCGCTCCGTGTAAACGCGCCACTACATCGCTTCATATAAACCGATTTGCCTAATTCGCTTCACAATTGCCTGTGTAAACACGGCTTTGGGGAGCAAATAGAGGTCTCACACCGGCAAGAACATGTCAGGACAGGCGCAAACTATTTGTCCCTGCAGTGGCTGGTCGGGAGATGTTGGGAGTTCCATTCATCGCCGCCCTTAATGCTGCCACGATAACATGGTTTTCTTAGGGTTTGCTCCCTTAGCCTTTGATTCTATCAAGAACCAGAACTTGTACCACGAGGCAGTGGTTTACAACTTTGCAAGGCAGGGCGTCAAACTCCCTGATGTATTTTAGCACCTAATTAAGGTATCCGAGGTACTGCATTACCCGCATACCCGCATGTCCCCTACATTCCCCATTTAAACTATCAATATTTACTGCGCAGTAGACGTCATGCTGCAATTTCTCTTTCTCGTCGACACACAAGTCGAAATGCATCGAGGACTTTGATATATAAAAAAAAATCTAACTTGATTCTACATCGATGCGTGGATGTAGGACGAACGATAACATCGGCAAAAGAGCAAAAGTTGAGATTGGTGAAGATTCAGTAAAATCTTGGATTTAGCCTTTACTATGACTACTTCTATTGTTACTACTACTAATATTATTACCATTACAATGACGATTACAAATACTAGTACTTTGCTACTACTATCACCACTAATATTAATACTATTATTTCTATGACTGTTACTACTACTATTATTACTACTATGACTATTCCAAATATTACTACTACTATTACTACTAGTATTACCATTCTACTGCGATTAATACTATTACCATTACTACTATTAGTACTACTGCTACTAATAGGCCTACCATTACTACTACTACTACCATTACTACTACTATTACTGTTACTACCACTATTACTGTTACTATCACTATTACTGTTACTATTACTGTTACTACTACTATTACTGTTACTACTACTCTGACGACTACCATTACTACTACTACTAACACCATTACTATTACTGTTAGTACCACTATTACTGGTACTACTACTGTGATGACTACCATTACTACTACTATTACTATTACTGTTACTACCACTATTACTGTTACTACCGCTACTACTATTACTGTTACTACTACTGTGACTACTACGATTACTACTACTATTACTGTTACTACCACTATTACTGTTACTACTACTATTACTGTTACTACTACTGTGACGACTACGATTACTACTACTATTACTGGTACTACTACTATTATTGTTACTACCACTATTACTGTTACTACTGCTGTTACTATTACTGTTACTGTTACTACTACTGTGACTACTACCATTACTACTACTATTACTGTTACTACCACTATTACTGTTACTACCACTATTACTGTTACTACTACTGTGATGACTACCATTACTACTACTATTACTTTTACTACTACTATTACTGTTACTACCACTAGTACTGTTACTACTACTGTGACGACTACCATTACTACCACTATTACTGTTACTACTACTATTACTGTTACTGCCACTATTACTGTTACTACTGTAGTGGTCTGCGCTGACCTCTCAGGCAAGTAACCACATAGACAGGTAGGCGTGGGGAGTGTGTTGATATCAGGGAGCCTAGGTGGTGTAATGGTTAGCACACTGGCCCGGAATGCAAAGAGATGCGGGTTCGAGTCCCGCTCTAGGCGCAGTATTTCCCATTTTCATCACCCCCACGACACTGGTTGCCGTGATCAGGATCCTGTACAAGCTTTGCGCTGTATGGTTGTTGAACCTACCCTGTGTATGTATGTGTAAGTGCATTGCCTGTATGTATGTAATTGTAAGCATTACAAGACTTACAATTCCAGGGGGACGAGTGTAGTGGTCTGCGCTGACCTCTCAGGCAAGTAACCACATAGACAGGTAGGCGTGGGGAGTGTGTTGATATCAGGGAGCCTAGGTGGTGTAATGGTTAGCACACTGGCCCGGAATGCAAAGAGATGCGGGTTCGAGTCCCGCTCTAGGCGCAGTATTTCCCATTTTCATCACCCCCACGACACTACTACTATTACTGTTACTACTACTGTGACGACTACCATTACTACTACTATTACTACCACTATTAATGTTACTACCACTATTACTGTGACGACTACCATTACTACTACTATTCATGTTACTACTACTATTATTGTTACTACCACTATTACTGTTACTACTGCTACTACTATTACTGTTACTACTACTGTGACTACTACCATTACTACTACTAATACTGTTACTACTTCTATTACTGTTACTACCACTATTACTGTTACTACTACTATTACTGTTACTACTACTATTACTGTTACGACTACCATTGCTACTACTATTACTGTTACTACCACTATTACTGTTACTACTACTATTACTGTTACTACTACTGTGATGACTACCATTACTACTACTATTACTGTTACTACTACTGTTACGACTACCATTCCTACTATTACTGTTAGTACCACTATTACTGTTACTACTACTATTACTGTTGCTACTACTGTGATGACTACCATTACTACTACTATTACTGTTACTACTACTATTATTGTTACTACCACTATTACTGTTACTACTGCTATTACTATTACTGTTACTACTACTGTGACTAGTACCAGTACTACTACTATTACTGTTACTACTACTGTGACTAATACCATTACTATTACTGTTACTACCACTATTACTGTTACTACCACTATTACTGTTACTACTACTGTGATGACTACCATTACTACTACTACTACTATTACTACTACTATTATTGTTACTACCACTATTACTGTTACTACTGCTACTACTATTAATGTTACTACTACTGTGACTACTACCATTACTACTACTATTACTGTTACTACCACTATTACTGTTACTATCACTATTACTGTTACTACTACTACCACTATTACTGTTACTATCACTATTACTACTTCTTATGTCTGGGGTAAGCGTTGCTCTTGACGATGTAGGCCTACTATAACAGTACTATGACTACTGCTTCTACTGCGAACGTCGCTCTTGAGGATGTACTATAACGCTATTATTACTATGACGACTACCTAATTATGTCTGAGGTTGGTGTTGCTCTTGACGATGTACTATAACAGTACTATGACTACTACGACTACTGTAACCATCTCAGTGACCTACTTATGTCTGGGGTCGGCGTTGCTCTTGACGATGTACTACAACAGTAGGCCTCCTAAGACTACTGCCACCGTCTCAGTGACCTACTTACGTCTGGGGTCGGCGTTGCTCTTGACGATGTACTATATATAACAGTAATAAGACTACTGCCACTGTCTCAGTGACCTACTTACGTCTCGGGTCGGCGTTGCTCTTGACAATGTACTATAACAGTACTACGACTACTGCCCCCGTCTCAGTGACCTACTTATGTCTGGGGGTCGGCGTTTGTTGACTCACTTGCACGCATGACTACTGACGTGAGTCTGACATGTACTAACATACTACAACTACTGCCACCGTCTCAGTGACCTACTTACATCTGGGGTTGGCGTTGCTCTTGACGATGGACTATAACAGTACTACTACTACTGACACCATCTCAGTGACCTACTTACGTCTGGGGTCGGTGTTGCTCTTGACGATGTACTATAACAGTACTACGACTACTGCCACCGTCTCAGTGACCTACTTACGTCTGGGGTCGGCGTTGCTCTTGACGATGTACTATAACAGTACTACGACTACTGCCACTGTCTCAGTGACCTACTTACGTCTGGGGTCGGCGTTGCTCTTGAGGATGTACTGCGGCACGCCGGGCCCCTGACAGTGCAGGATGTAGTACTTGGCAGACCGCGCAAAGTTTGCGCTGATGTACTGACAATCATCCGGGAACTCGCACGTCAGACATTCGGGCGTCTTTAAGGAAAGTTCCGCGCTCTCTATCGTTGCCACCCTAAAGGAGGAGGAGGAGGAGAAAGCGCGACAAGTTTTAAAATATATTATTAAACATATTTGTTAGTAACAGACTTGTTAAATATTAAATACCCGTAGAAGCAGGAAGAAAGCCACAAACTAATCATAAGTTGCTTTGTATTGCTAACTTTACCGAACGTGGTGGCCGAATTTGTAAGAACTCTAGCTTTCCAGGCGGAAGGTTGAGGGTTCAAAACCCAGCTGAGTCAAAGCAATGAATTACAAAATTGATACTTTTCGCTAGCATAGCGTGGTGTTGCGGTTTCCGAGGCACACCAGTTTGCCAGGGACACATCGCTTCTGCGCATGCGTCAAAATCGAACAGCATCGTCACTAACCTTATAAATTGAATATAATGTTTTTGGTAAACATGTTTTCTATATGTGTACCAAGCGATTTGTTTCTAGGTGGTGTCATTTTAGAGATATTTCACTTTTTCTGTATTTTCTGTATGAACATTGCTCATGACCATTGACAGTGCCTTGAGTTTGATGGTACGCCTAGTGCAAAACATTAGTTTTATTCAAAATTAATAGAAATCAAGAACCCTAACCTGATAAATTTAATATAATCTCTAGGTGGTGTAATTTGAGAGATATTTGACATTTTCTGTATGAAGATTTGCTCACGGCCGTTGACAATGCATTTGAATGGATGTGTCCCTGGCAAACTGGTGTGCCTCGGAAACCGCAACACGTCTTGCTCAGCAGTGCGATGGAAGACCTCTTTATCAATGTAAAGCATAAACTAATTTTAGAGTTCCTAAGAACAACTGGGCTATTGAGGATTTGCGTCAAAATGATTAGCACCACGTGATCAGTGCCTCGTCAGGCATCATGGTTGGATAGAAAGTACAGCATAACGCTGCCCATCCGGCGGTTGCATTAATATCGCTTCGATTTTTGGTTTAATTTGACCACATTTCCTTTTTTGAGTAAGCTATTCTCATAAATAACATTGTTTCAACCCCCGAGTGAATATTCATGACTCTAAATAACAGAATTAGATCGTGTCAGTGAATAGATTTGTGCTTTTTGTTTTGAATACTTTCGACAATATCGCCACCGATGCGGATAGAAAGTACAGCAAAAAGGCTAAGATTCCATATATGCGGCATGCGAGTGTGAATGTGGTAGATGCGGCATAGATATATGCCAACCCCCCAATAGCCGATGTTTACTTTTTGTGCTGGGGGATCGTTAAACAAACAAACACACCAAAAAAGTTACCCCTGACATTTTTGGGGTTTTTTGCTCCAAATTTGTGAAGGAAGATCAAAGTTACTATTGTTTTCTATGGCAAACGCAGCAGTATTCACATTCGCACTGATCGGTCCATGGGTCGATCCATTTGCCGCATTCGCATTCGAGCTCATATTCGCATTCAGACGTTTGGAAGCACCACTATTCATTTACATGCTTTTCGATTTTTTTGCCGCATTCGCATTCGCATACCGCATACCATGTATATGGAATCTTAGCTTAACACTGCCAATGCGGCGGCGGCGTTAATATCGCTTGGATTTTGGGTTTAATTTGACAGAATTTCACTTTTTGAGTAAGCTATTCTCATAACTAACATTATTTCAACCCCCGAGTGAATATTCATGATTATATATAACATAATTAGATCGTAGCAGTGAATAGATTTGTGCTTTTTGTTTTATTTACATACACTTGATAGTAGAATGAACTGCTTCTATCCAACCACGATGCAGGAGTAGTGTTGTAAAATATTCCAATTTTATGCATTGGTGGGGGAATGCAAATGTTCTATTATTGATCGGGTATACATGACCAGGTGCATGTATGTGTAAATGTAGGTGCTGGTGGTGCTTGATTGAGAGGTAAATAGACATACTGGTGCTGGCAGGACTGTGTGTAAGGGTCACTCAGAGCCTACCCCCTCCCCCTCTGCTAGTCAGGATCACCACACTCAGGCTCAAGGCAGATGGTGGCCCTTGGAGCCATACAGCTTGGTGGTGGTGGGCAGATGACTGGTAACTATGGGGACCAGGAATGCTGGATCCCTATTGGTCAAACTAAGAATGCTTGTTTCTTATTGGGAGAATAGGGTGCGGTGATACTCTACACTGAATCCATGTACCATATAAATAATAAACTAGAGGGCTTGACTCTCTCTCTTCGAGCAGTAGACTTTACATACTGGTGACCATGACGAGTGGTAAAACTATTAGTTGGAGGAAGGATTCAACTTTACTTTATGGAGACCTACTCTTTACAGTGTGATTACCGCCTCTTGTAAATTTAGCTATGTTTTGTGGATAACATTTTGCTGTCAATTGATACAAATTTAACAACTTAAAAATTGCATCAGAGATAATATTTGTTGTCATTTACGACAGATCTGACAATTTCAGAATTTGACGTAAATTTCAATGTAGGTGCGTTGGCCCTTGCTTGTGATATGGCACTAAACCATCATCAATCAATCAAATCAAGTTACATCCCCAACCAGTGTTAAAGCTGCATAGTCCGATGCTTTTGAGTTTTTGCTATTTTCTGAGATAAATACATTATACTAATCTTTATAATTTACTTTACTTTAGTTTGAAGTAATTTAAATTTTAAATGGCTAAGTTTGGAGATATTTTACGTCAAAACATGCCAAAATAATTTTGGCAAGCACGCCAAAACTCTGACACCATAGACTTCAGTAGCAAAAGTTTCTATTTAGTGCCTTATTATGCCCTTCTATGCAGAAACAAATGCTTAATAAGTGCACCAGTGTCTAAATTGAATATGTAGAATCAAATCTAGATAAGTGTTTTGGTTTTGAAAATTTGATGTTTTCATCGGCTATGCAACTTTAAAAGCTAGCATGATGCACCAGAGGCCTTAGTCATTGGAGGGACATGCAAGCAAAATAAATGTTAGGGTAGCAAAGCGCTGCTCAACATCCCAAGATGTTTCTGTTTGAAAATATTCTTACACTGTCTGCTTTACATCCAATCTGCAATAATCAGTCATTATAAATTATGTAAAACCATTATGTATATAAAGACATATATACAGTATAACCCTGTTAAACCAAACTTGAAGGGACCCTAGAAATTTGTTTGGATTAACAGATCATTGGTTTAGCCAAGCTTTGGCTTCGACTTTGACTTGGCTTTGGCCAAAATGTTGTTGCATTATGAATGTAATATACAATGTTTGTGGACACTTTGATTGTTTTGTTATGTCATCATCATCATGCTGTCGGTCACGATGCGACAAAGCCTGCTTTCAAACATTTCATGAAAGCTGCCTGCAAAAGTGTTGAAGTGCTGCTGGCTTTTGCAAGTTACCAGCGGCACTCTCTCGGGGAGCAAATAGAGGTTTCTCACCGGCAAGAACATGTCCAGAGAGGCGCAAAACTATTTGTCTCTGCAGTGGCTGGTCGGGAGATGTTGGGAGTTCCATACATCAACCGCCCTTAATGCTTTTTATGTATATACCGTTTAAACCCATTAAACCAAGCTCGGTTAAACCAAACGATCGGTTAATCCAAACTTTTTTCGGCGGCCAGAAAAAATACTACCATTTATCATATAAAAATAGTCTCAGATGACCTTAAAAGCACATGAAAGTTTGGTTTAACCGTACCGGAAGTGGCCTGGGGCCCAACAGTTTTGTTTGGATTAACTGATACTTTGGATTAACCAACTTTGGTTTAACCAACTTTTTTATATGATAAATGGTAGTATTTTGCCGGGCCGCCAAAAAAAGTTTGGATTAACTGATCGTTTGGTTTAACCGAGCTTGATTTAATGCGGTTGTACTGTATATATATATATAAATATATACATATATAAATATATAAATATATAAATTAGAACCCCAATTCAGTGTTCTATATGGGTCACTGTCCTGAAAACTGGTCAGCATGGGATGGGATTTTAAAACATCAATACAAAAACTTCCTACTTATTTTTTTCCATATTTCTTTTCATATTCATGTTCAGATTTGATGTAAGAAATAAGGGAAATAAAATAAACTGTGTGCAACTTTGGTTCTTTTAGTTATGAAGTTTTTTGTACCAAAAAACCCCTTTTTTTACAGTCAGCCGAATGGGTTAGATCATCCGTCTCCCGTGTTGGTAGACCATGGGATCATGGGTTCGAACCCTCGTCAAGTCAAACCAATGACTTAAAAATTGATACTTGTTGCTTCATAGCCAGGTGATCGGCATTATTAGGATAGGGTAAGGAGCAGTGGAATGAGGAAGACCAATCGTCCGCGATTGAAATTTCCCCCATCTTAAACAACTAATGTACCCCCAAAAAAGATAAGCACTTACCTGAATATGTGTCTTTTCCGAGGGTCACGATTCGTACTTTGGAAGTATCTGATAAAAGAAAAAAAGGAATGACAAGATTCAGGGATGAAAGTGGTCTCTGGGAAAAAAAGCGGAAATAGTTCTAGCATTGTCAGGGAATCGCGGAAAATTCCCAGAAGTCGGGTTTCATATATATTGGTATAAGCTGATAGTTCTGCACCATTTGAAGCAAGTATTATTAGTAGTTCACGCTGATAGTGCTGCGGCCTATGGAGCATTTATTAGTAGTATACGCTGATAGTGCTGTGGAGTCTGCACCACATATTAGTGTACGCTGATGCTGCTGCGGGATTGAAAAATCCCGGAAATCTGCGGAATCGTGGAGATCTTTCATCCCTGGAGATTAATATATATGGTTCATTAAATACATTAATTAAATCCAGTAGCACCCATTTTCAAATACCTCCACGTTCGGCGGACCGCTGCCTTGCGCGGACAATTTTTCAATGTACAAACAGTTTTTGTTTCATTTGATTTTTCCTCCGATGTGAGAACACCCGCTATGTCAGGACAACATTGGTCTGGATGTGAGTTGAATACGGGTCAGTTTGTTTGTTTGTTGTTGTTTTATGTCCTAGCAACATCTAAGATCATATCAGAACGGGTACCAACTTAATTGTGACAGTGCGCACTCATAGCAACTTTATAGTGCTGCCCCACTGGGAGACCCACGGTCTACCAACACGGGAGACGGACGCCGTCTGGTCACGGGTCAGTAGAATGGAGCTAAGATAGTGCGAGGAGTGTAGTTTATGAAACCTGACTTCCGGTATTTTTTTCAAGAACCCCTGACAATTCTGAGATTATTAGAAAATTTCCGCATTTTCACGGAAATTCACCCGGACTCTGTTCAAGGCAGTGGCAGCCAATCCAACTGTGGCGAACCAACACCAGTCATCCATCACCAGAACGGGGAAGAGTTGTACACTTCAAGTGTTTCTGGAATTTTGTGTTGATATTATGATGTACAGTATAACCCCGTTAAACCAAACTTGAAGGGACCCTAGAAATTTGTTTGGATTAACCAATCATTGGTTTAACCGAGCTTTGACTTTGGCTTGGCTTTGGCAAAAACGGGGATGCATTATGAATGTACAATGTATGTGGACACTATGAGTATTGTTTTTTTATGTATATACAGTTTAACCCCATTAAACTAACCTCGGTTAAATCAAACGATCGGTTTATCCCAACTTTTTTCGGCGACCTGGAAAAATACTACCATTTACCATATAAAAAAGTCTCAAATGACCTTAAAACCACATGAAAGTTTGGTTTAACTGCACCGGAAGTGGCCTGAGGCCGACAATTTTGTTTGGATTAACCGATACTTTGGATTAACCGACTTTGGTTTAACCAACTTTTTTATATGATAAATTGTAGTATTTTGCCAGGCCGCCAACAAATGTTTGGATTAACCGATCGTTTGGTTTAACCGAGCTTGGTTTAACGGGGTTGTACCGTATAATCTATTATGCCAATATTATTTAGGCTGCAGTGTTTACATAGCTCAACACTGCTGTTTTGTTCTATGTTGTTCTTCTGTGTATTTGTTGGTAGTTCTCTACCTTTGCTTAAAGTTGCATAGTCCGATGGTTTTGAATTTCTGTATTTTTTTCTGAGATAAATATATTAGATCGATCACTAGTATCTACTTTACATTAGTTCAAAGTTACTTTTAGTTTAAATGGTACGATTTTGAGATATTTTGAGTGCAAACATGGAAAATCAGTTTTGGCAAGCTTGCCAATACTCTGACACCATAGACCTCTGCAGTAACAGGTTCTGTTAAATTGACTTAGTATCACGAAAATCATGAAAGTATCAGAATCACGAAAATCTGCGAAATCGCGGAAACCTTTCATCCCTGAAATTTGCAAACTGTACTTACACATATTTGTTTTCTTCATCGTAGGCTAATAGTTCCGTGACGTCCCACGTTCCCTGTGTTATGAAGATCTTGGTGCCTTCTGTACCCAGCTGGAAAATACAAAACATGCACAAGCCCTCATCAGTGATAAGATCTTCAAGGAGAGATCCAGACTTTTTTTCTTCTTTTTTTTTGGTAGAGTATTTATTCATCTGAACATGACATTTGTCAGTGCCAGAGCACTGGTCTTCCGACCATCTTACTATTAGAATTGACAGTCTCAATAATCTAAGTTTGATCAGTGCTGCATTAGTTACAGCACTGATCCTGTAGAATTAAGGGAGTGGCTCGTGCTGTATAATGTACAGCACCAGTCACTGTAGTTCATGCAAAAATGGGGAGCAGCACCGAGTAGAAGGTGTATACTCGGGGCAACTCAAATAATCGTTGTGGGTTACATTTTTTCTCTTATAAAACAAGTTAAGTTCAGAGTTGACAAGACATTTTGCCTGTCTTATATAATGTTCAATGTGTTTAAACAGATTGATAGTTGTGTAGGATGTTCGGTGTGTTGATGGTTTGTTCATGATGGTTAAGGGTGGTGGCAGGGGAGGGGGCCCATTGGGGTGGGTGGTTCGGGGGAAAATTTGAGGTCAGGAAACACTCATTTTTCTTTCAAGTGACAGATCTAGGGAAGTCTTCCAAGCCAAATGGTTAAAGCACCAACGGTAGAAGCATTTGAGAGAAGGCTGGATAGACATTGGAGAGGACACCCACAATTATATTACTTCAAGGCTCCGTCTGCTTCGATATGGATGAAAAAAAGGTGGTTTTTTCTTTTACCATAACGAGCTGGCATTAGAGGCACAATAGGGCCTAGATCAGCTAGAAGAGGATCTGTAAGTTAATCTGTAAGATATTTACACAGACGTTGGACTTACAGGTGTGCTAATGATTACAGGTGTGCTGATAATTACAGGTGTGCTAATACTTACAGGTGTGGTAATCATGGCAATGTGTTTCCAGAAGCCAAAATTGCCATCGCGTTCCGACAGAACCATCAAGAATCGCTGGCCTCCGTTCATGAAAATCGGAGTAGGCTACAAAAAAACAAGAAGCAAGATGAGCTAACCCATAGTTTGCACGCTCCCCACCAGGGTGCCAGTAAATGCATCGTAAAGCCCCTGTCACATTATACCGTATTGCATCAGTGCATGTCAACATATGTGATTTTGCGCCAACACGTTGGTGTACACTCGTGTATGCTGAGACAAGTTATGGGTACATTTGGCATAAGTAGTATTCATTTTTGTTGGTAGGCCTACATTAGTTGTTTAAGCAGGGGAAATTTCAATCGTGGACGATTAACAGCCCACTGGTGTACGCTGAGATAAGTTATGGGTAAGTTTGGCATAAGTAGTATTTTTGAGCATGTTCAAAATTCCACCGTATGACAGCATATGTCACATACGTCGGCATACGCTGACGCAATACGGCATAGTGTGACAGGGCCTTTAGTCAATTACACCAACACATTCCAGTCATAGCAACAAACCCAGCTAGGGAGTAAATAAACATTTTCAACAGAGTATGCAGCATATTGGGCTGCTAAAGTGCTATCCACAACATTAGTTCTTCATATTGACATCATAGGGCCAGTTTGTTGTGGAAATCGTCTATTAGTTATGTACGTCAATTTCTTTCAGATTTATACTGCCTATCTTGAATAAGTCTGAATAGTCTTGTTTTCACCATTTGACGGTTAGTTGATAGAAAGCCCGAGCCTACACTTTTAGCAATCCAAGGCATTTTTATCCTCCCACACCACATAGACATGGTCTGAGAGCGAATGGCCTTTGATGACGCTGTAAGTTATACCCAGTGGTGGAAATCCAAATTGGCAGAGGTAATGGCATGGGGAATCGAACCACCGATCTTCAGATTAGGAGTCTGACGTAAAGAAAGCGAGACACTCTAACCACTCCGCCACAGAGAACACCAATCTTGTTGTATTTTGCTTTAGTTGAGGTTTATCGCTAAACAAAACGATACAAGCATTGGTTTAATACTCACGACTGTCACCCAGCCCCTGCCTTCATTGTTGGTTTCTATCAGATTCTGAAAACAGCAAAGCCAGAAAGAAGGTCATTCTTTTATCATTAGATAATATAGCATTTCTCCTGTGCTATTTAATCTATGCGATACTATCCAACAATATTACAATTATATATTAGGTTATATATCCTGTATATTATATATAATATCTATATTATATATTAAATATATTACATATAATATCTATATTGTATATATTATATATTATCTATATTATCTATAATATATAATCGATAAATTATATATATAATTATATATATTGCATATAATATATATATTACATAATAATGTAAATAATAAGATATACCATATATATATTATATATAATATATATAACATATTTACTATAAACGATATATTATATATATAGTATATATTATATATATTATATACATAATATAGAAAATATATATAATACATATATAATATATGTAATATATATATACTACATCAATCAATCAATCAATAGTTCCGTCCTCTAGTCGAGGGTTGGATGCAATGGTTCTCCACTTGTCCTGATGGTGTGCTGTTCTGATAGACTGTGAATAATTCAAGCCTTTCCACTGTGAAATATTTGTAAACCATGATGTTCTTGGTCTCCCTCTCCCTCTGCTGCCATTGACCTTCCCTTCCAACAATGTACGGTATATTGAACTCTGATGAATGATGTGGCCAAAATAAATAAGTTTCTTTGTCTGTATAGTGGCAAACAAGCGTTTCTTATTTTTAATTTTTCTGAGAACTTCTTTGTTGCTGATCTTCTTTGTCCATGATATTTTCATCATCCTTCGATAAGTCCACATCTCAAATGCTGCTAAACGTTTGTACATTTTCTTAGAGATTGTCCATGTTTCAGGCCCATACATTAGAGTCGACCACACATAACACTGAAGAATACGCTTCCTTGTATGTATTAATATCTTACTTGATGTTAACACTCTATACATTTTGGAGAATGTTGTTCGGGCTATTATATACTACATATAATATATATATTATATATAATATATGTATTATATATAAAACATATTTTTATTGTTCTATGTACAATACAGGCAGTTTTTCCTGTGCCATGAGAACCGTAAACATGACTCAACCCAGTCTCACGTTGTGTTGTTCCTCCTGGAGTAAATAAACTATTTATGCTATGAAGAAAAAAAAGGAAAAAGAAAGATTTTCTTTTTAATTAAAAAATGACAAAGGAAAAGTTGCCTACCGTGTGACAGTCAGTGGTGATTACGTCGCAGAGAGTAAGGATCGATTTGTTCTGAGCACGGTTAGACCACGCAATCAGAAGGTGTTTGTTGTCACGCCACGTTAGCATAGTTACGTAGTATTCCCTGAAAAAACACAGCAACATTCAGCAACCAGGTGTAAAATATTCCGATAATTACACATTGGTGGGTAATGTGAACTGGTCTATATGGGATTACAAATGTTATATATAAGGTAAATGATGTAATGTGACCAGATGCATGTGGTATTGTGTAGTGCTGGTGATCCTTTACCTAGATTAAATATACATTGTGTATTATATAGAGAGTGTGAGAGGGGCACTACTGTTAGTGTGATAGGGCCTTAGCAGCTCTGCTCACAACCCCCTCCCCCCAACTGTTAGATACGGATCACTGCACACCCAGACACAACAGGGCAGTGAGGCCAAAACAACCAAGGCATGGATACTAGAATTCATACTGTTGATTGGTGGACAAGTGAATGCTTACTGTTGAGTGGAGGATCTGGTCATGTGACAGGCCATCTTGAATTCTAAAACCACTATATAATAATAAACCTGAGGGTGCAAGCTCTCTCTACCTTTGACTCTATACTCTGCCTTACTTCTACTTGCCTGTAGTGATTTCATATTAGCCTGCCTACACAACTACATCTGCCAGCCGACGACTTTACACAGGTATCCAGACGCGATGGCCAAATGAGTTGAGTGTCCGCCTCCCGTTCTGGTAGGTCGTGGGATTCGATATGTGTGTGGTTAATTTAGTAATTGATATCAATTAGTAATTGAGATTAATATCAAACTAGACTCAGCCATTATGATATGGAACCTAGTTTAGTTTCTAATCAATGCACGATATGTGCATCTGTAACTCATCGATTGTAGATTAATAATATCAAACTAGACTCAGCCATTATGATATGGAGCCTCGTCTAGTTTGTAAACAATGCCCGATAGGTGTGTCTGTAACTTACTTATCGCAGATTAATATCACACTAGACTTAGCCATTATGATACGGAGCCCTGTCTAGTTTGTAATCACTCTGCGATATGGGTATGTGTAACTTAGTAATTGTAGATTAATATCAAACTAGACTCAGCCATTATGATATGGAGCCTCGTCTAGTTTGTAATCACTCTGCGATAGGTGTATCTGTAGCTTACTACTCGTAGATTAATATCAAACTGGACTCTGCATTTATTATACAGATCCTCATCTAGTTTGTAATCAATGTGCGATATGTGTATCTATTACTTACCGATCGTAGATTAATATCAAACTAGATTCAGCCATTATGACATGGAGCCTCGTCTAGCTGTAATCAATCTGCGATAGACATGGATGTGACTTACTAATCGTAGATTAATATCAAACTAGACTCAGCCATTATGATATGGAGCCTCGTCTAGTTTGTAATCACTCCGCGATATGTGTATTTGTTACTTAGCCATCATTGATTAATATCAACCTAGACTCAGCCATTCTGATACGGAACCTCATCTAATTTGTAATCACTCCGCGATACGTGTATCCATAACATACTAATCGTAGATTAATATCAAACTGGACTCAGCCATTATGATACGGAGCCTCATCTAGTTTGTAATCAATGTGCGATATGTGTATCTATTACTTACCAATCGTAGATTAATATCAAACTAGACTCAGCCATTATGATATGGAGCCTCGTCTAGTTTGTAATCACTCCGCGATATGTGTATTTGTTACTTAACCATCGTTGATTAATATCAACCTAGACTCAGCCATTATGATATGGAACCTCATCTATTTTGTAATCACTCCGCGATAGGTGTATCCATAACATACTAATCGTAGATTAATATCAAACTGGACTCAGCCATTATGATACGGAGCCTCATCTAGTTTGTAATCAATGTGCGATATGTGTATCTATTACTTACCGATCGTAGATTAATATCAAACTAGATTCAGCCATTATGACATGGAGCCTCGTCTAGTCTGTAATCAATCTGCGATAGACATGGAGGTGACTTACTAATCGTAGATTAATATCAAACTAGACTCAGCCATTATGATATGGAGCCTCGTCTAGTGATATGCGTGTCTGTAATTACCTTATGGAGTCTCATCTAGTTTATATTCACTCCGAGGTAGCTGATTCTGTCAAACCTACTGGTGGAAGGACCACGTTAAATATATGTTCACTTACTTTCCTTGGAGTTCACCCGGGGGTCTGAGGGGTTGTGACACCCCGAGAATCTTCGTCTCGATGATGTACAGTTCAATTTTAGGATTCACATTGTCTCCCTTGTCACCAGCCTGAAACAAAGAGCAGAGAAACAGTACATAAATGTGAAACAGTACATAAATGTGAAACAGTACATACATGTGAAACAGTACATAAATGTGAAACAGTACATACATGTGAAACAGTACATACATGTGAAACAGTACATAAATCTGAAACAGTACATAAATGTGAAGCAGAAATTAAATGTGAAGCAGTACATACATGTGAAGCAGTACACAAATGACTCTGTTCAGAGATGAATTCACACTATTCACACGTGACCTAATAAGGCATCAGAACGAGGCTGAGTATGCGTCGGTATTGGAAATTGCCATAAGACACTACTGTGTGCCGATGTGTATGAACTACTATAGAAATTAAAGGAGTAAAATTTGAAGATATTCACTTTTGAAACTATCATAATCATTTCTGCATACCTTTTTTCTATCTACTGGTCAATTTTCATGAAGATTGAGTGATGATCAGAAGCATTTCAGTAGGCAATGTCAACAAATTCACTCACCCTGGTTACCAATCTTTTCTTGAATTCAAAATTGCATAACTTTCTTAATATATATATATTTTTAATATATTTTAACCCTTTTAAAGCTTTTATTAATTTGTAAATACTAAGACTAGTTGTTTAACTGTGTTACACAGATAACTACGCTGACAGTGCTGCATGTTACACAATACCACCATAACTATGCAGACTTGAAATTGACAGTCACATTGGAGTTAAAGAATGGGAAAATCACCATACAAGGGTCACCCAATCTTCGTGAAAATTGGCCACTAGATAGAAAACAGGTATGCAAAGATGAATATGGTAGTTAAAAAAATGAATACCCTCAAATATGAGTGATTTCGAGAGGTATTGGTCGACGAAAACGTATTCACATCACTTTTCATACAGAAGCACCTCGCAGAGGCGTACGTGGCCTCGGTATGGTTTCAACATGGCCGCGGCGTGAATAGCGTCAATTCCAACCCTATGTAAAAGTCAGAGAAAATGTATCTCACTGTTGATGGTCTTAGATTGGCATTCCTACATTATGTTGATTAAAATCCAATAGCTACACTCCGATTGTATATGTTTTCCCTCAACATATATTCTCCAAAGTATACTCTCCAGGGTGTTTAAATCACATAATATCAAGGCATAATGACACAAAATCAGTTTGAATTGATAGAGTCCATGAAGTAAATCCGCCATGTCTGAATGAACTGGTTGTACCACCTGACTACCTCAGCCATTGAAAATGACTGCTTCCTGACCTAGATTGGATTATTACCCAGGAACCTCTCAACTGCCTGCCAATGGCTGCCAGACGGGATGGCCGAATGAGTTAGAGCATCCGTCTCCCGTGCTGGTAGATCATGGGTTCGAACCCTGATCGAGTCAAACCGATGACTTAAAAATTTATACTTGTCGCTTCATAGCCAGGCGCTCAGCATTATTAGGATAGGCCAAGGAGCAGTGGAATGAGGAAGACCCAATCGTCCAAGATTGAAATTTCCCCTGCTTAAACAACTCATCATCATCATCATCATGCTGTCGGTCACGATGCGACAAAGACTGCTTTCATTACTTGACTGCCGCTCTCCATTTAGCTCTCTGCTGTGAGAGTGATGTCCATGAGTCGGTTTTAATGTCTCTCAGCTTCAGGTTTCTCTTGATGGTATCCTTGAACCGGAGACGAGGGCGCCCTCTCTTTCTGTAACCAGAAGGCAGTTGAGAGTAGAGGATCTGCTTTGGTAGCCTGTCTGATGACATCCTCATGAGGTGTCCAGTCCACCGGAGATTCTTTTTTGATCAGAAGATCTTCCATAGAGGGCAGCCCTGTCCGTTCGAGTATTTACTTATTTGTCACTTTGTCCTTCCAAGTTAGCCTCATGATTGAACGCAGATGTCGCATCATGAAGGCATGCGGCTTTATCACCTGTCGTCTGTACACTGTCCAGGCCTCGGCTCCGTATAGTAGGGTGGATAGCACTATTGCACAGTAGATCTTGCCTTTGACCCGCATGGACACATGGTGGTTGTTCCAGAGTCTCTGGCGTAGTCGGCCGAAAGATGCGCTAGCCTTGGCCATCCTCCTCCGTATTTCAGCATCAATGCGTCCATCACTTGATATAGTGCTTCCGAGGTAGGTGAATTCCGGAACAGAGTTCAGCTTGTTTCCATCAACCATGATGACATTTCATGAAAGCTGCCTGCAAAAGAGTTGAAGTGCTGCTGGCTTTTGCAAGTTACCAGCGGCACTCTCTCGGGGAGCAAATAGAGGTTTCACACCAGCAAGAACATGTCCAGACAGGCGCAAACCTATTTGTCCCTGCAGTGGCTGGTCGGGAGATGTTGGGAGTTCCATACATCAACCGCCCTTGATGCTGCCACAGTGACATGGTTTTCTGTTCAGGGTTTGCTCCCTTAGCCTTTGGTTCTGTCAAGAACCTGTACCACAATGCAGTGGTTTACAACACTGCAGGGCAGAGGGGAATCAAACTCCCTGAGGTATTGCAATACCTGCAACTAATGTACCAAAAAAAGAAAAGTGGATATGTGGGCACTATCAATTAAAACTTGAGATATTAGACACTAGTCTGAGTGCCCATATTTATCTCCTGGACCTAATCTACTAATCAAGCTACATGAAGATTGTTGTTTGTTTGTTTGTTGTTGTTTTACGTCCTAGCAACATCTAAGGTCATATCAGGACAGGCTACATGAAGAATATACTTTGCCTTTTAGATTAAGAATCTATGTCCTCATTTCATTTATCCACAATTTTTCCACTTTTTATACAATGTTGTTGTTCACCCCTACGCAGGCTACTGTAGTGCAGAGTGAATCATTTATTTATGGAAGATGGAGGATTTGTTTCCCTGGAGCATTTTCTTTTAGATAGGCTATTTATTTTAGCCATGGTTTGGAAAACTTAAAGTAATTGTTGAAGGCTCAATTTTTTTATAACTTAAAAAAAAGAAAGAATTAAAGTGAAATAATTTTTTTTTCTCTTGGTCTCTTACTTTTGGATAGGCGATTTCATCGATGTAGCCGTAGATGCTGGTCCCAGGCCCGTAGGTGGGGAAGCGATACAGCGGCACGCCGGTGTCATCGAACTTAGCGTAACAGATGTAGGAGGAGTCGGGCGACCACCAGTGGGCTTTGTTTGTATGAAGGATTTCCTCTGTAAAGAAAAAAAACACATGAGGATGATAGCGGTTTCAGGCAAAAAAACAAGCGGAAATCAAGCTGAGATTATTATCCCGATGGCAAATTTCCGCTTACACCTATATACAAAAATTCCCCTAGGCTGTGAAAAAAAATGGAAATCCGCTTAAAAACAGAAAAAATATCATCCCTGAAAACAAGAAAAAAAACTTTATTCACCAAATTAAATATTTCAAAGTATAAGCATTATGCAAATATAAATACACAGATGGTGTGAAGATTGCTTGATATTGTTATTTCTGCCAATGAACTCGGGGGCTGGATTCAATCCAGACTTCACCCTCCCCCAAACCCCGCGCTTGTCCTGTGGATCTCATTGGATTGTGTTATATGTTGCAAATTGAGTATTCAACAGTTATTGTACACTTTACTCTATATACCATTTTTGTGTAAATAATCCTGAAGTGACAAATGGCTAGAAGAAGACGTATTCAGCAGAATATTTACCAAAAACTATTTACCAAAAAGAAACACCCAAAAAACAAACTTACCTTCATAAACCCAGTCTGGGATGCCATTGAAGATGTGCCTCATGCGACCTGAATCCGTGACCTTGGAGAAGGTCGTCATTGGATGTAGCTGGTAGTACAGGTTGTTTTCGTACACGAATGTCTACAAGCGAAGAAGTGCACACACATAACATTTAATCTTTTTTTAATTTGTATATTTTTATTACATATATTTATTATAACCAGGGGAAATTTATCCACAAATCAGCAACTCAAATGACCCCAGATGGATAACTATTCATTTAAAAAAAATGGCAGATCTTTTATTACATATATTTATTATAACCATGGGAAATGTCCACACAAATCAGGGGCTACACTCAGTGCCACATTTGGATAACATTTAATTAATTTTTATTTGTATATTTTTATTACATATGGGCAATTTATACACAAATCAGCAGCTCAATGACCCCCTTTGGGTAACATTTAATTAAAAATGTGTATATCTTTTATTACATATATTTATTATAACCAGGGGCAATTTGTACACAAATCAGGAGCTACACTCAATGACCCCCCGTTGGATAACATTTAATTATAAATGTGTATATATGTTATTACATATATTTATTATAACCCGGGGCAATTTGTACACAAATCAGGAGCTACACTCAATAACCCAGTAGTTGGATAACAATTAATTTGAAAGAAATTGCATATCCTTTATTACATATATTTATTATAAACCAGGGACACTGAATTGCATCTGGGATTTTACCACTCTTTACCACAATTTATATTATTGATTTTGAGCTTCTATATACCTTATAAGTGTCAGTTGACATACATTTTATAATTGATTGTAAGCTTTCACATTTGGTGTAAAAGCAATAGACGAGATCACCGTTCCGACTGCGCATGCGCCAATAGCGGCATTGGTAGCGAAGCAAATGTGTACAGCCATTGAGTTAGCTGATACGCATAGGGAAAAACTTTGATTTTATTCAAAATTAATAGAAATACATAAGAATTTGGCATAAACATGTATGCACACATGCAATATAATGATCTGATCAATATATATAAGACAAAACTAGCCATAGTTAAACATTTTGAGCTAACAAATATACAATTCCACACAAAACAATCTGTCACTTTAAGGCTGCTATCCACATCACCATTATTAATTCTTGTTCTAAATATTAAAATGCCAAATGTGTCAACAAACACTCGTTTCAGAGAAATATCCAATATCTGATTAACCCTACTCATTTTCTAGTTCTACATTAACCATAGGATATAAATAATAACATGAATAAAATAAGTAAAACTGACGGGCTATGACTCTAACACTAGTCTGAGTGCCCAGATTTGTCTAAATCTAAATGCACATGGCATAAGATGTGCTGATTATATTGATGTAAATGCAATGCTGGATAAAAGATTAATATCTTAATTTATTATATATATTTCTTGGTTGGTATTATATGTTTCAAACAAGAGCTGAAACTTTGCACATTTCATAGCTGCACCCAGTGTATTAGCATGTGCCATGTGCTTCGCTAGGGTTTGTTTTTCTTCCACGCATCCCACAATGCACCGCACAGCTGGAATGGCGATGTAGTCTATTAAATAATAATATGACCAAACATAATTTAAACACCTTTCACCATAAATATGGTATTTGCTTTGGATATGGCATAACACCACCACTAATCAATTAAGAGTTGCATAACACCAACATCACACAATCAACAATTGTTCACTTTGCAAAATACCTTGAAAACAGAAACAAATAATTGCTTGAAATAAATCCTTGATTAAATTCATACTCAAACAAGTACATTTATTTCATGTTAGCAAAAAAATATTCGCAACAATCAATGGTAGTCAGGTGGGGTGATGCCATGTCAGAACCCTTCCAAGACAGTAATGGTGTACGTAAGGGAGGGATATTGTCCCCCTATTTATTTAATATTTATATGGATGACTTGTCAAAAAAGGCTAAATCAGTGTAAAACTGGATTTATTAATGGATTATTACTTCTAAATCATCTTATGTATGCCAATGACTTGGTAATATTCTCACCATATAGTAATGGACAGCAAATGCTACTTAATGTATGCTCTGAATATGGCATAGAAGCTGATGTCAAATACAATGCTATTAAATGTATGGTAATGATCATTTGATCAAAATATGACAAGGATACTGTGTTTCCTGATTTTATGTTAACTGGTGCTCCCATGTCAATCTCTACTGAAGTCAAGTACTTAGGACACTTTATGACTGATGACTTTATATATTAATAGACAGTGTCGCAAGTTATATGCTCAGGGAAATATGCTCAACAGGAAATTTCATATGTGTACAGCTGATGTGAAGGTACATTTATTTAGAACTTTCTGTACTCCCTTGTATACTGCCCAGATTTGGTGGAACTATAGAATGTATAGCATTAGAAAACTGAATGTAACATATAATGACATTATGAGGTTATTACTCCGGCTGCCTAGGTATCACAGTGCTCGTCAGCTGTTTGCAATATTGATGTGCCAGCCTTCCAGGCTGTTATCAGGAATGTAATATTCAAATTTATTACTAGACTTGATAAGTCAGAAAATGTTATAATACAGGGACTTGTAAAAATAGAAGAGAGTGATCTCAGATTCACCTCTGCCATATGGAGGCATTGGTGCAAACTACTGTATGTAGACCAACATCTTGATATTGGTTAGTATGGTAGTATTCATACTATTACTTATATCCTATTCACATTACTTTTTATATCTACCTACTATGGACCAAATTATGTAACTACCATAATCCTGAGTCTGAAATAAAGAATTGAATTGAATATATTCAGCTGAAAAGAAAAGACTTGAACTGAAATAAAACTAAAATAAACTTAGATTCCTTACCAGAGCTTGTCCTTTGGAGGACCAGCCTGCAAACTGTAGAGGTCTATCTTCCCATTCTTTCCCATTTCCTTGTGGGAATGAAATCAGCCGACTGCAATAAAACAAAATCATTTAACTCTAATTGGTTCATAATAGATGAGAATCGCCTCTGATTTACATTGGGGTGAGACGCTTCCCTCAGCTATTCCACCAGCAACTGCTTCCCACCAGACGCGTACTTGTTATACCGTCGTGGCTATATGCGATTCTACCAATGGGTTCTCACCAGGACCATCCCACCGGAACCGCCCACAAGACAACCACTGACATGAGTATTATTACTCCGCTGGAAGCCGAGCACACAATATTGTCCCATCCATCCAACCAATATGAATTAAAGCTGCATAGTCTGATGAAATATCAAATTTTCAAAACCAAACCATTATCTAGATTTGATTTTGCATATCTAACTTAGATACTGATGCACTTATTAAGCATTTGTTTCTGTGGAGAAGGCAATACTGAGTCAATTTAACAGAACCTGTTAGTGCAGAAGTCTATGGTGTCAGAGTTTTGGTGCGCTTGCCAAAACTAATTTTCCATGTTTGCACTCAAAATATCTAAAAAGTTTACCATTTAAAATATAAGTAACTTTGAACTAATGTAAAGTAGATACTAGTGATCGATCTAATATATTTATCTAAAAAACCCCCCAGAAATTCAACATCATTGGACTATGCAACTTTAAACTTGAATACATACACTAGTTCATTCTGTGATTGCTTGATTCACTTAGGCAAAAGGCTATTAAGTTATTGCCAGAGATTACCTTCTTCTCAACCTACTCACTGTCTTGTGTCTTACTTGAATTGTATTCACTATATATATATATATATATATATATATATATATATATATATATATGGAGTATAATTTATTGTGCAAATAAACAATAAGCAGAAGGAATGCATTTCTATATTTGGGCGAATAATTTTGAATGTGTATTTAGCAATTAAGAACCAATCCGGTGTGCCAACCGGTGTAGCTGCGGGACTGGTGGTGCCACCTGGCGCCACCTCCCCTTGCTGGTGCTCTACTGCACCACACTCCACGCACGCTTTCGGGAAAATTTGACTTTTGATGTTTACCAGTAGGGGGTGTTCACCCTGCGATTGAGATAAAGACGTCTCTCACCCCATTCACCTTGTTGCTTCTCTTGCTTCTGTAGCCAACATCTATAGATATATATAACATTGTTAAAATTCCAAATTTAACTTACTTTTTAGGTTCCTGGGCGTACCGTTGGTAGATCTTGTACTTTGCCAGGAATGAATGCCGGTAGACCTAGATTTGAACATATAAAAACGTAGATTTAAACATATATATTAACCTAGATTTAAACACACGTTGACCTAGATTAAAACACACATTGACCTAGATTGAACACACATCGACCTAGATTTAAATACAAAATGCCTAGATTTAAATATAATGCAAACAAATTTCTCTATAATTCTCATGGCGTGTAAATAAAATTGTGCCTAAATGATGACATCGGGCCTTATTACACCACCTACACCAAAATGGGCTGTTTCCGGTACCGTTCCTCGATAATGGCACTAGTCCCGTTGGAGTGGTACTACTTCTACTTTAGGCAAGTTCTACTTTCTAGTCTGATACTCCGCCATCTCTGGTGAACGAGTTGGGACAGGAAACAATAACAATACATGGATTGAACTTCACATTCTATTTGCAAATAAAAACAACAGTGCTGACCAAGTAAAGAGTTTTGCATGTTTCAAAATACAATTAAATAACATAAAGTATGACAAACGTGCCAATTTTTATTAAATCAAAATTCGTTATCGCTGAGTTGCAATTGATAATTAACATAGCATTTCTATCATGAAAGTTATAGGATATAGTTATCGTGGATTAATATCAAACTAGAATCAGCCATTATGTAGCTTCATCTAGTATCAAACAAGACTCAATCACTATGTGTCTTCGTGTAGTATCACACTAGACTCAACTATTACATGGCTTCATCTAGTATCAAACTACACTCAGTCACTATCTGGCTTCGTCTACTATGAAACTAGACTCCATCGCGATATGGCTTTGTCTAGTATCAAACTAGACCCAACCACTATGTGTCTTTGTGTAGTATCACACTATTCTTAACTCCTATGTGGCTTCATCTAGTATCAAACTAGATTCAACCACTACGTGGCTTCATCTAGCATCAAACTAGACTCTATCACTATATGGCTTTGTCTAGTATCAAACTAGACTCAACCACTATGTGTCTTCGTGTAGTATCAAACTGGACTCAGTCACTATATGGCTTCATCTAGTACCAAACTAGACTCCATCGCTACATGGCTTTGTCTAGTATCAAACTAGACTCCATCGCTATGTGTCTTTGTGTAGTATCACACTATACTTAACTACTATGTGGCTTCATCTAGTATCAACTTAGATTCAACCATGACGTGGCTTCATCTAGCATCAAACTAGACTCTATCACTATATGGCTTTGTCTAGTATCAAACTAGACTCAACCATTATGTGTCTTTGTGTAGTATCACACTAGAATTAAACACTATGTGGCTTCATCTAGTATCAAACTAGACTCTGTCACTATATGGCTTCATCTCATATCAAACTAGACTCAGTCACTATATGGCTTTGTCTAGTATCAAATAGACTCAACCACAATATGGCTTCCTCTAGTATCTTGTTTGTTTGTTGTTGTTTTACATCCTAGCAACATCTAAGGTCATATCAGGACGGGTACCGACTCCTGACAGTGTGCACTCATGGCGACTTTATAGTGCTGTCCCACTGGGAAACCAGGCCGCTAGCACGATGACCTGATATCCCACTCAGTCACATTATCCTGAAACTGAGCCAACCAGTCCCTACCCTATCCTATTTATGCCGAGCTCCTGGCTAGGAAGTGGCAAGTATAAATTTTTAAGTCATTGGTTTGACTCGACCAGGGTTCGAACCCATGACCCCACAATCTACCAGCACAGGAGACGGATGATATAACTCATTCGGCCATCCCGTCTGGTCTCCTCTAGTATCAAACTAGACTCAGTCAATATGTGGCTTCATCTAGGATCAAACTGGACTCCGTCACTATATGGCTTCATCTAGTATCAAACTAGATTCCATCGCTATATGGTTTTGTCTCGTATCAAACTAGACTCAACCACTATGTGTCTTTGTGTAGTATCACACTAGACTCAGTCACTATCTGGCTTTGTCTAGTATCAAACTAGACTCTATGGCAATATGGTTTTGTCTCGTATCAAACTAGACTCAACGACTATGTGTCTTCATGTAGTATCACACTAGACTCAGTCAATATGTGGCTTCATCTAGTACCAAACTAGACTCCATCACTATATGGCTTTGTCTAGTATCAAACTAGACTCAACCACTATGTGTCTTCATGTAGTATCACACTAGACTCACCTCTTATGTGGTTTCATCTAGTATCAAACTAGATTCAACCATTACGTGGCTTCATCTAGTATCAAACTACACTCAGTCACTTTCTGGCTTCATCTAGTATCAAACTAGATTCAACCACTACGTGACTTCATCTAGTATCAAACTAAACTCTATCACTATATGGCTTTGTCGAGTATCAAATTAGACTCAACCACTTTGTGTCTTCGTGTAGTATCACACTAGACTCACCTACTATGTGGCTTCATCTAGTATCAAACTAGATTCAACCACTATGTGGCTTCATCTAGTATCAAACTACACTCAGTCACTATCTGGCTTCATCTAGTATCAAACTAGATTCAACCACTACGTGGCTTCATCTAGTATCAAACTACACTCAGTCACTATCTGGCTTCATCTAGTATCAAACTAGATTCCACCATGACGTGGCTTGATCTAGTATCAAACTACACTCAGTCACTATCTGGCTTCATCTAGTATCAAACTAGATTCAACCATGATGTGGCTTGATCTAGTATCAAACTACACTCAGTCACTATGTGGCTTCATCTAGTATCAAACTAGATTCAACCACTACATGGCTTCATCTAGTATCTAACTAGACTCTATCACTATATGGCTTTGTCGAGTATCAAACTAGATTCAACCACTATGTGTCTTCGTGTAGTATCACACTAGGCTCAACTATTATGTGGCTTCATCTAGTATCAAACTAGTCTCAGTCAATATGTGGCTTAATCTAGTATCAAACTGGACTCTGTCACTACGTCACATAGTATGTGGCTTCAGCTAGTATTAAACTAGTCTCAGTCGCTATCTGGCTTCATCTAGTATCAAACTTAACTCAGTAGATATGTCACATAGCATGAGGCTTCAGCTAGTATCAAAATAGACCCAGCCGCAGTATGGCTTCGTCTAGAATTAATCTAGACTAGCTATGTGGCTTCTGGTATCAAACTGAATGGCTTCATCTGGTACCAGACTAGACTCAGCTACCAAGTGGCTTCGTCTAGTATCAATCTAGACTCAGTCGCTACCTGGCTTCTGGTATCAAACTGGATGGCTTCATCTAATCTGGCCAAAGCTGCATAGTGACTGCATCTAGTTCGTTATCAATCCACAATTGGTATGTCTTGTAACCCTAATGGTGGAAAGACCATGCTATATATAAACAAGTGATGTATAATTCCTGTAGTACGCATGTGTATCTGCATCTTGTTGATGTGGTTTAATGAAGCGATGCACTGTAGGTCTAGGGCGGTGAGGAGTGTCGGGTTCAAATGAGGCCCTTAGATGTCTGCATTGACCCCAATTCCAATCATCAGAATATGCTTCACTCTGCATTTATTCATATTTATTTCTCTTTGATGTAATTTTAGTGATATATGCGATTTAATTACCCATTGTGTAGTAATTCTTTCTTTTAAAGGATTACCTTTGAGGATATCTGATGTGAAAACATCCTAAATTAATTTTGACATAGCCTTTTTTTGTTGTTGGTACATTAGTTGTTTAAGCAGGGGAAATTTCAGTCATAGACGACTGGTCTTCCTCATTCCACTGCTGGTCGATAGAAAGCCCGAGCCTACACTTTTACCGACCTAAGGGATTTTTAACCTCCCACACCACATAGACATGGTATGAGAGCAACCAGCCTTTGATGACGCTGTAAGTTATACACAGCAGTGGAAATCCAAATTGACAGAGCTGGGGGCATGGGGAATTGAACCACTGACCTGCAGATTAGGAGTCCAACTTAAAAAAAAGTCAGACACTCTAACCACTTCACCGCAGAGAACACGACCCTTCGACTTGACAACAAACACTCAATAAGTACACCAGTATCTAAGTTGGATATTGTCATGGGGGGGTTATGAAAATGGGAAATATTGTGCCTAGAGCGGGACTCGAACCCACATCTCTTTGCATTCCGGGCTAGTGTGCTAACCATTACACCAACTAGGCTCCCTGATATCAACACACTACCCACGCCTACCTGTCTATGTGGTTACTTGCCTGAGAGGTCAGTGCAGCCTACTACACTCGTCCCCCTGGAATTGTAAGTCTTTTAAATGGTCATTTAATGCTTACAATTACACACATACAGGCAATGCACTTACACATACATACACAGGGTAGGTTCAACATCCATACAGTGCGTAGCTTCTACAGGATCCTGGTCACGGCACCAGTGTCATGGGGGTGATGAAAATGGGAAATATTGTGCCTAGAGCGGGACTCAAACCCACATCTCTTTGCATTCCAGGCCAGTGTGCTAACCATTACACCACCTAGGCTCCCTGATATCAACACACTACCCACGCCTACCTGTCTATGTGGTTACTTGCCTGAGAGGTCAGTGCAGCCTACTACACTCGTCCCCCTGGAATTGTAAGTCTTTTAAATGGTCATTTAATGCTTACAATTACATACATACAGGCAATGCACTTACACATACATACACAGGGTAGGTTCAACAACCATACAGTGTGTAGCTTGTACAGGATCCTGGTCACGGCACCAGTGTCATGGGGGTGATGAAAATGGGAAATATTGTGCCTAGAGCGGGACTCAAACCCACATCTCTTTGCATTCCAGGCCAGTGTGCTAACCATTACACCACCTAGGCTCCCTGATATCGCCACACTACCCATGCCTACCTGTCTATGTGGTTACTCACCTGAGAGGTCAGTGCAGCCTACTACACTATTTAGAATTAATTCTGAGTAATTGCTTTGATATAGAAAATTTGATGTTTCATCGGACTATACAGCTTTAAAATGACTGAGTATTCCTGTCTATAGCCGTGTTTACACGGGCGAGTTAAAACGCTTCATATAAAACCACTTGTCTAGATCGATTTACATCTGCCGTGTAAACACGACGCTGAGGCGTTTTAGGGCTGAATCGATTCATATAAATCGGTATATGTAAACCACTTTGCGAGGTAGTATAGATGAAGCGATCTAGCTTAAGCGCGTCACACGCATGCGCAGTCGAGACCTTAGTTTGTTGACTTTCCGGTCGATCAAAAGCGCATATAATAGAATTTAGTCTATGAAATCACTAGCTGTGCATAAATATTTTTTTCATCATTTATTTTTAGGATTTCACTGCCCAGCAGAAGTTTTGACTGTTCCAAACCAATACGATTCAGTCCATACAGATCTAGGTCAAACCCACACTCTCTCGTGGTGACGTCGACGAACCCAAACTGGCGCTGGTTAGTCTGGACTTGCTCATGTGCAGATATCAATTTCCGACTTCAAACTAGTTGCTTGTAAATGCGCCACTACATCGCTTCATATAAATCGCTTTGTCTAGATCGTTTTACATTTGCCTGTGTAAACACAGCTTTAGTAGTGACATTTCCATTGGCATTCCTTACAGTGAATCATAAATCACAATAGAGCTACTTTGATTGATTGATTTGGCTACTTATATAAGTACATTGTTGGAGAAATGGGAGAGAATATAAAAAGACAAGAATGCTGTCAATATCACTTTTAAAGTCGTTTAAACTACATGTTTTAATATTCTTTTTCAACTCAAAAGTAGCGGGTAAATGTGAATATGCATATGAAGAATATATTTTGCTTCTTAATTTAAGAATTTATGTGCTGATTTCATCTACCCAGCCTTTCATCACTTTTTCTAAAGGATTGTTTTTCGCCCCTACTACGGGGTGAATCTTTGATCTACTAAGGACCCTATAAGAACTGACACCCGCCATCTTTAAACTGCACCGAATACACTGTAAACATAATCATTAGAAAAGAAAAGAAATCACATGGCGCATTGCTTAGAACATTAATCTATTTAGATCATAATTACACGAATCACGTTGTAACTTAGATTAAAATTAATCTAAAAGGTACATAAATGTGAATGAAAATTGAACAAAAAAGGTGACCTTTACACAGAAAAAATCAACAAAGTATCGATAAGTGTACATGGTAGAGCATATATATATGTAGCGAACCTAAAAGAAAAATGTCTACCATGATAGCAGTAAACCTTTCTAAGAGATATGCGTATATATATATATATATATATATATATATATATATATATATATATATATATATATATATGCAGCACTACACAGGAAGAAAACTTTACTTATTTATATATTAAAAAAAATCCAAATACAAGCTTGGGATTGGTCAATTGACAATCCTGTTTCTCACTCAGTCTCATGCAATTACTTGAAATGATCATCGAATAAAAACATTCCAGTCTCAGTTAAGGAGAAGATGTTATTTAAAAAGAGAAAAAAACAAACAAGAATCATCAAGATTTTAAAAGAGAACAAATATATCTTCGTGATAGGTATTATTTCCAACGGCAAATAATACCTATGAAAGTGGATGGATAGGTTTTATCTACAGCATTAGCTGGCATTATCGCTCAGTCAAAGACAAAAACAAAGGCGTTTACCCCATCACTTTTCAACCCCTGGAATATTATAATGTGTGCATTATTGTATATGCATAGTTAAACACATGGATCATATGAGTTTAGTGTATGTGAACATGGTTCATAACTTTATAGTATGTGAGCATGGTTCAGAAGCTCATAGTGTATGTGAACATGGTTCATAGCTTTAGAGTATGTGAGCATGTTTCAACTGTTTCTAACTGTTTCAAGTCCCGACTGGATGCATACTGGTCAAGCATTACATATATCTTGGAGCCAGTGACAGTTGCTACGATCGACCACATCTGAAGAACTGTCTCTATTTTTATTAATTAAGAGCGGCTAACAGGTCCAAGGCCTATTATAGCTGTATCCTATTGATTGATTGATTGATGATTCAGAAGCTCATAGAGTATGTGAACATGGTTCATAACATTAGAGTATATGAACATGATTCAGAAGCTCATAGTGTATGTAAACATGATTCATAACTTTATAGTATGTGAGCATGATTCAGAAGCTTATAGTGTATGTGAACATGAATCAGAAGTTCATAGTGCATGTTAGCATGATTCAGAAGCTCATAGTGTATGTGAACATGGTTCATAACCTTAGAGTATGTGACCATGATTCAGAAGCTTATAGTGTATGTGAACATAATTCATAACATTAGAGTATATGAGCATGATTCAGAAGCTCATAGTGTATGTGAACATGGTTCATAACATTAGAGTATGTGAGCATGATTCAGAAGCTTATAGTGTATGTGAACATGATTCAGAAGTTCATAGTGCATGTTAGCATGATTCAGAAGCTCATAGAGTATGTAAACATGGTTCATAACTTTAGAGTATATGAACATGATTCAGAAGCTCATAGTGTATGTAAACATGCTTCATAACTTTAGAGTATGTGAGCATGATTCAGAAGCTCATAGAGTATGTGAACATGGTTCATAACTTTAGAGTATGTGAGCATGATTCAGAAGCTTATAGTGTATGTAAACATGGTTCATAACCTTAGAGTATGTGAGCATGATTCAGAAGCTCATAGAGTATGTGAACATGGTTCATAACTTTAGAGTATGTGAGCATGATTCAGAAGCTCATCGCGTATGTGAACATGGTTCATAACTTTAGAGTATGTGAGCATGATTCAGAAGCTCACAGAGTATGTGAACATGGTTCATAACTTTAGAGTATATGAGCATGATTCAGAAGCTCATAGTGTATGTGAACATGGTTCATAACTTTAGAGTATGTGAGCATGATTCAGAAGCTCATAGAGTATGTGAACATGGTTCATAACTTTAGAGTATATGAGCATGATTCAGAAGCTCATAGAGTATGTGAACATGGTTCATAACTTTAGAGTATGTGAGCATGATTCAGAAGCTCATAGAGTATGTGAACATGGTTCATAACTTTAGAGTATGTGAGCATGATTCAGAAGCTCATAGTGTATGTGAACATGGTTCATAACTTTAGAGTATGTGAGCATGATTCAGAAGCTCATAGTGTATGTGAACATGGTTCATAACTTTAGAGTATGTGAACATGATTCAGAAGATCATAGTGTATGTGAACATGGTTCATAACTTTAGAGTATATGAACATGATTCAGAAGCTCATAGTGTATGTGAACATGGTTCATAACCTTAGAGTATGTGAGCATGATTCAGAAGCTCATAGAGTATGTGAACATGGTTCATAACTTTAGAGTATGTGAGCATGATTCAGAAGCTTATAGTGTATGTGAACATGGTTCATAACTTTAGAGTATGTGAGCATGATTCAGAAGCGTATAGTGTATGTAAACATGGTTCATAACTTTAGAGTATATGAACACGATTCAGAAGCTCATAGTGTAGGTAAACATGGTTCATAACTTTAGAGTATATGAACATGATTCAGAAGCTCATAGAGTATGTGAACATGGTTCATAACTTTAGTGCATGTTAGCATGATTCAGAAGCTTATAGTGTATGTGAACATGATTCATAACTTTAGAGTATGTGAGCATGATTCAGAAGCTCATAGAGTATGTGAACATGGTTCATAACTTTAGTGCATGTTAGCATGATTCAGAAGCTCATAGTGTATGTGAACATGGTTCATAACTTTAGAGTATGTGAACATGATTCAGAAGCTCATAGTGTATGTGAACATTGTTCATAACCTTAGAGTATGTGAGCATGATTCAGAAGCTCATAGAGTATGTGAACATGGTTCATAACTTTAGAGTATGTGAGCATGATTCAGAAGCTCATAGTGTATGTGAACATGATTCAGAAGTTCATAGTGCATGTTAGCATGATTCAGAAGCTCATAGAGTATGTGAACATGGTTCATAGCTTTAGAGTATGTGAGCATGATTCAGAAGCTCATAGAGTATGTGAACATGGTTCATAATTTTAGAGTATGTGAGCATGATTCAGAAGCTCATAGAGTATGTGAACATGGTTCATAACTTTAGAGTATGTGAGCATGATTCAGAAGCTCATAGTGTATGTGAACATGATTCATAACTTTAGAGTATGTGAGCATGATTCAGAAGCTCATAGAGTATGTGAACATGGTTCATAACTTTAGTGCATGTTAGCATGATTCAGAAGCTTATAGTGTATGTGAACGTGGTTCATAACTTTAGAGTATGTGAGCATCATTCAGAAGCTCATAGAGTATGTGAACATGGTTCATAACATTAGAGTATGTGAACATGATTCAGAAGCTCATAGTGTATGTGAACATGGTTCATAACCTTAGAGTATGTGAACATGATTCAGAAGCTCATAGTGTATGTGAACATGGTTCATAAACTTAGAGTATGTGAGCATGATTCAGAAGCTCATAGTGTATGTGAACATGGTTCATGACTTTAGAGTATGTTAGCATGATTCAGAAGCTCATAGTGTATGTAAACATGATTCAGAAGTTCATAGTGCATGTTAGCATGATTCAGAAGCTCATAGAGTATGTGAACATGGTTCATAGCTTTAGAGTATGTTAGCATGATTCAGGATAAGGATTATGCGAGTATAAAGGCATGGAAGGGAATGTTCCCTATATTATCATCCATATGTTGTGTACTACTTTATGGGTGACGCCTTTTCACAGTGGGGACAGGTGGCGCCACCACCCCCAATCCTACTAGTGGCATGAAATATTGTCACTTGCACATTGGATATATACATATATATTTATATATATTCAGGTATATATATATATATATATATACATACATATACATATATATCACATATAAATATATGAATATATCAATACAACATAACATCATATATTTTTATATACACATCAATATAGAATAATATCATCTAATCTAATAAATAATATATCTTATTATATTAATACATAACATGTTTTCAATTTGATTCCAATAAACATGAGATAATACATAATACTATTATAACAGATACAAAGTTAATTTAAAGTATTTAAGATAAACCTATTGTCAAGTTTCGGCTGAGGAGGTCTCAACTGTGGACTAAAGCTGAGATTCCATATACATGGGAGTGGCCTGCAATTTTGTGTTTGGATGCCACACCGATCGCTACATGGACGGATTCAATTTACCACACACACATCTGTACGGAAAACCAGAGCCGCTTTTGAATATAAGGAATCATGCTAATGTGTCTACATTCAATTCCTTTTTTCTCCGCATCCGCACAAAACATGCCATATGTCAGTTCAATGCATATGGAATCTTAGCTTAACAGTGAAAGGTTGTAGGTGCGCATCACTACAAAGGCCGATTTTGTATTCTGGAATCTACAAAGACTTTAGTTCCTGTCAGTAAGTAGTAGATGAGGGTACTCACGCGTTGAATGTCGTAGGCAATAAGCACATACTGCATGTCCTCTGACACAAAGTACGTGTCCGTGTTAAGTTGTCTCTGCAAGAGAATAAGGGTCAATTTTCACAACCTGTTGGTTGGTTGTTGGAGTTTTGCGTCCTGGAAACATCTAAAGTCATATCAGGATGGGTACCTACAGACTTCTTACAGTGCGCACTCATGGCAACTTTATAGTGCTGCCTCATTTGGAGACCAGGCTGCCAGTAGCAAGACCTGATATCCCACTCAGTCACATTTTCCTGACACTGAGCCAACCAGTCCTTGCCCTATCCTAATAATGCCGAGCGCCAGGCTCGGAAGCGACAAGTATCAATTTTTAAGTCATTGGTCTGACTCGACCAGGGTTCGAACCCACGATCCCACAGTCTACCATCACGGGAGACAGATGCTCTAAAGGCTCTGTCACACTATGATGTAATGATGTCAGTGTAGGGAGAACGTGAAGAACGTTAAACTTCTCGGCGTAGTATGCAAATTTGGGCACAAGTTGAATGTGGATGCAGCGTAGTTGACGAGAGCGTAACGTCGGTAAAGCGTAATGATACCGTCATACCGTCATTCAACGAGAGAGGACAACGTCATTATGCTCACGGAATGTTATGAACGTTATTCCATCGCCAGAACTACGTTACGTGACGTTATATATGTCATGACCTGACGTTCCCATTACGCCGCGTGGACATTTCCACTGGGTTTAATGTGGGTCAACATAGTGGAACGTAGTTGAATGTAGTGAGCAGCGTTTGACTAACGTTCGTTTAACGTCATTGACATTCACCGAACGTGTACAGAACGTATGGCAAACTTAAACCCTTACGTTCGATTTACGTCGATGGTTTTGAACAGGTTCAAAACTTTGACGCATGCCGATGTAACACGACGTAACATGATGTAGCTCGACATCAGTCTAACGTCATTCTGACATCATCATAATGTAACCCAACGTACATCAAGGTAATGCCGAAACGTGATCACGTCAGGCTTACGTTTGCTCATTACGTCGTAGTGTGACAGGGGTATAACTCATTCGGCCACCCCGTCTGGTCCTCACAAACTGGGTACCATTTTCGTAACATGGAAAGCAAAAAGTGAACACATTCCAAATAACAGCAGAAAACATTCCAAATAATAGCAGAATCCATATTCATATGAATGTTTATATATAATTAACTGTCACATCCATCCATAACATCATTTTAACATGCATCCATAAGATCATTTCAACATGCACAACACACTCTAACAAGATTTGATTGATTACAGTTAAGAAAAACAGATTGTGTGTTACAAGAAAAAAGTTGAAAAAACTGTTTGGGTAGATGCACGATGTCGATATGGAAATTTTCACTTTAGCAGAAAATCATACCAGCATATTTTGGATACATTTTATGGGACAGATTAAATACATGTAGCATTGCTAGCATACTTAACAAACTTAGTCAACAATAATTATTTGACTTAGGCCTACTACACCCAAAAAGAAGGCAAAATAATTAACAATGGCAATATGGAAACCAAATATATGTATGTGGTACACAGTTTCTGAGAACGACTCCTAAACATTTTCTTTCGCATGAGTTCAGGTGATTTTATTCCTCTGAATAATATAGTCTCAATTGATAGCTTAATTAACTACTGATGATTTAAAATACAGTAGGTGGCAACGGACATACATTATTCAGTGAAAGGTTAGCAATATTTCTTCTGCCAGTTTTATTAATCACATTTATTTGACTACATTGAAATTTTACGCATAAATCTTAAATGGTCATATTTGTGTCAAATGACAGAATTTTTTTATCTACGCTCCAATTTTGCAGTGGTTAAATTTGCGAAAAATGACAATAGTTTTTGTTTGTTGTTATTGTTTTACCTCCTAGCAACATCTAAGGTCATATCAGGACGGCTACCGACTTGTGACAGTGCAACAGAGCTTAACTCACAAAAAAAGAGCCAATCTTCTCTGACAACAGGCTCCTTATTCCTACATCCTTTGATTTGAATAAAAATCAAGAAAAAAAAATTCTTTCAAATCTGAAATACAATTTAAATATAAAAAGAAGAGGAAAGAGAAGAGCACCAGAAGAGAAAGGGGCTGGAATTGTACTTACGAACGTAGAATTGTCCATGATAACACTCGTCCTATTTTTGTCGGCATCATATTCCATTAACTCCCCCTCACGTGATCGATACACGTATATGTTCTTATCTGAAAGTGACACCAATATGTTTAAATCCTGAAAATCCATGAAGATACAAAAAAACAAAGAAACATTGGTAAAGATGAAAATAAAATATTGTAATACTACTAATTAACTCCTATTAACATACATGAAAAATAACTACTGATACTGCATGTAAAGATGAAAATAAAATATTGTAATACTACTAATTAACTCCTATTAACATACATGAAAAATAACTACTGATACTGCATGTAAGTACATGAATCCATGACATGATATACATATAATATTCCTATCATTACTTTGTTTTTTACTAACTGTGAAGAGACACATCAGTATCTCATCATAATCATTAGTTAAAAATGTAGCTTAAGTTTAATCATCTGTTATTGTCATCACTTGTTCATTCACATCATGGAAACCAGCTAGATAAGCATCGCTTTTCTGGGATCCTTTCTGTCTGTAAGGAATTTGTATGTTTGTTTGTTGTTGTTTTATGTCCTAGCAAAATGTCGGAATGTGTATGCATTTGTTGTATCACCTCAGTTTATTGTAAACATACCTTGCCGAGAGTTGAAATAAATGAATTGAATTGAATTGACTAATAGACAGTACTAAAATTGCATAATCCGATGGTTTTCAGTTCAAATATTTAAAAACACCCAGCGTAAATCCGCAAAACCACGGAGATTTTTCATCTCTGCATTTGTAATATAATCAGAACAGTGCATCCTAGATAAAAGATTCACCCTCATACTTGCAGTAGGGGTAAATGACAATGTAGTCTAAATATGGGCGAAAATTGCTTCAGTATGGAACAGGAAGTGGAATTCATGGTTCCAGTATCTGATGGCTACTTATATCGGCACAGTTGGTGAAATGGGAGAGAATGCAAAAAGACAAGATGGCGATGATAGAATGCAGTCGATTTCACTTATGCAATTCATTAAACTACATCTTTTATTATATTTGTCAACTCAAAAGTAGTGGGTAAATATGAAGACTTATATAAAGAATATATTTTGCTTCTTAAATAAGAATTTATCTGCTCATTTTCATTTACCCAGCCTTACCGAGCATTTTGCCACTTTCTAATGGGTTGCTTTTCACCCCTACTGCAAGTACGAGGTGAATCTTTTATCTAAATGCACCCTAATGTAATTTGACAAGACCAGTGCTTCAGCACTCACCTTATTAAAATTAAAATTAAATCAATAAATATTATTTACAAAAATAACATATGTAAAATTGACATTGCCTTGTTAGTGAATCTTTAAGAGTGGTGAGTTGTTGGAGTTTTACCTCCTGGCAACACCTAAGGTCACATAAGTGAGTGGTGAGTACTTACCGCCTATCCATTGGGCAGTAAAGTGTCGCGGCTTAAAGTCAGGGTTAAACATATCATCAAAGGTAAACTTCTCTCCAAGTTCCTCATCTTCCTCCTCTGCAAGGACAAATTAGGTCAGGCTCTGGTTAGCAACAAAATAAATAAACACACAAAAAAAACCCAAAAAACTGCAAACCCTAAAAATTACCCATAAATACATACACACCCATCTCTCTCCTGTGATATATGCATAATAGATGTCCAGACACGTGGGTAATATATGCTAATGAGATGCATGAGGTTCTAGACAGTGAGTGAGACAAAGGAGTATGTAAATGAGATGACATCATGGAAAGTTTAGCCGGCGGTTCAGCGAGCCCTGGACATGAATAAACCATTCAGTATCCAGAAGTCAAAGTGTTCAGACGTTGTACTTTCACATCTCCCACACACCCTTTAAAGTTGCATAGTGCGATGGTTTTGAATTTCGGGATTTTTTTCTGAGATAAATATATTAGATCGATCACTAGTATCTACTTTACATTAGTTCCAAGTTACTTTTATTTTAAATGGTAAACTTTTGAGATATTTTGAGTGCAAACATGGAAAATTAGTTTTGGCAAGCATGCCAAAACTCTGACACCACAGACTTCTGCAGTAACAGGTTCTGTTAAATTGACTCAGTATTGCCTTCTACGCAGAAACAAATGCTTAATAAGTGTATCAGTATCTAAGTTAGATATGTAACATCAAAACTAGATAATTGGTTTGGTTTTGAAAATTTGATATTTCATCGGACTATGCAGGTTTAAAAAACAATGTCCACAGACCAGACCTGCCACATTTTCTTTTTATGGCAATCTGTATTTTTCACCCCAAATCCTGTATGAATCTGTATCAGCATGGGTGTTGCCTATAGAGGGGGTGTAATGACGTCACAGGACAACTTTCGGTGGACATATTGGATTACATCCAGAAGGCTTGCAACTGCCTACACTGTGCTTATTCACTGATTTGTTGGTTTCTTTGTCACTGTTTTGAGCAGTTTGGCCTCAGAAGTTGTTGCTAAAGTGCTGCAAGTAAACACATTGGATGTAAACTGCCCAGAACCTCCCATAACACAAGAAAACTCTGTTTTACTGCATCTACATGCATTTACAACATGGCTAGGGAGGTGCTCGTAATCCAAGATGGCTGGCCGCTGACAGTTGACTGCTGAGTGATGATGTCACGTGCGCTCCCTCTATATTTCCTTCCCAGATTGCGCCATTCTCACCTGTATCGCCACCTGGCGTACAGTTTAGAACTACAATTTACGAGCAGGCCATCTCATGCGCGAAACCACGAATTTATTGGTGATTTATGGTCGCAAGGAGGTCGGTGACCCCCAAGAATTGACACAGTGTCGCCCGCAATGTGTCACATGCAATATAATTGTTTCTTTTTTGTTTTACGTCCAACCAACATCTAGGGTCATATCAGGACGCGGACACACACATGATCTTTCATCCCTCGATTACACAGCTTTAATAAATACAAAGAAATCTAAGCTCCCCACTCCCGAAAAAAGAAAGCCCACAAAATCGGGAGTCTCCCCCCACCCCACCCCCAAAAGGAAGAATATCCAATAACTCACACATCAACAAAGAAATCCCGCTTCCAAAATTACAAAAATATCCCAATATATACGTGCCCTTTCACCCCCCCAAAAGAATGCAAAAAATATACCTCTAAAAATAACACAAAAAGGACCCCCAAATGTCTGGAACAACAAGGAAATATTTAATACAAAGACTCACGCCCCACAACAACAAGCTCATAAAAATACACAACAAGAATATTTTTTAAACCCATAAAACCACAAAATGAACCCGTCCCAGAGATACAAAGATATCTCAAAATACTATCTAAGGACAGGGCATGGGTGAAAGGATGCTGTATCAAGCCACAAAGGGATGGGATCCTCTCCCGCAGGCCTGTATGTCATCTGCGTAGATGTACATAGTAGGCTAAGTTATCATATACAGGTTAGGAAAAAAAACTTTGAAAATTCAAAAAAACTAATATAGAAACTACTAACACCCAAAACCACAGAGGTTGACCTGAGAAAGATCAGATAAACACTCCTGAGTACGGGACCAGACCAAACCAGTATCACAGCTGTCCAGCATTGAAAACAAGCACCCTCACAGGAGCTTATACGTTATGGGCAGAATAAAAAACTTGTCATAAAATAACTTTTGTTTAAACCCCTAAGATATAACCTGCAAACAAATTGTTTTAAAACAACACAAACAAAGTGCCACAATCCACACAACAAAATCTATTAAAAAAAAAGATCCCCCTTAACCACCCAAATAAAACTCCAACAATAAGTACATTTGAAAAAAAAACCTCTCCAGAAATCCACACAATTAAAAAAAAACCTAAAAAAGTCACACACACACACACACACATACACACACACACACACACACACACACATATACACACACATACACAAAACCCCACTACAAAATACACAAAGAAAAAATCTGCAACATGGCTATACTCACTTGGTGTGACGAGGATGACAGCAGTGATAATGAGAGAACACACGATGCAGATGACGAGTAGGGCGATTAGAATACCGCGCCAGTTTCTCTGGGTTGGGTTGTTACCCACCAGCTCCTACAATGAGAAGACAGATGGAGGGCGGTTAGCTTACAGTGCAATCAATGGTCATGTAGAGTGGAGATGGAGGGAGGGCCGTTAGATCACAGCGCAATCAATGGTAATGTAGAGATGAGACAGAGGGAGGGTTGTTAGATCACAGCGCAATCAATGTTCATGTAGAGTGGAGACAGAGGGAGGGTTGTTAGCTTATGGCGCAATCAATGGTCATGTAGAGTGGAGATGGCGGGAGGGATGTTAGATCACAGCACAATCAATGGTCATGTAGAGTGGAGACAGAGGGAGGGTTGTTAGCTTAAAGCACAATCAACGGTCATGTAGAGTGGAGACAGAGGGAGGGTTGTTAGATCACAGCGCAATGAATGGTCATGTAGAGTGGAGACAGAGGGAGGGTTGTTAGCTTACGGCGCAATCAATGGTCATGTAGAGTGGAGATGGCGGGAGGGCTGTTAGATCACAGCGCAATCCTTGGCCCTGTATAGTGGAGACAGAGGGAGGGTTGTTAGCTTAAAGCGCAATCAATGGTAATGTAGAGAGGAGATGGAGGGAGGGCTGTTAGATCACAGCGCAATGAATGGTCATGTAGAGTGGAGACAGAGGGAGGGTTGTTAGCTTACAGCACAATCACTGGTCATGTAGAGAGAAGACATACAGAAGGCCGTTAGCTTAAAAAATGGTCATGTAGAGAGGAGATAAACGGAGGGCCGTTATATGACTGCACTCAATGGTCATGTAGAGAGGAGACAGAGGAGGAGCCGTTAGATCACAGCGCAATCAATGGTCACGTAGAGAGGAGACAGACAGATGGCCGTTAGCTTACAGCACAATCAATGGTCATGTTGAGAGGAGACAGACAGAAGGGAGTGAGATGATAGCGCAATCAATGGTCATTTAAAGAGAAGGCAGTCGGAGGGTCGTTAGCTTACAGCACAATCAATGACATATGGAGGGTTGTTAGATCAAAGCGCAATCAATTGACATCTAGAGAATGGGCAGACGGAGAGCCATTAGATCAGAGCGCAATGAATGGTCATGTTGAGAGGGGGCAGACAGAGAGCCATTAAATCACAGCGCGATCAATGGTCATGTAGAAGATAAGACGGAGGGCCGTTAGATCACAGCGCAATCAATGTGTAAAATATTCCGATATTCAGCATACGGGGGGAATGCAAATGTTCTATTCCTGATCGGTGTACGTGACCAGGCGCATGTATGTATATATGTATGTGCCTGAGTGGGATGTAAATAGACATAGTGGTGCTGGCAGGTCTGGGTGTGAGTGCACTCAGGGCCTGCCCCCTCTGCTGGGCTAGTGATCACCACACTCAAACGTCAAGGTTGGTGGTGGCCATGGGGGCCATACAGCTTGTGGTGGTGGTCAGACCACTGGTATCCATGGGGACCAGGACTGCTGGATCCCTATTGGTAGGGCCAAGAATACTTGTTTCCCATTGGGGGAAAGGGATGGGGTGATACTCTACAATGAACCCATGTAACCATATAAATAATAAACTAGAGGGCTTGACTCTATCTTCTTCTTTACACTTTATACTCTTCCTTTCTCTTTGTCTGTATTGATTTCACCATAGCCTGCCTACACAGCCACAGATTCGAGCATTGCACTTTACAAATGGTCATGTAGAGAGGAGACAGAGGGAGGGATGTTAACTAACAGCGCAATCAATGGTGATGTAGAGAGGAGACGGAGAGCCGTTAGTGCACAGCGCAATCAACGGTCATTTAGAGAGGAGATGGAGACCTGTTAGTGCACAGCGCAATCAATGGTCATAGAAGGAGACATACGGAGGGCCGTTAGCTGACAGCGCAATCAATGGTTGTAGAAGGAGACGGAGAGCTGTTAGTGCAGAGCACAATCAATGGTCATAGAAGAAGGAGACGGAGAGCCGTTAGTGCACAGCACAATCAATGGTCGTAGAAGGAGACATACGGAGGACCGTTAGCTCACAGCACAATCAATGTTCATTGTTTATTTATTCATTCTGTGCAGCAATAACAGTTTAACGAGTGTACCAGTAACTAAGTTGGATATGTAAGATCAGATCTAGGTAAGTGTTTTGGTTGAAAACATAATTTGACCATATATACCTTGCATGAATACTCAAATTATCTCAATGAAAGCTCACACATAGAGAGGGCTATTTGAGCTCAAAGCCAGTAGGGCGGTATTACTCAGCCCAGCACCATCGATCATAATGTTCACATTGCGCTTGATTCGGTGGGAACGACACTTCTCCTCTCCCCCCTTGCCCGCTGCACTGTGAACTCTTCTTCAGCTGGACTGCTGAGTTTATCTCATTAGCTAGTAGTAGGATTTCACACCTCTTTTCACCATCAGCCACAGCTTGCGTCTGTCTCTTAACTTCTCGGCGAGCAAGTGATGCACATCATTTTCCACCCATCCACCCTATTAATGTCTATTTTTCTTACAGGTGTTGTTATCAACAACAGGAGGTAATACACAGTAATGGACAGTTAGAGTAATAGTTTCTTAATATTCTATAAGTAGCGGATATTACAATAGATTATTTCAAGCCAGACTGGCTGGCCGATAGAGTTGAGCGTCCGTCTCTCGTTTTGGTAGATCATGGGATTCTAACTCTTGGGTTCGAACGCTGGTCGAGTCAAACCAATGACATACAAATGTATACTTGTCGCTTCCTAGCCAGGTGTTTGGCATTATTAGGATAGGGCGAGGAGTGGTTAGCTCAATATCAGGATAATGTGACTGAGTGGGATATTGGGGTCATGGTGCTGGCGACCTGATTTCCCAGTGGGGCAGCACTATAAAGTCACCATGAGTGTGCACTGTCAAAAGTCGGTACTCGTCCTGATATGACCTTAAATGTTGCCAGGATGTAAAACTCCAACAACAAACCAACCAAATCAATTATGACCAGTCATGTTTGATCATAATAATTGTGAATTGCTTTGGTCATGTTATAACTTCTTAATGGGGCTGTCACACTACGACGTAACGACGTCAACGTAGGGAGAACGTGAAGAACGTTGAACTTCTTGGCGTAGTATGCAAATTTGGGCAGAAGTTGAACGTGGATGCAGCGTAGTGGATGAGAGCGTAACGTTGGTAAAGCGTAGTGATACCGTCAATCCCCGAGAGAGGACAACGTCACTACGTTCACGGAACGTTATGAACGTTATTCCATCGCCAGAAGAACGTTACATGACGTTATACCCCTGTCACACTACAACGTAATGAGCCAACGTGAGCCTAACGTGGTGATATTTCGTCATTACGTTGATGTACGTTGGATTACGTTATGATGACGTCATAATGACGTTAGAGTGACGTCGAGCTACGTCATGTTATGTCGTGTTACGTCGGCGCGCGTCGAGGTTTTGAACCTGTTCAAAACTTTCGACGTATCTCGACGTGAAGCCGTTACGTCGGGATGACGTGACAATGACATTAGGTAGGCGTTCCGCGATCGTTTTAGCAGCGTAAATGACGTTAGAGTCACGTTATGTCACGTCAGACCGACGGCCCGGGTGGGAGCAACGTGTGGGCAGTGTTTTGCACGTTACGGTCACGTTACGGTCACGTTACGGTCACATTACGGTCAGGTTACGGTCACGTTACGGTCACGTTACGGTCACGTTACGGTCATGTTACGGTCACGTTACGGTCACGTTATGGTCACGTTACGGTCACATTACGGTCACGTTACGTCCACGTCGCACCCGTTACGGCGACGTTACGCTCACGTTACACTAACGCCCTGTCACGTCGCCAATTACCCCTCCCCTCTAATGTTGTCACGTTACAGCTAACGTCACGACGTACACCGACGTTACTTTCACGTTACGCTCACGTCAACTACGCGGCATTCACGTCCACAATCTGCGATAACTTCGACGTGATATCATTATTTTCACGTTGTGGTTACGCTGACGTAGTCACGTCGTAGTGTGACAGCCCCATAAGCTATGTCGTGACACGTTGAACGTACGTTGAATGCACGTTCTCCTGACGTTCTCCTGACGTTCTCGTGACGTTCTCGTGACGTTCTCCTGACGTTCCCATTAAGCCTCGTAGGCTTTTGCACTTGGTTTAATGTGGGTCAACGTAGTGGAACGTAGTGGAACGTAGTTGAACGTAGTGAGCAGCGTTGAAATAACGTCCATTTAACGTCATTGACGTTCACTGAACGTGAACAGAATGTACGGCGAACGTAAACCCTTACGTTCGACCTACGTCGAAAGTTTTGAACATGTCCAAAACCTTGACGCAACTCGACGTAACACGACGTAATGTGACGTAGCTCGACGTCATTCTAACGTCATTCTGACGTCATCATGACGTAACCCAACGTCATGACGAAAAATGCCCACTTTAGGCTCACGTTGGCTCGTTATGTCGTAGTGTGACAGGGGTATTAGTAATGCACATTTACATGTAACACTAGCCAAAGACCCTATAACACCAAGACAGCTCACTCCCTATCTCTCCCATGGTAATCTAAATTTCGCAGTGCCACCTTGTGGTGGGTTTGATCAGCCCAGCTGCTGGTTGGTGTTTCACATGTAAACACATACAATTATGTTATACATGAGATAGGTAAGTATGAATACACATCAATATGAAATTGTTATGAACAAATACACATCATCATCAGCATCATCATCAGCACTGCCATCATCACACATCTTTCACATTCATATATACATTTATACATATAATATAGCACCTGTTTAACCAAGAGAACAGCCAGCGCACCAAGTGGTGGGTTTGATTATTTTGATTACACAATACAGGCTGAGTGAGCCGTCTTAGTATTATAGGGTCTTTGCACTAGCTCTGGTACTTAAAAGAAAATGGTGATCCATAAACCTGCCTATCTGGACCCACATAAAATATGTAGGCCACTCCATTAGACAAACCAGAAACCACTACCCACCACCTCTATCCCATCTATATTGAATGGAATAGATTGCTTACAAATATACCAGGCGCCGTAGCCTAATTGGTAAAGCGCAGGCCTCACATGCGGAAGGTCGGGAGTTCGGTTCCTCGTCGAGTCAAACCAATGACTTAGACAAAATTTATACTTGTCACTTCCTAGCCTGGCGCTCGGCATTGATAGGATAGGACAAGGACTGGTTAGCTCAGTGTCAGGATAATGTGACTGAGTGGGATATTGGGTCATGGTGCCAGTGGCATGATTTCCCAGTGGGGCAGCACTATAAAGCCGCCATGAGTGCACACTGTCACAAGTTGGTACCCGTCCTGACATGACCTTAGATGTTGCCAGGACACAAAACTCCAACAACCAACCAATCTTACAAAATAAATCAATATCACAACATAATCCATTATTCTCCCCCCCCCCCCAGCCCCTTCACCCCGTTGATTGGTATAACCTCAGTGTATTTGAATAGAGATTTCCTAAAGAGTCTAGTCAGCCTGAGCTAAATTAAATTCGTCTTGGCGGCCCATTGTGGGAATGAATGAATGCCGACCGAGTCAAATCAAAGAATTACAAAATTGGCACTTGTCGCTACCTCGCCTGGCACTCTGCATTACCGCGACAACATGATGACTGGTTGGCCCGGATAATACAAGCTGAGCCGGATATCGTATCAAGTTGCCGGTGGTGCTGCAAAATCCCAGTGGGGCAGCGTCATAATTAAATCAAAACCACCATCCTAGATGACAATGGCCTGACCAAAAAAGACAGACAGGAAAAGTTTTGATGAATTTTGGTGAATTCTAAAGTGACGGGAGAAGTCGGAATGGCCGCAAATTTTGACCATATCCAGAAAATCTTTTTTAGGGAGATAAAATATCCGGAAGATTCTCATCTATACACCATGAGTGTGGACAACCGCAAATGTTGCTAGGATGTAAACCCCATCCCCAATTGATCAGCATGATCCTGGGTTCGTACATGTGTTAAGATATGGAATGCAAGGCTAATTCAAGGCTGTTCAAAGCTGTTTTTGATAGGAATTCAAGACTATTTACAATTGGATTTTAGGGAAAAACAACAATGGCGAATGGCGATTAGAGATTAATTTAGATCAGTGGGGACAGTTTAATGGAACTCAAGGCTTTTCAAGACTAATTACCCAAAATAGATTAAATTCACGGCTTTTCAAGGCCTTGAAATGGGGCAAATGAAGTCATAAAGTTGCATAGTCCGATGAAAAGATCAAACTTTCAAAACTAAAACAATTATCTAGATTTGATTCTACATATCTAATTTAGATACTGGTGCACTTATTAAGGCATTTGTCGTCAAATATAAGAGAATACCGGGTCAGTTTAATATAATCTGTTACTGCAGAAGCCTATGGTGTCAGAGTTTTGGCAAGCTTGCGAAAATTAATTTAGCACGTTTGCACTTCAAATATATCAAAAGTTTGTTTGTTTGTTTGTTGTTGTTTTACATCCTAGCAACATCTAAGGTCATATCAGGACGGGTACCGACTTGTGACAGTGCGCACTCATGGCGACTTTATAGTGCTGTCCCACTGGGAAACCAGGCCGCCAGCACCATGACCTGGTATCCCACTCAGTCACATTATCCTGACACTGAGCCCACCAGTCCTTGCCCTATCCTAATAATGCCGAGCGCCTGGCTAGGAAGCGACAAGTATCAATTTTAAAGTCATTGGTTTGACTCGACCGGGACTCGAACCAACGACCCCACGATCTACCAGCATGGGAGACGGACTCTCTAACTCATTAAAGTTAGCCATTTAAAATAAAAGTTACCACAAACTAAAGTAATGTAGAATATTATGATCAACCTAATATGTTTATCTCAGAAAACTTACAGAAACTCAAAACCATCGGACTATGCAGCTTTAAAGACTTTTCAAGACTTTCCAGGCCCTGCATGGACACTGAACATCCATCTGCGTCCTTCGCCCCTACCTCTGCATTGGAGGCGACTTTCCGCCTGTTGTCGTTGATGACCTTCCGGTGGTACTCTGCACTATTGCGGTACTCCACTTCAGCCCTGCTTAACTTAACGGAGTCTGCTCCAGTGTGCTGCTCCATGGTTCGCCAACTGCTCCCCCCACCCAGGAGGGGCCCAGAGTGGGAGCTGATGGACACCACAGCGGTCATGGTGCTCACCAACCCCTACGTATAACACACCTACTGTTCGAACTCCACCTCGTCCACACCTCTTCTATCGCCTCTCCGCTGCTGCCGGTCTCCCCCTTGATAGACGTTTAAAATAAGTTCCAGCAGGGGGAGCCGGCCAGCATTTCACCTTCTACCTCATACTACGTCTGTGTCTCCGGCTCGCCGACTGGTCACCACAGGGCAAGGAGGCACGGCCCTTTGACCCAACTCTCACGATTTCTCTTTCCTCTATTCTACCCTTTCTTTTTTTTCTCCCGGGCTTACTCCTCACCCTGATCAAGGGAGTTGTTTGCTTGGGTGGGGATCTTTTCCCTTTTCACTGTTTCACTTCCATTCTTGCTACAGATCCCACCTTTCCTCCTTCCTTCCTCCTAACCCATCAGCGACTGGACACGAGTGCACAGCTATAATCGGACCAAAGAGAACTGGTGCTTCTCCAATGACTTGTCGTTATTGTTGTAAAGAACCCCCCGCTTCTACAACCGCCCCCTCTGAAGTATACTCTTCATCCAAAAAGCAGACCGATTTATTGGGGCCGTTTTCTATTGCTGCATGCAGTCCTGCAGCCTGTAACCATCAACGTTACAAACCACCCAAAAGTCAAGTCAAGTGTATAACACACAGTGTATGGTATATATGATGTGTATAATTAATCAGAATCTTTCACACCTTATTATATTCTAAGTCATCTACTATACTGATCTGTTATTAATTGTTCATCTACTATGCAACCGAGCCGATTGCCTCGCCCTCTGCCTGCAAACGCTGTAACTTGTTTGGTGCTGCTCACTCATTCTGCGCATAATTTTGTGCGCATGTGCAATAGTCAATAGTGTATATATAGCATCGGTAGTATGTATGTATGGTATATATGGTATATAGTATATATAGCATTGGTAATATATGTATAGTATATATGCGATATATAAGCTATTATGCGAGTATAAAGGCACGGAAGGAAATTCCTGTCTATTACCCCTTCTTACCTACTATATTGTATCTTACTCTATGTCTGGCCCTCCACCTGTACAACCGGTGGCGCCAACTAGTGGAATTTTGTAGCCTCACGTGCTGAATGCTAATGGCGCAATAAGTTCAAATATGGCAAGCCTACACAGCTACTAGAGTTTTGTATCCTCCTCTGCTGATTGTGCTGCAGCAACAGGCTCACATTGACCTCACATGCTGGAGGACAGGGCGCGATGGCCGAATCGGTAGAGCCAAGTCCTCCCATTCAGAAGGTCGGGAGTTCAATTCCTGGTCGAGTCAAACCGACGACTTACAAAATTGATACTTGTCGCTACCTAGCCTGTCACTCAGCATTATTAGGATATGGCAACGACTGGTTCAGCTCCATGTCAGGATAATGTGACTGAGTTGGCAATCAGGTCATGGTGCTGGTGGTATGGTCTCCCAGCAGGGCAGCATTAAAAAGTCACCATGAGTGCGCGTTGTCACAACTCAGTACCCGTCCTGATATGACCTCAGATGTTGCCAGGACGTAAAGCTCCAACAACCAATCCAACCGTGCTGGAGGAGCCTATTGCTGAGTTCAGAATGTACTGGAGGAAGAGCCGCCCCAGAAGCACCTGCGCAGAGCAAACCCCCAACAGAAACTGAAGGAGATCTGATTGTCCTCCCTGGCTGGAAGCAGCACGATAACCACCTGTGAAGAGAACCTGCAACTACTAGAGGACCTATTGAATGGTCACCCCCCCCTCCTTCTTCTCCCCCCCCCCCATGGGTTCAGAGGAGGTCGGTAAAGAGCTAACTTCTAATGGTTTGAATGTCCAAATTGTTTGTTGCAGTTTTACATCCTGGTAACATCATAGGTCATATCAAGATGGGTACCCACTTGGGAAAGTATGCATTCATGGTGATTTTATAGTACTGCCCAACTGGGAGACCAGGCCACCAGCATCATGACCCGATATCCCACACAGTCACATTATCCTGATACTCAGTTAATCAGTCCTTGCCCTATCCTATTAATACCAAGCGCCAAGCTATAAATCTAGATTAAAGGTTGAGTACCCAACATAGACATACATTAATAAACCTACCTGGATAGACCACAAATGTTGAGAACTAAAATAAATACATAGTCCCAAACCACTCCCTTCCCTCTCCCTCTCTGAAATCCCCCCCTGGCAAAAAGAGTAAAAGAAATAACAACTACCAAAGTATACCCACCAGCCTATAACACCTGACTAAACCATAAACTATATTTGTAATGCCTCATTTTAACCTACTACTGTCTATATTGTTCATACCATCGCATCATCTCATCCATAAATAGTTCATATGCACTATAATTGTTAAGGCCGGAAGACCAGCGCCTCGGTGATGAAAAAAGATGTTATTCAACTGGAATCAAAATTTGAAAAAAAAGAAGAAAAAAAGTGATAAGTGTCAATTTTGTAAGTCATTGGTTTGATTCGACTGGGTATCGAATTCCCGATCTCCCGCACGGGAGGCCTGCGCTCTACCGATTCGGCCACATGTCCAGATTGCAATGAGTGCCCTCGACTAATGGCAGTTAAGTCAGAGACTACGTTAGGCATGAGTAATTTTGAAGTCTCAGAGCTAAAATTAGAAAAAAAAGTTTTGTTTGCCCCAAAACGACCTATTTAACAAAGTTATGTATATTAAGCTGGATGACCATTGCCTCGGCCCTGACAAAATATGTGTTCAGATGAATAAAATATTTAGCCCCGCCCCGAAATTTTGTTTACACTTTAAACAAATGTGAGGGTTAGCAACACTCAAAAGAATTCCAATACCAATTTGTTAGTTTTAAAAAGAAACAGCTTAAATTATTAATTTACAACACGACAAGGGAACTAGATATAAAGCGGCATTTATTCGGCGCCCGCGTCGATACGAAGTAAGTGCAGTGAGAAGTCATAAGATATATGTACAGTTCAAGTTGTAATACAAGCGTTGTCAATCAAGGTACAAGGTTAAATGTTGGTCTGCGTCATAACAGTACAATGGACCAGACGGGATGGCCGAATGAGTTAGAGCGTCCGTCTCCCGTGCTGGTAGATCGTGGGGTCGTGGGTTCGAGTCCCGGTCGAGTCAAACCAATGACTTTAAAATTGATACTTGTCGCTTCCTAGCCAGGCGCTCGGCATCATTAGGATAGGGCAAGGACTGGTGTGCTCAGTGTCAGGATAATGTGACTGAGTGGGATACCAGGTCATGGTGCCGGCGGCCTGGTTTCCCAGTGGGACAGCACTATAAAGTCGCCATGAGTGCGCACTGTCACAAGTCGGTACCCGTCCTGATATGACCTTAGATGTTGCTAGGACGTAAAACAACAACAAAACAAACAAACAGTACAATGGTGCGATTACTTAAGATGTCTAAGTGGTGCATACGAGGGGTTACAATGAGAGCAATATAACGGTTTGCAGGGTCAAGTAGGATTGTCTGCCAGTTGTAGTCGAGTGAGTTAGAAAATCAATCAGAGAAACCAAGGCAGGGAATCAGGGCCTCTCAACCCTACCGAGCCATCTCTTGTAGGTGTGGGTGGGCGGCCGAGAACGTGGTGTTGGCAGGTCCGGCGTGAGGAGGAGAGTGGCTAGAACCGTGGAGGGAGGCTCCTTTTAACCTCCTAGCCGGTGTTGTGGTATAAAACCCCGGCCCGATCGCAGCCCCTGCCGTGAAGACAGTTGACTAAGCATTTATTTTTGTAAAATAAATTTAAAAGCTTTCATTGGATCGATTAAAAATATCTTAACGCGCAATTGAAGAGGAAGTATTTAATGTAACCTAAGAGCAATTTATGCTGAAAGTATTAAAAACAGAGATAATAGTGAAAGTTGGGATATTCTGAGTGTCAGTGCAATCTTCATACAGAAAAAGTGAAATATCTCTAAAGGTACACCACTTAGAAACAAGCTGCTTGGTACACATATAGAAAACATATTCGACGGATAGATTATATTAAATTTATACGGTTAGGGTTGTGCATTTCTATTAATCTTTAATAGACACTGGCAGTGTGTATTCGTTCTGCAGCCGAGCTGCGCCTATTTACAAACTCCGCGCATGCGCAGAAGCCACGGCAGGGGCTGCGATCGGGCCGGGGTTTTATACCACGACACCGGCGAGATCTCGGGAGGCGAGAAAGCCGTCTCGCGAGGCGTGAGCGGTTCTCACGAGGCTGGAAAGGGGGGTTTGGGGTTCGAATCCAGCGTGAGGAGGGTGTAGGAGAGGGGGGGGGGCGACAGGGAGCGCCGATAGGGGTTCGGAGCTATGGAGGTGTGACAGCTTGGAAAGAAGACAAGAGAGGGGGGTGTGGGAGTGGCTGTGGGAGGGGGGGGGGTGGAGGTGTGCAAGCGGGAAGGCAGGGTAAGGTTGGCAGGGGGGGGGGGGGGGAGGGCCGAGATCAAGCGGCTTAAGCAGTCCCCGTCTCGCGTGCAAATTAACCATGTTGCCGACCAACATGTACAATGCAAGCTTGCTGTTTGTTGTCGCCCTCTTCTGGCTAAACAAAAACAGGAATAGGGGTAGCGGGTTCTGGGTCAGTCTATTCATATTGGAGGGTGGGGGTGGGTGGGAAGGTGGGGGGCGGAAGGCTATATTGAAAGGCACAAAGGGGAGGGGGGGGCGATAGTTGTTCATATGTCTTCCATATGAGTCTACCTGTGGATTTGTACCCCACACATCTATATATGTACATATATAATTATATATATATATATATATACAGCAAGGCTCAAAATTAGTGGTAGCATAATAAATAAATATTAGTGAGTCTAGGTATTCTAATACCACACTTTTGGTTGGGAGTTCAATTCCCAGTCGAGTCAAACTAATGACTTATCAAAATTGATACTTGTCGATTCCTAGCCTGGCGCTCGGCATTAATAGGATAGGGCAAGGACTGGTTAGCTCAGTGTCAGCATAATGTGACTGAGTGGGATATCGGGTCATGGTGCTGGCAGCCTGATTTCCCAGTGTGGCAGCAGTGATCAACCGGTAGTGGGACAGGAAGGAACAGCTGACCGGCTACCTTCGCTTACCTGTCCCCTCCAGACAATTGTGCACCAGTTCGCTTTAACCGCGTTGCACAGAACCTTCCAGAAGCCCAGGGCCCATATGCAGGAGTCAGTGTTAGCGGGGTTTGGTGTTAGAGCCTGTTACCGTTTAGCTATCACCGACGTCGGGAACTGTGTCAAGTCGTATGCATTATAGGTAAACGTGAAGTTATTTATAGATTTGGGAATTCCCTCGAGTCGACAATATGAATAACGCCGACAATGCGGCGTCGGCGATAATATCGGTTCGAATTTAGGGTTAAATTGATAAGATTTCACTTATTGCGTATGTAATTCTGTTAAATATGACAGCATTGAATAGATTTGGGCCTGCGCCGGCGCCGGCGCCGGCGATTTGCGACAGTATGGATATCGACGTCGATGCGGCGGCAGCGATTTGTTTACTTTACATTCGTCGATTCAAAAATATAAATATTAATATCGCCGCCGTTGCGGCAGCAGCGTTAATCTCAGTTCGATTTTAGGGTTAATTTAATCAAATTTCACTATTTGACTATGTAACTCTGTTAAATATGACACCATTGAATAGATTTGATACCTTACACCGCTGTAAACTAGCTAAATCTCTGGTTTACCTTAACCTAGGTTAAGCTTCTGGTGTTAGGCCTAACACTGACTGGTGCATGACATTTTTTGCCGCTAAACCGGAATTCCCGCCAAACACCGCTTCGCCTCGCTAACACTGACTCCTGCATACGGCCCCAGAGATTCAAGCCTGGAGGCCCTCAGACCGCTTAGCATAATACTTGTATAAAGGTGAACATCTATACATACACATAAAATCGTCATGAATGCGCAATGTAGGAAGTCGATACCCTTAGATGTTGCCAGGATGTAAAACTCCAACAACCAACAAACCTAGTGCCATGACAGAAGGCGGTGGTGGAAGTCCTCTATTGCCTAGTGACCTGCGTGACCTATATCGTGATTTGCTATTACCTGCAATAACGGGTTTGCATATCGACACCATGCAACCAAAACATGCTAACCGAAACATTAAACAAAAATTGTACATCTACCCAAATGGTTTTTCCCCATCTTTTTCTTGTAAGACACACTCTTTTTGGCTTAACTGTAATCAATAAAACCTCATTTGAATTTGTTCAGCGTGTTAAAGTGATGTTATGAATGTGTGTTAAAAATGATTCATGGATGGATGTTGAACGGTTAATTTCAACAGCTTTCTCAATTTGTATAAGATCAAAATCTAAAGGTGAAAAAAAAAGTTTAACTTTGACACATCCATAACATATACACCTTCATATGAATATGGATTCTGCTACTATTTGGAATGTTTTCTGCTATTATTTGGAATGTTTTCACATTTGGTTTCAATGTCATAAAAGTGGTACCCAGTTTCGGAGAATGACCCATATACATATGTGTGTACGTATATATCGTGGGGGGGTGATGAAAATGGGAAATATTGCACCTAGTGTGGGACTCGAACCCACATCTCTTTGCATTCCGGGCCAGTGTGCTAACCATTACACCACCTAGGCTCCCTTATATCACCATACTACCCACGCCTACCTGTCTATGCGACTCCTTGCCTGAGAGGTCAGTGCAGACCACTACATACATTGTACGTCATGGGTTTGAGCCCCACAAATTTTACCGATGATTAGTTTGTGATACCGACCAGTCCACCTCCACTCACAATGAATGGTCTAATTGTGGAAGGTTCAACTGCAGGTAGGCGGTGTGTGCGCGTGTGTGTGCGCGTGTGTGCGTGTGTTTGCGCGCATGCGCAAAGGTCAGTGGTCATCTATGAACGCCAGCAGTGATTCACATGAGTTTTTTTTTGTTTTTTTTGTTGTTGGTACATTAGTTGTTTAAGTGGGGGAAATTTCAATCACGGACGATTGGTCTTCCTCATTCCACTGCACCTTGCCCTATCCTAATAATGCCAAGCACCTGGCTAGGAAGCCACAAGTATCAATTTTTAAGTCATTGGTTTGGCTCGACCAGGGTTCTAACACACGACCCCATGGTGTACCAACATGGGAGACGGACGCTTTAACTCATTCGGCCATCCCGTCTGGTTGTTTTATTTATACAGCATGTCTAGGAATAGATTGCCTCCAATCACTGAACCTCCACAAAGTTGAGCAAAGGTGAAATTAAAAGTAGCACAGTTCGGTGGTTTTAGTTTGTTTGTTGTTTTATGTCCTAGCAACATGTAAGGTCATATCAGGATGGGTAACAACTTGTGACAGTGCGCACCCATGACGTCTTTATAGTGCTGCCCCACTGGGAGACCAGGCTGCCAGCACCATGAACTGATATCCCACTCAGTCACATTATTCTGACACTGAGCCAACCAGTCCTTTCCCTATCCTAATTTCAATTCAATTCAATTCAATTCTTTATTTCAGACTCAGGATTATGGTAGTTACATAATTTGGTCCATAGTAGATAGACATAAAAATTAATGTGAATATGATATAAGTAATAGTATGAATACTACCATACTAGCCAATATCAAAATGTTGATCTACATACAGTAGTTTGTACCAATGCCTCCATATGGCAGACGTAAATCTGAGATCACTCTCTTCTATTTTTACAAGTCCCTGTATTATAACATTTTCTGATTTGTCAAGTCTAGTAATAAATTTGAATGTTAGATTCCTGATAACAGCCTGGAAGGCTGGCACATCAATATTGGCAAACAGCTGACTAGCACTGTGATACCTAGGTAGCCGGAGTAATAACCTCATAATGTCATTATATGCTACATTCAGTTTTCTAATGCTATACATTCTATAGTTCCACCAAATCTGGGCAGTATACAAGGGAGTACAGAAGGTTCTAAATAAATTTACCTTCACATCGGCTGTACACATATGAAATTTCCTGATGAGCATATTTCCTTGAACATATAATAATGCCAAGCGCCTGGCTAGTAAGGAGTAGAAGCGACAAGTATACATCTTTAAGTCATTGGTTTGACTCAACCAGTATTCGAACACACATCCCGTCTGGTTAATGGTTTTAAGTTTCTGTCATATTTTGAGATAAATATATCATGTTGGTTTGTTGATTATTGGAGTTTTACGGCCTGGCAACAACTAAGGTCATGTCAGGATGGAATATATCATGTTGATCGTTATACTCTACCTTAATTTAATTTGAAGTAACTTTTATTTTAAATGGCTAACATTGGAGATATTTGAAATGAAAAAATCATGACAAATCACTGAACTTCCACAAAGCTGACCAGAGGTGAAATTAAATTTGTACAGTTCGATGGTTTCAAAATTTGCATAGTCCGATGGTTTTGAGTTTCTGACAGTTTCCTAGATAAATACATTAGGTTGATCCTTATAATGTACATCACTTCAGCTTGAAGCAACTTTTATTTTAAATGGACAACTTTTGAGATATTTGAAGTGCAACCATGCACAATTAATTTCGGAAAGCACGTCAAAACTCTGACACCTTTAGAATTCTGCAGTAACAGATTCTATTCGATTGCCTCGGTACTCCCTTCTCTGTGGTGACAAATGCTTAATAAGTGCACCAGTATCTAACTTAGACATGTTGAATCAAATTTACATAATTGGTTTGGTTTTGGAAAATTAAGTTATCACTTTAAACTTTAGTTTGAAGTAACGTTTATGTTAAATGCCTAACTTTGGAGATATTTGAAGTGAAATCATGACAAATCAATTTTAGCATGCACGTTGAAATCCTGAACCCATAGGCAAATTTTACATCGTAGCAACATTAAAGTTAAAGTTTCATAGTCTGATGGCTTTGAATTTCTGTATTTTTTCTGAGATAAATATATTAGATCGATCACTAGTATCTACTTTAGATTAGTTCAAAGTTACTTTTATTTTAAATGGTAAACTTTTGAGATATTTTGAGTGCAAACATGGAAAATTAGTTTTGGCAAGCTTGCCAAAAGTCTGACACCATAGACTTCTGCAGTAACAGGTTCTGTTAAATTGACTCCATATTGCCTTCTACGCAGAAACAAATGTACTTCATAAGTGCATCAGTATCTAAGTTAGATATGTAAAGTCAAATCTATATAATTGGTTTGGTTTTGAAAATTTGATATTTCATCGGACTATGCAGCTTTAATATCGGGACGGGTACCGACTTGTGACAGTGCGCACTCCTCACAAGTTTATAGTGCTGCCACACTGGGAGACCAGGCTGCAAGCACCATAACCGAATATCCCACACAGTCACATTATCCTGATACTGTGCTAACCAGTCCTTGTCATATCCTATAATGCTGAGCGTCAGCCTAGGTAGCGACAAGTATACATTTTATAAGTCATAGGTTTGACTGTACTGTAATTAGCTTGACGCATTTGACAAGCGGCGTTTACTCCCAATACTTCCTACGGGATGCGGTGCCCGAGTCGGTAGAGCACAGACTTCCTGTGCGAAAAGTCGGGAGTTCAATTCCCGGTTGAGTCAAACCAATGACATACAAAATTGATACCTGTCCCTCCCTAGCCTGGTGCTCGGCATTGATAGGATAAGGCAAGGACTGGCTTAGCTCAGTGTCAGGATAATCTGACTGAGTGGGATATTATGTCATGGCGCTGGTGGCCTGGTCTCCCAGTGAGGCAGCACTATAAAGTCACCATGAGTTTGCACTGTCACAAGTCAGTACCTGTCCTGATATGACCTCAGATGTTGCCAGGACGTAAAACTCCAACAACCAACCAATAATAAGAATGTACCATACTCACATAAGAACAGCACCATGAGCAGGCCATAAAGAGGCCGCTTACGTCCACCTCCACAGGCGCCATCAGTGTCACACACCTGTCTCAAACGAGGTTTCATAAGAGGACACCGGCTTGCTATCTCAATGTATGACCTTGGGATGACCTTGGGGTGACCTTGGGATAGATTTTACACCTCGCTCAGTTAACCTTGGTGGAGATCTATCCAGTCTCACTCACACAGGGCCTTCAGCGTCCCGTCTCCATATGGCCGCGGCGGGGGCCACTCACTTACTGCGCATGTGCATCGCGCAGCCTGCACGCGCAGCCTTCGTGTGCGGCAGGCACAATAGGGGTCAGAAGAGGAGCTGCTCAGGAGCTCGGCTAATGAAATTAGTCACCGCGTTTTGGAGGTAATCATAATTACTATGTCACCGACTTAGTTCCACTCGCTGGGAAAATGGGCTGTTCGCACCTCAGAACTGAGGTGGTTTTGGAATAAAGGTGTGAGAAGCCGTGGTCTCATAAACTCAGGTGCGACCAATGCATGCGTAACCAAGTCATGTGTGTCCAACTCAGGTGTAACTGACTCAGGTGTAACTGACTCAGGTGTGACCAACTTATGTTTGACCAACTCTTGTGTGACCAATTTATGTGTGATCAACTTAAGTGTGACTAAATCAGGTGTAACCAACTCATTTGTGACCAACTCAGGTGTAACCAATCCAAGTGTGACAAACTTAGGTGTAATGAACTCATGTATGACCAACTCAGGTTTAACCAACTCAGCCTTAGGTGTGACCCCACTGACATGTGACTATCTAATGTGTTACCAACTCAGTGTACCCAACATATGTGTGACCAACTCATGTGTGATCAACTCAGGTGTGACCAACCTAGGTGTAAGTTAATGAGTGCAGTTTATACCCAGTTCACAGGAGAGCTCATTGGAGGCTGATAATGAATAACTCGTTCACATTCATGCATGGCCTCGTATGAATCTTGTTCCCAGTGGTTCCAAGTGGTTCCAAGTGGTTCCAAGTGGTTCCAAGTGGTTCCAAGTGGAACTCAGCCAAGTGTAATTCAGGACTGACAATAAAAAGGGAATCAGAGCCAGGCGTATTGGGATATCGGGTGATGGTTAGGTAACGACAAGTATAAATTTAGTAAGTTATTGGTTCCACACAGCCAGAGTTCGAACCTACAACCTCCCACACACGAAGCCAGCGCAAAACTTTCCATTCGGGAAAACAACCCCTCCCTTACCCCGCGACAATATCAACCTACTTACGTCATGTACAGCCCTAACCTGAAAACACCGTCATCAACATCAATTTAACATTAAAGACCCACCTTGTACCCCACCATCAACCACAACCACTCACCACAACCACCCACCACACACCACAACCAGCACCCTCCTAACAGGTAGTCCTTTCTAAAACTAAAGTTTCTTATATTTAACGACGCCTCTAGAGCACATTGAGTTTGATCATCGGCTATTGGACGTCAAACATATGGTCATTCTGACATATTTCTTTGGATGAAACCCACTGCCGCCACATAGGCTACTCCTTCCGATCAGCAGCAAGGGGTCTTTCATATGCACTTTCCCACAGACAGGACAGCACATACCACAGTCTTTGAGGAACCAGTCGTGGACCACTGGTTGGAATGGAAAATAACCCAAACTGCAAATGTGTCCACTGAGCAGGATCCCCACACCTACACAGCTGGAGTTTGTCCTTTCTAGACAAATATCCACCACCCTACCCCACACTTCCCACATTTGCCATGTTATACCCCTGTCACACTACGATGTAATGAGCCAATGTGAGCCTGACGTGGTCACTGTTCGTCAGTACGTTGCCGTACATTGGGTTACGTTATGATGACGAGAGAATGATGTTAGACTGACGTCAAGCTACATCACGTTACGTCGTGTTATGTTGGCGTGCGTCAAGGTTTTGAACCTGTTCAAAACTTTCAACGTGATGCGAACGTAAGAGTTTACGTTCGCCGTACGTTCTGTACACGTTCGGCGAACATCAATGACGTTAAACGGACGTTAGTCCAATGCTGCTCACTATGTTCCACTACGTTCCCACTACGTTCCCACTACGTTCCACTACGTTCTACCCACATTAATGCCGGTGGAAACGTCCACGCGTCGTAATGGGAATGTCAGGAGAACATCAGGAGAATGTCAGGAGAACGTACGCCGAACGTACTTCCAATGTACGTTCAACATTTCGCCACCGTGTCATGATGTATGTAACATCACGTAACGTTCTTCTGGCGATGGAATAACGTACAGAACGTTCCGTGACCGTAATGACATTGTCCTCTCTCATTGAATGACACTATCACTATGCTTTACCGATGTTACGCTCCCGTCAACTACGCTGCATCCATGTTCAACTTGTGCCCAAATGTGCATACTATGCTGAGAAGTTCGACGTTTTTCACGTTCTCCCTACGCTGATGTCGTTACGTCGTAGTGTGACAGGGCCTTTAGTCTAACATAGCTCAATCCCCCCCCCCCCACACACCCACAAATCCAGCTTTTAATTCTCAGTCTCTCCGTGTCAGTCTCTGCTTACTCAATTCATAACCATGCCTTACTTTGCATTTTCCTAAAAATCTCAGGCAATATTGCTATCCCTTTCGTGAGTGTATGAAAAGTGTGTGTTATGATAATCTTGCAAGAGGATATATTTCAATTTTGTGTGTGAATATAGGCCTGTTAAAATATTCTTGCAAGGAACAATCTTGCTATGATATTTGATAGGTATGATATTGACTTGCTCAGGTATATTATCGCAAAGAATTGTTTTTCTTGCAATAATATATTTTTGGTATGACATACACTAGTCATGATACAAGATTGCAATAATGTATTTTTGCTACCATATATACGCTTGCCATGATATACGCTTGCTATGAATCACAGTGTGATATACGCTCGCTATGAATCACAGTGTGATATACACTTGCTATGAATCACAGTGTGATATACGCTTGCTGTGAATCACAGTGTGATATATGCTTGCTGTGAATCACAGTGTGATATATGCTTGCTATGAATCACAGTGTGATATACGCTTGCTATGAATCACAGTGTGATATACGCTTGCTATGAATCACAGTGTGATATACGCTTGCTATGAATCACAGTGTGATATACGCTCGCTATGAATCACAGTGTGATATACACTTGCTATGAATCACAGTGTGATATACGCTTGCTATGAATCACAGTGTGATATCCGCTTGCTGTGAATCACAGTGTGATATATGCTTGCTGTGAATCACAGTGTGATATACGCTTGCTATGAATCACAGTGTGATATACACTTGCTATGAATCACAGTGTGATATACGCTTGCTGTGAGATATGCTCGCTAACACATATTCTTACAATAAAACATTCTTGGTATATGCTAGCTACTATATATGCTTGCTAAGATATATTCTTGCTATAATATATTCTTGCAAGGAAATACCCCTGCTATGACAAATGTTACCTCTGATATATGCCTGCAATGATATATTCTTGCTATGGTATATTCTTGCTATGACATACTCATTATATAGGATACATACTTGCTATGATATATTCCTGTTTTGAAATATGCTTGCTATGATATATTCCTATGTTATATTTTCCCTATAATATATTCCTTTGAAATATTCTTCTTATGATATATTCCTTTGCTATATTCTTCCTGTGATATATTCTTCCTGTGATATATTCTTCCTGTGATATATTCTTCCTGTGATATATTCTTCCTGTGATATATTCTTATGATATATCCTTCCTCTGGGATATCTTTCTGTGCTATTTGTCTGTTATGATATATTCTTGTTATATGTATGGTTACAATGATATATTCTTTCTAGAATATATTGTTGATGTGATATATGTTTAGTATGATATATTCTGACAAATAGATATTCTTGCTAGGATTTATTTGCTAGGATAACTGCCCATGGGAATATATCTTCACTAGGATATATCCTCAAAGCCCAAATTTAGCAGATATCAAACCAAACTACCAAGCTACCAAACTACCAAACTTACCAAGCTATCAAACTACTAAACTACCAAGCTATCAAACTACCAGGCTACCGAACCACCAAACTACCAAGCTACCAAACTACCAAGCTATCAAACTACCACACTACCAGGCTACTGAACCACCAAAGTTCCAAGCTACCAAGCTACCAAACTACCAAACAACAAAACTACCAAGCTACTAAGCTACCAAGCTATCAAACTACCAAACTAGCAAACCACCAAACTGGCCAAGTACCAACCTCCCAAACTACCAAACCACCAAGCTACCAAACTACAATGCTCACAAGCTACTAAACTACCAAACTACGAATCTACCAAATTACCAACCAATAAGCTACCTAACTACCAAACTACCAAGCTATTAAGCTACTAAAATACCAAACTACCAAACTACCAACCTACCAACCTACCGAACCACCAAACTACAAACCACCAAACTACCAAGCTAGCAATCTACTAAAGTACCAAACCACCAAACCACCAAACTACCAAACCACCAAACTATTAAATCACCAAGCTACCAAACTACTAAGTTGGCAAGTTACTAAACTACCAAACTACCAACCTGCCAAACTAACACACTACCAAACCATAAAACTACCAAACTACCAAACTACCAAACTACCAAACTACCAAACTACCAAACTGTGATTATGACCTTTGCTGCCGACACGGCGTTCAGCAATCACCACAAACTAACTAACCAAAATACAAAACTACCAAACACCGCATTAAATCACCCAAACATGTCTCACGGCATTATCCGGAGCGGGCCCCTGGTTAACACAATTCGCCAACCTTTATTGAAGGGTCCCCTTGAACCAACTCTCCCACGTTTATTTATATGCCATTAGCTACGGGCCATCAAGGGGCCAGGGTTATTGACATTATACTCCAGGACCGGAGCAGTGGTTCAGCCAATCAGCGACCAGCACTTGTCAAACAAGGTGGGAGGTGGGAGGGAGGAAGGGAAGGGAGAGGGGGACGGAGAGGCGTTGTGGGATGTAGGGAGAGGGGAGGGGAAGGGGAGGGGAGAGGGAAGGGGGAGGGAAGGGGGAGGGGAGAGGGAGGGGAGAGGGGAGGGGGAGGGAAGGGGGAGGTGAGAGGGAGGGAGAGGGAGGGGAGGGGGAGGGGAGGGGATGGGAGGAGGCGATGGGAGGAGGGGATGGGAGGAGGGGATGGGAGGAGGGGATGGGAGGAGGGGATGGGAGGAGGGGATGGGAGGAGGGGATGGGAGGAGGGGATGGGAGGAGGGGATGGGAGGAGGGATGGGAGGAGCGGATGGGAGGAGCGGATGGGAGGAGGGGATGGGAGGAGGGGAGGGAGGAGGGGGGGAGGAGGGGATGGGAGGAGGGGATGGGAGGAGGGGATGGGAGGAGCGGATGGGAGGAGGGGGATGGGAGGAGGGGATGGGAGGGGGAGGGGATGAGAGGAGGGGATGGGAGGGAGGGAGGGAATGGGAGGATGGGTAGGGGGATGGGGTGTGAGGGAGGGAGGGGAGGGGATGCGAGGAGGGGATAGGAGGGGGAGGGAAGGGAGGGGAGGCGAGGCGAGGGGAGGTGGGATGGAGGGATGGGATGGGAGGGGAGGGGAGGTGGGATGTAGGGAAGGGAGGGGGAGGAGAGGTGGGATGGAGGGAGGGGAGGCGAGAGGGAGGGGAGGGGAGGGGAAGGGGGTGAGCAAAGAGTGAGAGGGAGGGAAGGGATGGGGCGGAAGGTGGGAGAGAAGGGGTGAGGGGAGGGGAAGGGGAGAGGAGTCTGGAAGAGAAGGGGATGAGGAAGAGAAGGGGAGGGGGAGAGAGAGGGGACGTGATGGGAGGGGCGAGGGGGAGGGGAGGGGAATGGAGGGGAAGGAAGGGGAGGGGAGTATATGAGAGGATGAGAGGGGGGCAGGGAAGAGGAGGGGAGGAGGAGAAGGAGGGGAGGGGCAGGGGAAAGGAAGAGAAGGGGGAAGGGAGAGGGAGGTGGGAGGGGGTAGGGAGGGAGGGCGATGGTGGAGGGGAGGGTGAGGCGTGAGGGGTGAGGGGTGAGGGGTGAGGGGTGAGGGGTGAGGGGTGAGCGATGGTGGAGGGGAGGGTGAGGCGTGAGGGGTGAGGGGTGAGGGGTGAGGGGTGAGGGGTGAGCGATGGTGGAGGGGAGGGTGAGGCGTGAGGGGCGAGGGGTGAGGGGTGAGGGTGAGGGGTGAGGGGTGAGCGATGGTGGAGGGGAGGGTGAGGCGTGAGGGTGAGGGGTGAGGGGTGAGCGATGGGGAGGGGAGGGTGAGGCGTGAGGGGTGAGGGGTGAGCGATGGTGGAGGGGAGGGTGAGGCGTGAGGGTGAGGGGTGAGGGGTGAAGGGTGAGGGGTGAGGGGTGAGGGGTGAGCGATGGTGGAGGGGGAGGGTGAGGCGTGAGGGGTGAGGGATGAGGGTGGGGATGAGGGGTGAGGGGTGAGCGATGGTGGAGGGGAGGGTGAGGCGTGAGGGGTGAGGGGTGAGGGGTGAGGGGTGAGGGGTGAGGGGTGAGCGATGGTGGAGGGGAGGGTGAGGCGTGAAGGGCGAGGGGTGAGGGATGAGGGGTGAGGGGTGAGGGGTGAGGGGTGAGGGGTGAGAGGTGGTGGAGGGGAGGGGGAGGGGTGAGGGGGGCACATGCCGACCGTAGATGAACAGGTCAAGTATGTAGCATTAATGTTGTCTATGCAGACGTGAGTGCGGTGTGATGTGATATGGTGTGTGGGGTGGTGTGTGCGTGTGGGGGTGGTGTGTGTGAGGGTGTGTGAGTGGTGTGGTGTGGTGATATTACAGACACAAGCCCAAGAAGCCCTGCTGCTTTGATTGAAACGCTAAACCATCTCCGGCTGCTTCAAGAAGAGTAGCACTTTCACTATGGTTTCTCTGGGGCCGCTACCGACACACCAACATTGTGACAGCGGGCACTCACTATGGCTTTATAGTGCTGCAGCTGTTGGGATACGATGCGACTAGTTCCATTATCTAGGTTTTTGTGTCTGTTTTTGTATGTGTGTTTGTGTACGTGTGTTTGTGAACCCCCTGTATAAAGGTTAAGGCTCGAATTTGTGGCTGTGTAGGCAGGCTATAGTGAAATCAATACAGACAAAGAGAAAGGAAGGGTATAAAGTGTAAAGAAGAAGAAGGAGAGAGTCCAGCCCTCTGGTTTATTATTTATATGGTTACATGGGTTCATTGTAGATTATCACCCTCACCCCTTTCCACCAATGGGAAACAAGCATTCTTGGCCCTACCAATAGGGATCCAGCATTCCTGGTCCCCATGGCTACCAGTGGTCTGCCAACCACCACAAGCTGTATGGCCGCCATGGCCACCACCAACCTTGACCTTTGAGTGTGGTGATCACTATCCCAGCAGAGGAGGTAGGCCCTGAGTGCACTTACACCCAGACCTGCCAGCACCACTATGTCTATTTACATCCCACTCAGGCACCACCAGCCCTTACATATATATATATATATATATATATATATATATATACATGCGCCTGGGCACGTACACCGATCAGTAATAGAACATTTGCATTCCCCCCTATGCCAGAAATCGGAATATTTTACACCCCAATAGCCGATGTCTACTTTGTGTGTGTGTGTGGGGGGGGGGGGGGTCGTTAAACAAACCAAGTGTATTTGTGTGCGTTTATATTTGTGTGTTTTTGTGCATTAGTTTGTGTGTTTTGTGTGTGTTTTTGTCTTTGTGTGTGTTTTCATGTCTTTGTGTGTCTTTGTGTGTCTCTCTGTGTGCCTTTGTATGTGTTTTGTATGTGTGTGTGTTTTTTGCATGTGTTTTTGTGTGGTTTTATATCTGTATTTTGTATGCGTGTTTTGGTGTTTTTTTTTAAAATTTGATTAGTAGAGCCAGTGCCATATAATTAATAGGATAGGACCAGGACTGGTTGGCTCAGTGTCAGGGTATGCAGGGTTATGCAGGTATTGCAGGTATAGCAATACCTCAGGGAGTTTGACGCCCCTGCCCTGCAGAGTTGTAAACCACTGCCTTGTGGTACAGGTTCTTGACAGAACCGAAGGCTAAGGGAGCAAACCTTAAACAGAAAACCATGTCACTGTGGCAGCATCAAGGGCGGTTGATGTATGGAACTCCCAACATCTCCCGACCAGCCACTGTAGGGACAGATAGTCTTGCGCCTGTCTAGACATGTTCTTGCCGGTGTGAAACCTCTATTTGCTCCCCGAGAGAGTGCCGCTGGTAACTTGCAAAAGCCAGTAGCACTTCCACACTTTTGCAGGCAGCTTTCATGAAATGTCGGAGAGCGGCAGTCAAGTAATGAAAGCAGTCTTTGTCGCATCGCGACCGACAGCATGATGATGATGATGTTTCGAATTTGAGTGTTTGTGCGTATGTTTTTGTTTGTGTGTTTGTATGTGAGTTTGTGTGTGCTTTGTGTGTGTCTTTGTTTGTGTGGGATTTTGTTGCAAATATAATCTTGGATGGATATTATTATATTTCGGTTGTAGCTGTTCCAACTACAGCTAACCTGTCATGCATACTATTTGTAAGCGCGCCATTAATAGGATAGGGAAAGGACTGGTTATGTTGGCATCAAGATAATGTGACTGAGTGGGATATAAAGTCAGGGTGCCAGCGGCCTGATTTCCCAGTGGGGCAGCACTATAAAGACACCATGAGTGCACACTGTCACGAGTCGGTACCCATCCCGATATGACCATAGAGGTTGCCAGGACGTAAAACTCCAACAACCAACCAACTGACACGCACCCCTCGATCTGCCTACTCTCACCCAGAATTCAGCGGGGCGGACCAGCCGAAAGGTCGGCCATCCCACTAACGTGTGTCTCATAGATGAGAATGGCCTGACAAAAAAAAATCTGAAAAATATGTTATGAATTCTTGGAACTTCTAAAGTGACGGGAGAAACCGGAATGGTCGCAAACTTTGACCATCTCCGGGAAAAAAATTGGGTCTATTAAAAATCCTGAATTCTGGATAGAAGATAAATCTGGAGGATCTATGGTCTTTTGAGGTGAGATAATTATTATATTAAATTACATTAAACTGAACACTTAGATCATATAAAGTACATTGATACTAATCAGATTAAGTCAGAGCAGAGCAGACGACATCATTCATTAACTTCACGGTCAACGGCGTGTTCATAAAACAAGGCCCCCCCTCTGGTGGGATGAGTGGGAACCAGCAATATGTTACCATGGCAACAGCACGTCTGCCAAACACGTAACCAATGGATACAATGTGGGGGAGGATGTGATGCGTGTGGATGGGTGGGTGGGGGTGGGAATGGGGGGGGGGGGTTCAGACATAACAGTCGGTGGTGAATAACTGGATATGCTATAGGAAACTGAACTGACGAGTTCTGCCGTCTTCATATCACCTGAGATGTTGCTAGAACGTAAAACCACCAAACAAAAAAAAGAAGAAAACATGCACTTCTGCATTTAAGCTTGGTTAGTTGTTGGAGTTTTACATCCTGGCAACATCTAAAGTCATATCAGGATGGGTACCGACTTGTGCCAGTGCGCACTCATAGCGACTTTATAGTGCTGCCCCACTGGGAGACCAGGCCGCCAGCACCATGACCTGATATCCCACTCTGTCACATCATCCTGACACTGAGCCAACCAGTCCTGGTCCTATCCTATTAATGCTGAGCGCCAACTTAGGTAGTGACAAATATCAATTTTGTAAGTCATTGATTTGACTCGGCCGAGATCTGAACTTCTGACCTTCAACAAGCGAAGCCGGCACCAATTCATCCACCACATCTGGTAAGTCAGCTCTTGAGAGTATACGTTTTATTATTCACCAATTCGCACTTATTGCATATCAGTTTCAAGACATCACAAGTAAAAGGTTCAGTTCCATTGTCTCATTATGATATGGTAATTATTCGCCAGCACATGGAAGTAATTTGAAGCAATGCACATCTTTTGTTGTTGGTGCAGTAGTTTGTCTGTTGTTGTCTTACGTCCTAGCAACATCTAATGTCATATCAGGACCGGTACCGACTTGTCGCAAGTTATATGCTCAGGGAAATACTCTCATCAGGAAATTTCATGTGTGTACAGCTGATGTCAAGGTAAATTTATTACTTTCTGTACTCCCTTGTATACTGTCCAGATATGGTGGAACTATAGAATGTATAGCATATATAGCAGAGAGAATGTAGCATATAATGAGATTATGAGGTTATTACTCCGTCTACCTAGGTATCACAGTGCTAGTCAGCGGTTGCCAATATTGATGTGCCATCCTTCGAGGCTGTTATCAAGAATCTAATATTCAAATTTATTACTAGACTTGACAAGTCAGAAAATGCTATAACCTTGGTCGAGTCAAACCAATGACTTTAAAATTAATGTTGTTGCTTCCTAGCCAGGCACTGGCGTTATTAGGACAGGGCAAGTACTGGTGTGCTCAGTGTCAGGATAATGTGACTGAGTGGGATATCAGATCATGGTGCAGGTGGTCTGGTTTCCCAGTGGGATAGCACTATAAAGTTGTCATGAGTGTGCACTGTCACAAGTCGGTACCCATCCTGATATGACCTTAGATGTTGCTAGGACGTAAAACAACAACAAACAAACAAACAACATCTAGCGATTCGGCCAACGCGCCTGGTGCCTGAGGTCAGTGCAGAACACTCTATTCTTCTATTTCGATTATTGTTCCGTTCCCCTTACACATGACCCTCTGGCGCCCCCTGGAGTCACTTCCTGTAGCAACACCGACTCTCCATCCCCTCATTCAGGGAAAGTAAGGGGGGGGGGGGGACACCCCCAAAAACATTTGAAAAAAACCTCATATGAGCCTTATTGAGGTGTTGTTGAGTCAAGTACTGATACAGGAAGGCGACGGCAGGTGGCGCCACCGTCTGATTCACAGGAAGCGTTAAAGTTGCATGGTCCAATGGTTTTGAGTGCCTGTCATTTTTTCTGAGATAAATATATTAGATTGATCATTATTATTAGACTAGGCTAACTAGGTACCTTTTATTCTAATGGGAACATTTAGTTTGAAAAAACTAAAATAGGCTACTAACCATTCCAACAATTATCTATCTGTATGAAATGCAGGCAATCAAATACTTATCGCAAAGATAAAATACAACTACACTGGAGAACAAGCTGGGTACCCCCTTTATGCTATGGACAGTATAAACTACAGCTCAATTAAAAAAAAAAGTGCAAACATGCAAAATTAATTTTGGTAAACACGCCAAAACTCTCACATCATATACTTCTGTAGTAACTGGTTCTTCTATTACTGATTCAGTGTTCCCTTCTATGCAGAAACAAATGAAGAGTTGAGGCGCAAAACCACGTATATGCCAATCCAAAAATGTAGTTTAAATAAAAGATTTGCACCTGAAAACAATATTAGTTCTCACTAATTCCACTTTTCATATGATGACATGGTTACGAAGCAATGAACAAAAAAGTAGGAATATAAAAAAAATTAACTTTTTGAAGGTTTAATTCCAATGTTTATCTCCATTTTTTTTATTGGCGTTTGCGTGGTTTGGTGCCAGAACTCTTCAAATGTTTAATAAATGCATCAATATCTAAGTTAGATATATATAGAATAAAATCTAGATAATTGATTTTGTTTTGAAAATTTGATACTATATCAGACTATGCAACTTTCGTAAATGAATTAATGAAATGGGATTTATAATTACATAATGCATTACATAGCACATATATCAATAAGGGATGAAAGTGGTATCTGGGAAAATAGCAGAACATCTAGTCTGGTGCATCCTGCGGCCATCAATCACAATGGCAACACAATGCGAGCGCTCTTTCGTAATTGCATATTCCATGCTGGGACCAGACAGGATGGATGAATGAGTTAGAGCATCCGTCTCCCATGTCGGTAGATCGTGGGATCATGTGTTCGAATACTGGTCAAGTCAAACCAATGACTTAAAAATGTATACTTGTCGCTTCCTAGCCAGATGCTCGGCATTACTAGGATAGGGCAAGGAGCAGTGGAATGAGAAAAACCAGTCGGCTGCGATTGGAATTTGCCCCTCTTAAACAACTAATCTACCAACAACAAGAAAAAGTGCACAGCGCATGAAGCTGCATCATCCGATGAAAGCGTAACATTTTCTGAACCAAAACACTGACCTAGATTTGATCCTACATATCCAACTTAGATACTGGTGCACTTATTAAGGAATTGTTGCTGCAGAGACTGGAGTATTAAGTCAATTCAATAGAACATGTTAGTGCTGAAGTCTATTTAATAGAACCTGTCCTTTCTTCAGTCCTTCCGGAAGAACCAGCAGAAGTAGGAACTGACAAGCTCTCAAGAGATTGTAAATCATTAAATCATGATGACACCATTGTTAATCTGCCATCAAGATTTGTTTGTCTGTTGTTGTTTTACATCCTAGCAACATCTAAGGTCATATCAGGATGGGCACCGACTTGTAGCAGTTCACACTCATGGTGACTTTATAGTGCTGCCCCAGTGGGAAATCAGGCCACTGGCACCCACTCAGTCACATTATTGTGACACCGAGCTAACCAGTCCTTGCCCTATCCTATTAATGCCGATCGCCAAGCTCGAAAGCGACAAGTATCAATTTTAAAGTAATTGGTTTGACTCGATTGGGAACCAAACTCCTTACCTTCCGCACACAAGGCGCGAGCTCAAGCGATTAGGCCACCGCGCCCGATCTGCCATCAAGAACATGTCTGCTGTATTCTCACCAGTCTAATATTTGCAAAGCAAACAATTAAATATAATTGATGAAAGCAAACAATGCAAAACATAACACTGTCCCAATTCTCATACACCATCCAATTACTATTACAGTATAACCCCGTTAAACCAAACTTGAAAGGACCCTAGAAATTTGTTCGGATTAACCGATCATTGATTTAACCAAGCTTTGGACTTTGACCTGGCTTTGGCAAAAACGCAGGTGCATTATGAATGTAATATACAATGTATGTGGACACTTTTATTATAGTTTTTTTATGTGTATACAGTATAACCCCATTAAACCAAGCTTGGTTAAACCAAAGGATCGGTTAATCAAAACTTTTTTTGGCGGCCCAGCAAAATACTACCATTTATCATAGAAAAAAGTTGGTGTGGTCTCAGATGACCTTATAACCACAATAAAGTTTGGTTTAACCAAACCGGAAGTGGCTTGGGGCCCAACAATTTTGTTAGGATTAACCGATAGTTTGGATTAACCAACTTTGGTTTAACCAACTTTTTTATATGATAAATGGTAGTATTTTGCCGGGCCACCGAAAAAAGTTTGGATTAACCAATCATTTGGGTTTAACTGAGCTTGGTTTAACGGGGTTGTACTGTAGTAGCATTTATGGTTATCAAGGAACTGTGTAAATAACTGATATCATAGATGGCTGGAAGACCAGCGCTTAGGTGCTGACAAATGATATATTCTAATGAATAAAATATTTACCCTCCCATCATCATCATCATCATGCTCTCGGTCGCGATGTGACAAAGACTGCTTTCATTACTTGACTGCCGCTCTCCATTTAGCTCTCTGCTGTGAGAGTGATGTCCATGAGTCGGTCTTAATGTCTCTCAGCTTCAGGTTTCTCTTGATGGTGTGCGGTTGTACATTTCATGAAAGCTGCTTGCAAAAGTGTTGAAGCACTGCTGGCTTTTGCAAGTTACCAGCGGCACTCTCTCAGGGAGCAAATAGAGGTTTCACACCGGCAAGAACATGTCAAGACAGGCGCAAAACTATTTGTCCCTGCAGTGGCTGGTCGGGAGATGGTGGGAGTTCCATACATCAACCGCCCTTAATGCTGCCACAGTGACATGGTTTTCTGTTTAGGGTTTGCTCCCTTAGCCTTCAGTTCTGTCAAGAACCTGTACCACAAGGCAGTGGTTTACAACTCTGCAGGGCAGGGGCGTCAAACTCCCTGAGGTGTTGCAATACCTGCAATACCTGCATACACTTCCTCCCTGCATACCTGTATACCTCCCTGAATACCTGCATACCCTCCCACCCACTCCATAAAAACAGAACCGGATGAGATGGCCGAAAGGTAAGAGTGTTCGCTGGTTTCCTACACAGGTTCGAACCTTGACGGAATCAAACCATTCACTTTACAAACTTGCTTCAAATGCACCATGATTATTATGGTGGGAAGACCAATGCTTCGGTACTGAATAAATTATATTAGTCAACGGCAATTGAAAAAAAACTCATTTCAAAACAATATTTAAACTTTCTCAGAGGGAGTCTAGTACATAAATATTGAGATGTAATTTACAGTATTGAGGGTAATGTTGATATGCTTTTAACTTTTATTTTTTCTATTTATTATTTCTATGGTATAAGCAATGTATCTGTGTTATTTTTAAATGGGGGAAAGCACCTCATAAGTATTGTACTTCTGCTTTCTCCTTTTTCATGTGAAAAAATTACTGATATAAATATCAACTTGTGTGTACATTGATCATGTGGAAATAAATATATTATTAATATTATTATTATTATTATTATTATTATTATTATTATTATTATATAGACTCTTATGACAACCCACCCTTCCCCCTCCCGCCACCACACCGGAAGTGAGCGCTCTATCCAGCCGGCCTTCATATCCGGTTGCCTCGAAACAGAAAATGATGTTGTCAGCTGCAACAAGGTGGTATATTACGCAACAGTGGAAATGGACTGTTTGCTAGTTGTGGGGTTTTTCATCCTAGCAACATCAAATGTCATATCAGGACGGGTACCGACTTGTGTTTGTTTGTTGAAGGTTTTATATCCTAGAAACATCCACGGTCATATAAGGACGGGTACCCACTTTGTTTGTTTGGTGTTTTACATCCTAGCAAACATCTAAGGTCATATCAGGATGGGCACTGACTTGTGACAATGCGCACTCATGGTGACCTTTTAGCACTGCGCACTGGGAGACCAGGCCACTGGCATCATGACCCGATATCCCACTCAGTCACATTATCCGGACACTGAGTAAACCAGTCCTTGCCCTATCCTATTAATACCGAGTGCCTGGCTAGGAAGCGATAAGTATCAATTTTATAAGTCATTGGTTTGATTTTGACTTGGCTGGCATTCGAATTCCCGACCTTCCGCACGCGAAGCCTGCGCTTTGCCGATTCGGCCGACTTTGTAGCTGTATATTTATTGCAAATTAATCAATCAATCAATAGTTCCATCCTCTAGTCGAGGGTTGGATGCAATGGTTCTCCACTTGTCCCGATGTTGTGCTGTTCTGATAGACTGTGAATAATTCAAGCCTGTCCACTGTGAAATATTTGTAAACCATGATGTTCTTGGTCTCCCTCTCCCTCTGCTGCCATTCACCTTCCCTTCCAACAATGTACGGTATATTGAACTCTGACGAATGATGTGGCCAAAATAAATAAGTTTCTTTGTCGTATAGTGGCAAACAAGCTTTTCTTATTTTTAATTTTTTGAGAACTTCTTTGTTGGTGATCTTCTTTGTCCATGATATTTTCAACATCCTTCGATAAGTCCACATCTCAAATGCTGCTAAACGTTTGTACATTTTCTTAGAGATTGCGTGTCAAATTAATGCGCCCGCAGTAAATTTCTGTGGTGGGAACCTACCCCATCTGGTTGCGCTATTATTACACACTTAGGACTTTGTATGTTACTGCCATATGCTTGGGTACCAGACGGGATGGCCGAATGAGTTGAGCATCCAACTCCCGTTCTGGTAGATCGTGGGATCGTGTGTTCAAATACTGGTCGAGTCAAACCAATGACATAAAAATTGATACTTGTTGCTTCCTAGCCCGGCACTCGGCATTATTAGGATAGGGCAAGGACTGGTTGGCTCAGTGTTAGGATCACATGACTGAGTGGGATAGCACTAATTATCAGGTCATGGTGCTGACGGCCTGATCTCCCACTGGGACAGCACTATAAAAGTCGGCATGAATGCGCACTGTCAGAAGTCGGTACCTGTCCTGATATGACCTTAAGGCCACATTAGTGGACGTAGTTGAACGGATGTGAACGTAGTGGAGGCTAACGTGGGCCAAACGTGGTGTAAGTATGTTAAACTACTTTGAAATATGTTAAGGTACAGCAGGTTTTGGTACGGATAAATTCATTATGGTACGGATAAATATGTTATGGTACGGATAAATATGTTACGGTACGGATAAATACATTACGGTATGGATAAATACATTACGGTATGGATAAATACGTTACAGTACAGATGCGAGTATGTTCAACTACGTTCAACTATGTTCAACTACGTTAGCCTCCACTATGTTCACCTACGTCCACTAACGGCTATATGACCAGGGCTTCGTCCAAGTATGCTAGAGCACGCTAGATCATGCTAGAGCATGCTAGAGTAAGCTAGAGTAAGCTAGAGTAAGCTAGAGCATGCTAGAGCATGCTAGAGTATGCTAGAGTAAGCTAGAGTAAGCTAGAGTATGCTAGAGTACGCTAGAGTACGCTAGAGTACATTAGCATCACGGATGCAAATTCAACCTCTAACATTGCGCTCTTTTGAACATGTCCAAAAATGGAATCGGACATCACGACTCACCCACGTTGTTACCAAGTTATCATCGTGGACATGTACGGATGCCGGTATGTTCAACTACGTTCAACTACGTTCAACTACGTTCAACTATGTTCAACTACGTTCAACAACGTTCAACTACCTCCAACTATGTTCAACTACATTCAACTATGTTCAAATACCTTCAACTATGTTCAACTATGTTCAACTATGTTCAACTATGTTCAACTATGTTAAACTACGTTCAACTACGTTCAACTACGTTCAACTACGTTCAACTACGTTCAACTACGTTCAACTACGTTCAACTACGTTCAACTACGTTCAACTACGTTCACCTACGTTCAACTACGTTAAACTACGTTCAACTACGTTCAACTACGTTCAACTACGTTCAACTACGTTCAACTACGTTCAACTACGTTCGACTACGTTCGACTACGTTCGACTACGTTCGACTACGTTTGACTACGTTTGACTACGTTTGACTACGTTTGACTACGTTTGACTACGTTTGACTACGTTTGACTACGTTTGACTACGTTTGACTACGTTCAACTACGTTCAACTACGTTCAACTACGTTCAACTACGTTCAACTACGTTCAACTATGTTCGACTACGTTCAACTACGTTCAACTATGTTCAACAACGTTCAACTACCTTCAACTATGTTCAACTACGTTCAACAATGTTCAACTACCTTCAACTACCTTCAACTACCTTCAACTACCTTCAACTACTTTAGCCTCCACTACGTTCAACCACGTCCACTAATGTGTATGTGAGCGGGGCATTCGATCTTGCCAGGACATAAACATCCAACAAGCAACCGTGATCATTAGAAAACATGCTCCATAGCAGCACAAATACCAACACAACTCATACCAGACGGGGCGGCCGAATGAGTTAGAGCGTCCGTCTCCCGTGCTGGTAGATCGTGGGGTCATGGGTTCGAGTCCCGGTCGAGTCAAACCAATGACTTTAAACTTGATACTTGTCGCTTCCTAGCCAGGCGCTCGGCATTATTAGGATAGGGCAAGGACTGGTGTGCTCAGTGTCAGGATAATGTGACTGAGTGGGATACCAGGTCATGGTGCCGGCGGCCTGGTTTCCCAGTGGGACAGCACTATAAAGTCGCCATGAGTGCGCACTGTCACAAGTCGGTACCCATCCTGATATGACCTTAGATGTTGCTAGGACGTAAAACAACAACAAACAAACAACAAACAACAACACAAACATTCCAGACGAGGCGGCCAAATGGTTTGAGCATCCGCTTCCTGTGTAGCAGGTCATGCGGTTCAACTCGAAGGGCTCAAAACCCTGGCCGAGTGAAAACACTGATTAACAAATGTATACTTGCTACTAGCTGGCCATTGAACAACTTCGCGTCTTTTTTGGTTGAGATGGCCAAATGACTCGAGCACCCATTTTCCATGCACCAGGTCGGGTTAGGTTGTTTTTTTTGGTCAATTCTTTTTTCCAACTCCTGGCAGCATCGAAGTAATGACTTAGAAAATTGATACATGCAGTGTTGCCAACCTGGAGGTACTGAGAATCCTTGAGGTTTTAGCGTAGCGGGCGTGGAACTCAAGTGGAGGCAGCGGAGAGCTTGCTAGCTGGGTTCAGGGGCATACCCCTCAGAATTGTTTTTAGAAAATGGCTTTAAAATAGGCTACTTGGAGGGCGGGGGGGGGGGGCATTTACAAGGGGTTATTTCCATGTATGCATAACATGATATTTACTTGTATTTAATGGAAAGTACAGAAATTCGTACAAAAGTACAGAAATTCATGGGATTTTGTATAAAAGTACAGAAAGTTGTAGGATTTTGGGGTGACTCGTGAGGTGACTGATCAGAACCTTCAATTTCCATGACTCTCAGGGGAGTTTCGTGAGAGTTGGCAACACTGATACGAGATAAAAGATTCACCCCGTACTTCCAGTACAGGGGTGAACAACAACGTAGTCTAAATACGGGCGAAAATAGCTTTCGTATGGAACAAGAAGTAGAATGCCTGGCACCAGTGTCAAATGGTTACTTATATCAGCCAGAGTTGGTGAAATGGGAGAGAATGCAAAAAGATAAGATGGCAGCCAGAGAACGCTGTCGATTTCACTTTTAAATTGCATTAAAGTATATGTTTTATTATATTTTCCAACTCAAAAGTAGCGGGTAAATATGAAGACATACAAAGAATAAATGTTGCTTCTTAGATTGTGAAATTAGGCCCTCATAAAGACTCATTTCATTAGCCCGATTTTTCAACTGGTTTTATATAAGGCTGGTCTTCACCTGTGTACTAGAAGTACCGGGTGAATCTTTTATCTACACTGATACATGCCACTACCTAGCCTGGACCTCACCATTGCTGGGATAGAGCAACGAGCAGTGGAGTGAAGACCAATTGGTCACGATTCAAATTTGTTTTGTTTAAACAATGAATGTGATCTAAACAAATTCAGTTCATATGCAATATAACTGACTGGATATGGTGTCCGAATCTGTAGAGTGCAGGCCTCTCGTGCGGAAGGTCAGGAGTTCAATTCCCGGTCGAATCAAACCAATGACTTACAAAATTGATACTTGTCACTTCCTAGCCAGGCGCTTGGCATTATTAGGATAGGGCAAGGACTAGTTGGCTCAGTGTCAGGATAATGTGACTAAGTGGGATATCATGCCATGGTGCTGGCAGCCGGGTCTCCCAGTGGGGCAGCACTATAAAATTGCCATGAGTGCACACTGTCACAAGTTGGTACCTGTCTGGATATGACCTTAGATGTTTCCAGGATGGAAAACTCCAACAACCAACAAACAAACCAACAAACCAACCAACTGGTGTTGGGCTATCCCACGAGATCATTTACAAACTTCGGCAGCACAGCCTTAAGGCCCAGTCACACCTCACCAGACTGAGTACCGGACACCACCGGACAAAGAATTTTCTAGTCCGGTGGTGTTCGGTATCAAAATGTACCAAAATGTATCAAAATGTACCGAAATGTACCGGACGAAACGAACGCTAAATGGACAAGGAACGTACATTAACGAATAGCCACCAGACGATAACCGGACAATAACCAGACGACAACCGAATGTCTAATGGACGGACCGGACACCAACCGAACACCAACCAGACACCAACAGGACACCTACCGGACTGTTCACGGACGCGCCAAAAACTGACAGACCGAATTCCCGCAGCACCTTCAACGGACTCTTCAGGATACAAACCGGACACCTAACGGATGAGTAACGGACATGAACCGGACAAAACGGACCGGCGGTGTCCGGTACAAGTTTTGTGCATGTTCAAAACTTGTACTGGACACCACCGGACACCACCGGAGATAGAATGGACACGCTGGATGCCTACCGTATATCAACCGGATATTGCCGTATTTCAACGGACAGTGTCCGGTTTCTGTCCGGTTCCTCAATCCGGTGAGGTATGACTGGGGCTTAAGTACTACACGGGTGGACCAACCAAACCATCATGTTCCATAAAAACCAGGCTCCTTTAAAAAAAACTAGATTCAAGCCGGCTATCTCTGAACCAGACCAACCGGACGTGGTGGCCGAACCGGTAAAGCGCAGTGTCTCGGGCGGAAGGTCGGGGGTTCGAAATCCGGTCTAGTAAAACCAATGACTTACAAATTACCTGGCATTGTGTTTCGCATTACTCGGATAGGGCAAGGACTGATTATCTCAGAAGCGATGGCTTCCCGTGCGGAAGGTTGGGGGTTCGAAATCCGGTCTAGTAAAACTGATGACTTACAAAATTCCTGGCATTGCGCTTAGCATAACTAGGATAGCTCGGTGTGAGGATAATGTGACTGAGTAAGGAATAGGGTTATGGCGGACGAGGCCTGGTCTCTCATCACTCATCACTCAAATTGTTTGTTTGTTTGTTTTACGACTCCCGACACAAAAAGTAAACATCGGCTATTGGGGGTCCGCAACACTGTTGGCGTTACAAGTCGGTGCTCGTCCTGATATGCCCTTAGATGATGCTAGCATGTAAAACGCCAACAAACAACCAAAAGCTGACGGACCTGGTGCAGAGTAAGCTGCAGAAGAAATAATATCACATCGCTGTTTGTTTGTTGTTGCTTTACGTCCTAGCAACATCTAAGGTCATATCAGGACGGGTACCGATTTGTGACAGTGCACACTCATGGTGACTTTATAGTTCTGCCCCACTGGGAGACCTGGCTGCCACCATTGTGACCTGATATCCCACTCAGTCACAATTCACATTATCCTGACTCTGAGCCAACCAGTCCTTGCCCTATCCTAATAATGCCGAGCACCTGGCTAGGAAGCGACAAGTATCAATTTTTAAGTCATTTGGTTTGACTCGACCAGGGTTACAACCCCACGATCCCATGGTCTACCAACACGGGAGATGGACGCTCTAACTCATCCGGCCATCCCGTCTGGTCAGCACATCGCTTCACCTAACTTAAAATGAACTTAAAATGAACTCAAAATGCTCTTAAAATGAATTCCACTCTCAGTAACAAACTATCGGACGCGATGGCCGACGTCTCGGGAATAGCATCGATTGGCTTCCTGTGCAAGGACCGAATGCACAAAGAAGAGTTAGCCTAACCGGGTGATAGCCACTATCTTTAGGGTAACTATTCCGAGGATAGCGGCGTGATTCAATTTGTATGCATGAACACGAAAAGTGGCGGGGATTTCAATTCAATTCAATTCAATTCAATAAAGCCTATTTTAACATCCTCATTATATACATTTACAATTTCCATGGAAGTTAATTGTGCTATACATTCCACCTCGATAGCTATCCTCGTGGCTATTTTTGTAGATTTGGGTTTTCCCTCTCACTCATAAATAACAGAATTTGTCATTGTTAAAATCTAAGAATTGCATTTGAATGTAGAATTTAAGACTTAAACATTTTTTTTTTGAATCTATCCAAAATGTACTTTTCCCCTCCTTTTTCTTCTTCTCTAGTTTTCTCTTACAATCCCTCCAACTCCTACTTCTAAGAATAGAATCCCAGGCCAATCCACGAAGGTTTACTAGCTTCTTCGAGAACCCACAAGCAATTTTACTCTAAGACTGGAAGACCAGTGCTCTGGCTCTGACACAGGACATCATTCAATGAATAAACTACATTTAGATTTTTGTTAAATCAAATAAAAAAAAATCAAATAAAAATAAAAAATCTGCAAGGGCCAGCACCCTACATCTCACGAGATTTCAATGTTGATGTGCATCCCACAATGTCGATATGGAATTCCACAGGCACTCGGACGGAATTCCGCGCGGGTGGGAGGGTGGGTGGGTGGGTGTTTTTGAGTGCCCCCCCCCCCCCCCCGTCCCAAGACAGGATTCCAAAACGAGTACTTGTCTTTTGCTCCTTCTTTTAGCTCACCTGTACGTTCCAAGGTGTTACTGATCTTCCAAGATCTGTGTTCATGCTTACAGTTGCCTGCTTCGATGGAAAACAACATACAGTATAACCCCGTTAAACCGAACTTGAAGGGACCCTAGCAATTTGTTTGGATTAACCGATCATTGGTTTTACTAAGCTTAGGCTTTGACTTTGACTTTGAGTAAGCGTGTATTGCACATGTATTATGCAATGTATGTGGACACTTTGATTACTGTTTGTTAGGTGCATACAGTATAACCCTGTTAAACCAAGCTTGGTTAAACCAAACGATTGGTTAATCCAAACTTCTTTTGGCGGCACAGCAAAGTACTACCATTTATCATATAAAAAAGTCGGTGGGATCTCAGATGACCTTATAACCACATGAAAGTTTAGTTTAACCATAACGGAGTGGCCTGGGGTCTGACAATTTTGTTTGGATTAACCAATAATTTGGATTAACCACCTGTGGTTTGACCAACTTTTTTATATGATAAATGGTAGTATTTTTCCAGGCCGCCGAAAAAAGTTTGGATTAACCGATCGTTTGGTTTAACCGAGGTTGGTTTAACGGGGTTATACTGTACTTACTTAGATTGGTTGGTTGGTTATTGGAGTTTTACATCCTGGTAACATCTGAAGATTTCACACACAAAACCATGTAAACGCCAATTCAAGAATGGATATCAACATTTTATTTCTTTTTATTTCTTTTTATTCCTTCTTTTTTGTGTTTTTTTTGTTACCGTCCTGATATGGCCTTAGATGTTGCTAGGACGTAAAATAACAACACACAAACAAGCAATCTTTTTTGTTCCTTGGTCCATAAGCATGTGACCATATGAAAACTGGAATTAGTGAGACTTAAAATTATTACCAGGTAAAAATCTTGTATTTAAACAACATTTTTAGATTGGTGTTTACTTGGGTTTGCACCAGGGGCCGTATGCACCAATCTGTGTTAGGGCCATAACCAGTTTGGCTAGCTCCACACGGCTAACTGTGGAAAATCCGTATGCATCAATCGGTGCCAGCGCTAACCGCAGCCTAGGCTAAGCTAAACCACTGTCAGAGGAGGGGTAACTGCAAGCCACGCCGGTTGGTGTGGCGGCCGCCGATATATTAGAGCCAAATCTATTCAATACGATCATATTTAACAGATTTACATACGCAATAAGTGAAATTTAATCAAATTAACCCTAAAATTGAACCGTTATTAATGCTCCCGCCGCATTGGCGGCGTTATTCATATTGCCGAATCGAGGGAATTCCCAAATCTATAAATAACTTCACGGTTAGCTATCCGCCCCGGCTAGTACATTGGTGCATACCACTTGACCTATTTCTCCAACCCGCCGCTACCCGGAGGTAGCTATCCCAGAGATAGCCCCTAGCACCGGCTAAGCCTAACACTGATTGGTGCATACGGCCCCTGAACTCTTCAATTCTAAGGTCATACCAGGACGGGTACCGAGTTGTGAGAGTGTGCACTCATGGGTGACTTAATAGGGCTGCCCCACTGGGAGAAGCGGTGCTGGCCTGGTGCTGGGCATTAATAGGAGAGGGCAAGGACCGGTTACCTCAGTGTCAGGATAATGTGACTGAGTGGGATATCAGGTCATGGTGCCTCTAGCCTCATTTGCCAGTGGGACAGCATTATGAAGTCAGCATGAGTGCGCACCATTGCAAGTCGGTACCTGTCCTGATATGACCTTAGATGGTGCCAGGATGTAAAACTCCGACACCAACCAACCTGCATGAGGCACCAGTCAACGCACTCTTACCAGTTCCGGTTTGTTGGTGGTTAGTTGCCTGTCTGTTGACCTACATTACAGAAGGCACCAGTATCTCCCTGGTTCCGGTTTGTTGGTGGTTAGTTGCCTGTATGTTGACCTACATTACAGAAGGCACCAGTATCTCCCTGGTTCCGTTGGTGGTTAGTTGCCTGTCTGTGACTACTTACGAAGGCACCAGTATCTCCCTGTTTCCGGTTTGTTGGTGGTTAGTTGCCTGTCTGTTGAGCTACATTACAGAAGGCACCAGTATCTTTCTGGTTCCAGTTTGTTGGCGGTTATTTTTGTGACTGTTGACCTACATTACAGAAGGCACCAGTATCTCCCTGTTTCCGGTTTGTTGGTGGTTAGTTGACTGTCTGTTGACCTACATTACAGAAGGCACCAGTATCTCCCTGGTTCCGGTTTGTTGGTGGTTAGTTGCCTGTCTGTTGATCTACGTTACAGAAGGCACCAGTATATCCCTGTTTCCAGTTTGTTGACGGTTAGTTGCCTGTCTGTTGATCTACATTACAGAAGGCACTAGTATATCCCTGTTTCCGGTTTGTTGGCGGTTAGTTGCCTGTCTGTTGACCTACATTACAGAAGGCACCAGTATCTCCCTGGTTCCGGTTTGTTGGTGGTTTTTTGCCTGTCTGTTGACCTACATTACAGAAGGCACCAGTATCTCTGTGTTTCCGGTTTGTTTCCGGTTTGTTTCTGGTTAGTTGCCTGTCTGTTGACCTACATTACAGAAGGCACCAGTATCTCCCGGTTTCCGGTTTGTTGATGGTTAATTGCCTGACTAGGGAGGGGAGAACAACTTTATGTCTTACCACTGAACTACCATAGATGGCACTGGGCGTAGTGGTCGAATCAGTAGAGCGCAGGCCTCCCGTCCGGGTGATCGGGAGTTCAATTCCCGGTGGAGTCAAAACATTGACTTACAAAATTGATACTTGACGCTTCCTAGCCTGGCACTCGGCATTAGTAGGATAGGGCAAGGACTGGTTAGTGTCAAGATAATGTGACTGAGCGGGATATCAGGTCATGATGCTGGTGGTCTGATTTCCCAGTGGGGCAACACTATAAAGTCGCCATGAGTGTGCACTGTCACAAGTCGGTACCCATCTTGATATGACTCTAGATGTTGCCAGGATGTAAAAACTTCAATAAACAAACCATCGACAGATGCAACCTTGCAAATAATCTTTATTCTAAAAGTGCCTAGACAGACATAATGGCCGTAATCGATTAACACGACAAGGCCACTCGGGTCACCCGAGATGTCAGAATTTCAAATCGAACACCGCGAGTGGACTGGAGAAATACACGTGCCGTGTGCAAAACGACCCAACCCCAGTAACCCCCCTCTTGGCTGGGGTTTGCTAGGAGCAATGATGTCACATCTGTGCTGGTACCTGTAGGATAACAGCTACAAGTAAAAGTCCTACGTGTTGTTTTAATGCTTTTTTTTTAATAACCCAGATTTTCAGCTTCTACAATAATAACATACTTTAAATCCTATTTTGCTGTAATTATATTGGTTAGTGAACACAATTATTAAGTTTTAGATTAAGCCACCATTTTGTCCACCCCGAGCGTATTCGTTTATTCAACCCGATTCTGTAGGATGTGCGCATGCACCAAAAAGTGGCTCGGGTGACCCGAGTTGATTAATCGATTACGTCCAATGTAGCCGAAGTACCTTCAAAGGTGATCTCAAATGAGCTAATTCCGATTGTTTGTTTCTTATTGTTTTACGTTCTAGCAACATCTAAGGTCATATCAGGATGGAAACAAAGGTGTGACAGCGCACACTCATGGTGACCTGATTGTGCTGCCCCACTGGGAAATCAGGCCGCCGGCACCATGACCCGATATCCCACTCAGTCACATTATTCTGATACTATGCTAGCCACTCCTGCAGGATTGGATAATGGGGCAGCACTATAAAGTCGCCATGAGTGCGCACGGTCACAAGTCGGTACCCGTGCTGGTATGATCATAGATGTTGCTAGGATGTAAAATCCTTTAAAAAAAACACAAACAAAACTTTAATCGGAATGTTGTTAGCTCAACGGTCCCACAGCCGAAGGTGCCAGCAGTGGTGAATAGTAGTAAAAGGGGCCCCTCGACGAACCAGCTCCGTATTTGCTCTACACCTCAGTCTGGGCCTCTTAATGGCTGGACGCCATAACGGACCAATAGCAATGCTAAATCAGGGTCACGTGATGTTCACGGAGACCCGCCGTCGCCATATTGCACAGTCGGTCCGGTCTGGGCAAATAGCATGTAAATATCGTGCTATATAAATACATTATGGGATGTATAACAAATTATGCGAGTATAAAGATATGTAAGGGAATTATTATCACTATTGTTTTACTCCAACAAGACCCAACACTGCACTAGTGGCATCACCAATGGCCTCTTTGGCTGCACCGGATGTAGACCAGCATCAGTTGCATTATTCACGGAGTGCCGGTAGCGTCTCATCCACCAAACGCTAGTATCTCCCAAACCAATGACTGCAGCAGCCTTGGAAACTTGGGTTTGCGTGCAGTGAGGCAAAGCAGCCGCTGAGCAGGGGTGAGCACCACTATCGCCATCACTCCCGAATTAGTAGGGCATGCAGAAGGTCAGGAGTTTGGTCATGGATTAGTTGCTCTACTATTTTGCCTGGTATTGGAAGAATTGATACAGGTCTTAGTTCATTACACGTTTTAGGGTTTGACGTTTTCAGGATTGGCACAATCATTGCCCTTTTCTATGCATCTGGGTAGATACCTGTATCAATAATTAGATTAGTCTTTCCATTAGGTAATTTGGTTGCTGCTCGTGTTATCTTATCTCATCTAGTGCAGTGATGAGCCTGGAACTTAGGTCTTGTAGCCCTGATGACTTGTATTCAGAGAGTAACTGCACTTTCTTGATAAGTTTTTGCTCTGTGACTGGGTGCAGTTCAAATTGATGAGTATTAACTTTTGGGTGGTATATTTTGTCATTCAGTGGTATATCCTCTAATTGATTTGATAGTTTTTCACCAATGTCGACAAAGTAGTTATTTATGAAAGTTGCTAACTCTCCCCTAGGTATTTTATCCCCAGTCAATTCATTGGTTAGATTTCCCACTGTCTGTGCAGGTGCTGGAACTATATCATTAATTACCCTCCATGCCTTCCTCGGGTTATTTTTATTCATAATTATTATACCTCTTTTAAGAAACTTGGCCCTTGCACCTCTGTAGGCTGGCGTTGCTTTATTCTTTAGTTGTTTGGCTATGAATTCATCCTCAGGGTTGTCAGTATGTTCAAATTTGTGTGCAAAGTAATCCCTATCTTTCTGTATCTCTAAGATTTCATTAGATAACCATTTGGGACGATTTTCTTTAACCTTATAGAATAGATGCATGCTCGTTTGCTGCTCGTGTTATCTTATCTAATAATAGTTGCCAACATGCATAAGGATCCTCTTGTAAAAATATACGGATTTTCGGTTTAGAATTGTATATTGACAGCGAGCCTTGTTATTCTTGGGCAACGGAGTGGGGACGATGTTATGTAAACTAAAAAGTAATAATATCCTACTCCCATTATGACATGATATAAACTATGAGAAATATATGTTCATACATGGTGCCTAAGATTAATGAATAGATGCTCTTATATAGGAGACAGTATATGATTGGTGAAATACTTCTCTATGCATTCATAAAGAGTGCCATTGGAGAAATGACCATTTTAACAGAGATCTATTGTAACTGTTGTAACGACTTGTCCCTACATGACAACTGGGTGTGCACACCAGCCTAATTTGGGGAGGGTGCCACCCACCCTGACTGTGGAGGTGCCTGATTGGCTGGTTGTGGACTGCCCAGTCACCTACACCCCATTGACCCTCTGACCACACTAGCCTCAAACCTGAGATCATATTTCTAGACTCTGCTTCAGTCACACTGGAGAGAGATCACTCTACTCCTGGCTCTGGAGTAAGACACGCCTACACTGGAGCAGGAACCCCAGACACTCTGTCTGATGCTGGCAAAATTCATATATTCCAATTGAGTGTGAACACGGCCATAGGACTCCTGTCCCATGTGCTGTGGACACTGCTTTCTATACAGGCTAAAGTAGTAATGAGATACTATGTGGCTAGAAGGCAAGGGGTGTGGATGATAGGTCACTGGTAGGTGGACAGGAGTTGGTGTTAATAAAACACAACTTCCCCACTGTTTATCTGTGTGACTTGTCTTCATTCTTCCTTAGTATTGGTTAAATGAGCTGACAGATAAGAGATAATGACGGGGAGAGTTTTGTAATATTATCTGGTGTCCCAAACGTGGCCGGGCATTCAGTAATATCACACTCTGTTTGGAGAAAGTTTTCAATTAGTTCCTGCCTTAGAGTTTCACAGTATTTATCAGTAGAGTATTGACTGTAAGTTCTACCCCAGAACTCTATTAGACCCCTAACAGCCCTAGGTTTTTTGTTGATAACATAGATTGGTTTATGTTCACTTATATTATAGTTAATTACCCCTGTAGTAGTACAGTATTTCATGTCTGTGAAGGCTAGGTCTAGAATTCTTTTGCTTTTGCTTGTTATTCTAGTGCATGATTTGATGACCTGTTTAAATCCCTGTGACACTGCAAAATGACTAACTTTTGTAGCTGTCTGTGCACTTGGATCTGCTGTATCTGCATTAAAATCTCTCATGACCAGTGTCTCCATTTTGTCTAAGTCTGGTATCTGGTCCAAACAGTTAGTTAATAAGTCTAGTGCAGTATCTAGGCTGCCATTAGGCATCCTATATATATTCTCTAGTAGGATGCACTTACAGTTGTCTCGTTTAATTATAACCCACTGGGCTTCAATTGTAGAGTTAGATAGGTTTAGGTGCTTCATCATCCACATCAATGTTCAATTTTGAGTATACTGCGTAACCCCCTCCTATCTTAGTCTTTCCATTGGTCGTAATGCGAAGCATTACGCTTGATGCGAGGGAAGGAAGAGACCCTCCCCCGCCCCGCGCGTCGCGGTGCCTTCTCACCTCGGCCAACGGCGCTCACTTCCCCCCCCCCCCTCCCCCGCCGTCTCCCTGCCCGCTTCATTTTCTTTGGACTTCAACCTCGGACCGCTTCCACCTCGGACCGCCGCCCAAAACACGAACGCACCATGCCCCAAGGGAAAGGTCGTGGACGCAAGAGCTCCCGGGCTGCCCCCCGGACGCCGGGGCCTACATCAACACCACCCCGGGAGGAGTCGCCGGCTTCAGCCCCGGCGTCCCCCGCGGCCCCCTCGGACCGCGCCTCGGGCTCCGAGGTGTCCACGCTGCTGGAGGCCATGCAGCGCATGCAGCTCGAGAACCGACAGGCCGCCGCCCAGGCCGCCGCCGAGGCCCGCCAGGCAACGGCAGACCTCCACGCCCGGATCGACGCCCTCGTGCCGGAGGAACCCGCCCCGGCGCCTCGGGCGCGCACCACCACTGCAGCCCGGCCCCCGCCGCCGCCTCACGCGAGCCTGCCCGGGGCACCGCTGGCGGAGTACGAGAGGTACCGCCACCTCTCCACGCAAGCACCATCTACCACGTCCCCGGCCTACCAGGAGGACTTCACCCGCCACAGCCCCGCATCCGCGGCCGACGCCGTCCGGGAGATTTTGGCCTCCGCCGAGGCGCGGCACTCCACCAGGCGGCAAGGGATACCAGCACACTACATTTTTCCTTCTGATCTTGTGAAGCGAGGGGCAGAGAGAAAGCCGGTCAAACGAGGAGAGGTGACAAAGGACGAGTACACGCTCGCCCTCCTCAACCTCATCGACCACCCCGACTTCCCCGCCCACTCCGCCCAGGGACTCCACCACCACCTCCTCGGGGTGTGCCGGGACAACTTAATATACCCGTGGGCTACCGTCCGCCGATACTCAGAGAGTGTGTTCTCTGCCATCGCGGACGGGACCCTCCCCCACGGGTGGCACGACCTGGTGGCCATCAACCTCCACAGACTCGACTGCCTCGCCATGCCCGACGACCATGCCACCGCTGCCCCCGCCCGCCCACTCGACCACCTCCAGCGAGGCGCGCACTTCCCCCGAGCCCAGGCCGACGCCCGCACCACCTACGATAGAGAGATCCATGGGGTGCCCTGCCCGGCCTGGAACCGCACCCCCGCCTCGTGCGATCGGGCCCACCTCGGGGAGGCCCACAGCGAGGCGGGGGACAGACGCCGTCACGTCTGCGCGTATTGCGCCAACGTGAGGCGCGTCTTCACCATGCACAGCGAGGCCGACTGCATCACGAAGCAAACCCGTGAGCGCCAGACCCCCCCCTCCACCTCGGCGGATTTTTGATTCGCCGGCCGCCCCCCCGGCCGGCCCGGGGGGCCCCCTCCGGCGCCCCACCTTCACCACTGCCGACAGCCCCGCACCTCCCCCCGACAACCTCCCAGCGACCACCGATCGCAGCGCCGCCCAGTCTCAGCCGGGGATCACCACCTCGGGCATCACACCTCAGTCCACAGCCCAGCCCAGCCTCACGAGGAACCCTCTGCCGGCACCCCAGCCGCCGACCGTATCGACACCGCCGTCCACCGACATCCTCCCAACGACCACCGATCGCAGCGCCGCCCAGTCTCACCCGGGGACCATCACCTCGGGCCTCACGCCTCAGGCCACAGCCCAGCCCAGCCTCACCAACCCTCCGTAGACATCGCAGTCGTGGACCCCCACGACACCGCCTTCATCGACCCACCGGACCCGCCCCCGACCGCCACCCCGCCCAGCCCTGAGGACTTCGCTGCCCCCCTCCTCGACCCTCGTCGGACCTCCTCACCGGATCTCGCCAAGGAGCGGGCCTCCTCCTTTTTGGCCGCCCGCTCCCTGCCGACGCAGGCCACGGACAATCGCCGCCCCCAGAAAGAACCTGACCCCTGACACACTCCCCTCCCCCCCCCTTGCTGCCCTGCCCCGCCTCGGGCGCGCCTCGAGCCCTCTCCTACTTTTGGTGGAGGGCTCCTCGGCACCCCCTCACTCCACTGACATTGACACCACATGAACTTTTATATACCTTTCTGTTACCATTTGACACCATGAACTCTTGACATTACTCTGCTTATTACCTCACGCTGTGCATTTGACTTATCTACTTCATTGATACATTTGTTTATTACCCTACACTGTGCATTTGACTTATTTACCTCACTGATACATTGTCTGCCCTGTATGTCATAGAGGCGTGAATAAAACGTCTCTTTTTCCACCCCCGCCTTTGCTTTCTTCCTTCTCGCGCATCGGTCGTAATGCGAAGCATTACGCTTGATGCGAGGGAAGGAAGAGACCCTCCCCCGCCCCGCGCGTCGCGGTGCCTTCTCACCTCGGCCAACGGCGCTCACTTCCTCCCCCCTCCCCTGGCACTCTCCTTTGTCCCGCGCTGCTCACGCCTCACGCGACCCCCGCTGCTCGCCACCTCTCACCCTCCCCCCGGCCTGCCAGCATTCGCACCTCCTGCCGCCGCTGTCCCCTTCCCCCCCTTATAAGGCCGACGCCGGCCTTCCTCAGCCACTCACCCTCCAGCCGTCTCCCTGCCCGCTTCATTTCTCCACCCACCCACCCAACTCTCTCCTTTCTCTCCTCCTTACTGGTGGAGGGCTCCTCGGCACCCCCTCACTCCACTGACATTGACACCACATGAACTTTTATATACCTTTCTGTTACCTTTTGACACCATGAACTCTTGACATTACTCTGCTTATTACCTCACGCTGTGCATTTGACTTATCTACTTCATTGATACATTTGTTTATTACCCTACACTGTGCATTTGACTTATTTACCTCACTGATACATTGTCTGCCCTGTATGTCATAGAGGCGTGAATAAAACGTCTCTTTTTCCACCCCCGCCTTTGCTTTCTTCCTTCTCGCGCATCAGGTAGTTTGGTGGTCCGATCTGCTCTTGTTAACTGGTATCCTTTAATTGATGCAAGCTTATCTTTAGTGCTTTTTGTTAGCCAAGTTTCAGAGACTGTGAATATGTCTATACTTGACCATGGCAGATCAACTCTGAGCATGTCAATTTTGTTAATTAAGCTTCTAATATTCATGTGTGTTATTTTGAAACCAGCCTGGCTTTTGATTTCATCTAGAGGAAGTGTAATGCCTTCCACACAGTCCCTGCCATCCCCATACTCCCCCACCACCTCATCCTCCATACCCTGGGCCCATGACCCAGTGTTTTTGGTGGATTAGACTCCTTGTTGTGTATGTTAGTGGGGGGAATACATCTGCCCCATTTTGCATTCACTAACGTCATAGACATGATCATGATATCAGACATTGTGCTTCTTTTTGGTCAGGACATCTATTAGTGGATTATTTAGCAGGTTAGTGCATGCTTAGCAAATAGCTTAGTGGTTGGTAGCGTGTATGATTGGGTGGGGGAACAATCAGAAAATATCAACATTCCACATTGTACTTGTTGAGAGAACAAATATTTCAACATTCCTGTAAGTATGTTTCAACTTGTGCCAATGCTCTGCAAATGTGATTGTAGTCAGTGGTTTCAGACTGAGTATTAAGTATGGCTATCCTGCTCAGTGTACAATGGTACAATCATGCACAGTAGGTGATTTATGGACCGACCTAGCTGTATGCCGCAGTCCAATGGTTAAATTGGTTAATCTGCCTCAGGCTGGCCAATTGTTCAGGATTTCGGGGCCATTTTGCTTAGTCATCACCTTGACTAAGGTTTGCAGGCACAACTGAGCAGGTGGTGCACTATCATCAGATGTATGTCCCAGTAGACAGTACTGTTCAACCATGGCAATTGACATCCCACCTTGATCACATGGTGGGGCCAGAAATGAAGTCCCATACATTGAAGGGTGAGAGGCAGGCAGTCAAACCACTCCACAATATCCTCTCCGTTAGTCATTACAGTGAACATACCTGTCAAGTACTATGTTCAGTCCAGAAACCTCATGGTCTCACTCACAAAACTATAACAATGGGCACCACTGGAAAAAGCAACAAAGCAACAACAAAACACTTTTCAGCAAATATCTATAATCAATACCTCACATTGTTTTTACATGGACATTTGAATGTTGAAGCAAATACTTAAATTCAAGCATTCATCACCATTGCAAAAATAGTAAATTATTACCAATACATGTACATACACACACATGCAGCTGACCAAATATATGTAGACATATTCTGCATTCATGGTTTTACATAGAATTTCATGGTTTGGGCCATCTTTGACTACTATTTTCATTCTTGTGAGTTGGCACCTATGGTATGAAGTAAGGAAGGAAGAAAAAGCAAACAGAAAACAGGTGACATTCATCTACATACCATGCAGTTAAATTTAGCAGGTAAGGGTAGATCAGGGAAAAATATTTGAGTACACCAGTCACCCTGGAAAATGTCACTCTCTGCATTTCAGTTTGGTGTGTCTCTTATCATTAATGTTTGTCTCTGCCCCATCTGTGCCTGTAATGCATCAAACTCTCTGCCCTTATTGTCCCACTGGCAATCACTCAGGTACCCAAATCTACTTTAGTATGTTTATGTTCATCAGTGACACCAGAGACGACTAGTCCAATCAAATGTGGCAATGGGGCCAGCTAATGTAGTGTCAGTCACACATGATCAATGTACACACAAGTTGATATTTATATCAGTAATTCTTTTCACATGATAAAGGAGAAAGCAGAAGGACAATACTTATGAGGTGCTTTCCCCTTTTAAAATAACACTAACCAGTAACCAATACAAATAGCCTATTCAATCAATCAATAGTTCCATCCTCTAGTCGAGGGTTGGATGCAATGGTTCTCCACTTGTCCCGATGTTGTGCTGTTCTGATAGACTGTGAATAATTCAAGCCTGTCCACTGTGAAATATTTGTAAACCATGATGTTCTTGGTCTCCCTCTCCCTCTGCTGCCATTCACCTTCCCTTCCAACAATGTACGGTATATTGAACTCTGACGAATGATGCGGCCAAAATAAATAAGTTTCTTTGTCTGTATAGTGGCAAACAAGCTTTTCTTATTTTTAATTTTTCTGAGAACTTCTTTGTTGGTGATCTTCTTTGTCCATGATATTTTCATCATCCTTCGATAAGTCCACATCTCAAATGCTGCTAAAAATAGCCTATTGACCTACATTAATTAACTTACCAGCCTCATTATCTTTTCTGCATTATCATCAGTCTAGGTTATGTAAAGTAAACAATTAAATATAATAGACAAACCCAAATAATGCGAACCATATATATGGTGCCCTTCTCATACAGCCCCCCATTACTAAAATTTGAAGTGTTCATGCGCAAAACCACGTAAATGCCAATCCAAAATTGTATTTTAAATAACATATTTTTACTTGAAAATAATGTTAATTCTCATTAATTCCACTTTTAATATGATTACATGTGTATGGAGCGAGGAATAAAAAAGTATGAATATATCAAAACACATTTTTTTGAAGATTTGATTCCAATGTTTATCTCCATTTTTGGATTGTTGTTTCCGTGGTTTTGCGGCTGAACTCTTCATTTGTCGTCACCAAAGAATAGGGTAAATAACCGTAACCACACACTGCTGGAAGACCAGTGATTCCTTTATTGCAAAATGCCTTGAAAAAGCTTTTCTTTTGTTCTAGGGTAGATAACTGTACTCTATATTGTTAGAACTTAATGCTGAACAAAGGATTTACTTAGATTGTTTGTTTCTTGTTGTTTTACATCCTAGAAACATCTAAGGTCATATCAGGACGGATACCGACTTGTGACAGTGCACACTCATGGTGACTTTATAGTGCTGCCCCACTGGGATTCCAGGCTGCCAGCACCATGACCTGATATCCCACTCAGTCACATTATCCTGACACTGAGCCAACCAGTCCTTGCCTTATCCTAATAATGCCGAGCGCCTGGCTAGGAAGCAACAAGTAACAATTTTTAAGTTATTGGTTTGACTCAACCAGGGTTCGAACTCATGATCCAATGGTCTACCAACACAGGAGATGGATGCTCTAACTCATTCGGCCATCCCGTCTGGTTATTTACTTAGAAGAATAAATACATATATACAACAAGAAAAACTGACCCCCAAAAAAGAAATATCACCAAACTATCACACTTGGCATCCTGATGGTGAATTCTTTGCAGAAACTAACTTCCTTCCCCTCTTTATTTTATATCTCACCTGTTCGGCTCTCTCCTCGGGATTTGTGAACTTAATTATTCAACACCAGACCAACAGAATAGCCCACAACCTAAAGGAAATCTCCTTCTAAGTTAACGCTACCACAAGCACATTTAGGTTGTGGCTACCACTGTACCAGACATCAATCCGTCCAATTGGCTTTGTCTCCATTGTTTCCACCTAGTGGCGAGTTTGTAAATTAATCATCATCCATCTCCATCACCTCTGCCTTCTCTTTCTTTTGTGTGTGATTATTTGGAGCCTTTATCAACATGAATCAATTTTTATTTTATATATATTTTGTTATTGCATTCGATGATTAATCAGGAGAAATTTCAATAACATACAATCGGTCCTCATTCCACTGCTCCTTGCCCTATCCTAGTAATGCCAAGTGCCAGGCTAGGTAGCGACAATCATACATTTGAAAGTCATTGGTTTGCTTTGGCTGATACTTCCACAGTTCTACAAGTCGCAGGGTAATAGTATAGGATGTAATACCCCCCACACACACCCCAAACAAACAGATCTGCTCCTCGCGTCCCCGCCCCCACCCCGCGTCCTCGCATCCCCACCCCGCGTCCCCGCCCCTGGCCTCCGCCCCACGTCACCCACCGCGCGTCCCCGCCCTGCGTCACCGATCCTCGCGTCCCCGCGTCCCGCTTCCCGCGTCCCACTCCCCGCGTCCCCGACCCTCGCGTCCTGCTCCCCGCGTTCCGCTCCCCGCGTTCCGCTCTCGCTCCCCGCGTCCCGCTCCCCGCTAACCATGTCCCGCTTCCCGCGTCCCACTCCCCGCGTCCCCGACCCTCGCGTCCTGCTCCCCGCGTTCCGCTCCTCGCGTCCTGCTCCCCGCGTTCCGCTCTCCGCTCTCCGCGTTCCGCTCTCCGCGTTCCGCTCTCCGCTCCCCGCGTCCCGCTCCCCGCTAACCATGTCCCGCTCCCCGCGTCCAGCTCCCAGCGTCCCACTCCCCGCATCCCGATCCCCAGGCCCCAACCCCGCATCCCCGCCCCGTGTCTCCACCTCACGTCCCCGACCCCATTACCTGTCAAATTGGAAGCAATCGCTCAACGTTTTGGTTAAAAAACAGAGTAATAATGATTTAAGACAGAACAACCAATTTCTTGGGGAAGATTTAATGTTGAGTCAATAAATGGGCCTTGGAAATTCACAAGCGACATTTCAATGCAACTAAATGTAGCCCGGTATTTAAACCATTTGCATTTACATCTACGAATACCAATACAGTATAACCCCGTTAAACCAAGCTTGGTTAAACCAAACGATTGGTTAATCCAAACTTTTTTCGGCGGCCCAGCAAAATACTACCATTCATGATATACAAAAGTTGGTGAAACCAAAGTCGGTTAATCCAAATTATCGGTTAATCCAATTACAATTTTCGGACCTCAGGCCACTCCCGGTATGGTTAAACCAAACTTTCATGTGGTTATAAGGTCATCTGAGACCCCACTGGCTTTTTTATATGATAAATGGTAGTATTTTGAAGGAACCCTAGAAATTTGTTTGGATTAACCGATTGTTTGGTTTAACTGAGCTTGGTTTAATGGGGTTATACTGTATGTACATAAAAAACAATAATCAAAGTGTCCTCATAGATTGTATATTATATGGGCAAGACACACTTACTCAAAGTCAAAGTAGAAGCCTAAGCTTGGTTAAACCAATGATCGGTTAATCCAAACAAATTTCTAGGGTGCCTTCAAATTTTGTTTAACAGGGTTTTACTGTATTTAGATCTAGAATAAGCATTATTTGACGGTCAATTTTTCCAAATTTATTCAGATTTGAACTATTTATGATGGTTCATAACAGACACAGAGCATGTGAGAGGACTAATGTCCAGCAGTCATTGTATGCTGGTCAAGGAAACAAGTTCTTCTTGAGAAAAGTGAGAAGTGTACAGGGGATGAAATGTTGGTTGGTTGTTGGAGTTTTACATCCTGGCAACATCTAAAAACAAATTTGGATGGGTACCAACTGGTGACAGTGCGCACTCATGGCAACTTCATAGTACTGCCCCACTGGGAAATCAGGCCGCTGGCACCTTCACTGGATAACCTCCTGACACTGACCTAACCAGTCCTTGCCCGCGGTTGATGCCGAGCACCAAGCTAGGAAGTGACAAGTATCAATTTCATAAGTCATTGGTTTGACTCGACCGGGAACCGACACTCACGCCGTTCCGCACGCGAGGCCTGCGCTCTACCGATTCGGCCACCGCGCCCGGTAGGGGTGAGAGGTGTGCAAGGGAGTGAACGTTTTTGTTTGTTAGTTGTTGTTTTACATCCTACCAACATCTAAGGTCATATCAGGATGGGTGCCTGCATGTGACAGTGCGCACTCATGGTGACTATATAGTGCTGCACCACTGTGAGATCAGGCCTCTGACACCATGAACTGATATCCCATTCAGTCACATTATCCTGATACTGTGCTAACCATTCCTTGCCCTATCCTATCACGGTGAGGGGTGTGCACGGGTGGTCAGGGTGGTGCAGGGGGTTGAGAGATAGGCAGGGGGTTAGGAGGATGCAGGGGGTATAGGGGTGTGCAGGGGGTGATAGGTATGCAGGGTGGTGAGGTGTGCAGGGGGTTGAGAGTTGTGCAGGGGGTGAGGGGGATGCAGGGGGTTAGAGATGTGCAGGGGGTGATAGGTATGTAGGGTGCTGAGGGGTGCAGGGGGTTGAGAGTTGTGCAGGGGGTGAGGGGGATGCAGGGTGGATAGGGGTGTGCAGGGGGTGATATGTATGCATGGTGGTGAGGGTGTGCAGGGGGTTGAGAGTTGTGCAGGGGGTGAGGGGGATGCAGGGTGGATAGGGGTGTGCAGGGGGGGTGATAGGTATGCAGGGTGGTGAGGGTGTGCAGGGGGGTGAGAGTTGTGCAGGGGTGAGGGGGATGCAGGGTGGATAGGGGTGTGCAGGTGGTGATAGGTATGCAGGGTGGTGAGGGTGGGTGTGCAGGGGGTTGAGAATTGTGCAGGGGGTGAAGGGGATGCAGGGGGTGGTGAGAGGTTTGAAGTCGGTCAAGGCTGCACTCAATATTTAAGTCCACAGAGGCATTAACTTACACGGCTTCAGAGGCATGGTTTCAGGTGACAGTTTTGAATCTGACGCCTTCACTACAGCAAGATATCCCAGCATGCAATGCAGCCATTCGCAGTCACATGACCGGGTATAGAAAGATTCCAGTTATGGTCCCGGAAATAGTACCTGACTGGAATCTTTGTTGTGCCCTGAAAAGCTCAGGGGAGATACAACTATATGCCGTCGACATTTGTACAAATTAAAATTCACTATCGCTTTCTCATTGTGAGATATTCATTTGTTGTTGGTATATTTGTATGTGTGTTTGCCGTTGGTATATTTTTTTCTTGGTTCCATTCATTGGTTTAGCGGGGAGCATTTCAATTGTGGTCTTCCTCATTCCACTGCGCCTTTCCCATATCCTAGTAATGCGGAGCACCAGGGTAGGTAGTGACAGGTTTGACTAGGGTTGGGGTTTGAATCCCTTGATGTACTCGAACGTAAACTGGGCGATCAATCCATTTACCCAAAGCCATCAGCAGTCAGCTTTTTAACTCGTAGGTTTTACTGGGCCTGGGGTTTGAATCCCATGACTTACTCGAACGTAAACTGGGCGATCAATCCATTTACCCAAAGCCATCAGCAGTCAGTTTTTTAACTCGTAGGTTTTACTGGGCCTGGGGTTTGAATGCCTTGACCTACTCGAACGTGAACTGGGTGATCAATCCATTTAGCCGGGCCATCAGCAGTCAGTTTTTTAAGTTGTAGGTTTTACTGGGCCGGGGGTTTGAATGCCTTGACCTACTCAAACGTAAACTGGGCAATCAATCCATTTACCCAGAACCATCAGCAGTCACTTTTTTAAGTCGTAGGTTTTACTGGGCCTGGGGTTTGAATCTTGTGATCTACTCGAACGTAAACTGGGCGATCAATCCATTTACCCAGAACCATCAGCAGTCAGTTTTTTAAGTTGTAGGTTTTACTGGGCCTGGGGTTTGAATCCCGTGACCTACTCGAACGTGAACTGGGCGATCAATCCATTTACCCAGAGCCATCAGCAGTTGGTATTTTTTTCTTTAATACTTGAAAATTATGTAAGTGGGTCATTCTCTGAAACTGGACACTAAAGTGTCACATGGAAACGCAAAATTGAAAGCCTTCCAAATAACAGCAGAAAATATTCCAAATAATAGGGCCAAAATACTGGTGGAAAATATCCCAAATAATAGGGCCAAAATACTAGCGGAAAACATTCGAAATAATAGGGCCAAAATAATAGCGGAAAAATTCCAAATACTAGGGCCAAAATACCGGTGGAAAACATCCCAAATAATAGGACCAAAATACTAACGGAAAACATTCCAAATAATAGGGCCAAAATACTAACGGAAAACCTTCCAAATAATAGGGCCAAAATAATAGCAGAAAACATTCCAAATAATCGGGCCAAAATAATAGCAGAAAACATTCCAAATAATAGGAGAGTCCATGGTCATATGAAAGTTTACATGTTGTTTTAGCGGTTAAATAAAGCTATTTCAGTTTTTGATTCTGATCTTATACAAATTGAGCAATGCGTTAATATGGAAATCAAACACACATCCAGATCATCATTTTAATATATACAACTAATTCAAACATCAACGATAAGTGAGGATTGATACTTGTCACTACCTAACCTAATGCTTGGCAATATGGCTTGTTGAGTTTTATGTCTTTGCGACATCTAAGGTCATATCAGGACAGATACCGACTTGTGACAGCGCACACTCATGGCAACTTTATAGTGATGCCCCACTGGGAGACCAGGCTGCCAGCACCATGACCTGATATCCCACTCGGTCAAATTATCCCGACACTGAGCCAACCAGTCATTGCCCTATCCTATTAATGCGGAGCGCCAGGCTAGGAAGCGACAAGTATCTATTTATTATTATACCCGCTTATATATTCCGGTATATTGTCAGGATTATTCAATGCACTACCACTGTAGTACCAGTGCCACTGGCGCCACTTCCTGTGCTTATTATATAAGCATCTCCTCAGCTGGCAGCATTGCACTTCGCTGAAAGTTTAAGCTTTGTAAGGCATGCAAAGCCATTATCTTGCCAGAGATAAACATTCTCGGGTCAATACTGTTGTTTGCCTTTGTTTGCTCTATGGAGTAAGCTCATAGATATATACACATATATATATATTATATATCAATGCTATATATACTATATACAAAAGTAAAACTTGTTTTATATAACGATGCCTCTAGAGCGCATTGAGTTTGATCATCGCCTATTAGACGTCAAACATATGGTGATTATGACATATTTCTTTGGATGAGACCCACTGCCGGCACATAGGCTACTCTTTGCGATAAGCAGCAAGGGGTCTTTTATATGCACTTTCCCATAGACAGGACAGAACATACCACATCCTTTGATGAACCAGTTGTGAACCACTGGTTGGAACGGAAAATAGCCCAAACTCCAAATGTGTCCACTGAACAGAATCGATCGGATGACCCACACCTTCACAGGTGGACACTCTACCGCCTGTGCTATGTCCCGCTCCATATACACTATATAGTACATACTATATACAATACATACTAAATACTATTTATATATATATATATACTATATATTGTGTGATGCATAACGTATTATGCAAGTAGAAAGGTATGGAAGGGAATATTCCTAATTTTGTTGTTGTTGAAGATTTATACTGCCTATCATGGATAAGCCTGAATAGGCTTGTTTTCACCATTAGACAGTTTGTCGATAGAAAGCCCGAGCCTAAACTTTTACCGACCCAAGGGATTTTTAACCTCCCACACCACATAGACATCGTATGAGAGCAACTGGCCTTTGATGACGCTGTAAGTTATACACAGCGGTGGAAATCCAAATTGGCAGAGATGGGGGCATGGGGAGTCGAACCACCAACCTTCAGATTAGGAGTCCGACCTAGAAAAAAGTCAGACACTCTAACCACTCCGCCACATAATTGATATACTCCATAAAACATAACACTGTATGTACCAGTGGCGCCACCTCGGCCCACCTCTCCTCCACCGGAAGTTGACCAGTGTCAGTCATAGATATATATATGTGATGTATTATGCGATTATAAAGGCGTCAACAAATTGTTGGCGTTAAGTGAGTAGGATAATGAGCAGGCGAGCGGTGGCACCACCATCAGAGTTGAAGCCTGAGCAGTAGATGAGTAGTCCGAGTCTCAACCACCCGATTACTGGTGGGTGGGTGTTACGATAGCATAGAATTCTGGATTATTATACTTGTATAATTGTTATACAGCATATATATATATGCTGTATAATATATATATATATATATATATATATATATATATATATAACCGTTTCTGTGCTATTTTGTGTCAATCGTTATGTGGAGAAAAAAAAGAAGAGTTATCATCTTTTGAGATAGGCTCATATATATATATTCATTTTTTGGTGTTTTTTTTGGTAAAGTATTTATTCATCTGAATATGACATGTGTCAGCGCCGGAGCACTGGTCTTCCGGTCATCTTACTATTGGAATTGACAGTCTAAATAATCTAAGTTTGATCAGTGCTGTATTAGTTACAGCATATCTGCATCCTGACCATCATGATCGGACCGGTGGCGCCGACAACAGCCCTCCTCATCCCTAACGGACGTCCGCATATATGTTCATTCGCAGCAAGGAATTCTTTGGTCAATATACGCTTTCGTTCAGAAAAAGAAACATGGAAAGTCTCACCTTTATGCATCGGTAACAATCACGGCATTGGCTTGAAACCATCTTCGACATTTGCCACACACACACGCGTAGCCACAAACACAACGCTGGGACTTGACTGATTTACTGCGGTGAGAGACTGACCCTCAGACAAGCCCAATTAACTATTCATGCCGTCCACACGGCCCTGCGGTTGCCAGTGTCTGTGTGTGGCGCTGTTGCCATTTCTACAAACTCCTTATGAGGGAGGAGCATGCGCTGTGAGCTGAAATTGCCTGCAACATTTTGTTCTTGCCACTCTACCATCAGAGAGTTGGATAGTTGGTTGGTTTGTGGTGGAAGTAGATCACTACTATTAGTAGGTACCGGCAGTCATTATTATTATTATTATTTTTTTTTTTTTTAGATCTTTAAACTGGGAAGGTAATTAAGGTTAATTAATCACTCAGTGCTAGTGAAATGAACAATAACAACAAAAAAACCTGAAAGGTTCTATCTTGTTTACTTTTCAAAATATTCACTTTTTGAGATTCTTTTTATTTACTCAAACAAAATTTGCCTTTATTTAAAGTTGCATAGTCCGATGGTTTTGAATTTCTCTATTTTTTCTGAGATAAATATATTAGATCAATCACTAGTATCTACTTTACATTAGTTCAAAGTTACTTTAATTTTAAATGGTAAACTTTTGAGATATTTTGAGTGCAAACATAGAAAATTAGTTTTGGCAAGCTTGCCAAAACTCTGACACCATAGACTTCTGCAGTAACAGCTTCTGTTAAATTGACTCAGTTTTGCCTTCTACACAGAAACAAATGCTTAATAAGTGCATCAGTATCTAAGTTAGATTTAGATATGTAAAATCAAATCTAGATAATTGGTTTGGTTTTGAAAATTTGATATTTCATCGGACTATGCAGCTATAACACTGAATGAAACATGAGATGTGCTTTTTTAGTTTGGCATATTTTGATTTTCTTTTAGATATATGTCTATCATATACCAAATTAACGCTCATTTAGTGGTCTTTCTAATATGATCTATTAATTACCTATGTATCCAGTGGCGATTTAGTGCTGAGCGAAACAAACAAACCCGCATTGATTCCTACTTGTTCTGATTAATGTGATGCAAACGAATACGCTAATTAGCAATGATGCCTGCAATAAAGTGCCTTTCGGTGTGTTGTCTTAAAGTTGCATAGTCCGATGCTTTTGAGTTTTTGCTATTTTCTGAGATAAATATATTATACTAATCGTTATAATCTACTTTACTTTAGTTAGAAGTAACTTTAATTTTAAATGTCTAAGTTTGGAGATATTTGACGTCAAAACATGGCAAAATAATGTTGGCAAGCATGCCAAAACTCTGACACCATAGACTTCAGTAGTAATGGTTTCTATTAATTGACTTATTATGCCCTTCTATGTAGCAACACATGCTTAATAAGTGCGCCAGTGTCTAAGTTGAATATATAGAATCAAATCTAGATAAGTGTTTTGGTTTTGAAAATTTGATGTTTTCATCGGACTATGTAACTTTAATACATAGCCCAAGTAATTTTGATATCAAAAGAAAGCGTAAAGCTTTACTTCATTCACAGTACTTTGTGGGTGTTTTAAATTTAAACATACACCCAAATAGAAACTAGCAATCTTTAACGATTTTCAAACTTTCTTCCAGTTTTATCTAAGTCCTGCCGGTACCTACTACAAAGCTCTTTCCACACAGCAGGCTGCACAGTGAGCTATTGCTGCTACTGCCTTTTCCCACAATATTAGTTCTTGGTACTGACGTCAGAGGGTGGGTTGGCTGGTGGTGGAAATCCTCTACAAAACCTTTTCAGCAGAGCATCATGTACATTGCGCTGTCACTACTAACAATATTAGTTCTTGGCATTGACGTCAGAGGGCGGGTTGGATGGTGATGGAAATCTTCTACAAAGTCTTTTCAGCAGAGCATCATGTACATTGCCCTGTCACTACAAACAATATTAGTTCTTGGTACTGACGTCAGAGGGCGGGTTGGTTGGTGGTGGAAATCTTCTACAAAGCCTTTTCAGCAGAGCATCATGTACATTGCCCTGCTACTATCCACAATATTAGTTCTTTGCATTGATGTCAGAGGGCAGGTTGGTTCTGGTTGAAATACTTTATATGACCTTTTCCCATCAGAGCATCCTGCGCAGTCTGTTGTCTGGAGTTCTTCCACTGACGTCCGTTGGTGGTGGAAATCATCTATTCCATTGCACTAAATTATGGCACGGCTGAGAATGTCTGAATGGTGCAGCTCCACTCTGAGGTTCCAGTGAGTAGGTCCTTATAGAGAGGATGTCCTGATATGACCTTACATGTTGTCAGGACGTAAGACTCCAACAACCAACCAACCTTAAAGGGAGGTTTTGTCTGTTTGGTTATTATTGTTTTACGCGCTAGCAACATCTAAGGTCATATCAGGACAGGTACCGACTTGTGACTGTGCACACTCATGATGACTTTATAGTGCTGCCCCACTGGGATACCAGGCCACCAGCACCATGACCTGATATCCCACTCAGTCACATTATCCTGCCACTGAGCCAACCAGTCCTTGCCCTATCCTAATAATGCAGAGCGCCAGGCTAGGAAGCGACAAGTATCAATTTTTAAGTCATTGGTTTGACTCGACCAGGGTTCGAACCCACGATCCCATGATCTACCAACACGGGAGACGGACCCTCTAACTCAGTTGGCCATCCCGTCTGGTCGGAGTAACACAACTTTACTTATTCACAATTACCATGACAAAAAAAAGATATTAAAGATTTGTATAGTTGTAAAGAACCTACACAATAGGAATTATTTAGAGTCCAATCTAGACTCAGGACTGTCTTGTGTGTGTTTGTTTGTTTGCTTGCTGATGTCTTAATGCCATGTCGGCAGCAAGGGCCATGTTCACAGCAACAAGTTAGTGGTATTCATTCTGTCAGTTTTAGTTATTCAGATTTACATACCGACATTGGAATTTACACACAAATCTGAATTGGTCAGGTTTGTTGTCAAATGACAGCAACACATTATCTCGATGCAATTTTTAAAGTTAAATTTGTGTCAAACGACAGCAAGTATGATCTCAAAGCAATTTTAAAACTTAAATTTGTGTCAAATGACAACAAAATCTAATGGATAAAACTTAGTTAAAATTAGAGGAGGCGATATAGTCCAGTTGTTCTTAGAAACTCAAAAAATATCTTTGCCCGTTAGGGTGACAAAGAGATCTCCTATGCTATTTACATGAAAACATTGTCGGTGTAAGGCCATGGAAACCTTCACTCAGGGCTGTGGTGAACAAGTTGCGTCTATTAAGACCATTCAGCATTATGGACGCTCCTCAGCCATTATTGTGACCAGACAGGATGGCCGAATGAGTTGAGCATCTGTCTCCTGTTTTGGGAGATCCGAGTATCCGAACCCATGGGTGCGTGGGTTTGAACCCTGGTTGAGTCAAATCAATTACTTCAAAATTTATACTTGTCACTTCCTAGCCAGGCGCTAGGCATTAATAGAATAGGGCAAGGACTGGTTGGCTCAAAGTCAGGATAATGTGACTGAGTGGGGTATCAGGTCATTGTCCTGGCGGCCTGGTCTCCCAGTGGGGCAGCACTATAAAGTCACATTGAGTGCGCACTGTCACAAGTTGGTACCAATCCTGATATGACCTTAGATGTTGCTGGGATGCAAAACAACAACAAACAAACAAAAGCTGTTCGTGTGATGTATGGTAGGGAATGCTTACATGAAGGCGCTCCCTCTTCACACTTGAGTGAGTTGGCATGAGCAGTTTTGATCAGCTCAGGGGGGGGGGGTAAAAATAACTGAAATTTACATCAATTAACTCCGAATAGTTCCAAGTACCTGTTTCTGGGTTTTCTTGAAGATGTATACTGCCTATTATGGATAAGCCTGAATTGAATTGTTTTCAGCATTAGACAGTTTACCAACACAAGGGATTTTTAACCTCCCACACCACATAGACATGGTATGAGAGCAACTGGCCTTTGATGATGCTGTAAGTTATACACAGCGGTCAAAATCCAAATTGGTAGAGGTGGGGGCATGGGGAATCGAACCACCGACCTTCAGATTAGGAGTCTGACCTAGAAAAAAGTCAGACACTCTAACCACTCTGCCACAGAGAACACCACACTCTCCAATTAATTATGGATAACTAATTAATATCAGGTGGTTTGAATTGACTTCAATTTATTTTGGAGTATCTCTGATGAAGTTTAATTGACTTCATGTAGTTCTGCATAACTATTAATAGTCGCAAGTAATATAGCAATAATATACATTAATGTATTTAATATTATATATTAATATAATTTATGCTGAATAATTGTGAATAAATTAGAATACCATGGATTAACTTTAACTGTCAGTGACTTGAACTAGATTCAAATGGCTTTGAATAACTTAAAGCTATACAGTCCGATATGAAGCATCAAATTTTCAAAACCAAAACAATTATCTAGATTTAATTCTACATATCTAACTTAAATACTGTTGTGCTTATTAAGCCTTAGTTGAAATATAGAAGGCAATACTGTTTGTTTGTTGTTGTTTTAGGTCCTAGCAACATCTAAGGTCATATCAGGATGGGTACCGACTTGTGACAGTGCACACTCATGGTTACTTTATAGTGCTGCCCCACTGGAAGACCAGGCCACCAGCATCATGACCTGATATCCCTTTCAGTCACATTATCCTGACACTGAGCCAACCAGTCCTTGCCCTATCCTAATAATGCTGAGCACCAGACTAGGAAGCAACAAGTATCAATTTTTAAGTCATTGGTTTGACTCGACCAGTGTTCGAACCCACGATCTACCAACACGGGAGACGGACGCTCTAACTCAATCGGCCATCTCGTCTGGCTATACTGATTAATCGAACGTGTTGTTACAGAAACCTATGGTGTCAGAGTTTTGGCGTGCTTGCCAAAATTAACTTTGTATGTTTGCACTTTAAATATCTCAAAAGGTAGCCATTAAAAATAAAAGTTACTTAAAAAAAATGTAAGGTAGATTATTAAAATGAATTTAATATTTTTATCTCAGAAAATGACAGAAACTTAAAGCCATCGGACTGTGCAACTGTAATATTATCTCAGAGAATCTGAACAGTGTAGAGTAGCTAAAACAGTTGTTCCGGTGTCCTTTCGAATGACTAATTAATTTCTTAATTAAGTCTGTTTGATTGCGTGTGGCTCTGATTGGTTCTAACTAGCGTTAACTAATGCCTGGTACACACCTACCGTTTGTGCGCGCACACCTCCCGTTTACGATCGAAAACTGCCCGTTTCGCGCACAAAAATCGCTAGGTGTGCGCCCCCCGCGCACACCTAGCGATTGCGATTCGTGCATAAAACTCAGTTTTTAGTGCTAAAAGCGGCCGTTTACGATTGCGATTCGCGATTCGAAAAACGAATCGGCCCGTTTTCAGTTTTAAGCGGGTCGGGTCAAGTCACGAGTTTTAGTGCGCGAATCCTATACGGGAGGTGTGTACTAGGCATTACTCTGACCAACTCTGGGTAACTTTGAATAGATCCAAGTGACTACTAGGTCTGAATAACTCTGCAACTGACTCCCGAGTTGTTCCGAGATGTTCCGATATAATGTGGCTAGCTCCGAGTAGTCCCACGATTCTCCGACTATTTCCGATTACTTCCGAGACACCCTGATGTAACCCGACTAGCTCCGAGTAATTCCGAGACACTCCGACTATATCTATCTCCGAATGGCTTCCGAGATACTCCAACTGGCTCCAAGCAATTCCGAGACATTCCGACTATCTTCATCTCGGAGTGGTTCCGAGATACTCCCGAGAACTACCGAGCGACTCCTACTACTCTGAGCAGCTCCGAGTACATTCTAGGAAACGGGACTTTTAAGTAGTTCACCCGTCCGCCACCAGGGAGGATACACCAAGCCCGGCTGAGCCTCCACTGCACCCGACCGCTGCCTGCAGACAGTTAAAGATGTGAGGCACCGTTGTGAGGCCTACGTGACTTTCCCTCTCAGCACGCACCCTCCCACTGCCGCTACTTCCGGTGAGCGCCCCAGCACGACTGCGCGCAGCAACCTGCCCCTTCTCCTATTATCGCCCCGGTTCTGCATGTGGCAGGAGTCGCTCAAATGGTGCTCGCGCTACTTCGCCAGATAATGCTCATCCATAGCCCTATTATCGCCCTCTTCACCACGTGTCATGAGTAGTATCTATGATGCTCAAATCATACTAACCCTACCACACGCTACAACCTTTGTCCATTCCCCTATTATCGCCAATTTTCTCCATGTGCCATGATCGAGTTGCTCAAATCGAGATAGCCCTACATTTCCCTACAACCGTTGTCCATTCCCCTATTATCAACACTTTACTCTATATGCCATGAGTTGCCCAAATCGAGATAGCCCTACATTTCCCTACAACCGTTGTCCATTCCCCTATTATCAACACTTTACTCTATATGCCATGAGTTGCCCAAATCGAGATAGCCCTACATTTCCCTACAACCGTTGTCCATTCCCCTATTATCGACACTTTACTCCATATGCCATGAGTTGCTCAAATCATACTAACCCTACCGCACCCTACAACCTTTGTCCATCCCCCTATTATCGCCACTTTTCTCTGTATGCCATGAGTTGCTCAAATCATACTAACCCTACCGCACCCTACAACCTTTGCCCATTCCCCTATTATCGCCACCTTACTCTATCTGCCATGAGTTGCTCAAATCATACTAACCCTACCACACCCTACAACCTTTGTCCATTCCCCTATTATCGCCACTTTACTCTATATGCCATGAGTTGCTCAAATCATACTAACCCTACCGCACCCTACAACCTTTGTCCATCCCCATATTATCGCCACTTTACTCTATATGCCATGAGTTGCTCAAATCATACTAACCCTACCACACCCTACAACCTTTGTCCATTCCCCTATTATCGCCACTTTTCTCTGTATGCCATGAGTTGCTCAAATCATACTAACCCTACCGCACCCTACAACCTTTGTCCATCCCCCTATTATCGCCACTTTTCTCTGTATGCCATGAGTTGCTCAAATCATACTAACCCTACCACACCCTACAACCTTTGTCCATCCCCCTATTATCGCCACCTTACTCTATATGCCATGAGTTGCTCAAATCGTACTAACCCTACCACACCCTACAACCTTTGTCCATTCCCCTATTATCGCCACCTTACTCTATATGCCATGAGTTGCTCAAATCGTACTAACCCTACCACACCCTACAACCTTTGTCCATTCCCCTATTATCGCCACCTTACTCTATATGCCATGAGTTGCTCAAATCATACTAACCCTACGACACCCTACAACCTTTGTCCATTCCCCTATTATCGCCACCTTACTCTATATGCCATGAGTTGCTCAAATCATACTAACCCTACCACACCCTACAACCTTTGTCCATTCCCCTATTATCGCCACCTTACTCTATATGCCATGAGTTGCTCAAATCATACTAACCCTACCACACCCTACAACCTTTGTCCATTCCCCTATTATCGCCACCTTACTCTATATGCCATGAGTTGCTCAAATCATACTAACCCTACCACACCCTACAACCTTTGTCCATTCCCCTATTATCGCCACCTTACTCTATATGCCATGAGTTGCTCAAATCGTACTAACCCTACCGCACCCTACAACCTTTGTCCATTCCCCTATTATCGCCACCTTACTCTATATGCCATGAGTTGCTCAAATCATACTAACCCTACCGCACCTTACAACCTTTGTCCATCCCCCTATTATCGACGCTTTACTCTATATGCCATGAGTTGCTCAAATCATACTAACCCTACCGCACCCTACAACCTTTGTCCATTCCCCTATTATCGCCACCTTACTCTATATGCCATGAGTTGCTCAAATCATACTAACCCTACCACACCCTACAACCTTTGTCCATTCCCCTATTATCGCTACCTTACTCTATATGCCATGAGTTGCTCAAATCATACTAACCCTACCGCACCCTACAACCTTTGTCCATTCCCCTATTATCACCACTTTACTCCATTTGCCATGAGTTGGTCAAATCATACTAACCCTACCGCACCCTACAACCTTTGTCCATCCCCCTATTATCGCCACTTTTACTCTATATGCCATGAGTTGCTCAAATCGAGATAGCCCTACATTTCCCTACAACCTTTGTCCATTCCCCTATTATCACCACTTTACTCTATATGCCATGAGTTGCTCAAATCAAACTAACCCTACAGCACCTTACAACCTTTGTCCATCCCCCTATTATCGACGCTTTACTCTATATGCCATGAGTTGCTCAAATCATACTAACCCTACCGCACCTTTCAACCTTTGTCCATCCCCTATTATCGCCACCTTACTCTATATGCCATGAGTTGCTCAAATCGTACTAACCCTACCGCACCCTACAACCTTTGTCCATTCCCCTATTATCGCCACTTTACTCTCTATGCCATGAGTTCCTCAAATCAAACTAACCCTACTGCACCCTACAACCATTGTACATTCCCCTATTATCGCCACTTTTACTCTATATGCCATGAGTTCCTCAAATCGAGATAGCCCTACATTTCCCTACAACCTTTGACCATTCCCCTATTATCGCCACTTTACTCTATACGCCATGAGTTGCTCAAAAGATACTAAGCCTACCGTTCCCTACAACCTTCCTCCATTCCCCTATTATCGCCGCCCCTTCTTCATGTTCTCTGACTGGACCAAACGGCACCTAAGCTGTCTTGACCGGGAACACTCCTCATTTCCCTTATTGTACTGTCGTGGGGGTGATGAAAATGGGAAATACTGTGCCTAGAGCGGGACTCGAACCCACATCTCTTTGCATTCCAGGCCAGTGTGCTAACCATTACACCATCTAGGCTCCCTGATATCAATACACTCCCCACGCCTACCTGTCTATGTGGTTACTTGCCTGAGAGGTCAGTGCAGACCACTACACTCGTCCCCCTGGAATTGTAAGTCTTGTAATGCTTACAATTACATACATACAGGCAATGGACTAACACATACATACACAGGGTAGGTTCAACAACCATACAGCGCAAAGCTCGTACAGGATCCTGATCACGGCAACCACGTGGGGGTGATGAAAATGGGAAATATTGCGCCTAGAGCGGGACTCGAACCCACATCTCTTTGCATTCCGGGCCAGTGTGCTAACCATTACACCACCTAGGCTCCCTGATATCAATACACTCCCCACGCCTACCTGTCTATGTGGTTACTTGCCTGAGAGGTCAGTGCAGACCACTACAGTACCAACATAATCCTCCCTAGAAAACTAACTAAAACACCACCTACATTAATTGGATACACAAAATGTATGGTTCTGACCAGGGGCCATATGCAGGAGTCAGTGTTAGCAAGCCAAAACGCGTTTAGATGGGATTTCTGGTTTAGCGCCGAAAAGTTGGTATGCATGGAGCAGTGTTAGGCCTAACACCACGCGTTTATGGTCCGTGACACTATCCCCGTTTCATATGACGTTTACAGGTGGTGTTAGTGTAAGGTTGTCGCCAAATCTATTGAATGCGCTCATATTTAACAGAATTACATACGCAATAAGTGAAATTTGATCAATTTAACCCTAAATTCGAACCGTTATTAAGGCTACTGCTGCATTGGCGGCGATATTAATAGTGTCTAATCGATGAATGTAAAGTAAACAAATCGCCGCCGTCGCGACCGCCACGTCGACGTCGACATCCATACTGGCCGACGTCTACGCATTGGTCATCGATTCGAAAATATAAATATTAATATCGCCACCGTTACGGAGGCAGCGTTAATATTGCTTTAAATTTAGGGTTAATTTCTTCAAAGTCCACTTATTGCGTATTTAATTCTGTTAAATATGATAGCATTTAATAGATTTAAGCCTAATATATGGGTACAGACGCAGAGGGATTTCCCAAATCTATAAATAAATTCAGGTTTAGCTATAATGAAAGTGTTACGCGCTCCTGCATACGACTTGACACAGTTCCCGACGTCGGTGATAGCTAAACGGTAAAAGGCTCTAACACCAAACCCCGCTAACACTGACTCCTGCATATGGCCCCAGATGTGGTGTTGTTCTCTGTGGCGGAGTGGTCAGAGTGTCTGACTTTTTTATAGGTCACTCCTATTCTGAGGGTCGGCGGTTCGATTCCCCGTGCCCCCAGCTCTGCCAATTTGGATTTCCATCACTGTGTATAACTTACAGCGTCATCAAAGGCCAGTTGCTCTCATACCATATCTATGTGGTGTGGGAGGTTAAAAATCCCATGGGTCGGTAAAAGTGTAGGCTCGGGCTTTCTATCAACAAACTGTCTAATGGTGAAAACAAGTCTATTCAGACTTATCCATGATAGGCAGTATAAATCTTCAAGAAAAAGAAATTATATAGATACCAGAAACACTTAATTAGCTGACTGTAGTAAATTCTTTTTTATTATTTTAACAATCTTTGTGTAATTAAATCGTGTAAATGACCAAAGTTAAGCATGGCCGGAAGACCAGTGCCTCGGCATTGGAGAAAGATTGTATTCAGATGAATAAAAATGAGTACCCACAACAAACAATTTTCTTCACCGCGTGCCACTTGGGGCTCAGCTGCTGTGTAAACTTGATGACTCAACACATTTTTAATGAATATGTTGCTTGTAGAGCATGTGTTGATATTGTAGTAGTCTACACAGACCTCTCAGACAAGGCGCCACATAGACAGGCAGGCGTGGATAAGGTCATTGCATCAGGGAGCCTCGATAATCTAATGTTTAGGATGCTAGATCATAATGGTGGAATTATGGGTTCTAATGCCGGTCTAGGTTCCGTTTGTTTTCACCCTCATCTGCCTTGGCAATATTGTTGATTGTGTTATGGGGTGCGGGTGTTTTTACAAAGTAAAGTGAAGCTTGTTTTATTTAACGACACCTCTAGAGCACATTGATTTTCATACCATTGGTTATTGGACGTAAAACATATGGTCATTCTGACATAGTTCTTTGGAGGAAACATGCTTCCACCACATGGGCTAGTCTTTCCGATAAGCAGCAAGGGGTCTTTTATATACACATTCCCACAGACAGGACAGCAAATACGACAAACCAGTTATGGACCACTGGTTGGAATGGAAGATAGCCCAAACTGCAAATGGGTCCATTGGACAGGATCGATCGGGTGACCCGCACCTTCACTCTACCGCCTGAGCCTACGTCTTGTTCCATGTGTTTTTTTACAAATAAATGGAGACATTGCGCATAGATCAGAACTCAAAACCCTCACTTCTGCCATTCCGGGGCTGGTGCTCTAACCAGTAGTCTATCTAGGTTCCCTGATTGAGTCAATGTACCCGCGCATGCCTGTGTATGTGGCATTCTAGGTTGGGAGGTGAGTGCAATTCATTACAGTTGGCACTCATACAACTCACGGTTTCGATTATTGCTGTTGTTATACACAATATGTTTAATTTCAATTTTTCCTATTTTTGTATACATTTTATTTTATTTTATTTTTAAAAGAGTTGATTATTCGGACGATTATTATTCTTTAAAAAAAAGAAGATTTTTGTTATATATACGGGATGTGATGATTATTACAATAGTGTTATTGCTCTCTATATAATAAACAGTAGTACCTCTCTTCAACAAACAACACTGCATTGAGACCAATGTTGTCCTGACATAACTGGTGTCCTGTCATTGGAGGGGACATTAAACAAGCATCACTTTACACAGCAGTGATTTGTTGAACACAAGCGCAGCTGAAGAATGCCATGTTGAGGATACAAATTATCAGGGATGAAAGTGGTCTCCAGCAAATATCGTGGAAATAAAGCTGAGATTATTACACCAACGGCAAATTTCCACTAAAACGCAGATTTTCCCACATAGGATTATTACCACTCTCAGGGAATCACGGGAAAAATTCGCGAAGTCAGATTTCAACTATCCTTATCATGCATATATTATCGCCCATACCTAATTGGTTCTTGCTTAGGTTTTATGTTCTAGCAATATCTACATGTAAAAATATACAGATTTTCGGTTCGGAATTATATATTGGCAGAGAGCATTATTATTCTTAGGCGACAGAGTGGGTACAAGGTTATGCAATCTAAAAGCAATGGTGCCCCACTCACAATATGACATGATATAAGCTATGTAAAATATATGTTATACATGATGCCTGAGATTAATGAAGAGATGTTCCTATATAAGAGACAGTTCATGTTTGGAGAAAAGGACATTTTTAATATGGATCTATTTGTAACTAACTGTCTGCAACTACCTGTTACCAGGGTACCAATGGGCAAGCACACCAGCCTAATCTGCATACATACATAGACACCACCTGTAGCTGGCTTGAGTGACCACCACCCCTACTGGGGGGTGGCACCCTCCCAGGCTGGGGGGGGTGCCTGATTGGCTTGCTGTGGGATGCCCAGTCACCTGCACTCCCTTGGCCCTCTGACCACAGTAGCCTCACTTTGATTAATTATTCATGAGACTGCTCCAGACACACTGGAGAGATCACTCTACTCCTGGCTCTTGAGTGAGACACACCTACTCTAGAGCAGGACCCCAGACACTCTGTCTGATGCTACCGAATTTCATATATCCAAATTGAGCTGTGTGCAACAACCAGGGGACTCCGGTTCAATGTGCTGTACGCACTGACTCATAGATAGAAGAGAGATAATGAGACTCTGTGTGGACAGAAGGTAAGGGGTGAGGGTGATAGGTCACTAGTAGGTGAACAGGAGTTGATGCCAATAAAGCACAACATCTTAACTGTCAATCTTTGTAACTTGTCTTCCCTTTCTTCCTTATGAGTTTGTTTAAGGGTTTGTTTAAGGGAGGCATCAGAGGTGAAATGAAGGGGGAGAGTTTATGGTATTGTCGTGGGGGTGATGAAAATGGGAAATATTGCGCCTAGAGCGGAACTTGAACCCACATCTCTATGCACTCCAGGCCAGTGTGCTAACCATTACACCACCTAGGGTCCCTTATATCAACACACTACCCACGCCTACCTGTCTATGTGGTTACTTGCCTGAAAGGTCAGTGCAGACTACTACAGTATTCTCTGGTGTTCATGATGGCCGAGCATACAGAAATACTATATACGGTCATATGGGATTCCAACTGCCAAATTGGGGTCATATACATCCGGATTCGTTTGAATCCATGGCATTTTGTTCAACGTTAATCGGTTAATAATAATATAAAAAACCGCAAAACCGTGGAGATCTTTCATCCCTACATTATTGTCCCCTGCCAGTAAGGGAAGGGGCCTTCTACGAAGGGAACAAATATCAAATCAGACAACCAGACGGGATGGCCGAATGAGTTAGAGCGTCCGTCTCCCGTGTTGGTAGATCATGGGATCGCGGGTTCGAATCTAGGTCGAGTCAAACCAATGACTTAAAAATTGATACTTGTTGCTTCCTAGACAGACGCTCGGCATTACTAGGATAGGGCAAGGAGCAGTGGAATGAGGAAGACCAGTCGTCTGCGGCTGAAATTTCCCCTGCTTAAACAACTAACGTACCAAAAAAAAAAAAAAGCTAAAAGACATTAGAAGTGTAGTAGTCTGCACTGACCTCTCAGGCAAGTAACCACATAGACAGGTAGGCGTGGATAGTGTGGTGATATCAGGGAGCCTAGGTGGTGTAATGGTTAGCACACCGGCCCAGAATGCAAAGAGATATGGGTTCGAGTACCGCTCTAGGCGCAATATTTCCCATTTTCATTACCCCCACGACAACAGAAGTTAAAGCGGCATAGTCTTATTAAAGCATAAAATTGTCTCAAAACAAAACCCTGACCTAGATTCTATTTTACACATTCAAGTTAGATTCTGGCGCACTCATTAAATCTTTGGTAAAATTCTTCGATAATGAGACAAGGTACAAGGAAGGGTTAAGTGAACAGTAGGGACATGGCGGGGAAAGGGTTAACACGATAAAGATAAGGTTGCCACTTGTGACGCATGCGGTTGTGAAGGGGTGGAGTGAGCCAATAGGAATGGCGATGGGAGCGGGTTGCGCTTGGGCAGGGACTGGGAGCTGGGAGCTGTCAATCAAAGCATGCGTAGAGTTGTCAATCAATTCTAAGTGAACCTCTGCAAGCAATAGGAGGACAGTGAACCAGGAGAGCCACAACGGTTACTCTCCAAGCATATATATGACAAAACTGGTGATTATTAAACTCTTCTCGACTGGAATGCCGCGTTCTCTTGAGGTATGCGCGTTGTGTTTTGTTAAGTTACTGTCACTATCAAGGGGTCTTACCCATGGGTTCCCTACTTAGATCCTGGTAGGCGGATGCATTATCGAACACAAAGCTGAACATAGACAAGATCACACAAGACACGAGGATGGGCTTCATTTCGCACACTTGAAAGATGGTATTGTCGTGGGAGGTGATGAAAATGGGAAATATTGCGCCGAGAGGGGGACTCGAACCCCAGTGTGCTAACCATTACACCACCTAGTCTCCCTGATATCAACACACTACCCGCGACTACCTGTCTATGTGGTTACTTGCCTGAGAGGTCAGTGCAGACCACTACACTATTAAAGCTGCACAGTCTGATGAAAATATCAAATTTTCAAAACCAAAACCATTATCTAGATTTGATTATACATATCTAACTTAGATACTGATGCACTTAGTAAACATTTGGCACCACATTGAAGGGAAAACTGGTGCAATTTAATAGAACCGGTTGCGGCAGAAGCCTATGGTGTCAGAGTTTTGCTGTGCTTGCCTAAATTAATTTGACACATTTGCACTTCATATATCTCGAAAATTAGCTGTTTAAAATAAACGTTACTTCAAACTAAAGTAAGGTAGATTACAGCAATCAATTTAATATATTTACGTAAGAAAAATGACGGAAACTCACAACTATCAGAAGTATTGGACTCAATCAATCAATACTTCCATCCTCTAGTCGAGGGTTGGATGCAATGGTTCTCCACTTGTCCCGATGGTGTGCTGTTCTGATAGACTGTGAATAATTCAATCCTATCCACTGTGAAATATTTGTAAACCATGATGTTCTTGGTCTCCCTCTCCCTCTGCTGCCATTCACCTTCCCTTCCAATAATGTACCGAATATTGAACTCTGACGAATGATGTGGCCAAAATAAATAAGTTTCTCTGTCTGTATAGTGGCAAACAGGCGTTTCTTATTTTTAATTTTTCTGAGAACTTCTTTGTTGGTGATTTTCTTTGTCCATGATATTTTCATCATCCTTTGATAAGTCCACATCTCAAATGCTGCTAAACATCTTTTGGACTATACAACTTTAAACAAACAAACAAACAAATCAATGAGTGCACCAGTATCTAAGGTGAATATGTAGGATTATTCATCAGATTATGCGCCTTTAATATGTCAGGCTTGTGGAAACCGTGTCGACAGCAGCGTAGCCTCGGTCAATACTACTTATAATAGTTATTATATCTGCAGTCCTCGGACGCCAAAACCCTATATTTTTTTAATTTAATTTAATTTTTGGTCCATTAGTTGTTTAAGCAGGGGAAATTTCAGTCATAGATGACTGGTCTTCCTCATTCCACTGCTGGTCGATAGAAAGCCCGAGCCTACACTTTTACCGACCCAAGGGGTTTTTAACCTTCCGCACCACATAGACATGGTATGAGAGCAACCGGCCTTTGATGACGCTGTAAGTTATACACAGTGGTGGAAATCCAAATTGGCAGAGCTGGGGGCACGGGGAATCGAACCGCCGACCCTGAGATTAGGAGTCTGACCTAGAAAAAAGTCAGACACTCTAACCACTCCGCCACAGAGAATGCCAATCGGGCAATAATGACGGGTGATTGCGGGAGGAGTTGGCTTAAGGTGTAAGAATGGTGTTCATGGTGTACATTACCCGACACGCCGCTCATTTGATCAGGGATCCACGATCAGGATCAACTTACCTGCAAAGAAGGAAACAGACACATAAATAAGCATGGTCCATACACAGGTAAAGATATGGAATTCAAGGCTATTTCAAGCCTTTTCAAGGCTGTTTTGATAGGAATTGAGAGCGAGTATCTGCGTTTTTTTGTGTCTAGCTATGTCAGAATATCTTATGCCGAATAGTGATTTCGGACTAATTTAGATCAGTGGGGACAAGTTTAACGCAATTCAACGCTTTTCAAGACTAATTGGGCATATTGCATAGGCAACATGGGTAATTCGGGACAGAGACGGGACGCCAGGGATCCCACCACTATCCACTCCGACCTATACCTTTTAGTTCCCCCTTTTAAATATAGGTGGCCGGGAAGTGACTCCAGGTGGCACCCATGCACCCGCGTGCTGGTAGCCTCTGCTTGTACCTGGGCCTCCCCCCCCCCCTCTGACATCACTTCCGTCCCGTCGCCCCCACCGACGGCACTTCACCACCAGACGATGGCCCAACAACACCACCCGCCGTTTCTCACCGCCCCACCTGACCCTACTTTAAGACATTGACTTAATGGGGTTGAGAGCCTGGATCCCGCAGACTCAAACTTGCTACCCTCATTTGACCTTCAACATTGTACCGCATTACCTTGACCTATGTTTCCTCCTACCTTAGATTAAATAAAATCTCATACTAAGTAGTCCCCTGTCGTGTCCTGAATTACCCAAAACAGGTTAAATTCAAGGCTTTTCAAGGCCTTGAAATGGGGGCAAATGAAGTTCAAGACTTGTCAAGACTTTCCAGGGCCCTTACGGGCCCTTACGGACCGGACCCTGAGTAAGGTAAGGATCAAGAACTCTGCAAACACATGGCTATAAATAGAATGTTGGGACTAAGTAGGTCAGGTAGAAATGTTTGTTCGTTAGAGGTTTTATGACCTAACAACATCAATGGTCATATTTGGATGTGCACTCACAGCGACTTTATAGTGCCGTCCCACTGGAAAATCAGGCTGCTGGCACCATGACCCAATATTCCACTCAGTCACATTTTCCTGACACTGAGCCAACCAGTCCTTGTCCTACCCTAGTAATGCCAAGCGATAGGCCAGGAAGTATCAAGTATCAATTTTGTAAGTCATTGGTGTGACTCGGCTGGGAGTTGAACTCACTTTCTTTCTTGTAAGAAACAATTCTTTTGGCTTAACTGTAATCAATAAAATCTTGTTTGAATTTGTTGTGTGTGCTAAAATGATGTTGTGGATGTGTGTTAAAATGATGTTATCGATGGATGTAACACAATTACTTTTAAGTTTTAGCAGCTTTCTCAATTTGCATAACATCAAAATTAAAAAGTGAAAAACAAATGTAAACTCTGACTTATCCACAACATATCGTTTATATAAACCTTCATTCTGCTATTATTTGCAATATTTTCTGCTATTATTTGGAATGTTTTCACTTTGGTTTCCATGTCACAAATGTTGTATGCAGTTTCTGAGAATGACCCATATATACATATATATGTAGTAGTCTCCACTAATTATATACAGTAAAACCTCTCTAAGCAACCACCTCCACAGATCGACCACTCCCCTATATCGATCGCTTTATTGGGTGCAAATGATCGCCCATACAATACCATTGTAACGATAATAAAATTACCTAAACTGATCACCTTCCTAAATGGACCATTTAAAGTCGGTCCCATGGTCGATTTAGAGAGGGTTTACTGTACATTTTATATATATATATATACATATATACAATTTAAAATCCGACCGTCTGAGCGGGTCTGGCAGCAGTAGTGACCAGACACAGCTGCTATCAGGGCGGTCAGGAGCCACACACAGGTGGCAGACTAGTGGAGGATGAAGGAACTAGACTAGGCAGCAGCACGGTAGGTAGTACTAACTCAATGACACTAGTACGGTAGGAGTAACTAATCACATGACAGTACAGGATGTAGTAACTAATATAGAGAACCGCTAGGTGGTCGTGTCCATGTTTATATTCCCATAATAGATTATAGAGCACATATATATATATATATATATATACAGTATAACCCCGTTAGACCAAACTTGAGGTGACCCTAGAAATTTGTTTGGATTAACCGATCATTGGTTTAACCAAGCTTTGGCTTTGACTTTGACTTTGACTTTGACTTTGAGTAAGCGTGTATTGCACATGTAATATACAATGTATCAGGTCACTTTGATTATTGTCTTTTAAGTATGTACAGTAACCCTGCTCGGTTAAACCAAACGATCGGTTAATCCAAACTGTTTGCGGCGGCCCGGCAAAATACTACTGTAGTGGTCTGCACTGACCTCTCAGGCAAGTAACCACATAGACAGGTAGGCGAGGGGAGTGTATTGATATCAGGGAGCCTAGGTGGTGTAATGGTTAGCACACTGGCCCGGAATGCAAAGAGATGTGGGTTCGAGTCCCGCTCTAGGCGCAATATTTCCCATTTTCATCACCCCCACGACACTGGTTGCCGTGATCAGGATCCTGTACAAGCTTTGCGCTGTATGGTTGTTGAACCTACCCTGTGTATGTATGTGTTAGTGCATTGCCTGTATGTATGTAATTGTAAGCATTACAAGACTTACAATTCCAGGGGGACGAGTGTAGTGGTCTGCACTGACCTCTCAGGCAAGTAACCACATAGACAGGTAGGCGTGGGGAGTGTATTGATATCAGGGAGCCTAGGTGGTCTAATGGTTAGCACACTGGCCCGGAATGCAAAGAGATGTGGGTTCGAGTCCCGCTCTAGGCGCAATATTTCCCATTTTCATCACCCCCACGACACTACCATATATATATATATATATATCTATGTATATATATATGTATGTATATATATATGGATAGTGACAAAGCCTTTCTCGCGTGTAATAAGTTCTGTAGTGGTCTTCCACCGCCCCCCCCCCACACCTGGGGTGGGTGGGGGGTGGGTCCTGCGTGCCCCCCTTTCCTTGGGGTGGGACTCTCCACTCGCGTAGTAGCTTTTTTTTTTATCGATGGATGTTACACTACTTGTTCCACTATCTATGTAAGAATTATATATATATATATATATTTATATATATATATATATATATTTATTTATATATATATACATACATACATACACACACACACGCACATTACGGTGTTTTTTGTCGCAATCAGAAAAGAACAGTTTCTCTTCCGTTGCCATGAGTAACCAGCTTTTTTGTTTGTTGGAGTTTTACGTCCTAGAAACATCTAAGGTCATATAAGAACGGGTACCGACTTGTGACAGTGCACACTCATGGCGACTTTATAATGCTGCCCCACTTCCAGACCAAGCCACCAGCGCCATGACCTGATATCCGACTCAGTCGAATTATCCTGACACTGAGCTGACCCGTCCTTGCCCTATCCTAATAATGCTGAGCGCCTGGCTAGGAAGCGACAAGTATAAATTTTTATGTCATTGGTTTCACTCGACCAATTGAACTGCCGACCTTCCGCACGCGAGGCCTGCGCTCTACCGATTAGGCCAGCGCACCCGGTGAGTAACCAGCGTAGTGTGTATTACAGTGTTATCAGCGGGCGGCAGTGAAGAGGCTGACAACATGGTTTCCGACAGGGAGGAAGCCTTCTACAGATAAGGGGGGATGGAACTGGGTATCGGCAGGGGGAGGAGGAGGGTCTACAAGTGGACAGGTTGATTGGTTGATTGCTGGAGTTTTACGTCCTGGCAACATCTAAGGTCATTATTTTTAAATGGGGAAAGCACCTCATAAGTATTGTACTTCTGCTTTCTCCTTTTTCATGTGAAAAAATTACTAATATAAATATCAACTTGTGTGTACATTGATCATGTGGAAATAAATATTTTATTATTATTATTATTATTATTATTATTATTATTATTATTATTATTATTATATCAGAACGGGTATCGACTTGTGACAGTGCGCACTCATGGTGACTTATAAAATTGATACTTTTCACTTCCTAGCCAGGCGCTCGGCATTATTAGGATATGGCAATATCCTAATAATGCCGAATTACTTAATAAAGCCATTATCACCTCAATATCAGGATAATGAGACTGTGTGGGTTGTTGGGTCATGGTGCCGGCGGACTGGTTTCCCAGTGGAGCAGCACTGTAAAGTCGCCACGAGTGCGCACTGCCACAAGTCGGTATCCCGTCCTAATATGATCTTAGATGTTGCTAGGATGTAAAACAACAACGAAACAATTATATACCAAATGGTCTGTTTCTACATCTGTTAGGATTCCTTATATGTATTTTGATGGTAAATGCGAGTTCACAGGGATGAGGTAGTTTGCCACTGTTTCGCGTTACCATGGTATCCAGGATCATAAATCTCACGTGAACCAGATGGGATGGTTGAATTGGTAAGGTACCAGATGGCTTACCCTGCAGATGTTTGAACCCCGGCCGAGTCAAACCAATGGCTTGCAAAATTGATATGTGTCACTACCTAGCCTGGCGTTCGGCATTAAATTCAGGGATGAAAGTGGTCTCCGGGAAAAAAAGCGGAAATGCCAATATTCTCCCATAGGTTTAGCATTGTCAGGGAATCGCGGAAAATTTTAGGAAGTGGGGTTTCATATATAGTGATATACGCTGATAGTGCTGCGCCATTTGGAGTATTTATTAGTAGTATACGCTGATAGTGCTGCGGCATCTGCACCATATTGCTGCAGGATTGAAATATCCTGGAAATCTTTGAATTGGCGGAGATCTTTCATCCCTGATTAATAGTGTCATGCGGGTGATGCAATTGGGAAGTATTTTGCCTGGAGCGGGAATCGAACCCACATCTTCTGTTGACTTCTGTTGTCGTGGGGGTGATGAAAATGGGAAATATTGTGCCTAGAGCGGGACTCGAAACCACATCTCTTTGCACTCTGGGCCAGTGTGCTAACCATTACACCACCTAGGCTCCCTGATATCACCACACTACTCACGCCTACCTGTCTATGTGGTTACTTGCTTGAGAGGTCAGTGGAGACTACTACGATAGGAGGGTGTCATGTGAGGCAGTGGGTCAAGAAAATAGGGATTTCTTTGTCAGAAAAATAGGGATAAAATAGGGATTTTCGCAAGAAAATAGGAATTCTGTATAAGAGCAAATGAACCAAAATAGTGCATAGAGGCCATCGAATGAGCAGTCACCTCAAAAAGTAGGAAAACAGGAAACAAATGATTGAAGTTCAAATTTTAATGTATGGTACGTCTCATGGTGCTACTTGTTCAAGTCTCATTCTATTTGATTTGTAGTCTACCGCATTACCCAGCTTAGTAGGCAACCCCCGGTTAGTAGGTTTCCTGAAAAAAAATGTTGCAAATGTGACATTCTCAACACCTGGTTTCTAATAATCCAGAACAAATACTGTGTAGAGCAGAAACAAATTATGTCGTTTCAAAAAGAAGAAAAAAAAGCAATGTGTCAACAGATTTTAAAAATAGGGACACAATTAGGGATTTTTAAAATGAAAATATGGCTAAATAGGGACTCATTGGAAAAAATAGGAAAAAGTAGGACACTCGATTGCCTGCAATAGGATAGGGCAAGGAGTGGTTCACTCTACAACTGATTTGACCGTCTGGTCCGGTAAACTCTAAAGGGATGTGCCTCTCACTATGTACAACCTCAGTTTTCTTTGGGTTTTTTCAAGTGTTTTTATTCCTCTGAATAAGATGTCAGTGATAATGCACTGGTCTTCCAGCCCTATTGACAATTGCAACTATACAGTAAACAAACCTACAACAACATAGATAGACAATTACAAGATAATAAGCAAAACGTTGATATAAATGACAAGTACATAACAAGATAAGAGAACAAGTTTGTTTGTTTGTTGTTGTTTTACGTCCTAGCAACAGCTAAGGTCATATCAGGATGCGTACCGACTTGTGACAGTGGACACTCATGGCGACTTTATAGTGCTGCCCCACTGGAAGACCAGGCTGCCAGCACCATGACCTAATATCCCACTCAGTCACATTATCCTGACACTGAGCCAACCAGTGCTTGCCCTATCCTAATAATGCCGAGCGCCTGACTATGAAGTGAGAAATATCAATTTTTAAGTCATCGGTTTCACTCGACCAGGGTTCGAACCCACGATGTCACGATCTACCAACACGGGAGACGGACGCTCTAACTCATTCCGCCGACCCGTCTGGTGGATAAGAGAAAAAAGAAACATATGGGGAGGTAACTATGTTAGACTAGTATGGCAACCGTTACTAGCGGGGCATAACTGATTATCCTTCTCGTGGTGACATACTCATTGAAAGGGTGATGGTGGGATGTAGCAGCGGTAGGGCGGGGCTTTTGTGTTTGAACTCATATTTATGATAATCTCCAGTGGGGCCTATTGAGTGAGTAAGTAGGTTAATATTGTCTAATCATGCACCTCAATAGAAGCCAACTAGAAGCATTTCCAGGCTCATTCAGTTGGTCATTCATTTTTTAAATTAAACATTTTTATTGACAAGGTATTTACTCTGCCCATAACGTATAAGCTCCCATCAGGGTGCTTGTTTTCAATGCTGGACAGCTGTGGTGGTGTCTTGATCTGTTCCTTTGCCCAGGAGTGTTTACCTGTGTCTACTCAGGTCAGCCTTCTGCAATTTTGGTTGTTAGTAATAGCCTATGTTAGTTTTTTTGTAATTTTCCAGTTTTTTTGTAATTTTCCAGTTTTTTTTGTCTAGTCTGAGTATGATACCTTAGCCTACTATGTACATCTAGTTGGGTGACATGCAGGCTTGCGGGAGACGATCCTGTTCCATTTAGATTTTGTTATTTGTTACAGCATCCTTTCACCTAAACCCTTTCCTTAGATAGTGCACTCGAAATCATTCTTCTTCGACTTATTTATCATGGAGTATATATATATATATTTTCTTTTTGGTAAATGAATTTTATTCATGTAAATGTTTTGTCAGCGCCATATCACTGGTCTTCCGCCTGTAAGTATTACAGGTATCTTGATATTTACACCATATTTTTTTTTTAAACATGGTTTATATAGTGTCTTGAAATGTGAAGTAGATTCTGAAATTAAAGTGTACACAACACAGTAAGTAATGAGTATGAGGTACATTGAATCATTTTACAGATACTCTTTTATTCATTGTGTTGTTTTGTATGCAGTATTGATTGATTGGTGTTTGCTTTACGCCGTGTCAGCAGCATAGGCCATATTTTTTTAATTTTATTCTTTTTGGGTCCATTAGTTGTTTAAGCAGGGGACATTTCAGTCATAGACGACTGGCCTTCCTCATTCCACTGCTGGTCGATAGAAAGCCCGAGCCTACACTTTTACCAACCCAAGGGTGTTTTAACCTCCCACACCACATAGACATGGTATGAGAGCAACCGGCCTTTGATGACGCTGTAAGTTATACACAGCAGTGGAAATCCAAATTGGCAGAGTGGGGGCACGGGGAATCGAACCGCCGACCCTCAGATTAGGAATCTGACCTAGAAAAAAGTCAGACACTCTAACCACTCCACCACAGAGAATGCCATATTCACGGCGAGAAATGTTTCTTTTTGTTCAAACCATCGCCTTTACATGTAAAAGCATACAATCAATTTTGTGTCAATGGACACTCATGAAATTTGTAAACTCACAATCATATAGTTTCTGGTCAAGCTAAATAAAATTCTAAATGATAGTATTATTCAGTGATTAAATTTGTTTAAAAACCTATATGAGGTGGTACAAACCAGCTGCCCTCAAAAAGGCTAAAATGTTTTCTTGTTTTACTTTAGTAAAAAAAGTCATGCATGTTGTTTGCAGTGTAAAATTGCTAGAGCAGGCCCATGAAATCCACACAGTTTAATAAAGTGTGTTTTAATGTCAGTGGGGAGGGGCCCCCTTGAGCAGAAAAACGTGTGGTAGCCATGAGTGGCCAATATGGCATCTTGTTAAAACAACCTGGTCATGTTGGCCTTCCAGGCGACTCTGCGGCAGTCCATTCACGGAGGGGGTAATTCTATGGAGTTTGTTGTTTGGGTGTTCAGAAATATATTTATGTGTTGGTGTCAGGAATGAGGAATCCCGATGTTGGTGGGAGGGACTATTGTGAGGGGGAGGCCAGCAGGCAGGAAGCGGCAGAGGGTGGGACCACGGTATATATAATTCATGATATGTAAGGGTCAGTCACTTAATTATATTGATCGACCATCGATTACTCGAAAGGACTAGTGGTTTGACGTGTGAGCACATTTCCAACTTGGCCAAGTGACAACCCTGCCCTAAACACTTCCATGTTGACACACAGACACACTATAGCATTACAGTGCTGCCACCTGGTGCTTTACCGGAAAGCTAGCTCATAGGCACACCATAACAATGGCAGAGCGCTTTCAGCTGCATTTCAGTGCTGCCACCTGGTGCTTCACGGGAGAACTAGCTCTACCCAACGACAACACTTCCACTGTGGGTGGGTTGGGTTTGTTTTGTTAAACATTTTTTTATTGAGGCTGTATTTATACTGTGCATAGCATCTAAAGCCCGGGTACCCAGGCTTGTTTTCAATGCTGGCCAGCTGTAGTGTTGGTGTTGTCTTATCAAACAGTAGCTGCTGATAAGTTATTTGATTGTCTGCATTTCAATTCAATCAATTCAATCAATTCTTTTATTTTAACTCTCTGCAAGGTATGTTTACAATAAACTGAGGTGATACAATAAATGCATACAAATTCCTTACAGACAGAAAAGATCTCAGAAAAGCGATGCTTATCTAGCTGGTCTCCATGATGTGAATGAAGAAGTGATGACAATAACTAATTATTAAACTTAGGCTACATTTTTAACTAATGATTATGATGAGATACTGATGCGTTTCTTCACAGTTAGTAAAAAACAAAGTAATGATAGGAATATTATATGGATATTGTGTCATGGATTCATGTACTTACATGCAGTATCAGTAGTTATTTTGCATGTTTGTTAATAGGGGTAAATCTTATGTTCTTTGCCATAGCCACTTGATATTTTAAATTATGCGACTAGTTAATAACAACTATATCCTATTATATATATTCTTTACTGGTAATCGATTTAGTATGCATTGAGATAGCTTATCTTTAGTTTTTTACAGAAGTTTTACAAAGTTTTAAGGTTTCTTATCTTTACTGGTATTGAGTTCCAGATATTGGTTCCTTGGTTTTCAGTTGTTATTTTGCCATATTTGTTTCTAGTGTGTTTGTGATGTATGTTATTTATCTGTCGTGTGTTATGGGAATGGACCTGATTGTTTTCTTTGAAGAGATTATCAAATATTTCAGGGAGGAGGCCATTCTTTTGCTTGTAAACAAATTTTGCAATGTATATTTTATAAATGTCAGTTACCATAAGTAAGTCCAGGTCTTTATGAAGTGATTTAGTTGGGGTGAGATAGTCTTTGCTATACAGTATTTTCAAGGCTCTGTTTTGTTGTCTCTGTACCTTTTTTAGGGTTGATAATTTGGCTCTCCCATACACCTCTATACCATACTGGAATTTGGAGTAAACGTATGCATAGTATAGTCATTTTTTATTTTCCTCATGTACCCGTCGTCTGATTATTTTAATTGAGTTAGCCGTTTTAATTATTGAATTATTTAAGGTATCAATATGTTCATCCCAGTTGAGGTTTCAGTACCAGATAGATAGTCTGTTGGTACGCTTAGTAGCCTATGTTAGTTTTTTTGGGCCCTCTTGGCATTGGATTTTTGTTCTATTCTTATTACTATGTTAGTTGTTTTCTTAAGGTTCTATGTTAGTGTTTTGGGGTTTTCTTGGGATGAGTTTTTCGCTTTTTCTACTTAATTCTATACTAGCCTATTTTATTTACATGTCCATATGCCTGTATGTAATAGGTGGTTGAGTTATGTTTGTTTGAATTTGATTTGATTTATATTGTTGTTGGATATGTTATCTGGCTTTTATATTTCTGGTTATCCCGCTCTGGGCTGTCCAGTTGGTGGTCCCACCAGGCGGTGCCACCGTTGCTATTGAATTGAATTGATTAGTTGGTTGGTTGTTGGAGTTTTATGTCCAATCAACATCTAAGGTCATATCAGGACGGGTACCGACTTGTGACAGTGCGCACTCATGGCGACTTTATAGTGCTGACCCAATGGGAGACCAGGGTGATGACAGCAGTCGGCAACTGCTCAGTGCCCGGTCGCTGAGCAGTCGCAATGGTGTTATAGTCTCCCAGCACTCACTGACTGGTCAGTGATTGGTCAGTGACTGGTCAGTGACCAAAATGCCCCCCATTGAGTGTGCGACCAGTTGCCATCAAATCACCAACCAGTCGCTAACCAGTCACTGATCGGTCATCGACTTGTCAGTGACAGGTCGCAATGACTGAAAATGGTCGGCGACCTTGGGGCGACCACTTTGGTAGCAAGGAGGTTTTTGGTGCAGCGCCTGCAACCTCCTTGCAACCAAAATAGTCACCTGGAGGTTGCCGGCCAATTACTGACTAGTCGCTGGCTGCTTGTGAGCGGTTGTGACCATTTTGCGACCAGCCATTTTTGGTCATCACAAAGTGGTCACAAGCAAAGTGTGAATAGGGTATAAACTGTACAGTGTAAAGCCCCAGTCACACAATGAGTTGCAACACCTTGTGACCACTTGGCGACCACCGGCGACCTCTTTGCAACCAAAGTAACCAAGGACTGGTTTGCTCAGTATCAGGATAAATAAAATGACTGGGTGGGATATGGGATCACGGTGCCGATTGTCTGGTATCCCAATGGGGCAGCACTATAACGTCACCTTGAGCGCGTGCTGTCACAAGTGAGAAGGTACCTGATATTATATTTCAATAGATGTTGCTAGGACCTAAACCCTGACAAGTATTTATTCGTGATATTGATGTATAGGCTAATTTCGATGACCAGATGCCCGAATGACTGGATGACCAGATGCCCGGATGTCCATATGACCATATGATCGACTGACCAGATGCCCAGATGACCAGAAGACCAGATTACCATATGACCAGACACCTGCATAACCAGGTGACCAGGTGACCACATGACCAGATTCCCGAATGACAATGACCGGATGACCGGATGACCAGATGACCAGATGACTATATGACTAGATGACTAGATGACTAGACAAATAGACGAATAGGCGAATAGACAAATAGATTAATAGATTAATAGATTAATAGATGAATAGATTAATAGCTAAATAGATACATAGATTAATATATTAATAATTAAAGATGAGTAGATAAATATATCAGGTTGTTCATCATAACCCACCTTACTTTAGATTGAAACAACTTTTATCTTAAATGGCTACCTTTTGAGATATTCTATTATCAGGGCTGGTACCGACTTGTGACAGTGCGCACTCATGGAAACCAGACCACAAGCACCACAACCTGATATCTCACTCAGTAACATTATCCTGTCACTGAGCCAACCAGTCCTTAGCCTATCCTAATAATGCTGACCGCCAGGTTAGAAAGCGACACGTATCAATTTATAAGTCATTGATTTGACTTTACCCGGGTTGGCACCCATGGGATAAAATCCCATAATCTAACAACACGGGAGGAGATGGACACTCAACACATTCGGCCATCCCGTCTGGTCTCGGGAACCATGCGTTCATAGATTCTAAGCCTACAAGGCATATTATGAAGTATAGGGCTTAGAGGGACACGGACCATACTTCTGGATGTGTAAACACTTTAGGTCACAGCTTCCATGGCCTTTTTAGGGCCTTTTCAGGTAAGAAATTCATTTTGTTAAGGCCGAGAAAAATGACATTATTATGATTATATACATGTCAACTCTTTATGATCTTACCTCACCAGGTTTCTGGATGCTATTTTAATAAAGCAAAAGAAGTATAGTTGCTATGACGATCCAAACCAGTATATATATTATGCTAATTACCATAATTGATGTATCGTGATTCTGTCATTGGTCAAAGTTTCGTTAATGTAGCAGTTAACAAAAACAAATGAAATTGCAGCTGCTTTCAATTCTGACTTAGACAAATCTAATAAATCAAAGTTTTTTTGGTCAAATTTGATGAATTTTCAAGGCACTTTCGGGGTATATTCAAATTAAAGGCATTTTCGAGAGACACCTTCAAATTCAAGGCCTTTTCAAGATTGTCCGAACCCTGTCTTCAGTCCTTCCGCTACGACCAGGCTTTTTCAAGAGACACCTTCCGAATTCAAGGCCTTTTCAAGATTGTTCAAACCCTCGCTTCAATCCTTCCGCTACGACCAGCGGAAGATAAATAACTCGCAAGATGCAGATTGAAGATAACTCGCAAGACTCAGATTGAACTCACCGAGTTCCTTGGAACTGCCATCTCCAGCAGGCGATAGACATGAGGACCAAAGCACTGGGTTCTCAGTGGCTCAGGTGTTAGCGGTCTTATTCTCCTCACTGAGACACAGGAAGTGGGCTCCCCAGCATCCAGCCCCAGACAATCGACACCAGAAGTGGCCGAATCCATTTGAGTTCCACCTCAATCCTGGGATCAAAAGGCTGATGATCCACAGTAATTAGACAAATAGACGATTTCCACTACTAACCTAGCCCTCTGGCGGTAGTGGGAAGAACTAATGTTGTGAGTACCAGATCACTGTGGAGAATGCTCCATGAAAAAGGTCTTATAGAGAATTTTCACCATCCACGAGCCCTCTGGTGGAAGTGGAAAGAACTAAAGTCGTGGATACCAAGTCACTGTGGAGCATACTCTGTGGGAAAAGGTCTTGTTATAGAGGGTTTCCAACACCCACGAGCCCTCTGGTGGAAATAGAAAGAACTAATGTTGTGGGTAGCAGATCACTGTGCAGCAAACTCAATGGAACAGGTCTTATAGAGGATTTCCACCACCCACAAGCCCTCTGACGGCAGAGGTAAAAACTAGTGGTGTGGGTATAGCACACTACTCACTGCACATGCTCGATAGACAAGAAGCATAGTCTCCACCCGAAATGATCCTAACCACTGCGCAATGGTTGCGTACAGGGTTTGAGGCTATCCGAAACAGAAATGGGCATGCATCTGAGTTCGAGATTATCCATGTTAATCCAGAATGAAAGGTTTTCTAGTCACAAACATAGATGCTTATTAACAGAATCAGCATCAAGTTGAAAGTGAGGTCATAAGGCATGAATGATAAACTCTACACTCTTGTAGCGTCCATCCCGGTGTCCCAGTGCTAGTCACACACATGTCAGTTTGTTGAAATGCTCTATTGACATTTAATAAAACGATACACCATTCCCAACACGAACCCACCCTCTGGTAGCAGTAGGATAACTCTTGTTGTGAGTAGCAGCTCCTTGTGCATCATGCTGTGTGGAAAAGGTCTTCTAGGGGATTTCCACCACCAATCTCCCTTTGATGGCAGTGAAGTCATTTGTTTTAAGTCATTGGTTTGACTCAGCCGGGTTTTCGGACCCCCCCAACCTCCCGCATGGGAAGCGAGCGCTCTTACAGATTATACTTGTTGTGGGAGGGTGAAGAAAATGGGAATTATTGCGCCTAGAGCGAGACTCGAACCCACATCTCTTTGCATTCCGGGCCAGTGTGCTAACCATTACACCACCTAGGCTCCCTGATATCACCACACTACCCACGCCTACCTGTCTATGTGGTTACTTGCCTGAGAGGTCAGTGCTGACTACTACACTCATCCCCATGGAATTGTAAGTCTTTTAATGCTTGCAATTACATACATACAGGCAATGCACTAACACATACATACACAGGGTAGGTTCAACAAGCATACAGCGCATAGCTGGTACAGGTTCCTGGTCATGGCTCCAGTGTTGTGGGGAGTGATGATATCAGGAATTATTGCGTCTAGAGCGAGACTCGAACCCACATCTCTTTGCATTCCGGGCCAGTGTTCTAACCATTACACCACCTAAGCTCCCTGATATCACCACACTACCCACGCCTACCTGTCTATGTGGTTACTTGCCTGAGAGGTCAGTGCAGACCACTACACTCGTCCCCCTGGAATTGTAAGTCTTTTAATGCTTGCAATTACATACATACAGGCAATGCACTAACACACACATACACAGGGTAGGTTCAACAACCATACAGCGCATAGCTGGTACAGGTTCCTGGTCATGGCACCAGTGTTGTGGGGAGTGATGATATCGGGAATTATTGCGTCTAGAGCGAGACTCAAACCCACATCTCTTTGCATTCCGGGCCAGTGTTCTAACCGTTACACCACCTAGGCTCCCTGATATCACCACACTACCCACGCCTACCTGTCTATGTGGTTACTTGCCTGAGAGGTCAGTGCAGACCACTACACTCGTCCCCCTGGAATTGTAAGTCTTTTAATGCTTACAATTACATACATACAGGCAATGCACTAACACATACATACACAGGGTAGGTTCAACAAGCATACAGCGCATAGCTGGTACAGGTTCCTGGTCATGGCACCAGTGTTGTGGGGAGTGATGATATCAGGAATTATTGCGTCTAGAGTGAGACTCGAACCCACATCTCTTTGCATTCCGGGCCAGTGTTCTAACCATTACACCACCTAGGCTCCCTGATATCACCACACAACCCACGCCTACCTGTCTATGTGGTTACTTGCCTGAGAGGTCAGTGCAGACCACTACACTCGTCCCCCTGGAATTGTAAGTCTTTTAATGCTTACAATTACATACATACAGGCAATGTATGGGCCAGTGTGCTAACCATTACACCACCTAGGCTCCCAGATATACAATACCCACGCCTACCTGTCTATGTGGTTACTTGCCTGAGAGGTCAGTGCTGACTACTACATACTTATAGATCACACAAGGGGATCCAGCGGCATAGGCCTCCACACTGTAATCCACCGCAATCTAATCCGTCAGACGCGGTTGTCGAATCAGTAGAGCGCAGGCTTGCTTATCGCTTCCTACCTTGGCGCTCGGCATTAATAGGATAGGAGAAGGACTGGTTCGATCAGCGTCAGGATAACATGACTGAGGGGGGATATCATGCCATAGTTTCAGCGGCCTGATTTCCCACTATAAAGTCGCTACAAGTGTGCACTGTCACAAGTCAGTACCCGTCCTGATATGATCTTTGATGTTTCTCAGAACATAAAGTGCAACAACCAATCGAATCCACTCCAATCCAATCTTTAAAAGTGCTGATGCCAATCCGAGGTATTGAGTATTTGCATCCAGTATCGATATAGGTAGAGCAATATAAATGATGATATATAACAGATAGATATATCACAGTATATACATCATATATATCACGGCATAATAACCGCAAAGGCAATTCATTATCCGAAATTGCCCAGATCCGAAATGAGTGCACTTCTATCACTGTACCATGCTCAGCCGTGTGCATAGACTCAAACTCAAGGCATTGTCAATGGTCGTGAGTAATCTTCATACAGAAAATACAGAACAAGTGAAATATCTCTAAAACCACACCACCTATTAACAAATCGCTTGGTACACATATAGAAAACATCTTCACCAAAAAGATTATATTAAATTTATAAGGTTAGGGTTCTTGATTTCTATTAATTTTGATTAAAACTAATGTTTTGCACTGCGCGTACCGTCAAACTCAAGGCATTGTCAATGGTGGTGAGCAATCTTCATACAGAAAATCCAGGAAAAGTGAAATATCTCTAAAACAACACCACCTAGAAACAAATCGCTTCGTACACATATAGAAAACATCTTTACCAAAAACATTATATTAAATTTATAAGGTTAGTGACTCATGACCATTGACAATGCCTTGAGTTTGAGTCTATGCACATGGCTGAGCACGGTACACGGCTGAGCATGCCACACCGGGGAGGGGGGAATCACCTGCTCCATATATCGAACGCAAACTCAGACACTCATACAGTGGCGGCCAACTAGTCCAGAACCCTCTCCCTACTAACTGAATGAGCCTGGAATAGAAATGCTTCTAGTTGGATCCTACTGAGGTATACATAATTAAAGGAGCATACTCCGATGAAAACATCAAATTTTCAAAACCGTAACGCATATCTAGATTTGATTCTAGATATCTAACTTCGAAACTAGTGCACTTATTAAACATTTGCCGCCACATATACTGAAGCAATTTAATCGAACCTGTTACTGCAGAAACATTTGGTGTCAGAGTTTTGACGTGCATGCCAAAATTAATTTGGCATGGTTGCACTTCGAATATCCCAAAAGGTAGCCATTTAAAATGAAAGTTACTTCAAACTAAAAGAAGGCAGAATATAACAATCAAATTAATATATTTATCTTAGGAAAATTACTAAATCTGAAAACCATTGGACTATACAACTTTAAACAATATTAATCTACTTACTCACTCAATAGCCCCCCACCTGAGATTACCATAAAGATCAGTTCAACGACAAAAGCCCACCCTGCATCCCACCGTCACCCTTTTAACGAGAATGTCACCTCTAGAAAGATATTCAATTCTGCCCCACCTCCGCTACTATCGCTTACCATACTAGTCTAACATAGGCTCCCCCCTATGCTTCATTTGTTCTGTCTGTGGTTGTGGTCAGCGCGATATTAAAGCCCGTGTGCGGTGCCGCCACCTAGTGTCACTTTAGCGAACTACCCACATCAGTTCTCAGTGTTATCTTACCTGTACCGTCTGAACATAGGCCTGTCCAATGTTTGTTGGACAAAGATTGAACGCGGTTGTCTCTTGGAGTTTTGCATCCTAGCTACATCTGAGGTCATATCAGCACCAGTACCGAGTATTGGCATTTTGCACTGACGGCGAGTTTATAGTGCTGCGCCATGAGGCTAGGAAGCGACAAGTACCAATTTTGTGAGTTGCATCCGGTATATAGAGACAAGCAGCTACTGTCTACAAACTACTGACCTTCACCTTTTCCTAACAACATATCACGTCATTCGGACCAGTCACGACTCATGACAGTGCACACTCATGGTGACTGTGCAGTGCTGCCCCACTGGGAGACCAGGCCGCCAGCGCTATGGCCTGAAATCTCAGCCGGTCTCATAATCCTGATACTGAGCAAACCAGTCCTTGCCCTATCCTAGTCATGCTGAGCGCCAGGCTAGGTAGCAACAAGTTTCAATTTTGTAGGTCATTGGTTTGACTCGGCCGAGATTCAAAGGCATGACCTTCTATGCACAAACACTGCTCTCTAACGATTTGGCCACCGTTGTTCGGCTTTATCTTTGAAGTTGGAGTAACTTTGATTAAAAATATCCAACCCTGGAGAAATTTGAAATGAAAGCTAGGATGTAAAAACAACAAACAAATCTTTATACAGTACAACCCTGTTAAACCAAGCTCGGTTAAACCAAACGATCGGGTAATCCAAACTTTTTTCGGCGGCCCGGCAAAATACTACCATTTATCATATAACAAAGTTGGTTAAACCAAAGTCAGTTAATCCAAAGTATCGGTTAATCCAAACAAAATTGTTGGCCCCAGGCCACGTCGCCGAAAAAAGTTTGGATTAACCGATCGTTTGATTTAACCGAGGTTAGTTTAATGGGGTTAAACTGTACATACATAAAATACAATAATCATAGTGTCCACATACAGTGTACATTCATAATGCACCCCCGTTTTTGCCAAAGCCAAGTCAAAGTCAAAGCTCGGTTAAACCAATGATCGGTTCATCCAAACACATTTCTAGGGTCCCTTCAAGTTTGGTTTAACGGGTTTATACTGCATTAGTAAAATAAAAAAAAAGTTCATTGGTTTAAGACTAACAGTAAAGATAACTGTTCTTTGTAAAGTCTTTAAACACAGAATCTTCACACCTAAACCGGTCTATTTGCAGGTAAGGTATATTTAGACCTGCTGACATTTGGGCCGTCTAACCTGACGGTATCTCAACAAGGATACGGACTCAGATACAAATAAATAAATAAATAAAAATCAGCTCACCAGGTGTCAGCCGTTCAAGACTCAACAAACTGGTACCGTCAATTTGTTTGTTGTTGTTTTACGTCCTATCAACATCTAAGGTCATATCAGGATGGGTACCGACTTGTGACATTGTGCACTCATGGTGACTTTATAGTGCTGCTCTACTGGGAAATCAGGCCACCAGCACCATGACCTGATATCCCACTCAGTCACATTATCCTGACACTGAGCCAACCAGTCCTCACCCTATCCTAATAACGCCAAGCGCCTGGCTAGGAAGCGACAACTATAAATTATTAAGTCATTGGTTTGACTCGACCAGGGTTAAAATTCCACGATCTACCAAAACGAGAGACAGACGCTCAACTCATTCAGCCATCCCGTCTGAGGGTTATAACTGCTATTCCTCACCACTAGGTGCAAGCTGCGCCACCAGTGGCAAAACTGTGAACTACACCGCAGTCTGTCCATATGGGGCACCTTCTAGAAATTGGATTACAGGTTCAAACCCCGGCCGAGTCAAACCGATCACTTACAACAAAATTGATAGTTGTTGCTATCTATCGTGGCGCTCGGCAGTACTTACACTGGGCAAGGACTGGTTCACTCAGTATCAGGATACTGTGAATCAGTCGGATATAATAATAATAATAAGATATTTATTTCCACATTGTACATAGAAGCTGATATTTGTATCAATGATGTTTCACATGAAAAAGGAGAAAGCAGAAGTACAATACGTATGAGGCGCTTTCCCCATTTAAAAATAACAGCATAGTACTGATGGCCTGGTTTCTCAGTGGGGCAGCACTATAAAGTCACCATTAGTGTGCACTGTCACAATTCAGTACAGGTCCGGATAACCTGAGATGTTACGATGTAAAAATCCAACAAACTAGGACAACGCAACGACTGGTTGGTTTAGTATCCCATATATAATGTAATATGTGAGATATCATGTGATAGCGTCGGCGAAAGATGTTGCTAGGATGTAAAACCCCCAATAAACCAAACCAAATGCCCATTCAGGCGGGTTTCGATCAAGCAGCCAACTTGTTTATTGGAGTTTTACAAAGCGTGCCGACTTGTGACGCCATGTATTGATGATAACTTTATAGTGCTGCTCCACTAGAAGACCAGGCTGCCAGCACCATTACCTGATATCCCACTCAGTTGCATTATTCTGACACTGAGTCAACCAGTCACTGCCCTATTCCAGTAATGCCAAGCACCTGGCAATCTAACGACAAGTATCAATCGTTTAACTCATTGGTTCGACTTGGGCGGGATTCAAATCCATGACCTTCTACACAGGAAGCACCCTTGAAAGCCAGCAAGCCAGCGCTCTTACCAATTCGGCCAACGTGTCTGGTGAGTAAGCTTGTTTGTTTGTTGTTGTTTTACGACCTAGCAACATCTAAGGTCATATCAGGACGGGTACCGACTTGTGACAGTGCACACTCATGGAAACTTTATAGATTGATTGATTGATTGGTGGTTGCTTTACGCCGTGTCGGCAGCATAGGCCATATTCACGGCGAGAAATGTTTGTTTTTTGTTCAAACCATCGCTTTTACATGTAAAAGCAGACAATCAATTATGTGCCAATAGACACTAATTAAATTAGAAAGCTCACAATCATATATCTGTGGTCAAGGGAAACAAATTCCCATAGAAAAAGAAAAGTTTCATTAATAATTAATAGAATCCATTTAGTAAACTATATAAGGTGGTACAGTCCAGCTGCCCTCAAAAAGGCTAAAATGTTTTCCTGTTTTACCTTAGTAAAAAGGTCATGCATACTGCCTGCAGTGTAGAACCGTTGGCGCAGGGCCAAAAAATCAACGCAACTTAGTAAAATGTGTTTGAGTGTCAGTGGGGACTGACACCCAATACATTCAGGGGGAGGTTCCCCCTTGAGCAGAAAAGCATGTGTAAGCCACGAGTGGCCAACACGGCAGCGACTAAGGACCACTTGGTCCCGCCGACCTCCCGCATGAGTCTGTGGTGGCTTTCCCACAGATGGTTCAATTTCTTTAAGTTTATTGATGTTTTCATCCCACTCATGTTGCCATTTGGATTTTATGTGGGTGGCTATTAGTGGTTTCAGATCAGAGTGAGGGATCAGACACGGTTCAAGATCACAGTTCAGGGCCTGACGTGTCCCACTGGGAAACCAGGCCGACGGCACCATGACCTGGTATCCCACTCAGTCACATTATCCTGACACTGAGCACACCAGTCCTTGCCCTGTCCTAATAATGCCGAACGACTGGCTAGGAAGCGACAAGTATAAATTCTTAAGTCATTGGTTTGACTCGACCAGGGTTTGAACCCACGACCCCACGATCTACCAGCACAGGAGACGGATGCTCTAACTCATTCGGCCATCCCGCCTGGTGGTGAGTAAGCAGATAGCGTAACTCACCGTTGTGCCTTTTGCCTTCTTGACGGTGGTACCAGTGGTGCTGGTATCCATGGCAGTGGCAGCAGTCTTCGGCTTCTCGCTGATGACCTCAATTGGAGTTGATGGCTTGCTGAAATAGTGCACTGACTGCCTCTGCATCACAAGTCCAAAAAAGGACATGCGCCTTCCATATGTATCCATAGGCATCTTGGAGCAGGATTCAGCGGTGATGAACTGGAACTGTTTCTTTTCTCGTTTTCGCTATTGACCCTTGTGCTTCCAATAATGCTGGTGCAATGACAGATCCATGGAACAGTGCTCCAGAACGAGTGGTTGAAGCACCGACGGTAGAAGAATTTGAGAGAAGGCTAGATAGACATAGGAGAGGACACCCACAATTATATCACTTCCGGGCTCCGTCCACCTCTATATGAAAATTGTTGTTTTTTTACCATAACAAGCTGGCATTAGAGGCCCAGTAGCGCCTAGATCAGCCAGAAGAGGATATTTAAGTTAATGCTGAACACGCGACATTGCTGTATAGGTTACTACTTGTATGTGTACAAGTATGTAAGCAGGATAACCTGAATATTTGCAATTGTAAGCACTTATTAGTGTTCGCTATTGAACAGTGTGTTTTCAACTAACAGTACAACAACACTGGGTCCATGACCAGGATATTGCTTGGAGATATTTGCAATCATAAGCATTTATTTACCAGGTTGAGGTTGAGGGCATAGAGTATTTTTTAAAGACTTTTGGATTCATGGAGGCCTGGAGTGTAGTTAGTTGGCTGTACTGAACTAAGGAGACATAAAGTAGAGCTTGTTTTATTTAACGCCACCTCTAGAGCACATTGATTTTTATCATCAGCTATTGGACATCAAACATGGTCATTCTGACATATTTCTTCGGAGGAAACCTGCTCCCGCCATATAGCCTACTCTTTCCGATAAGCAGGAAGGCGTCTTTTATATGCACTTTCCCACAGACAGGACAGCACATACCACGGCCTTTGATGAAACAGTTGTTGACCACTGATTGGAATGGAAAATAACCCAAACTACAAATGTGTCAACTGAACAGGATCGATAGGATGACTACACCTTCATAGGTGGACACTCTACTGCCTGAGCCACATCCCGCTCCACTCAGGAGACAAATAACCAAACAACCAGGTAGGAAGGCATTGATAGGTTGGAAGCGTTTTGAATCTGAGGCCAATCAACCGATATTCAGGTAGGGGTGCCCTTCTCTAGGCACCGCGTATGATAGTGTAGTAGTCTCCACTGACCTCTCAGGCAAGTAACCACATAGACACCCCCACGACACTGGTTGCCATGACCATGACCTTGTACAAACTATGCGCTGTGTGGTTGTTGAACCTACCCTGTGCATGTATGTGTCAGTGCATTGCATGTATGTATGTAATTGTAAGCATTACAAGACTTGCAATTCCAGTGGGATGAGTGTAGTAAGTAGTCTGCACTGACCTCTCAGGCAAGGAGCCGCATAGACAGGTAGGCGTTGGTAGTGTGGTGATATCAGGGAGCCTAGGTGGTGTAATGGTTAGCACACTGGCCCGGAATGCAAAGAAATGTGGGTTTGAGTCCTGCTCTAGGCGCAATATTTCCCATTTTCATCACCCCCATGACACTGGTTACCGTGACCATGATCCTGTCCAAGCTACGGGCTGTATAGTTGTTGAACCTACCCTGTCTATGTATGTGTCAGTGCATTGCCTGTATGTATGTAATTGTAAGCATTAAAAGACTTACAATTCCAGGGGGACCAGTGTAGTGGTCTGCACTGACCTCTCAGGCAAGTAACACACATAAACAGGTATGTGTGGTGATATCAGGGAGCCTAGGTGGTGTAATGGTTAGCACACTGGCCCGGAATGCAAAGAGATATGGGTTCGAGTCCCGCTCTAGCCGCAATATTTCCCCTTTTCATCACCCCCACGACAATAGTATCACTCATATGTTTGTAGGAACTCAACGACTCTGGTCACGTGACCAGCATGTTGCGGACGGTGTATACTGATGTCTTTGTTTGTTGTTTTACGTCCTAGCAACTTCTAAGGTCATATCAGGAGGGTGTGTACTGATGTATGGTTGGTGAGACTATATCTATTGAAACCTCAGTTGGTTGGTTGGCTGGAGTTTTACGTCCTGGCAACATATAAGGTCCTATCAGGACGGGATAAACGTCAGTCATCTAACCAGTAGTTATATTCTCACGGATACTGATCGTATGTCCTTTCAGAAGGCCCTGCTTTCTTCTACATGTTCCGTAGATACATCCTCTAGCACTCTTATTAAATCCTAGATATCATATGAGATAGTCCTTATATCCCCTAGATACAGATACATTCTCTAAGATATTTCTTAGATCCTATGCATATATAATACATCCTCCAGTAGTCAAAAGCCGTGTTTACATGGGAAATTGTGGAGCGATTTAGGCAAATCGATTTATATGAAGCAATGTAGTGGCGCTTTTACACGAGCGAGTTTGAAAGTGTGTCGGCAACCGGGAACCAGCAGCCTTTGTGTTGCGCCTGTAGCCGGCAAGCACTGCTATTTGTTTAGCTTACACACGTCGATTCGACACAGATGTAGCTGCTACATTAATATCGCTTGGAATTTAAGGTTAATTAAATTAAATTTCATTATTTGAGTCTGTAATTCTGTTAAATATGATCGCATTCACTAGATTTCGGAGTTTGAAAATGTGTCGGCAACCTGGAACCAGCAGCCTTTGTGTTGCGACTGTAGCCGGCAAGCACTACTATTTTATACTATCGCCGCCCGGGAACCAGCTGAATCGCTTCAAATAAACCACCTCGCGACATGGTATTTATAAAGCGAATCATATGAAGCAAATCAGCCCTAATCCGCTTCAGCGGTGCATTTACATGGCGAATGTAAAGCGAACTAGGCAAGGCGCATTATATGAGCCATTTTAACTCGCCCGTGTAAACACGGCTTTATAGTGTGTAGATATATTCGCACAGATTGTTCTTATATCCTACCAGATGGGCTGTAGGCATGTTTTCTCAGATATTCGTTCTACCATATTATATATATATAATATACATATATATATGGGTCACTCTCCTGAAAACTGGCCAGAAGTGTCACATGGAGAGTTACAATCTAATATTTGAATTTTTAACATTTTTTGGTTGTAAATGAAAGCTGGAAATCTCCCCTTTACATCGATGTAAAATATAAATTGATGAGATACAAAATAAAGGTGTAGTCCGTAATTAAGCTATGTCATATGGCAGTCAGACCTAATACATGTTTAGGACAGCACAGACTGCTTAATAAAAATCTAAGCAAATAAAATAATTTCATACTTAGTCACATTATCCTGATATTGTGCTACCCAGACCTTGTCCTATCCTAATAATGCCGAGCATCAGGCTAAGTAGCGATAAGCATCAATTTGATAAGTCATTGGTTTGACTCGATGAGTTTTTGAACTCCCAACCTTCAAGTGCTGATAGTATGTAGGTATATCCTTCTCACAGATAGTCCTCATACCATACAGCTGCACCTTCCCACCTTAGCGCTATCCACCATGAAGTAGTTCCCTTCCACGCCTTTATACTTGTGTAATATGCTATGCATCACATATATAAATCCTCCGAGTTCTGATGATGTATAGATATATCCTTCTCACAGATAGTCCTCATACCATACAGCTGCACCTTCCCAGCTTAGCGCTATCCACCATGAAGTAATTACCTTCCACGCCTTTATACTCGCATAATGCATCATATATATATACTATATATACATACATCCTCCCAGTGCTGACAGTGTGTTTGTTTGTTTGTTGTTTTACGTCCTAACAACATCTAAGGTCACTGGCAGTGTGTAGATATATCCTTCTCCACAGATAGTCTTTATAGCATAGAGCTAGTTCCACCCTCTCAGCTTACCACTTTCCACCATTTTTCAATGTGCGGCAACAGGACCTTATGTTGTTGTACATGACACTGAAGTCCTCCCAAGACCAGACCCGGAAAGCAACTGCCCCCAAGCTAGACCCTGCTCCAGGTATACTCCCCACTCCCAGGTCCAACGACCCGCAAGAAAGATAACAACACCGCTTTTCATTAGTAGTTGCGCATCCCTTGCGTTTGTTTCTGGTGAGCCGGTGACCTCATTCCATGACCCCTGATCTCATTCTATCGTGACCTACTTGCGGGGTCGCAGGGGAGGGGGCCCTTGCCTTGAAGTTGAAGCATTGAGATGAATGAAAAGGGCGGCCGGTTGGCCCTCATGAGTGAGCCAATCAGATGCTCGTGTGGGCATTGCTGATCGTAGAGTTAGTTGAGCGGTGCTGAAGAGAATGGACCATGTATGGGACGCGATGGTCGAGTGGATAAAGCACTTGATTGCCACACGACCGGACACAGTTGCTGAATTGATAGAGCGCCGGCTCCCTGTGGCGGAAGGTCGGGAGTTGGAATCCCAGTTGAGTCAAACTGCTCTCTTATAAAATTGATACTTGTCGCTTCCTAGCCTCGCGCTCGGCATTAATAGGATAAGACAAGGACTGGTTAGCTCAGTGTCAGAATAATGTGACCAAGTGGAATATTAAGTCATGGTGTTTTGGCAGCTCGGTCTCCCAGTGGGGCAGCACTATTATGTTGCCATGAATGCGCACTGTCACAAGTCAGTAACCGTCCTAATAGGATCCTACACATTGCCAGGATGTAAAACTCCAACAACCAACCAACCTGCTTGAACCACCGAAGACCTTTCGCGTGGTAACAACTACCATCCGAAATCAAGAGTGCACCATCCTACTCAGGTTTTAAATCAGAACAACCAACCAGACGCGATGGCCCAATGAGTTAGAGCGTCCGTCTCCCATGTTGGTAGACCATAGGATCATGGGTTCGAACACTGGTCGAGTCAAACCAATGACTTAAAAATTGATACTTGTCACTTCCTAGCCTGGCGCTCGGCATCAATAGGATAAGACAAGGACTGGTTGGCTCAGTGTCAGGGTAATGTGACTGAGTGGGATATCAGGTCTTGGTGCTGGCAGCCTGGTATCCCCGTGGGGCAGCATTATAAAGTCAACATGAGTGCACACTGTCACAAGTCGGTACCCGTCCTGATATGACCTTAGATGTTGCTAGGATGTAAAACAACAACAGACAAACAAACTTAAAAATCAGAACTCATCTCACAGGCCAGACCCTTGAGCAAGCACCATAGAGCCCCAATCACACCTACCTGGACGAGCCCCGGATTTTGAGCCGGACCACCCCTGGACCAGTCGCCCGGACTGTCCCAGACAGCCCCGGATAAAATCGCTATTTTCGTCGTTTTTTGCCTCGCGGTCACAGATACCCGGCCGGTGTGATCCGGGGGTGGTCCGGGTAGTCCGGGGGTGAACCGGGGCATGTCCGGGCTGTCCCTGGGTGGTCTGCGGCTGTTTTGCTACTTCTACTACCATGCCGGATCGAGCCCTGATGCCCCAGACCACCCGAATGTTTTAAACATTTTAAAACATCCGCGGCAGACCCCGGACCAGCCAGGGATCACGCTGGATCATGCCAGATCACCACGGACGAGCCACGGACGAGCCACGGATCACCCCATATTGCCACGGACCACCCCAGATGATGGACCGGGGCTCGTCCGGCCTCTGATCCAGGTAGGTGTGACGGGGGCTTAACGTGGATTCTGTGCCCTCCCCCACGACAGACCCCCACTTCCACCCCTCCTCATCATCATTCCGCTCTCACTCAATTCTCCACTACTGCTACACGAGCAACTAACCATCATCTAGATTAGCTACCAGATCAGAGCAAATTGAGCAGAGCAAATTATACGGGATATATAGACTCACCGCGCCCCCCCCCCCCCCCCCCCCCCCAAACCCCCCACCCCCCAACCCCCCACCCCTAAACCCCCACCCCCTCACCCCCTCAGCCCCCCCCCACCCCTCCCCAACACCTCACTCATGATAACAGCACAGTTTACACAGCAACTCGCCATCGTAACGCATAGTACAGTATAACCCCGTTAAACCAAACTTGAAGGGACCCTAGAAACTTGTTTGGATTAACCGATCATTGGTTTAACATAGCTTTGGCTTCGACTTTGACTTGGCTTTGGCAAAAATGCAGGTGCATTATAAATGCAATATACAATGTATGTGGACACTTTGATTATTGTTTTTTTTATGTGTATACAGTATAACCCAGTTAAACCAAGCTCAGTTAAACCAAACGATCTGTTAATCCAAACTTTTTTCAGCGGCCCGGAAAAATACTACCAGTTATCATATTTGATTTCACTATAGCCTGCATACACAACCACATATTCGAGCCGTGGACTTTACACTACTATAGGGTGATTGTATCAGGTGGGCTTAGATAGCTTAATGGTTAGGGTGTTAGCCTTGGAATGGCAAGAGGTGTGGTTTCGATTCCTACAATAGCCACAATGTTTTCCATTTGCACCATCCCTGCATGACACTAGGGTGTAAGACCCCAATCAATCAACAGAAGACTCCCGTATGTGTTCTTTCGGGCACTGCCATAGGATTGTAGACAAAGCAGTGTGATGAAAACATATGGCGGCCATTTTGTAAATAAAAAAAAAGATTATATTTTTTTTAATATTTTTTTTTTACAAACTTCAGACAATTCTTTAGGTGGGTGGCGAGCACACCACACACATTGTTCATTTGTTGTCGGTCGATAAAGAAAGAACTCAAGAGCTTTGTTGTTTCGCGAAAGAACTTGTGTTCTAAACGCAGGAGTCGTGGAGGGCAGAGGTGAACGTTGTAAAATGTCAACAAGCTCTATTAGAACCAGAGGTGGAGAAGCAGTTGGGTGTCCGCCATGAGGCGCCACCAGATCAAAATGTTAAAACTTATTATTAATAATTGATAAAATGATAATAATAACGACAATAACAACCATGTTTCTTTGTTGAGGGCATTTATATCCTAGCAACATTTAAGATGACATCAAGATGCATACCAACTTGTTTTGTTGGTTGGTCATTGGAGTTTTACATCCTGGCAACATCTAAGGTCATATCAGGACGAGCACCGACTTGTGACAGTGCGCACTCATGGCGACTTTATCAGGCCGCTAGCACCACAACCCAATATCCCTCCCAGTCACATTATCTTGACACTGAGCTAACCAGTCCTTACCCTATCCTATTAATGTCTAGTTTGAGTCTAGGTAGCGACAAGTATAAATTTCATAAGTCATTGGTTCGACCCAGTTGGGATTCTAATGCCCGACCTTCCACACAGGAAGCCTGCGCTCTACAGATTGAATGCGCACTGTCACAAGTCCATACCCGTCCTGATATGACCTTAACATTGAGATGTTGCTAGGACGTAAAACAACAAACAAACAAACAAAACTCCCTTGACAGTGAAGGTGAAGGCCATTCGCTGATTAACTCAGTGTGTACCTGTCTGTAGGGGCGTAATCGATTAATCGACTCTGGTCACCCGAGCCACTTTTTGGCGCATGCGCACATCCTGCAGACCCGGGTCGAATAATCGAATAAGCTTCTCCATGCTCGGTGACAAAAATGCTGGCCGTTTTATTAGTTTTTTTAGTAGCCGATATAATTAAAGCAAAATATCATTTAACTATTTTCATGATGGCATAATTTAGTGATATTTCCTTTTCATTAATCTATGTTATTACCAAAAAAAAATATGTATGACTGGTACCGGTGCCTGTTAGCCTGCAGGACGGTACCAGCGCAAATGTGACATCATTGCTCCTTGCAAACCCCAGCCAAGAGGTGGGTTACTGGGGTCGGGTTGTTTTGCACACGGCATGTGTATTTGTCGACTCCACTCGCGGTGTTCTATTAGAAATTCTGACGACTCGGGTCGCCCGAGTCGCCCGGGTCATGTTAATCGATTACGGCCTAGGTGTGCATGGTGCGACACCAGCCAGGGCTTGGCCTCGGTGCCGGTAGTACTCATGTAGCCCGACAGGGGGCGCCACTCTGCGCCACTCTGCGCCATATTACAACCAACATGGCAGGTCCACAAGGCACCCTCGCACGGCAACTAAACATTCCACCACGCCCTCCCCCAACCCCACCCCAACCACTTTCACCCTCACTCCCCACCCACATACCCCCCCCCCTCCCCACTCCGCACCCACCTACCACCCCCACTCACCACCCACCTACCACCCCCACACCCCACCCACCTACCCACCTTCCACCACCCCCCCTCACCACCCATCTACCCACCTACCACCCCCACTCCCCACCCACCTACCACCCCCACTCACCACCCACCTACCACCCCCACTCACCTACCAACCTACCACCCACACTCACCACCCCCACTCACCACCCACCTACCACCCACACTCACCTACCAACCTACCACCCCCACTCACCACCCCTACTCACCACCCCACCTACCCACCTACCACCCCCACTCACCACCCACCTACAACCCCCACTCACCTACCCACCTACCCACCTACCACTCCCACTCACAAACCACCTACAACCCCCACTCACCAACCACCTACCACACCCACCTACAACCCCCACTCACCTACCCACCTACTCACCAACCACCCCCACTCACCACCCACCTACAACCCCCACTCACCACCCACCTACCACCCCCCCACTCACCTACCCACCTACCACCACACTCACCACCTACCACCCCCACTCACCACCCACCTACCCACCTACCAACCCACTCACCACCCACCTATCACCCCCACTCCCTACCCACCTTCCATTCTCCACTCCTATCCAATTCTCCACCATTTTCAATTCCCCATTTTTCCAATTTCCTCCCATTTTCCCTTTTCAATCTCCATCCCATTCACCCATTCAATCCCATTTCAATTCTCCATTTTCAAAATCCCCATTTACAATCCCTTCAATTCTCCATTTTCAATTCCTCCATTTTCAATCTCCATTTTCCATTTTCACTTCTCCAATTTTCAATATCTCCATTTTCAATTCCCCATTTTCAATTCTCCCTTTTCAATTCTCCATTTTCAAATCCCCATTCAATCCCTTTCAATTTCCATTCTCCATTTTCAATTCTCCATTTTCAATTCTCCATTTTCAATTCTCCATTTTCAATTCCCCATTTTCAATTCTCCATTTTCAATTCTCCATTTTCAATTCTCCATTTTCAATTCTCCATTTTCAATTCCTCCATTTTCAATTCTCCATTTTCAATTCTCCATTTTCAATTCTCCATTTTCAATTCTCCATTTTCAATTCTCCATTTTCAATTCTCCATTTTCAATTCTCCATTTTCAATTCTCCATTTTCAATTCTCCATTTTCAATTCTCCATTCTCCATTTTCAATTCTCCATTTTCAATTCTCCATTTTCCATTTTCAATTCTCCATTTTCAATTTTCCATTTTCAAATCCCCATTTTCAATTCTCCATTTTCAATTCTCCATTTTCCATTTTCAATTCTCCATTTTCAATTCTCCATTTTCAATTCTCCATTTTCAATTCTCCATTTTCAATTCTCCATTTTCAATTCTCCATTTTCAATTCTCCATTTCAATTCTCCATTTTCAAATCCCCATTTTCAATTCCCCATTTTCAATTCTCCATTTTCAATTCTCCATTTTCCATTTTCAATTCTCCATTTTCAAATCCCCATTTTCAATTCTCCATTTTCAATTCTCCATTTTCAATTCTCCATTTTCAATTCTCCATTTTCAAATCCCCATTTTCAATTCTCCATTTTCAATTCTCCATTTTCAATCCCCATTTTCAAATCCCCATTTTCAATTCTCCATTTTCAATTCTCCATTTTCCATTTTCAATTCTCCATTTTCAAATCCCCATTTTCAATTCTCCATTTTCCATTTTCAATTCTCCATTTTCAAATCCCCATTTTCAATTCTCCATTTTCAATTCTCCATTTTCCATTTTCAATTCTCCATTTTCAATTCTCCATTTTCAATTCTCCATTTTCAATTCTCCATTCTCTCATTTTCAATTCTCCATTTTCAAATCCCCATTTCAATTCTCCATTTTCAATTCTCCATTTTCCATTTTCAATTCTCCATTTTCAATTCTCCATTTTCAATTCTCCATTTTCAATTCTCCATTTTCAATTCTCCATTTTCAATTTTCAATTCTCCATTTTCAATTCTCCATTTTCAATTCTCTCATTTTCAATTCTCCATTTAAAATTCTCCATTTTCAATTTTCAATTCTCTCATTTTCAATTCTCCATTTTCAATTCTCCATTTTCCATTTTCAATTCTCCATTTTCAATTCTCCATTTTCAAATCCCCATTTTCAATTCTCCATTTTCAATTCTCCATTTTCAAATCCCCATTTTCAATTCTCCATTTTCCATTCTCCATTTTCCATTTTCAATTCTCCATTTTCAATTCTCCATTTTCAATTCTCCATTTTCAATTCTCCATTTTCAATTCTCCATTTTCAATTCTCCATTTTCAATTCTCCATTCTCCATTTTCAATTCTCCATTTTCAATTCTCCATTTTCAATTCTCCATTTTCAATTCTCCATTTTCAAATCCCCATTTTCAATTCTCCATTTTCAATTCTCCATTTTCCATTTTCAATTCTCCATTTTCAATTCTCCATTTTCAATTCCCCATTTTCAATTCTCCATTTTCAATTCTCCATTTTCCATTTTCAATTCTCCATTTTCAATTCTCCATTTTCAATTCTCCATTTTCCATTGTCAATTCTCCATTTTCAATTTTCCATTTTCAAATCCCCATTTTCAATTCTCCATTTTCAATTCTCCATTTTCAATCCTCCATTTTCAAATCCCCATTTTCAATTCTCCATTTTCAAATCCCCATTTTCAATTCTCCATTTTCAATTCTCCATTTTCCATTTTCAATTCTCCATTTTCAAATCCCCATTTTCAATTCTCCATTTTCAAATCCCCATTTTCAATTCTCCATTTTCCATTTTCAATTCTCCATTTTCAAATCCCCATTTTCAATTCATTTTCCATTTGAATTGAAATTCTCCATTTTCAATTCTCCATTTTCAATTCTCCATTTTCAATTCTCCATTTTCAATTCTCCATTTTCAATTCTCCATTTTCAATTCTCCATTTTCAATTCTCACCACCCACCTACAACCCCCACTCACCTACCCACCTACCACCCCCACTCACCACCCACCTACAGCCCCCACTCACCACCCACCTACAACCCCCACTCACCTACCCACCTACCACCCCCACTCACCACCCACCTACCCACCTACCACCCCCACTCACCACCCACCTACAACGCCCACTCACCTACCCACCTACCCACCTACCACCCCCCACTCACCAACCACCTACAACCCCCACTCACCACCCACCTACCCACCTACCACCCCCACTCACCACCCACCTACAACCCCCACTCACCTACCCACCTACCCACCCGGCTCACCACCCACCTACCCACCTACCACCCCACTCACCACCCACCTACCACCCCCACTCACCTACCCACCTACCCACCTACCACCCCACTCACCACCCACCTCCCCACCTTCCACCCCACTCACCACCCACCTACCACCCCCCCCCCTACCACCCCCATTCCCCACCAACCAACCCACCTACCACCCGCACTCCCCACCCACCTACCCACCTTCCACCCCCACTCACCACCCACCTACGACCCCCACTCACCACTCCCCATCGACCTCCCCTCCCACCACAAGCCTGGCTTGTGGTGGGAGGGGAGGTGCGTTTTGCATTTTGCGTAGGGCAATGTACGTTTATAAGATTACAGATTGAACCGTCTTCGGCTCATATATATACATAGGATAGGGCAAAGAGCGGTTAATTCCATGACAGGATAATGTGACTGAGTGGGATATTGGGGCATGGTGCCATCGGCCTGATTTCCCAGTGGGGCAGCACTATAAAGGCACCATGAGTGTGCACTGTCTCAAGTCGGTACCCGTAATCATATGACCTTAGATGTTGCCAGGATGTAAAACTCCAACAAGCAAATAATAATAACCAGTCTATCGTGTGCAGAGCAGCTGGGGGGAAAGCAGTCACTAACATCTGCGCGGAGATATATATGCAATTTGCGCAGCCGGAGTGCGATGCAGGGATGGTCAACCCAGGACCCACTTCATCATCCATATGAGCGTTATCTATATGTGCTATATACTTCATTATTATGAAATAAATATTATGAAGGTCGAATGTGATCACATGCTTTATTACGCTCTCTCTTTCTTTCTCCCTATGCTTCTCTCTATACTGATATAGATACTGCCTATATTCTCCGGTGCAAATGTTTGTTTGTTGTTGTTTTACTCCCTAGCAACATCTAAGGTCATATCAGGACGGGTACCGACTTGTGACAGTGCGCACTCATGGTGACTTTATAGTGTTGTCCCACTAGGAAGACAGGCCACCAACATCCTGACCTGATATCCCACGCAGTCACATTACCCTGACATTGACCACACCAGTCCTTGCCCTATCCTACTAATGCCGAGTGCCTGGCTAGGAAGCGACAAGTATACATTTTAAAGTCATGGCTTGACTCGACCAAGGTTCAAACCCACGATCCCATGGATTTGGATGCCCCGATCTCCCAAAATAGGAGGCGGACACTCAACTCATTCGGCCATCCCGTCAGATCTCTCCGCTGCAAATTAACATCCCATAGGACCCTGTCTGTTACTGTTAGGCGGCGCCACCGGTGGGAGCTGGTGGTCAGGATGCACAGAGTAAGTAGTAAATAGGCATATGATAATATTGGAATTCCTTTCTGTGCCTTGTACATCACAGACACATTCTGCTATTTCAATAACGAACCGTTATTGAGAACAATCGGCTAGCACCACCTGGAGGCGCTTCTCTGTACCACCAACTCTCTTGTTTTCTTTAATACTTGTCAACTATTTTTACACCTATATATATGTTTTAAATAAATATATGTAATATATAACGCATTATGCGAGTATAAAGGCATGGAAGGGATTTGTTTCCTTATTATTATTATTACACGATACATTGTACTGCCTCCTTTATGGGTCATGAGTGGTGGCGCCACCTCCGGCGCTCCCCGGTACCTTCATACCCTAAAAGAAACATATACAGCAACATTTTTAAGCAAGTGGTACAGGCAAGAGTTGTGAGAGTACAGGAGTCGTGAGAGCTGAATAGGCCAGGTGGCAGCACCAGTCAAGGCAGAGAGCCTGTCCATTCGCCTGACTTGTTAAGTGTCAGTAGTTGTGAGGTGTCCAGATAAGGTGCAACCAGAGGCACCATTAAAGGATTATTTATTTACGAATTATTATACTTGTATAATGCTTATGCGACACATATATATATATATATATATATTCCAGGTATACACCAAAAGATGGGACAGGCTAATCGGTAAGTGTACTGGCGGAATTCCCATCAGGGAGGTTGTGAGATCGAATCCTGACCGAGTCAAACCAATGAGTTAGAAGATTTATACTTGATACTCAAAACCATCGGGCTATGCAATACAACAGTCAGTGGCGGTGAATGGCTACACATTGCGGGCTCGTTTAGAAGTAAGGGAAAGGTGGCACAAAGGCGAAAGGTGTGAGCTCCACCAGCCAATTGGGTGGATGTATGGTAGACTCCTCCATCCACCCGAGGAAGTGTCCAAAGCGTGGCAGGTGGGTACGAAGGAAAGGAAGGCATATTGTTCCCGCTGAAATAAATGTAACACAAACATTGCGACCAATGCCGGCCGACATTTGGTTTGGATAATTCATTCTCTCCAGTCAAGTCCATTGCAATTGTCATCACTCAATGCAATCCGATTCCTTGGGTTGACTGACATCCTATCGCTACCCATTCCTTCCAGGATAAAATGTTGCAAAGCATGATGGGAATCTATTACTCATTGAAAGCATTGAGCTCTCACATTCATTCATTCATTATGCATGGTGGCTCTGCTCTGCGGTGAATAAGTGCCACTGGCACTGGACCACCCACCCTGCGACGGGGGCCCGGAAGACCAACGCGCCGCCCATGGCCCTGCTGCCAATGACACCAGATCCTGTTTTGATCTCCGGTCGAGGTACAGGAGCATGGGCCCAAGAACGTATTGCCACCTACCGGGCCACCGCCGCACCACAGCACAAGTCACCGCACAAAGCACCATGCTCCCCCCCCCCTCACCCCCCCCCCCCCCCATACCTCAAGCTGGACGAAGCAAGAAGGAAAGACCCCCCCCCCCCACACACACGCCAAAAACGGGCCGTTTTAACGGCGCCGTGTATTAATGCTGCAGTCCTGCAGCCAGTGACCGCTAGGTCACAAACCCCCCAATAAGTAAGTAAGGTGAATAATTTGCGACAGGAAGGGCAGGACAGGCACGCCTCTAGCATTGCACCCAGGATAATGCTAAGACGCATACAAGATCACTTCTAGGCCAGACATTCATGCTACCACTCCACCCTCCCACTCACCCACATTGACAAACTATACCATATGTAAGCCTTGCAATGATTAATATTGTTATGTCGAGCTAGCTTCATATGACAATATCAGATTACATACACATTGATTGACAATGTGACTGAGTGCGATGATCAGGTAATGGTGCTGGCAGCCTGATGTCCCCGTGGGGCAGCACTATAAAGTTGCCATGAATGCACACTGTCGGTACCCATCTTGACATGACCTCAGATGTTGCTAGGACGTAAAACAACAACAAACAAACAAGCACACCGTGTATATTGAATCTTAGCTTGAGGATGAATCAGTGATCCACGATGCTAGAAGCTGTCAAGTGTCTACTTAACTATCATTTTAACAGACCATAATAGAAATACTTCCATAAGACATTGATACATTTTTTATTCACAATTTCTATTCATTATTCCACAAACATTGTTATCCATTCCCGACTTTTGATTATTTTCGCCGACCGAAGTGCATCATATTTCTGAAAGAAATCTGAGCTCAGAGGAACACAGTGCAATCTATTGACCCCTTTCATCAATGTTTATGAACATTGTGGATGCACGCGAAGCTTGGCTGCAGAACGAATGCACACTGCCATTGAGTTTGCCAGTGTGCGCAGTGTAAAACATCAATTTTATTAAAAATTATTAAAAATTCAGAACCCTACACATATTAATTTATATAATCTGGTTGTTAAATGTTCTCTATATGTGTTCCAAGCGGTTTGTTTCTAGGTGGTGTGGTTTTAGAGATATTTCACTTTTTCTCTATGAAGATTGCGCATACCCATTGAGTTTGTAGTGTGACAGTGTGACAGTGTGTCACCCTGCAGCCAAGCAGCGCGCGCACTGACCTAAATACCTATGCTGACGTCATATGAAATAGGTCTATAGAATATAGGTTACTGCCATGCCGTTTCCATAGCAACAGGTGTCATCCCAGCCCTACTCATCCACTCTCCAAGCGCCGCTCTCTGCTGCTGCTTTGCTGCCCTGTGCATAACATCATACATTTTGCAACATGTCTGTGCTTGGAGAATGTCCACCGATAGCATGTGTGTGGAGAACGTAACCCCCTTAGCGTAGTTCCTAAAAGCGCTAACAGGCGGCGCCACAGCTCGCACTGCAGGAACAGCAGGCGGGTTAGTGATTGTTGTTGTAGGATGGAGTTTCCCGTCCTGGCAACATGTAAGGTCATATCCGGATGAGTGCTGACTTGCGACAGTGTGCACTCATGGCGACTTCATAGTGCTGCTCCACTGAGAGACCAGGCCACCAGCACACTGTCCTGATATCCCACTCAGTTATATTATCCTGATACTAAGCTAACCAGTCCTATCCTATCCTATTAATGCCGAGCGCCAGGCTAGGTAGCGACAAGTATGAATTTGTTATGTCATTGGTTTGACTTGACCGCAAATTGAACTCCCGACCTCCCATATGGGAAGCCTGTGCTCTATCGATTCGGCCACCGCGTCCGGGCTGCTGGGCGGTGGGAATATGCTATAGACCTTTTCCACACAGCATACTGCACACTAAGCCGCACAAGGTTAGTTATTTTCCTGCCATGAGAGGGTGGGTTTGTGATGGGAATATTCTATTATACCTTTTCCACACAGCATACTGCACAGTGAGGCGCTATAGGCAAGATTTATTATTGTACTGCCAGCAGTGGGTGGGTTGGTGATGGAAATCCTCTATCATGCCTTTTCGACAAAGCATATGGCACAGTAGGCTGTTACTCACAAGGTTAGTTTTTCCACTGCCATCAGAGTGTAAAAATATACGGATTTTCGGTTCGGATTTATATATTGGCAGAGAGCATTACTATTCTCAGGCGACGGAGTGGGGACCAAGGTTATGTAACAGCGTCTGTGTGACATAAGAGACTATGTGGAAAATATGATAACACATAGTGCCCAAGATTATGACATGATGTTCATATGCAAGAGACAGTTCATGTTTAGTGAAATGTTCCCTCTATGCATCAGTAAGAGTGCAAGTGGAGGGGAAGGACATTTTATATATGTTTATTGTAACTCTCTGTTACCACAGGGCCAATGGGCAAGCACACCCAAGATTTATTATTGTCCTGCATACATTATGGACACCACCTGCAGTTGGGGTTGAGTGACAGCAGCCCCCTATTAGGGCGGCACCCCCCAGGCTGTAGAGGGTGTCTGATTTGCTGGCTGTGGGAGGCCGAGTCACCTGCATTCCTTATACCTGACACACAGACCTCACTCTAGGCATTGACTTCTTCTTGGCTAGACACTCTAGCAGGAGGCACTCTTCTCTTTCCAGGAACCCAGACACTCTGTCTGAGGCTCCACTCTGTGTACACAAACTAGCAGCAGCTATTCCAAAGGCACTGAGCTGTGTGGATGAACCATGGGATTCCGGTTCAATGGGCTGTAGGCACTGATTCTTCTACACACTAACAAGAGTAATGAGGATCTTTGTGGACAGTAGGTAAGGAGTGAGGGTGACATGTCGCTAGTAGGTGAACAGGAGTTGCCAATAAAGCACAACTTCTTCACTGTCAATCCTGTGCGACTTGTCTTCCCTTTCTTCCTTATGAGTTTGTTGAGAGGGGCATCAGGTGGGAACTGACAGAGAGTTGTCAGAATGCACCTGGGGAAGAGTAAGTGGTATCTGGGGCTCTGACGGCCGAGACCCAAGATATTACAAGAGGGCGGATTGGTGGTGGAAATCGGCTATTTTGTAAGAATATCGAGAAGGCGCTTTAGACTTCCCTTGGTCATCCAAATTGACAATCCCATGCTCACGCCAACTTGAATCGAATATGAGGTTAGCTGCACACCTGATTCTAGCAGAACCCTAGCGATCCCATGTTTTACTGTTGTGTGCACCTGGCACAGTGGCCGAATGGGTAGAGCACGGACCTCGAGTGCGGGAGATTAGGAATTCGGATCCCGGTCGAGTCAAACCAATGACTTATCAAATTGATATGTGTCACTTTCTAGCCTGGCGCTCGGCATTAATAGGATAGGACAACGACTGCTTAGCTCAGTGTTAGGATAATTTGACTGAGTGAGATATCGGGTCATAGTGCTGGTGGCCTGATTTTCCAGTTGGGAATCACTATAATGTCACCATGAATGTGCACTGTCACAAGTAAGTACCCATCCTGATATGACCTTAGATGTTGCAAAGATGTAAAACTCCAACAACCAACCAACTGTTGTGTGCCGAGATGCAATAGTGGATCAGGTTAGTGAAAGCGTGAATCCAATATGTTTTCAACTATTTCGCAACAATGACACAGACAAGAAAAGGTTACTCAGGTGGACGGTGAAAATTAGCCGCAATGTCTGCACCAATGGTTTTGTGGGTGTTTAAGAGTGTAGTGGTCTGCACTGAACTCTCAGGCAAGGAGCCACATAGACAGGTAGACGTGGGTAGTGTGGTGACATCAGGGAGCCTAGGGTGGTGTAATGGAATGCAAAGAGATGTGGGTTTGAGTCCCGCTCTAGGCGCAATGTTTCCTATTTTCATCACCCACCACGACAAGAGTAATTGCGGATCAGCGCTCTGTGGGAAGTGTTTGCCAGGAATCACAGGTGCGCTGGGGAGTGTGTCTGCACCTCAAATGATTCACTAGGGATTTAGTGCAATTGCAGATCTCTCAGCAGGGGAAGGGTGAAGGAGGGTGGGGGGTGGAAGCTGAACTCAGCTCAAAGTAAAGTTGTGCTGGTCATGTTTCTGGCCCTCTGACCAGCGGAGACAGTTAGTTGTTAAACCGCCAGACCCACCGGGAACCAGCAGCCAGCAGGCGGACTGTGAGGGATAAAGGGTCCCCTTTGTGGAAGTACCGCCTAGTCCATCCCTACAAGGCACGACATGTGCGTGTGTGTGTGAGGGGAGGGGGGGTGGTGAGTGAGTGCAGGGGCTGCCCTCTCAAACAGACGAGTCGTCCCCTAGCGGCCATTTAATTTACAGCTGGAAGCCTCGTTCTCGATCCAGTCTCTATTTGCAAATTAGATCGTCTCCTGAGTAAATCTCATAGACACTGACTCTACAGAATTCCGCCATGGAGTTCGTCCACCCCTCCTCTTTCTTTCCATTCTCTTTTCTATTTCGTCTATTTGTTTATTTTCTTCTTTTTTTTCTTTTTTTTTTTTCTTTCTTTTTTTCTTTCTTTTTCTCCTTTATCTTTCTCCTTTTCCTTTTCTGTTATTTCCCCCATTTCCTTCTCTTTCTTTCTCTCTCCTTTTCTTTTTTCCTTCTTTCTTTCTCTTTCTTTCTTTTTCCTTTTCTTCTTTCTCTCTTTCTTTCTCTCTTTTTTTCTTTCTTCCTTTCTTTTTTTCTTTCTTTTGTTCTTTCTTTCTTCCTTTCTTTCTTTTTTCCTTTCTTTCTTTCTTTCCTTCTTTCTTTCATTCATTGTTTTCCCCCATTTTCTTTGTTTTTCTTAACCACTGTTAACCGGGCGCATTGGCCGAATCGGCAGGAGCACCAGTGGCTTCCCCTGCAAAAGGGTCGGGGGAGGTTCGAATCCCGGTTGAGTTAAATCGATGGCTTACACATTATATACTCGTCACCACCAATAGCCTGGCACTCAGCAATTACAAGCAGCAGTTGGTATGAGGAAGAACCAGTGTGGGTGATTGCAATTCCCCTGCCTGCCTAAAGTTGCATAGTCCGATTAAATATCAAATTTTCAAAACCAAACCAATTATCTGGATTTTATTTTGCATATTTAACCTAGGTACTGATGCACTTATTAAGCATTTGTTTCTGCGTATAATGCAATACTGAGTCAATTTAACCGAACCTGTTACTGCAGAAGTCTATGGTGTCAGAGTTTTGGCAAGCTTGCCAAAACTAATTTTTCCATTTTTGCATTCAAAATATCTCAAAAGTTTACCATTTAAAATAAAAGTAACTTTGAACTAATGTAAAGTAGATACTAGTGATCGATCTAACATATATATCTCAGAAAAAAATACAGAAATTCTAAAACATCGGACTATGCAACTTTAATCAAGGAATGTAAAGAAAGCCCGATTAATGCTTCGGTCACAAATGCGCTATGGCGTGTTTGGGGCGGCCGTAAGTCACCGCATCGGCCAGACCGAATGTGACCATACGGTGGGTTGTGGTTGCCGTATGGTCACCGTACGTTTGTTTGCTCGCTGCAAGGGGTTGCCGTTGTTTTGAATTGAAGTTATCATAACTTCACAAAATCGCAATGCCGCAGGCTGCAAGGACACTACAACGCCATATGGTCACCTTGTTTTATATCAACGAATATCAATATGGTACAATATTCATGTTTGGGTGATCAATATAAAGAAAGTTACATTTTTTTGTATTAAATACGTGCATAAAGTTAAACACATCCCTCCCCACACACCCATGCACCCCCCACTCAGAATATATATGTGCTCTATAATCTATTATGGGAATATAAACAAGGACACTACCACCTATCAGTTCTCTTCTATATATTAGTTATTACCTACTATCCTACTATCATATGAGTTAGTTCCTGCTTCTGCCACCATGGTGCCACCTGTGAGTGGCTCCTGGCCACCCTGATACCAGCTGTGTCTGGTTACTACTGCCTCCAGACCTGCTCGGATGGTCAGATTAAAAAATATATAAAGTGAAGGAATGTAAAGAAAACCCGATTAATGCTTTGGTCACAAATGCGCTATGGCGTGTTTGGGGCGGCCGTAAGTCACCGCATCGGCCAGACCGAATGTGACCATACGGTGGGTTGCGGTTGCCGTATGGTCACCGTACGTTTGTTTGCTCGCTGCAAGGGGTTGCCATTGTTTTAAATTGAAGTTATCATAACTTCACAAAATCGCAATGCCACAGGCTGCAAGGACACTACAACGCCATATGGTCACCTTGTTTTATATCAAATACAGATTATATATATACACTCTAGGTGGAGTATATATATATACAGTTATATATACTCATATAGTAAAATACAGAGATGGACTACTTGTCTGCTCTATTTCAGACGGGATGGCCGAATGAGTTAGAGCGTCCATCTCCCGTGTTGGTAGACCATGGGATCATGGGTTTGAATCCTGGTCGAGTCAAACCAATGACTTAAAAATTTATACTTGTCGCTTCAAGGCTAGACTCTCGGCATTATTAGGACAGGGCAAGGAACAGTGGAATGAGGAAGACCAATCGTCCGCAATTGAAATTTCCCCTGCTTAAACAACTAATGTACTAACAAAATATTGTAACAACAAATATATATATAATCTGCATGTGGCTAAGATTAATCATGTAAGTTGCGATGGAGAGGAAACAGCTGTCTTGATATTTCCCTTCTCCGAATACACATTGTAAGCCGTAACCAAGACAACAACGAATAAGTTACTCACGTGTAGCAAATTCGCCGGTACCCGTAATGTTAACTGGACTTACCTGAAAGAAGAAAGAAAACAAACAAACATGAATACATTGTCTTAAAACTCTGGTCACGTGATTTTACTATGTATTCCTTACATGAATATTCTACGGTTTAATGTAAGGTTTCTTTGTTGTTGTTTTACGTCATAGCAACATCTAAGGTCATATCAGGACGGGTACCGACTTGTGACAGTGCGCACTCATGGCAATTTTATAGTACTGTCCCACTGGGAAACCAGGCCACCGGCACCATGACCTGGTATCCCACTCAGTCACATTAGCCTGACACTGAGCTAACCAATCCTTGCCCTATCCTAATAATGCCGAGCGCCTGGCTAGGAAGTGACAAGTATCAATTTTTAAGTCATTGGTTTGACTCGACCATGGTTCGAACCCACGATCCCACGATCTACCAGCATGGGAGGCGGATGGTCTAACTCATTCGGCCATCCCGTCTGGTCCTTAATGAAAGGTGACACTAAAGCCCTGTTCACACGGGGCAGTTAATTTGAATCATATAAATCGACTTGCCTAGTTCGGCTCACATTTGCCATGTGAACGCACGTCTGAGTCGGTTTAGGGCTGATTCGAATCATATAAGCCGGAATTTATAAACCAGCTCTGTAGGTGGTTTATATGAAGCAAATTTTATGAATCGACTTATATCGCCCGTGTGAACGAAAGCGACTTAGTTGAGGCGGATTAAGGAGGTCACACTATATAATATAATTTGATCTATGAACCGGCTAGAGGTGTACAGATATTTTTTTCATGATTTATTTTTAGGTTTTCACTGGCCAACAGAAGTTTTGATCATTCCAAAACAATACAATATAGTCCATACAGATCTAGGTCGAACCCACACTCTTTCGTGGTGACGTCGACTAACCGAAACTGGCACTGGTTAGTATGGACTTGCTCATGCGCAGATATCGATTTCCGCCTTAAACCGCCCCAATTACTCGGTGTGTGTGAACGTGCCACTAGTTCGACTAATATAATTCGCCTTGTCGAAATCGGTTTAAACTTGTCCCGTGTGAACACGGCTTAAGAGTAAGAATGAGCTATTTGAGCTTGAATACCAGAGGTCGGGATTGGTCGATACTACATTGTTAGACTCTGAGTTTGTCATTAGAAGTCACACATGGAAGCCATTGGTTTGACTCGACCAGGGTTCGAACCCGTGGGTTCGAGCCCCACGATCTACCAAAACGGGAGACGGACGTTCAACTCATTCGACCGTCCCGTCTGGTGTGTGTGTATATATATATATGTAGGTATATATATATATAGATATATAGGCAAATAGACGAACTATATATATATATATATATACACACACAGACAAATAGACGAACAGTGCTTATACCATGGAATATACAAATGATGAAGGATGTAACAACAGTTCTTTTGTTGTAAGTAGTACATACAGTTGTCGGATGGTGGCGGGCTGGTTTCGGCACTAAGCAGCCTCATAGTCATAAGCCATGGTCACACACGGGCCTTAAGTCGCCTCAACTAGTTCGCCTCATGTCAGTCGACTCAGTTCGGGCATGTGAAAGCTCAGCTGAGGCGAATTAGGGCTGAGTCGACTCAACTAGTTCACCTCAAGTAAACCGCTTCGCGAGGTAGATTAGATGAGGCGAACTAGCTTGAGTCGGCCTAAGTGGCATGTGTGAACTCAACTGGTTTGGTTGAGGCGGCTTAAGCACATGGATCGAGACTGCTTCCGAACAGGTAGTTAGCTGCTTTAATAATGGTTAGAACACATGTTTGGACCGTCCTACATGTTTGGACCAACCCATTTCTTCATATATGGAGGCTGTTTCCTAACAGGTAGTTAGTTGCTTTTGATAGTCGTTGGAGCACATGTTTGGACCATCCTACTCTTCCCATCTCTTTGTTAGATATGCTGTTTGTATGTATGCACGTGTGGACATATGTGTGGCGTGCGGATGTATGTGTGGCATGTGGATGTATGTGTGGATGTATGTGTGGATGTACATGTGGATGTATGTATGTGTGGATACCCATCCTGATATGACCTTAGATGTTGCTAGGACATAAAACAACAACAAACAAACATCGATCTGAGCCGGTTTAATGTGCATGTCTAAACGCGACACACTTTGAAAACTCTGCATGTGTGAACGCGCCGCTAGTTCGACTCATGTAGTTTGCATCATCTAAGTCGGACTGATGCTGTACGTGTGACCTCGGCTATACTATAAATAGGCTATACTATAAATAGATTAAACGTGCTATACCGCGCAATATACCCACCTCTGCGCATCACTCACAAGGTTAAAGTATATAAGTAGTATACGCAATTGTCGGACTGTACCCGTGTACAGATTTCAAATTCCCCCCTGATTGAAAGTTCCCCCACGGGAACTTGAAAACGTTTTCAAATTCATCCTATGGGAATTTGAAAACGTTTTCATTTTCCCTCCCTCGTTTTAACTTTCCCTCCCCCCATTTTTGGGGAATTTTCTTTAATTTTGTTATTTAAAATTTCTTTTCATGACAAATATAATAATACACAGAGAATAGCATAATGGAAATTATTACTAGTACAACAAAACATATTTCACCCCAAATGACACAAAAAATCTCCAAGATGGCTGAGAAAAAATATTATAGGTCTGAATTTTAAAACGTTTTTAAAAGTTTTTTTTAACAATTTTAAATTCCCGGAGGGGGAAATTTGAAAATAGGTGGAGGAATCTGAAAACTGTTTTTAATTTCCCTTCCGGGAATCTGAAAACGTTTTCAATTTCACAGGAGGGAAATTAAAAACGTTTTCAGATTCCCGGGGGGGAGGGGGGGACTTGGAAAGGCGGGAAATTGAAATCGTTACACCGGGCTGCTTTCAATACCACCGGATGTGAATTGTGATGGCAGAATCAGTAGACGACAGCGGAAGGTCAGGAATTCAATTTTCGGTTGAGTCAAACCGATGACTTACTAAATTGATACTTGTCGCTAACCTAACTTCATGCTCGGCATTATTACTATAATAGGATAGGGCAAGGACTGGTTAGCTCAGTATCAGGATAATGTGACTGAGTGGGAAATTGGGTCATGGTGCTGGCGGCCTGGTCTCCCAGTGGGGAAGTGCGTACCCATACGAATATGACCTCATATGTTGCCAAGATGTAAAACTCCAACAAACAAAGCTTCCCTTACTGCTTGTTTTTTGGGTAGTTTTGGTGGAGGGGGGGTCTTTCTTAGGGCGGAGGGAGGGGGTTTACGTCTTCACAACATCTAAGGTCATATTTCTTTTTGGAGTTTTATGTCCTGGCAACATCTAAGGTAATATCAGAACTGGTAGCGACTTGGGACAGTGCGCACTCATGGTGACTTTATAGTGCTGCCCCATTAGAATACCGGGCCGCTGGCACCATGCCTCGATATCCTACTCAGTCGCATTATCCTGACACTGAGCAAACAAATCATTGCGCTATTATCCTATTAATGTCAAGATCCCAGGCTAGCTTATTCACATATTCTATCGTCATTCACCACATTATCATTCCTTAGTTTATTCACCAGTACAATGTTTTGTGTAAATGGTCGGTTGGGCGTTGGAATGTTACGTCTTGGCAACAACTAAGATCATATCAGGACGGTTTGTGTAAATGACAAACAGAGTGACATTTTCTTATAGTCGCAAGACCAGATCTCCGCCCTGCTATAACCATGGATGTTGCTAAGACGCAAAACCCCAATAAACAAACAAACAACCAAAGCCGGATCCTGTACACTGACAAAGGGTTGGTTGTTGGGAGTGTTTACTGTCCTGGCAACATCTAAGGTCATATCAGGACAGGGAACTGACAAATGTATTATGCTGAAAAATAAAAATTCGTCGGTGACTGTAAATCGGGCCATTCCGTCGGTCGGTGACCGTTTAGTAAATCGGGCCACCATTTCTTGCCTCGTGGGAACGAGAACCGAGACAGAAAGGACGGCGCACCCAGCCAGCACCTGGCGTGGGTTGCCATGGCAACCAGAGGAAAGGGTGGCCGGGGGGGAGGGGAGACGCCTCACCACCTCCAGGGTGGCAGCATCAGATGCTAAGCCCGAGTGTGTGGCGGTGAAGGGTTGGTTGTTGGAGTTTTACGTCCTGTCAACATCTAAGGCCATATCAGGAGAGGTACCTACATATGTGTGACAGTGCGCGCTCATGGTAACTTTATAGTGCTGCCCTACTGGGAAATCAAGCTGCTGGCACCATGACCCAATCGATGATCCCACTCACTCACATTATCCGGACACTGAACTAACCAGTCCTTGCCCCATCCTGTTAATTCAACCAACGCAAGACAAGTACCATATAAAGTGGCATTTATTCTTACTATTTCGTTGTTACATTTAAGCCATGAGATGTTTGATCTATTAAGATTTCGAGGATTTCAGGCACGTAGCTCTATGAATGTCACTTGTTATTTGGGTGGGTGGGATGGCAAATCCAAAGGAGAGAACACGTCCTGTTGATCGAAATGCTCTGGTCGAAGTGTCTATAATGAAATTGGGTCGCATCTCGTTATGCAAATTTACAGAAGATGGCGCCACAGTCGGAGCATTATTAGTTAAGAAAGACATTATAGATGGTGCCAGTAGTCGCCTCCATATTAAGTATGTACTTTTTCTTGTGGGTTAAATTACCCATGTTGAAATCAACATAGAGAATGCCAAACGCCAGGCTAGGAAGCGAAAAGTTTCAATTTTAAAAGTCATTGCTTTGACTCGACGGAGAACTGAACTAAACTTCCGATCTCCCGCATGCGAAACCTGCGCTCTTTCGATTCGGCCACCACGCCCGGTGGCAGTAGAGGGAGTGTCAGGGGGATGTAGATCAAGGGGGGATGAAGGAGGGGTGGGGGGTAGGGGAAAGGGGAGGACGGTGTGTGAACAGTCTAGTAGTTATAACCTCATATCGTCAGACACAACTTGACAATGGTGGCTGAATCGGCTTAGAGTGCCTGTCACATTATGGCGGATTAGGCAACAGACAGAACCGGTAAAAGAATATTCTAGTCCAGTGTTATTCGGACTTGAAATGTATCAATTATGTAACGGACGGTAACGGATGGGTAACAGACGGGTAACAGACTGTAATGGATGATAGCGGTTGATAACGTATCTAACGATCAACGGACAATTCAGAATACAAAAAGAACTATAGCGAATGGCAATGGATGTGTGATGGATATGTAATGGATGGGAACATACAGGAATAGATGGTAACGGATGGCAATGGATGGGTATCGGACGGTAATGGATAATAACCACATAGGTCAGTCCGGCACTATCCATTACAAGTTTTGTGCATGCTCAAAACTTGTAACGGATCGGGCTGGATATCAATGGATATCAACAGACACAAACCGGACTTTGCCAGATATCAACAGACTTAGTTCGGTTTCTTTCCGTTTCCCTAATCCGGTGAGGTGTGACAGAGCCTTTAAGTTTAAGAGGGGACGGCACAATATCTCGGTACTGCTGCTGCCACCTGCTGAGATTCAATAACCGTCCCTATAACCTTGAACCGTCATTGAGACAAATGACTTTGAAACCAGTTTTCTCCAGTTTCCCTGTTCTCCACCACGCTCTGGGACTTGCCAAACTTAAAGGCCCAGTCACACCTTACCGGATTGGGGAAACGGAAAGAAACCGGACACAGTCTGGTGAAATCCGTCAATGTCCAGTTTATATATGGTCAGCATCCGGCGTTTCCGTTCTCTGTCTGGTGGTGTCCGGCATGTATGGCGGCAAGTTTTGAACATGCACAAAACTTGGACTGGATGCCACCGGACTGAAGTGTAAGGTTGTTGTCTCGTTTAAGTTTGTTTAGTCCGCTTTGTCCGGTTCATGTCCAGTTCATGTCCAGTACCCACCCGAAATGTCTCCGGTTAGCTTCCTGAATAGTCTGTTGACGGGAATTCGGTTCGCCAGCTTTTCTTATATGTATTCGCATCCGTCATGTGACGTAAACAGTCCGGTACGTGTCTGGTTCATGTTCCGTCCGTCTGTTTGACATTCGGTTTTTGCCCGTTGGTTCACCATTCCATGTCCGTTTAGCTTTAGTTTCATCTGACGGCCTTTGACCCAAGAGCGCAACATTTTGCCACATTTTGATACATTTTGATACCGAACACCACCGGACTAGAAAATTCTTTGTCCGGTTATGTCGTTGCTCAATTCGGTAAGGTGTGACAGGCACTTCAGGCCTGTCCATTCCCTGATGTTCTCGTCCCATCTCTTCCTTTGTCCACCTTTGTCTTCTTCCTCCCCTTTACCCTGCCTTTCCAATATGGTTTTGGGCAGATCTGATGAACCGTAAATATGGCCATACAACTGTAGTTTGCATCTCTTTACGATTGTCAGGAGATCTTAATGTGGTTCAATTGCATCCTGGATCTTCCTCATTTGCAACATGGTATTTTATGATATGTGTATGGTCATTAGAATTGAATGATGCTTACAGTCACAGAAAATAGGCCTAGATATCTGCAACAGAGTAGGTTTGTTCACCATATACAAATCATCATCATGGATCGTTTGTTTGTTGTTGTTTTATTTGCTAGCAACATCTAAGGTCATATCAGGATGGGTACCGACTTGTGAAAGTGCGCACTCATGATGACTTTATAGTGCTGTCCCACTGGGAAACCAGACCGCCGGCACCATGACCTGATATCCCACTCAGTCACATTATCCTGACACTGAGCCAACAAGTCCCTGCCCTATCCTATTCATGCCAAGCGCCTGGCTAGGAAGCGACAAGTATCAATTTTTACGTCATTGGTTTGACTCGACCAGGGTTCCAACCCACAACCCCATGATCTACCAGTACGGGAGACGGACGCTCTAACTCATTCCGCCATCCCGTCTGGTCCATCCTCATGGAAGTCTTATTCGAAAATGATAATTATGAACAATAAGGTTGTGTTGGTCGTATTAATCCCCCCAGTTACATTAAAAGAGCAGTAACATAACCAACACAACTTTCCTTACTCATAATTATTATGACCATTCTCTAGGAGTTATTTATGGCCCAATCATGTACTGAGTGTGCCTGGTCAAAATGTACGTATTAGTATCAGCTGGCACTAAATATAGTTTAGAGTTACGTGTGTAGCCGTGTTTACACGGGCAATTGTAAAGCAAATTAGACAAAGCGATGTATATGAAGCGAAGTAGTGGCGCGTTTACACAAGGAGCGGTTTAAGGCTGAAATCGATATCTGCGCATGAGCAAGTCCAGACTAACCAGTGCCAGTTTGGCTTCATCGACGTCACCACGAGAGAGTGTGGGTTTGACCTAGATATGTATTGATTCAATCGTATTGTTTTGGAACGGTCAACACTTCTGCTGGGTAGTGAAACCCTAAAAATAAATGATGAAAAAAATATCTGTGCACCTCTAGCCGGTTCATAGACCAAATGATATAATATGCGCTTTTGATCGACCGGAAAGTCAACAAACTAAGGTCTCGACTGCGCATGCATGCTACGTGCTTAAGCTAGTTCGCTTCATATAAACTACCTCACGAGGTGGTTTACATGAAGTGAATCATATGAATCGAATCAGCCCTAATCCGCCTCAGAGTCGCGTTTACACGGCGAATGTGAGGCGAACTAGGAAAGGCGCATTATTTGAGCCGTTTTAACTCACCCATGTAAACACGGCTTAAGCCTACATAACCATTGTAGAATGGCTAAAGCTCGAATCTGTGGTTGTGTAGGCAGGCTATAGTGAAATCAATACAGACAAAGAGAGTATAAAGTGTAAAGGGAGAGAGAGAGAGTCAAGCCCTCTGGTTTATTATTTATATGGTTACATAGGTTCATTGTAGGGTGTCACCACACCCCTTTCCCCCAATGGGAAACAAGCATTCTTGGCCCTACCAATAGGGATCCAGCATTCCTTGTCCCCATGGCTATCAATGGTCTTCCCACCACCACCAAGCTGTATGGCCCCATGGCCACCACCAACCTTGACCCTGAGTGTGGTGATCCTACCCAGTAGAGGGGGAGGGGTAGGCCCTGAGTGCGGTTACACCCAGCCTGGCCAGCACCACTATGTCTATTTACATCCCACTCAGGCACCACCAGCACCTACATATATATATGTCATGGGGGTGATGAAAATGGGAAATACTGTGCCTAGAGCGGGACTCGAACCCACATCTCTTTGCATTCCGGGCCAGTGTGCTAACCATTACACCACCTAGGCTCCCTGATATCAACACACTCCCCATGCCTACCTGTCTATGTGGTTACTTGCCTGAGAGGTCAGTGCAGACCACTACATATACATACATGCGCTTGGTCACATACACCTGTTTAGTAATATAACATTTGCATTCCCCCCGATGCCGTAAATCAGAATATTTTACAGACTGTTATCAGTGATATAAGTCAGGGTGTATTACAGACTTGGAAAGTAGTTTAAATGCTACTATCCCTTAAAGTAAATCTGAAGGTTTTTAAGTATGCTGTATAACCTATATGAGCCTGTCTCAAAAAGTGATAACTCTTTTATTTTTGTCCATTGTAACGATTGAGGCAAAACAGCACAGAAACGGTTACACTGAAAACACCAGGACATTTACTTCAAATCAATATGTATTCTATTGGGATTATGAAACACCATGTAAAAAACAAATCAGTTTATCCTGAGCAAATGCATAAGCAGACAGTACGTTGATCATTACAATGGACAATGTTTTATCCCATATTGCTTAGCACCTTTTGAGACAGTCTCATCTGAGTACCAGATGAGGTGGCCAAATGAGTAGAGCGTCCATCTCCTGTTTTGGGAGATCGGGAGATCCGAGGTCATGAGTTTGTGGGTTCGAATCCTGGTTAAGTCAAACCAATGACTTAAAAATTGATACTTGTCACTCCCTAGCCTGGCGCTTGGCATTATTAGGATAGGGCAGGGACTGGTTGGCTCAGTGTCAGGATAATGTGACTGAGTGGGATATCAGGTCATGGTTTCCCAGTGGGGCAGCACTATAAAGTCACCATGAGTGCACTGTCACAAGTCGGTACCTGTCCTGATATTACCTTAGATGTTGCTAGGACATAAAACAACAAACAAACAAACAAACCTATATGAGCCCACTGTTCCCGTCCCTATATGACATCACCAAACTACTACTGATAGACTACATCACCATTCTAGCGGTGCAGTGCATTGTGGGATGCATGGAAGAAAAACAAACCCGCGAGAAGCACATGGCACATGCTAATTATACTGGGTGCAGCTATGAAATGTGTTAGTTTCACCTCATCTCAGCTCTTGTTTGGTACATAGAATACCAACTAACAAAATATATATAATATATTAAGATATTAATCTTTTATCCAGCATTGCATTTACATCAATATAATCAGCACATCTTATGCCATGTGCATTTAGATTTAGAGAAATCTGGGCACTCAGAGCCATAGCCAGAGTCAGTTTTACTTATTTTATCCATGTTTTTATTTATATCCTATCGTTAATGACATATGTAGAACCAGAAAATGAGTACGGTTCATCATATATTCATTATATATTTCTCTGAAACAAGTGTCTGTTGACACATTTGGCATTTTAATATTTAGAACAAGAATTAATAATAGTGATGTGGATATCAGCCTTAAAGTGACTGATTGTTTTATGTTTCTTAGCTCAAAATGTTTAACTATTGCTAGTTTTGTCTTAGTTATATTCATCAGATCATTATATTACAAGTGTGCATACATGTTTATGCCAAATTGTTACGTATTTCTAATAATTTTGAATAAAATGGAAGTTTTGACCTATGCGTATCGGCAAACTCAATGGCTGTACGCCTTTGCTTTGCTGCCAGCGCCATTTTCAGTGCATGCGCAGTCGGAATGGTGATCTCGTCTATAGCCGCGGGGGACTCAGCGGCTAATTTCACTGTCCAGACCAGTCCCGACCTACTAGCTGGGAGCTCAAATAACGCATTCTGAATGTGAACTTTCATAGATATACACAGAATATAATTGGTTGTTGGCAGTTTTACTGTCCGGGCAACATCTAAGGTCATATCGTGACGGGGAACTGACAAATGTATTTATTATTCTGACAAATAAAAATTCCGTCGGTGACTGTTTAGTAAATCCAGCCATTCCGTCGGTGACTGTCAGGAATACATGGTCAAATCATGTGACCTGGGGCCGTATGCAGGAGTCAGTGTTAGCGAAGCAAAACGGTGTTTGGAGGGAATTCCGGTTTAGCGGCGAAAAAATGGTATGCACGAGTCAGTGTTAGGCCTAACACCAAAGGCTTAACCGGTGTTACCTTACCCCTAAAAAATATCAGGTTTAGCGAATTTATTAGGCCCAAATCTATTCAATGCGACCATATTTAACAGAATTAGATACGCAATAAGTGAAATTTATTCAAATTAACCCTAAATTCGAACCTTCCTTAAGGCTATTACTAGTTATATTTTCGAATCGACGAACGTAATGTAAACAAATCGCCGCCGCCGCTGCGTTCCATACTGGCGGCGGCGGCGATTTGTTTACTTTACCCTCGTCGATTCGAAAATATAACTATTAATATCGCCGCCAATACGGTGGTAACCTTAATAATGCTTCGGATTTAGGGTTAAATTGATCAAATTTCACTTATTGCGTATGTAATTATGTTAAATATGATCGCATTCAGTAGATTTGAGCCTAATATCTGGCTACAAACGCAGAGGGATTTCCCAAATCTATAAATAATTTCACGTTTAGCTAAAATGTTAGTGTTACGCGCTCCTGCATACGACTTGACACAGTTCCTGACATCGGCGATAGCTAATCGGTAATAGGCTCTAACACCAAAAAACGCTAACACTGACTCCTGCATACGGGCCCAGAACTTTAAGTGACAAACTAATGCCTGGTATACACCTACCATATAGGATTCGCGCTCTAAAACTCGCGACTCAACCCGACCCGCTTAAAACTGAAAACGGGCCGATTCATTTTTCGAATCGCAAATCGCAATCATAATGGGCTGGTTTTAGCCCTAAAACTGGGGTTTATGCGCGAATCGCATAATCATATAGAAGGCGTAATCATATAGAAGGCTCACATAGCCCATCATAACAAATAAGGCTTACAGTATATTCACGATCACTCTCCACATCTCACTCTCCACCTCTCACTCTCCACCTCTCACTCTCCACCTCTCACTCTCCAATTCACACTCTCCACCGCTCACTCTCCAGCCATCACTCTCCATCTCACTCTCCACCTATCACTCTCCACCTCACTCTCTCCATCTCACTCTCCACCTCTCACTCTCCACCTCTCACTCTCCACCTCACACTCTCCAATTCACACCCTCCACCGTTCACTCTCCAGCCATCACTCCCTATCTCACTCTCCACCCCTCGCTCTCCACCTCTCACTCTCCACCCCTCACTATCCACATCTTCTCCCCTCACTCTCCACCTCTCACTCTCCGCCTTTCACTCTCCACTTCACATTCTCCACCTCACTCTCCACCTCTCACTCTCCACCCCTCACTCTCCACTTCACATTCTCTACCTCTCACTCTCCACCTCTCACTCTCTACCTCTCACTCTCCACCTCTCACTCTCCACCTCTCACTCTCCACCTCTCACTCTCCACCTCTCACTCTCCACATCACTCTCCACCCCTCACGCTCCACTTCTCACTCTCCACGTCTCACTCTCCATCTCTCATTCTCCACTCCAACACCCTTATCGCCTCTTCTCACTAGCACCCTCTCACAAAACACCCTCTGCTACAACGATGTGAGACTACATTTTATGAAGACACTTACAGCCCATCTCCATCCGCCTCTCACCTCTTGCCCCACAAGGGAAATCCCCCTCAGTGCTGAAGCCGCCAGCGCCACCAGGTGGCGTAATCATATAGAAGGCTCACAGAGCCCATCATAACAAATAAGGCTTACAGTATATTCACAAATTATGTCAATATTAAAGTTGCATAGTCCGATGGCTTTGAGTTTCCATAATTTTTCTGGAATAAATATATTAGATTCCCATTATAATCTACTTGGCTTTATATTGAAGTAAATGTGATTTTAAATGGCTAACCTTTTAGATATTTGAAGTGCAAATATGTCAATTTAGTTTTGGCAAGCACACCAACACTCTGACCCCATAGACTTCTGCAGTAAATGACTCAGTATTCTCTTCTATGCAAAAGCAAATGCTTAATATGTATGTAAGTTAGATATGTAGAATAAAATCTAGATAATTGTTTTGGTTTTGAAATGTTGATACTTCATCGGATTATGCAACTTTAACTGCCTCCCTAAGGAAAATGTGATCGACTGGTAAGGCGTAAAGGGTAAATCAGGATTTGGCTTGAGTGCATAATAAAATATGGTCACCTTGTAAAAATATATGGATTTTCCGTTCGGAATTATATATTGGCAGAGAACATTATTATTCTTAGGCGACGGAGTGGGGACAAGGTTATGCAATCTAAAAGCAATGGTGCTCCACTCACAATATGACATGATATAAGCTATGTAAAATATATGTTATACATGATGCCTGAGATTAGTGAAGAGATGTTCCTATATAAGAGACAGTTCATGTTTGGAGAAAAGGACATTTTAATATGGATCTATTTGTAACTGTCTGCAACTACCTGTTACCATGGTACCGATGGGCAAGCACACCCGCCTAATCTGCATACATACATAGACACCACCTGCAGTTGGGTTGAGTGACAGCCACCCCTACTGGGGGGGGTGTTCCCCTCCCAGGCTGTGGGGGGTGCCTGATTGGCTGGCTGTGGGATGCCCAGTCACCTGCACTCCCTTGGCCCTCTGACCACACAAGCCTCACTTTGATTAATTATTTATGAGACTGCTCCAGACACACTGGAGAGATCACTCTACTCCTGGCTCTTGAGTGAGACACACCTACTCTAGAGCAGGACCCCAGACACTCTGTCTGATGCTACAAAAATTCATCTATCCTAATTGAGCTGTGTGCAACAACCAGGGGACTCTGGTTCAAAGGGCTGTAGGCACTGACTCATAGATACTAGCTAGGTAATGAGACTCTGTGTGGACAGAAGGTAAGGGTTGAGGGTGATAGGTCACTAGTAGGTGAACAGGAGTTGATCCTAATAAAGCACAACATCTTCACTGTCAATCTTTGTGATTTGTCTTCCCTTTCTTCCTTATGAGTTTGTTTAAGGGTTTGCTTAAGGGAGACGTCAGAGGTGAAATAAAGGGGGAGAGTTTATGGTATTCTCTGGGGCTCTGAGCGGCCGAGCACACAGAAATACTATAACATGATTTTACCACGTATTGTCCACATGAATAATCAATATATCGTTATAACATATTTATATTCCAGATAGATCAACTGCGGCTATTTGAGTTCTAACACTGTGGGTAGGGACTGGTCGGCCCAACCCCAGTTTACCTGACTGGATATTGAGCCTTTCAACCATAATTATATTGCTATAATCAAAGCTAATGATATTCATTAAGATATCTACTACAATCGTGCTATATTCAGCCATATACAAAGATCACCTGTGTTATATTTAAAAAAAAACTAAATTGGGGGTGGGTGGGGGGTTCTGAAATGATGATTTTATTCAGCGAATAAAGGTATTTTTTTCAGAGCTCAGGCACTGGTCGTCTGGTCATGTTATGTTACATTGATTCACATATATAATAGTCTAAAATCAACAAGAGTTTTATACAAATTCATTCAGATACATACTACACTCATGCTATATTCAGCCATATACAAAGATCACCTGTGTTCTATTCATTCAGATACATCCTACAATCATGCTATATCCAGCCATATACAAATATCACCTGTGTTCTATTCATTCAGATACATACTACAATCGTGCTATATTCAGCCATATACAAAGATCACCTGTGTTCTATTCATTCAGATACATACTACAATCATGCTATATTCAGCCAGATACACAGATCACATGTTCTCTATTCATTCAGATACACACTACAATCGTTCTATATTCAGCCATATACACAGATCACATGTTCTCTATTCATTCAGATACATACTACATTCATGCTATATTCAGCCAGATACAGAGATCACATGTTCTCTATTCATTTAGATACATACTACATTCATGTTATATTCAGCCATATACGAAAATCACCTTTTCTCTATTCATTCAAATACATACTACAATCGTTCTATATTCAGCCATATACAAAGATCTTCTGTGTTCTATTCTTTCAGATAGATACTACAATCGTGCTATATTCAGCATATGTACAAAGATCTCCTGTTCGCTATTCATTCAGATACATACTACATTCATGCTATATTCAGCCATATACAAAGATCACATGTTCTATATTCATTTAGATACATACTACAATCGTGTTGTATTCAGCCATATACAAAGATCACCTGTTCTCTATTCATTCAGATACATACTACACTCGTGCTATATTCAGCCATATACAAATATCACCTGTTCTCTATTCATTCACATACATACTGCAATCGTTCTATATTCAGCCATATACAAAGATCAAATCTTCTCTATTCATTCAGATACACACTCCAATTGTGCTATATTCAGCCATATACAAAGATCCCCTGTTCTCTATTCATTCAGATCCATACTACAATCGTGCTATATTCAGCCATATACAAAGATCCCCTGTTCTCTATTCATTCAGATACATACTACACTCGTTCTATATTCAGCCATATACAAAGATCCCCTGTGTTCTATTCATTCAGATACATACTACAATCGTTCTATATTCAGCCATATACAAAGATCCCCTGTTCTGTATTCATTCAGAAACACACTACAATCGTGCTATATTCAGCCATATACAAAGCTCTCCTGTTCTCTATTCATTCAGATACATACTACAATCGTGCTATATTCAGCCATATACAAAGATCACCTGTTCTCTATTCATTCAGATACATACTACAATCATTCCATATTCAGCCATATAGAAAAATCACCTGTTCTCTATTCATTCAGATACATACTACAATCGTGCTATATTCAGCCATATACAAATATCACATGTTCTCTATTCATTCAGATACATACTACAATCGTGCTATATTCAGTCATATACAAATATCACCTGTTCTATATTCATTCACATACATACTACACTCATGCTATATTCAGCCATATACAAAGATCACCTGTGTTATATTCATTCAGGCCTGGTGCGGAGGCCAAATTGGTAGAACACAGGCCTCCCGTGCGGGAGATCAGGATGTCGATTCCCAGTCGAGTCAAAGCAATGATTTACAAAATTGATACTTGTCGCTTCCTAGCCAGGTACTTGACATTAATAGGATAGGGCAAGGATGGGTTAGCTCAGTGTCAGGATAATGCAATGCCGAGTGCCAGACTAGGTAGCAACAAGTATCAATTTTGCAAATCATTGGTTGGGCTCAGCTGAGATTCAAACTCCTGACCTTCCACACAGGATGCCTGCACTCTACCTCTACTGATTTAGAGCTGCATAATCCAATGAAAACCTCAAATTTTCAAAACCAAAACATTGATCCCGATTTGATTGTACATATCTAACTTATATCGGAATTCATATATCTCGGACAAAAGATTACAAATGATGGGAGATGTGAGGAAGAAATTAAAAGAAGGATAACAATAGCCCGAACAACATTCTCCAGAATGAATAGAGTGTTAACATCAAGTAAGATATTAATACAAACAAGGAAGCGTATTCTTCAGTGTTATGTGTGGTCTACTCTAATGTATGGGGCAGAGACATGGACAATCTCTAAGAAAATGTACAAACGTTTAGCAGCATTTGAGATGTGGACTTATCGAAGGATGATGAAAATATCATGGACAAAGAAGATCACCAACAAAGAAGTTCTCAGAAAAATTAAAAATAAGAAAAGCTTGTTTGCCACTATACAGACAAAGAAACATATTTATTTTGGCCACATCATTCGTCAGAGTTCAATATACCGTACATTGTTGGAAGGGAAGGTGAATGGCAGCAGAGGGAGAGGGAGACCAAGAACATCATGGTTTACAAATATTTCACAGTGGACAGGCTTGAATTATTCACAGTCTATCAGAACAGCACAACATCGGGACAAGTGGAGAACCATTGCATCCAACCCTCGACTAGAGGATGGAACTATTGATTGATTGATCTAACTTAGATACAGGTGCACTTTTCACACTTTTGTGCGCCACATACATTGGAATACCGAGCGAATTTATTAGAATCTGTTACTGCAGTATCTTATGGAGTTTTGGCTTGCTTGCCAAAATTAATTTGGTACATTTGCACTTAAAATATCTCAACCTTTAGCCATTTAAAATCAAATCCACTTCAAACTAAAGTAAGGTAGATTATATCTATGAACTTAATATATTTATCTCAGAAATTTACCGAAATTCAAAACCATCAGACTATGCATCTTTAATATGTGCATCGCTCCTAATGTAGCGGGTTATGATAGATGAATAAATTCATGTGGCTACATCCATAAAGCGGCTGTCACACATCACCGGATTGGAGGAAACAGAAAGAAACCGAACAAGGTCCGTACATCATCCGGTTTGTGTCCGTACAACATTTGAACATGCACACAACTTGGAATGGATGCCGTCGGATTAACGTCTACGGTTCTTGTCCGGTTTGAATTTGTTTCGTCCATTGGCTATTTGTTCATGTCCGTTTCATGTCCATTTTATGTCCGTTTCATGTCCGTTTCATATCGATTCATGTCCCTTTAATGTCCGTTTCATGTCCCTTCGTCCAGCGGCCTTTGACCCGATATTGCAATATTTTGACACATTTTAATACATTTTGAATACTTATCACGCCCAAACACCACCGGACTAGACAATTCTGTCGGTTGCTCAATCCGGTGATGTGTGACAGCTGCTTAACCCAGCTTCGCAACACTTTTTCTACAAGGTTGTTTTTATCAGCCGTGTCACAGAGACAGTATGGCGGGAGTAACTTAGCAGACTACGTAACTTGGTGATGGATTAGATGCAATGTGTTTGCTGTGTAAACACATGGGGCAGAATGCCTAGCGTCCATCGTGATGACGCATTTTTACATTCCAGTGCTGGAGTAATAGACATTCGTTGTTCTCTGTGGCGGAGTGGTTAGAATGTCTGACTTTGATCAAAGTCAGACTTCTAATCTAAAGGTCGATGGTTCGATTCCTTATGCCGTCACATCTGCCAATTTGGATTTCCACCGCTGTGTATAAGTTACAGCGTCATCAAAGGCCAGTTGCTCTCATGCCATGTCTATGTCATGTGGGAGGTTAGAAATCCCTTGGGTCGGTAAAAGTGCAGGCTCAGGCTTCCTATCAACCAACTGTATAATGGTGGAAACAAGATTATTCAGACTTATCCATAATAGGCAGTATAAACCTTCAATAAAGAAAATTAATCAAACAAATTCGACCACCTGGGAACCCGATACAACTAACCAACCTATGCCAACCCTTGCATCATTGAACCCTCTTCCCTTCCTTTATTTTGTTTGTTGTTGTTTTACATCCTGGCAACATCTAAGGTCATCAGGACAGGCACCGACTTGTGGCAGTGCACAATCATGGCCACTTCATAGTGCTGCCCGACTGGGAAATCAGACTGCCAGCACCATGACCTGATATCCCACACTATCCTGACACTGAGCCAACCAGTCCTTGCCCTATCCTAATAATGACAAACGCCTGGTTGGAAGCGACAAGTATACATTTTTAAGTCATTTGTAAACAGATGGGAGACTATAGCCGTGTTCACACGGGCAAAATGTGAGGTGAATCAGGCAAATCGAATCAGGTGAGGCGAATTAGGCGCCCGTTCACACGGGCAGCGCTTGAAGGCGGAAGTGGATATCTGCGCATGAGCAAGTCCAGTCTGACCAGCGCCACCACGAGACAGTGGATTCGACCTAGATATGTATTTAATGAATCGTATTGGTTTGGAACAGTCAAAACTTCTGCTGGGCAGTGAAACCCTAAAAATAAATGATAACAAAAATATCTTTGCACCTCTAGCAGGTTCATAGACCAAATTATATAATATGCGCTTTTGATCGACCGGAAAGTCAACAAACTAAGGTCGACTGAGCATGCGTGTGAGGTGCTTAATCCGCCTCAGATGCGTCCACACGGGCAAAATTATCCGCATCACAGAAATCGCCTCACGTAACCTACCTCGATAGGTGGTTTACAGTATCCGCATCACAGGAATCGATTCAGGCATAATCAGGCGTAATCAGGCGTAATCCGACTCAGCCGCCCGTTCACACGGGAAATGTGCGTCGAACTAGGCAAGTCGATTTCTACGAATCGATTTACATTCCCCGTGTGAACACGGCTTATGCCTGGCGCCCATCGTGATGACACATTTTTACCATTCCAATACTGGAGTAATAGTCATTCAACCACCGGGGGGATACCCGATGCAACTATCCAAAACATGGTGTCCCTAATATATGCAGAAGTGCTGGGTGTGCTTGTCCAGCAGTCCTGTAGTAACAAGTAGTCATCAACAGTTACAACAAACATATATCAATGCTTCTCTCCATCAATGGCACCCTCTCTGGTGCATGAAGGGAACATTTAAATAATTATTAACTGTCTCTTAAGTATGAACGTTGGATCACAATCTCGGTCGCTATCTGTTATCACATTTCCACATAGCTGCTTATGTCACAAAGCGAGTGGGGCACCCATTGCTTCTCTGTTACATAATCATGGTCCCAACTCCGTCGCCCGAGAATAATAATGTTCTTTGCCAATATATAATTCTGAACCGAAAATCTGTATATTTGTACAACTGGACCTTCCTTTAGCCTGGGCTCAGTGTCAGGATATATGTGACTGAGTGGGATATCAGGTCATGGTGCTGGTGACCTGGTCTCCCAGCGGGGCAGCAGTGTAAAGTCGCCATGAGTGTGCACTGTCATAAGTCGGTATCCGTCCTGATATGACCTTAGATGTTGCTAGGACGTAAAACAATAAACCAAACAAAAACAAACAAATCCTTTAGCCTGGCGATTGGTGTAAATGCTATCAGTTGTCAGTTTGAGTCGGTCAGGGTTTCGAACCCACAACTTCCAGCATGGGAACTGAGTCAGCGCCCCTGGCGGTTTGGGCATCCCATCAGGTCACATCATCACAGCAAACAGCGATATGGGGGTAGGGGAGGTAGGGGGGGGACACAGGTGTGTTTACACGGCGTGGTCGTGATGTGGTGGTGGGTTGAGGAGATGGTGATGGTGGTGGATGGTGTTGGTGGTAATGGTGGTGGTGGATTGTGGTGATGGTGGTGGTCGATTGTTGTGGTGGGTGGTGGTGATGGTGATGGTGGTGGTAGATGGTGGGTGGTGGATGGTGGTGATGGTGGTTGTGGATGGTGGATGGTGGTGGTGGTGGTTCTGGATGGTGGATGGTGGATGGTGGTGGTTGTGTATGGTGGTGGTGGATGGTGGGTGGTGAATGGTGGTGGTGGGGGTTGGTGGTGGGTGGTGGATGGTGGTGGTGGTGGATGGTGGTGGTGGTGGTGGTGGTGGTGGTGGTGGTGTGGTGGTGGTGGTGGTGGTGGTGGTGGTGGTGGTGGTGTGGTTGTGGTGGTGGTGGTGGTGGTGGTGGTGGATGGTGGTGGTGGATGGTGGTGGTGGTGGTGGTGGTAGATGGTGGGTGGTGGATGGTGGTGTTGGATGGTGCTGGTTGTGGATGGTGGTGGTGGATGATGGTGGTGGTGGTGATGGTGGTATGTGATGGTGGTAGATGATGGTGGTGGATGGTGGTGGTTGTGGATGGTGGTGGTGGATGGTGGTGGTGGTGGTGGAAGGTGGTGGTGGTGGGTGGTGGTGGATGGTGCTGGTTGCAGATGGTGATGGTGGTTGTGGATGGTGGTGGTGGATGGTGGTGGTGGTGGAAGGTGGTGCTGGTGGTGGATGGTGGTGGTGGATGGTGGGCATGGTGGTGGTGGATGATGGGTGATGGTGGTGGTGTGGGTGGTGGGCCGTGGGTTTTGAAGATGGTGGGTGGCGATGGGTGGTGGTTGTTGTGAGTCGAGGTGAGCTGGTGGGTGATGGTGCGTGGTGGTCGGTCAAGGTGGTGGTGGGTAATGCTTGTAGATGTTGGTGGATGATGGTGTTGCGTGGTCGTGGTCGTGTTGGGTGGTGGATGGTGTGGTGTGGATGGTGGGTGGTGGATGGTGGTGGTGGATGGTGGTGGTGGTGGCTGGTGGCGGTGGGTGGAGGTGGGACTGGTGGGGGGGGGCGGGGCTCAACTCCTAAATATGGAACATTCCAGATTATTTAGAAGCACACCGGAACTTATCCAAACATTCGCGAACTTCGAACTGGGAGCCGTGCTCGGTGGGGGAGTAATTGGAGATGGAGGTGGGGGTGGGGTGGAGGTGGTGGTAGGTAGGGAGTGAGATGGGGAGGTGGCGGTGGGATGTGGGTGTGTGAGAAGTGACAGGTGGGGAGTGACAGGTGGAGGTGTGGGTGTGTGGGGAGTGAGAGGTGGGGAGTGACAGGTGGAGGTGTGGGTGTGGGGGGAGTGAGAGGTGTGGGTGTGAGTGGAGTGGAGGTGGTGGTAGGTAGGGAGTGAGATGGGGAGGTGGTGGTAGGTAGGGAGTGAGATGGGGAGGTGGCGGTGGGGTGTGGGTGTGTGAGAAGTGACAGGTGGGGAGTGACAGGTGGAGGTGTGTGTGTGGGGAGTGAGAGGTGTGGGTGTGTGGGGAGTGACATGTGGAGGTGTGGGTGTGTGGGGAGTGACATGTGGAGGTGTGGGTGTGTGGGGAGTTACAGGTGGAGGTGTGGGCGTGTGGGGAGTGAGAGGTGTGGGTGTGTTTGGGGTGGTGTAAGATGGGGAGTGGGATGTGAAGGTGGGGGTGGGGGTGGGGCGGGGTCTAGATGGGGAGGGGGAGGGGGATGTGGGAGTGGGGCGGGGATAGAACTGGGGGGTGGCATGGGGGTCGTGTTAGGTGGGGATTGGGGCATGGAGGCTGGGTGGGGTGAGGAGGGTGGGGTTAGGTAGGGAGGGGAGTGACACGTGGAGGTGGGGGTGGAGGTGGGGTGGGAGTTCAGTGGTTAGGGGTTAGGTGAAGGTAAGGGTGGAAGTGCAGGTGGAGGTGGGGGTGGAGGTGGTGTTAGGTGGTTTGTTTGTTTTCTTGTTGTTGTTTTATGTCCTTGCAACATGTAAGGTCATATCAGGACGGGTACCGACTTGTGACAGTGCACACTCATGGCAACTTTATAGTGCCGTCCCACTGGGAAACCAGGCCACCGGCACCATGACCTGGTATCCCACTCAGTCACATTATCTTGTCACTGAGCACACCAGTCCTTGCCCTGTCCTAATAATGCCGAGTGCCTGGCTATGAAGCGACAAGTATACATTTTAAAGTCAACCAGGGGTGTTAGGTGGAGGTGGGGGTGGTGTGAGGGTAGTATTAGGTGGGGATGGTGTTAGGTGGGGGTGGTGTTAGGTGGGGGTGGTGTTAGGTGCGGGTGGTGTTAGCTGCGGGTGGTGTTAGGTGGGGGTGGTGTTAGGTGAGGGTGGTGTTAGGTGGGGGTGGTGTTAGGTGGGGGTGGTGTTAGGTGGGGGTGGTGTTAGGTAGGGTGGGTGTTAGGTGAGGGTGGTATTAGGTGGAGGTGGTGTTAGGTGGGGGTGGTGTTAGGTAGGGTGGGTGTTAGTTGGGGGTGGTATTAGGTGGGTGGTGTTAGGTGGGGGTGGTGTTAGGTAGGGTGGGTGTTAGGTGGGGGTGGTGTTAGGTGGGGGTGGTGTTAGGTAGGGTGGGTGTTAGGTGAGGGTGGTATTAGGTGGAGGTGGTGTTAGGTGGGGGTGGTGTTAGGTAGTGTGGGTGTTAGGTGGGGGTGGTGTTAGGTGGGGTGGGTGTTCAGGGCTTATAGGTGTAAAGCAACCCAGGGACCACCCGCTAATGGGTTCTACACGTAACTAACTCGCCCAGGGGTTAAGCGCAGTTAAAACGCCATCCCGTCGCAGCACAGCGCATGCGCAGAAGGATCGGATGCTGGGGCCGAATCGGTAGAGTGCAGGCCTCCCGTGTGCGAGATCGTGAGTCCTATTCTCGGTCGAGTCAAACCAATGACTTACAAAATTGATACTTATTGCTTTCTAGCCTGGCGCTCTGCATTAATAGGATATGGAAAGGACTGGTTGGCTCAGAGTCAGGATAATTTGACTGAGTGGGATATATGGATCATGGTGCTGGTGGCCTGGTTTCACAGTGGGACAGCACTATAAAAATTGCCATGAGTGCGCACTGTCACAAGTCGGTACTCGTCCTGATATGACCTTAGATGTTGCCAGGATGTAAAATTCCAACAACCAACCATGCGCAGAGGACACTGTCGCAACACACGCCGCAGATCTCATCTGTGAATCAAGCTGCACCAATTGATTAGCCGCGTAAAGAGATTTACTCTCACCGAATAGTTTCCCATTCAATTTGGAATAGGTTTACCCTTATTGCACAGTTTCGTATTTGGTTATTCAGAGCTGGGTGGATTTTAAGATGGAATAGGTTTACTCCAATTGTATAGTTTTGTATCCGGTTGGACAGAACTAGGTAGATTTTAACGTGGATTAGGTTTACCCTGATTGCATAGTTTCGTATTCAGTTATAGAAAACTACGCGTATTTCAAAGCGTATATCTTTGCTTTCATTAAGTAGTTTTGTATTCAGCTACTACTCATCGAATAGTTTCATAGTCGGTTACTCAGAGCGATCCGGCTTTAAAAGTGAAATGTTTCTGGTTGATGTTGATAGTTTGGTGATGGTGGTGGTGTGGTGGTGGTGGTGTGGTGGTGGTGGTGTGGTGGTGTGGTGGTGTAGTTGGTTGGTCGGTTGATGGTGTTTCATGTCCTGGCAACATCTAAGGTCATATCAGGACAGCGGTAGTTTAGTTGTGGTGGTGGTTTGGTGGTAATTTGGTGACGTGACGATTGAGGATGGTGGTTTGGTGGTTTCGTTGAGGTTTGGTGGTTTGGTGGTTTGGTGGTGGTGGTATGGTGGTGGAGGTCGCACTATTGTGATTGTTTGGTGGTGGCGATACTATTATGGTGATCTTTCTAAAGCGGCTGTCACACGTCACCGGATTGGGGAAATGGAAAGAACATGCACAAAGCTTGGAACGGATGCCACCGGAATTACGTCTATGGTTATTGTCCAGTTTGAGTCCATTTAGTCTGCTTACCGTCCATTGGTTATCCATTCATGTCCGTTTCATGTCCGTCTCATGTCTATTCGTCCAGCAGCCTTTGACCCGATAATTTTAATACATTTTGATACTTATCAATCCCGAACACCACCGGACTATACAATTTTGTCCGTTGCTCAATCCGGTGATGTGTGACAGTCGCTTTATTGGTGATGGTGATGGTGGCAATGGTGGTGATGGTGGTAGTGGTTGAGGCGGTGGTTGAGGTGGTGGTTGGATGGTCGTGATGATTTGGTGGTGATTTGGTGGTGGTGATGGTTGAGCACGGTAGTGTTCGGCGGTGGTTTGGTGCTGGTGATGGTATTATGGTGATTTCTTGGTGGTGATGGTGGTGTTGGCAATGGTGGTGGTCGTCGTCGTCGTGGCTGAGGATGGTGCTTGGATGGTGGTGATGATTTGCTGGTGATTTGGTGGTGGTGATGGTGATGGTTGAGGTGGTGTTTGGTGATGGTTTGGTGGTGGCGATGGTATTATGGTGATTTTGTTGTGGTGATGGTGGCGCTGGCAATGGTGATGGTGGTGGTGGCTGAGCATGGTGTTTGGATGGTGGTGATGATTTGGTGGTGATTTGGTTGAGGATGGTGGTTTTCGGTGGTGCTTTGGTGCTGGAGATGGTATTATGGTGATTTTGTTGTGGTGACGGTGGCGCTGGCAATGGTGATGGTGGTGGTGATGGCTGAGCGTGGTGTTTGGATGGTGGTGATGATTTGGTGGTGATTTGGTTGAGGATGGTGGTTTTCGGTGGTGCTTTGGTGCTGGCGATGGTATTATGGTGATTTTTGTGTGGTGATGGTGGCGCTGGCAATGGTGATGGTGATGGTGGTTTAGGCTGGTGAATGGAGGTAGGGCTTGGAGTGGAAATGGGTTGGTGAGGGTATGGTTTGGGTGGAGGGGTGGGGGGGGGGCAGCTTAGCAGGTTTCCAAGGTAACGCTCCTAGAGTTATTTAATTACGGCCTGAGTGATGGTCTAGCCTGCACCGTGTGGAAGGCCGTGCATTATAAATGAGTAATGCACGGCGTAATGCCTTACTCACCTTCACTATAAGTCACGTGACTGAACCGGAAGTAAACGTGGTGCGGTGACCGTGCACAGACCTTTGAGTGGCTAACACATTTCACATAGCAGTGGGTGTATTAGGGTAATATGTAATCATAGTAAAAGGCCACCGAACACTCACCCACCCACCCACCCTCCCACCCACTCACCCATCCACCCAACTACAATACACCTACCGGGCGTGATGGTCGAATCGGTAGAGCGCGGGCCTCACGTGCGGGAGATTGGGAGTTCGGTTCCTGGTCGATTCACACCAATGACTTATATAAATGACCGACAAAATTGATGCTTGTCGCTTCTTAGCCAGGCGATCGGCATTAATAGGATAGGAGAAGGACTGGTTAGCTCACTGTCAGGGTAATGTTACTGAGTGGGATATTGGGTCATGGTGTTGGCGGCCTGATTGAGGTTTGGCTGGACTGTGCCTAAAAGGTGATGGCACCAGCTGCATGCATCGGGTTCCGGCCCGCAGCAAATAGCACAATAAATAAGACGTAGATAATAAATAGCAAGCAATTACATACAAAGTTCCATAAAACCATATAGAATACTTGCTCCGCCCCTTCATACTCATATAATAAATTATATATCGCATAAAGTTGCCATGAGTGTGCACTGTCACAAGTCAGTACCCATCCTGATAATGATATGACCTTAGACGTTGCCAGGACATAGAGCGCCAACAACGAATCAACCAACACACCCCTTCATCCCCCCACCCCCCACCCTTTAACCACCAGCCCACACCCATCCACATCCCCCCCCCCATCCACCCGACACCCACACTCCCAACTCTATAATTGAATTCGCCGACCATTTACGAAACGTCGTGAAGCGTTCACCCCAGTCCGTGTCCACTCAGCCTCGTCGCCAAGGTCAAGGTCACCAGCATACCGCCAGTAATGTCCGTTAGGGGGCGAGGCGGACGAGTCGACTGTGCAGTTTCAACCAGCTTCCTTGCTTCTATCCAGTGAGTCCGGTCTGATGGACTCGGCTGAACGATCCTGGATAGCCGGTGTAGGACGTTCAAAACACTACCCCGTTCAGAACACTACGGTAGTGTTTTGAACCTAGGTTCAAAACACTACCGTAGTGTTTTGAGCTTAGGTTCAAAATACTACTGTTAAGTTCAAAACACTACCCCTACGTACATTGAAAACACTACCCAAGTTCAAAACACTTTTATTGTTTTATGTCATAGCAACATCTAAGGTCATAGCAGGACGGTGCGCCAAACCTTTAGCAGAACGTCGGCCGCACGCTACCAATACGTTGCGTTGACGCCAACAAGTTTGACGGGTCTCGATGATTAAAAGTGATTTTGCGCGTTGGCTGTGCACCGGCGAGAAGCGTCGTAATGTGCAACACCATTATGCTTCCTGACGTATCCCGACATTGCAGTAAAAAAAAATCACACACGTCGACGCGCGTTGGCGAGAAACGTCGTAATGACACAGCCCCATAATGTAGCCATAACGTTGGCACCCGCGCGTTGTCACACATCCAATTTTGTGTGCAAGCACAAAACTTTCGACGTGCAATGACGCGCGCCGCCGATCCTCGCCGACAGTCGCCGTCCATCAATGAATACAAACGAGCGCGTCATCGCATGTTGAAAATATATATATTCGCCCATGAGGGTGCACTGTCACAAGTCGGTGCCCGCCCTAATATGACCTTAGATGTTGCTAGGACATAAAACAACAATCAACAACAACCCCTACTGGCCCACCTTACTGCATTCTGCCCCACCTTACTGCATACTGCATCAAGTTACTACAAATGAAACTGAATATGCAGCATTTATAACATATTTTTTAGAGTAGTGTTTTGAACTTAGGGGTAGTGTTTTGAACTTAATGATAGTGTTTTGAGCGTGGCCACAGTAGTGGTTTGAACCTTCCCTCAACTAGGTTCAAAACACTACGGTAGTGTTTTGAACCTAGGTTCAAAACACTACCTTATTGTTTTTGTGGGGTAGTGTTTTGAACTTACTACACCGGATCCTGCTTTCAGCTTTTAGATTGGTTACTTGTTGGAGTTTTACGTCCTGGCAACATCTAAGGTCACATCAGGACGGGTACCGACTTGTGACAGTGCGCACTCATGGCGCCTTTATAGTGATGCCCCAGTGGGAAATCAGGCCGCCGGCACCATGACCCGATAGCCCACTCAGTCACGTTATCGTGACACTGAGCTATCCAGTCTTTAGCTTTGAGATCCGGTGCCTGATGCAATCTGGGAAGCCATTATCAACGGGTTTCCATGCCCAGCCGGTTGAGCGTGATAACCAAACGCGGGGGGGCGAATTGATAGAGCGCAGGCTTGTCATGCAGAAGGTCGGGAGTGAGTTCACGGCCGAGTCAAACCAATGACTTACAAATTTGATACTTGTCGCTTCCTAGCCTGGCACTCGGCATTAATAGGATAGGACAAGTAATGGTTAGCTCAGTGTCAGGATGTGACTGAGTGGGATATCAGGTAATGATGCTGGCGGCCTTGTCTCCCAGTGGAGGGAAGCACTATAAAGTCGCCATGAGTGCGCACTGTCACAAGTCAGTACACATCCTGATATGACCTTAAATGTTGGCAGGGCGTGAAACCCCAACAACCAAGCAGCCAACTCTATGGCAATTGCTCAATTCAAATCCTATGTGATTACTTACTACTAAGGCTAACTCATCATACGTTTGGCAAACAATTATGTTCACAATTGATTCCATTTTCGATTGGACTGAACCATTAACAAATATGATATTTTTGAAAAGGTGTAAATGAGCGGACCAACAATGGCAAGATAACTAGTGCCTCGGCGCTGAAAAAAACATACTTTGTTCAGCGGAATAAATGTAGTTCCTCATCATCATCATCATCATGCTGTCGGTCACGATGCGACAAAGACTGGTTTCATTACTTGACTGCCGCTCTCCATTTAGCTCTCTGCTGTGAGAGTGATATCCATGAGTCGGTCTTAATTTCTCTCAGCTTCAGGTTTCTCTTGATGGTCAATGTAGTTAACCCCCCAAAGAACAACAAAAAGCCCATACAAAACCCAATGCTATATAAGTGGATGAGTCGGCGGTGCCTACAGAGACTCCGCCCGCCAGGACCCAGCTCCACAGGTCATGAAGGAGAGCAGTCGCCATCATGTCAGACGTAAGGGAAGGAGACAGTCACGTGACTAGGATATGAGCCAATCAGAACTGGCAGTGAATCATTTCTCAGCAGTGACATACGGCAGCACCCCCTGGAGGCAGGGGTGAGAACAGTGTGTGTGTGGGGGGGGGGGGGTAATGGAGGAAGGTGAAGGGAGAAGGTGCTACCAAATAAACCGACCAGAACACTTCAGTTTTCCCTTCAAAATTAACACTATTTCAAATATAAATCCAAACTGATGGAAATGAATTTGTGCGTTTTTGTGTGGGTTTTTTAATGTGTGTGGCTTTATTTTTATTTTGTTCCTTATTTTTTAAATTTTTGTGTGTGCATGTTTTCTTTTGTGTGGGGTGGTGGGGATTTACACCCTAGCAATATCTAAGGGATCCAGTCATATCAGAATGGCTATGGACTTGTGACAATGTGCACTCATGGAGACTTTATCATGTTACCCCACTTATAGCCAGATATCCTAGTCAGTCAAATTATCCTGATGCTCTGGCTCTCCTCCCCGCCATTTTAGTTTGTTATGTGTGCTACTTGCAATAGTCTAGATCCAAAACAGACACCCAATATTTAGTGTCACCGCTGTCACTGGTAATGGACAGACTAGATAGTGGTTTGTTTAGTATTGCAATTTGAACTTTTATTCAGAAGGTGGTTACTGTGTTCCCGGTGTGGGGTTGATCGGTTGCGTACAGCCTGTGGGGCAGGAGGCCCTTAATTACATATAGAATAATCAAATATCAATATCAAGTTGATCATAGCGGTTAATATACTTAAGGACTGGAGAATAGTAAAGTATGCAAGGAACGTTCCAATCACTTTTAAGAGCTCACAACTTTATTCATGTTCCTACTGGTACAATCTAAGTTCTTGAATCACAATCGATACTAATAAATACATCCCCTCCCAGTTTATTAAGTTAGAATAATTTAGAATTCTGACAATTAAAGCCTAAATCTCGTCTAAAACATCAGAGCGTATAGAAACATGTCCGATGGGTCGGGCCCGAATGCCCCACCTTCCACCATTGCTAGGAAAGTCGCAACCTGCATATCCTAGTAACGAGTTACCGCAGTGAACCCGGCCCCCACATTTGATGGCCAATGCGGGTCTGTCTTGGCATTCAATCCGCATTTCCAACTGCGGGTTGCTCGGCCGAAGCCTGCATCTGTCACATCTCAAGCATAGTCTCGCCCACTTCACATGCACATATATGCTTCGTATATCAGAATATGTGAACATTATTACTAGTGGAGCAGCGCTTCCTGTAGTTCCATGAGTCCCCACTAACCCAGGATTCCCAGTCTTTTTCAGGCTTCATTTTAATAACATTTTAATGACCATTAAACAATTTCTTCATTTTAATAACATTTTAAGACCATTAAAACAGTTTTTTAAGGACCAATATGAAGAAATTCCACAGCTTTTTCAGCATGCAATACTTCCAAGTTCTGAGTATGCTCCACTCGTCTTATTATCCACCGGGTGAGCGGAAATTCCAATGTAATCTTTGGAGGAGAGCCAAGGAAGGTTGGCGCAAAATTATTGTCTGTTATTGTCATGTGATGAAGAATGCGCAATATCTCAAATGTCAGAATATAATAATTCTTTTTAACAAAGGAATGATCGATTTTACAAACAAAACAAACATTTCTAAAACATTTTTGTCCCAATAGAATTCACATCCATAATTTTTAATGACTTGTTATAATAATATCTTTTGTATAATTGTAGAACTTTTCAGTAGGCCTACTTAATTTGATCAATTTAAAAAAAAATGTCCCAATATAATTTGCATCCATAATTTTTAATGACTTATTATAATAATATGTTTTGTATAATTGTAGAACTTTTCAGTAGGCCTACTTAATTTGATCAATTTCAAAGGTTAGTGCTTTTTAGGTTATTTTGATGACCAGTATGAACACTGTAACCGGAAGTGGCCCCTCTGCACGTCCAGCCGCATTTGCCATGACATGGCCCCCCTCTCCCATCCACCCCCCAACAGTAGCCGCCAGCGCCAATAGCAATGAATCCTGCACATAACTATTATTATATCACGTGACCGCGACCACTCGCTCTGATTGGGTCCCGGAGCTCTCACTACGATGACAAAGTGACTAACTGCCCTACACTTAGTTCCACACTCTCACCGCTAGGTGGAAGCCATGCGGGGCGGAGGCGCCCCTTGTTGGGGAAGCGCGGTAACTAAATGGATTTTCGAGATGTTGGTTGGGTTGGTTGTTGGAGTTTTATGTCCTGGCAACATCGATGGTCATATCAGGACTGGTACCGACTCGTGGCAGTGCATTTATGGCGGGATTTCTGGTTTAGCGCAGAAAAGTTCATATGCATGGAGCAGTGTTAAGCCTAACACCGAGCGTTTAAACTCGGAAATTCTAACTCTGCTCATAGCAGGTTTACAGCGGTGTTAGTGTTAGGTTAGTGTTAGGTTAGTGTCAGGATGGAAGCCAAATCTACTCAATGCTATCATATTTAACAGAATTACATACGCAATAAGTGAAATTTTATCAATTTAACCCTAAATTCGAACCCTCCTTAAGGCTACCGCCGTATTGGCGGCGATATTAATAGTTATATTTTCGAATCGACGAATGTACAGTCAAGAAACCGCCGCCGCCGCCAGTATGGAAAGCGACGTCGATGCGGTGGCGGCGGCGATTTGTTTACTTTACGTTCGTCGATTAGAAAATATAACTATTAATATCGCTGCCAATGCGGCACTAGCCTTAAGGAAGGTTCAAATTTAGGGTTAAATTGATCAAATTTCACTTATTGCGTATGTAATTCTGTTAAATATGATAGCATTTATTATATTTGACCCTAATATATGGCTACAAACGCAGAAGAATTTCCCAAATCTATAAATACATTCACGTTTAGCTAACACTCACCGTTTAAGCACCCATGCATACGGCTTGACATAGTTCTCTATGACGCCGATAACCGGAGATAGGTACCCGGAGTTAGAGGGATAACACCACACGCCGCTAACACCGCTTCAGGCCACTAGCACCATGACCTAATATTTGATTCAGTCACATTATCCTGACACCGAACCAACCAGTCCTTTCCCTATCCTAATAATGTCAAGTACCTGTCTAGGAAGCGATAAGTATACATTTTTAAGTCATTAGTTTGAATCGACCAGGGCTCAAACCTGTGGGTTCGAATCCCACGATCTACCAAAGTGGGAGACGGACGCTCAACTCATTCGGCCATCCCGCCTAGTCTTCCGCTAGGGAGAAGCCGTGCGGGGCGCCCCCTTGTAAAATTGTCCGATCTAATGGCATGAGGACTAAGATAAAAATGATGGCAAATGAGTCAGATGCTTCTTAAGACATCATATTAGATACTAGAATGATGATATAGTATTCGAAACATATTGGTAATTGACTTTATACAAAAATAATTTCTTAATTTTTTATTTCGAGTCAGATATACCTTATCCACTAACGAGACTACTAAGACTTAAATTTATTATTGATAGTTAATAGATTGAGATTCAAAGGTGAGAGGACTACAACCTAGTACTGTGCACTTCTTTCTATGCTGCTGGGCAGGTGGTAAGAAGTGGAGGGGCGGAGTACGTTCTAAAATTTTCTGATCTAATGGCATGAGGATATATTTGAAACTGCTATGGTAAATTGCAACTTGTCTATATGGTGGTAAATGGTAATATATAAAATCCAAAGGCATATGAGGGATATGTGGAGTTGGTAAACTATTACTCATTCGGTATAGAAATTGTATAGTAAAATAGTCTTTGGAGGAGTGTCACTTCCTAGAATAGTCTTTGGAAGAGTCACCTCACATACCCCCTCCCCCCATGGTGTTATTTATGGACCACTGACCACTGCAAGGCACTGTAGCCAGCATAACAAGGCCTTGGATACAACAGATTGAACTCTGATTGGTGGATCAACCCATGTGACTACTGCCATCTTGGATTCTAAAAGCTATATATATAATAAACTAAGCAATCTCCTTCTGGTTCCTTCTGCACACTCTATCTCTTGCCTTCCTTCTCTATACTTGCCTGTAGTGATTTCCTATTTAACCTGCCTACACAACCACAGCTGCCGGCCGTCGCACTTTACACCCTGTTGGGGAAGCGAGGTAACTAAATGGATTTTCGCCTTGTTAGTACGACGGACATGGGACAGGCGGTTTGTCATAGCGAGGCCGACTCCCTCATTTCCCACCAGAGGGCTCTGCCTGCACAACATCCGGCAGTGACGCTGTACACCGTGTAAATCAATTTGTGCAGATGGAACTGCATCTCACTGGCACTAGTGGCAGGTTGATGATATGTGCCATTTTATATGTGATATAACTGTTGCTTGTGCTCATGTTACCAGGTTACCGGATGCAATAGCCGATTTGGTAGAACGTAGGCATCTGGTGTCGACGGTCAGAAGTTTGCATCCCAACCGAATCAAACCAATGACTTAGAAAATTGATACTTTTCGCTACCTAGCCTGGCGCTCGGCATCAATCAGGGATGAAAGCGGTCTCCGTGGAAAAAAGCAGAAATGCTAATATTCTCCCATAGGTTTAGCATTGTCAGGGAATCGCGGAAAATTCCCGGAAGTCGGGTTTCATATATATTGGTATACGCTGTTAGTATAGTCTGATAGTGCTGCGGCATCTGCACCACATATTAGTATATGCTGATGGTGCTGCAGCATAAAACAACGTATTAGTATACACTAATACTATAGCTCCATGAAAAATCACGGAAATCCGCATAATCCTGGACATCTTTCATCCCTGATTAATAGGATATCACACAGGACTGCCCCCAATGTGTTGCTACCTTGTCGTGGTGGGGAGGCTTGTGTGCCTCCATGACTATGACAGCTATACCAGTGGGGGCTAGCCCCCTGGCAGGTTTAACCAAGCTGGGCAGGACTCATGGTAGAGGACAGACTAAGAGCAGCAACTGGTCCTCCAGGTTGGGGGTTGAGGGTTGGGCGTGGGGCCAACAACCCCACCCCGGAAAAAGAACAATGTTACAGAATCACCAACAAGAAACTCAAGGCCCAGGACCAGGAAAACTGGAGAGCCCTTGTTCATGGCCTATGCCCAAAGTTGGGTGGTAGGCGACACGTTCATCTACGACACGGCTGAGGAGGTGTTTGTGTGGATGGGCGCTGACGCCTCAACGGGCAAAGAAGAAGAGAAGACACAGGACTGGTTGGCTCAGCATCAGGATAATGTCACTGTGAGGGATATCAGGTCATGGCGCTGAGCCAACCAGTCCTTCCCCTATCCTAATAATGCCGAGCGCCAGGCTAGAAAGCGACAAGTATAAATTTGTTAATCGTTGGTTTGACTAGACCAGAGTTGGAACCCAATCATTCGAATCCCACGATCTACCAAAACAGGAGACGGACCTTATGGTCCTTATAGCGCTGTCAGTGATGAATCTAATATCACAAACTATACTATCAATACCGTCATGCACTGCGTCCCAATGATCTCCTTTGACAGGCAGCTGCACTCACCAAGCACAGCAGTGAACACTCAACACAGCATAGTTGTACGCAAACATATGCTTGGAGAGCAGCTTATGCCTAGCCAGCCTCATGACGTATTACCTTGTTCCTGGCCATCACATATTTACCCTAATCCATAGGGAAACACCCTCGTTGCACAAAGGCGCCCCCGTAGTGTTTCCCTAGCGGACGGGGTGGCCGAATCGGTAGAGCGGGAGTTCGATTCCCGATCGAGTCAAAGCAATGACTTATAAAATTGATAAGCGTCACTACCTAGCCTGGCACTCGGCATTAATGGGATACAAGTTTCACATCCTGGTAACATCTAAGGTCATATCAGGATGGGTATGGACTTGTGATAGTGATCACTCATGGCATCTTTATAGTACTGCCCACGGGGAGACCTGGCCCCCAGCATCATGACCCGATATCCTAGTCAGATTATCCTGACACTGAGGCAACCAGTCCTTGCCCAATCGTAATAATGCCGAGCGCCTGGCTAGGAAGTGACAAGTATCAATTTTGTAAGTCATTGGTTTGACTCAACCGAAAACTGAACTCCCAACCTTCTTTTTAAGTCTTGGCTTGACGTGTGGGTTCGAAGCGCACGAGCTACCAAAATGGGAGATGGATGCTCAACTCATTCGACCATCCCGTCTGGTCGGTATGTACAGAGGAGAGGAGAGCCGAGCAGTACAGCGCAGAGCAGAGTAGAGAGAGAAAGCTCACTTTGCCCACCACCCCTAACACACACACAACACACACACACACACCCTTCAGGGCCCTCGGGGATATAGCGCTGCAAATGGCTCTGTCAAAACTGGAAGTGAACGGAGCGTGTGATATCCGCGCCGCCACGGTGCTGGTGACTGAACTAACAGCCGGTTGGACCGGAAGTGCTTATGACACGGTGTACGTGTGTTGTGAGCGCAACCTACCCCTTGGCAAACGTGGCGCGAATCACCACGTTGGCAAATGTCGTCTGCTTTTGAAGTTATTGTATGAGTAAACACTGGACGGAATTTTGTTATTTTAATCGTTGTTGTTGTTGTTGCGACATCGATGGTCATATCAGGACTGGTACCGACTTGTGGCAGTGCACACTCATGGTTACATTATAGTGATGGCCGAATGAGTTGAAAATCCGTCTCTCGTTTTGGCAGATCGTTGGGTTCGAACCCTGGTCGAGTCAAACCAATGACTTAAAAATCTATACTTGTCGCTTCCTAGCCAGGTCCTCGGCATTAACAGGATAGAGCAAGGACTATTGGCTCATTGTCAGGATAATGTGACTGAGTAGGATATCATGTCATGGTGCTGCTGGTGGCCTGGTCTCCCAGTGGAGCAGCACTATAAAGTCGCCATGAGTGCACACTGTCACAAGTCGGTACCTGTCCTGATTGGGACCTTATATGTTGCCAGGACTTAAAACTCCCAACAACCAACCAACAATGTTGTGACAACGTATGAAGTGTGGGCATTCTCAGGATGAAATTAATCTAATTAGATGACGGGTGGATGGGGAGTTGAGAGGAGGCGGGGGAGAGGGAAGCAGTCCAAGCCGCCACTGTAAACGTAGCCTAATTTGCATGCCATGACGTCATTGGCGCCAGAACTGTGGCCGCCTGCCCACTGCATTTGGCGCATGTCTATTCCAGTTACAAGTCTTTTTTCCCCTTTCGGGTAGGAGGGCTGGGAGCGCTAGGACAATTCCAATGCGTGCTATGCATAATCATAGATGGTTATTGGAGTTTTACGTCCTGGCAACATCAGCCTCATGTTGGTTGGTTGGTTTGTTGTTGGAGATTTACGTCCTGGCCACATTCTAATGTCATATCAGGACAGGTACCGACTTGCAACAGTGTGCAATCATGGCTACTATATAGTGCTGCCCCACAAGGAGACCAGGCAATCGGCACCCTAGCCTGATATCCCACTCAGTCACATTATCCTGACACTGAGCCAACCAGTCCTTGCCCACTTTAACCTCGTTGGGGGCAGGGGGTGGGATGGGATGGGGGAGGGAGGGAGGGGAGGGGGGCAGTGTGGGAGGACTCAACAGATTCTTCTCCTACACGACCTCGCACTCGGCATTAATAGGATAGGGCAAGGACTGGTTTGCTCAGTGCCAGGATAATGTGACTGAGTGGGATATCGGGTCATGGTATCAGTGGCCTGATTTCCCCATAGGGCAGCACTTTATAGTTGCCATGAGTATGCACTGTCACAAGTCAGCACCCATGGATCCTAATGTGACCTTAGATGTTGCCCGGATATAAAACTCCAACAACCAACCAATCCTTCTTACACAGTGTATGCCAGACACAAGTTGGGCAGGCATTAATGTCAAAGCCACATAATAATCGTCTATTCTTGAAATTGTTTTGAAATATTCTTTATATAATATATACTACGGTCACAATTTATGATCTAGGTCAGAGGTGAAAGTATTTTTTGTCTAACGGTTAGAGTAATTTTTCTTAATAATTGACTAACTTTGGAGATATACAAAATATAAACTTCTCGCTACCTATCCCAGTATATCCTAGGATATAGACAGGTCTAGTTTCCTCAGTGATGGGATAATGTGACTGAGTGGGGATGTAAGGTCATGGTTATAGTGGTCCGAACTCACAGCGAGCCAGCACTATAAAGTTGCCATGAATGTGCATTGTCACATCTCAGTGCCCAATCTGTTATATATGACCTTAGATGTTGCAAGAATATAAACGCCCAATAAACAACAAACAACATTTATATCACATAAATTATAAAGGAGGTCCAATAAACGAACAAAGAAGGTCTACTTGCCTGGAAGTTGGATTGAGAGCTTAATTCTCTCACTCAGCCAGAGAATTAAAGTTGCATAGTCCGATGGTTTTGAGTTTCTGATATTTTCTGAGATAAATACATTAGGCTGATCGGTATAATGTACCTTACTTTAGTTTGAAGTAAGTTTTATTTTAAATGCCTAACTTTTGAGATATTTGAAGTGCAACCATGCACAATTAATTTTGCCAAGCTTGCCAAAACTCTGACACCATAGGCTTCTGCAATAACAGGTTCTATTCAATTACCTCAGTATTCCCTTCTGTGTGGTGACAAATGTTTAATAAATGTACCAGTATCTAAGTTAGATATGTAGAAACAAATTTAGATAATTGCTTTGCTTTTGAAAATTTGATGTTTTTATCGGAATATGCAGCTTTAAGCTCCAGCCTAAAATGGTCGCACCAAATTGATATCGTCCCGCAGTACAATACTGCCTGCCCTTCAACAGACTATTTCCGCAATAAACAATCACCATTTAATTAATAAACATGTATTATCTACAATCCTGTCTCCCCTTATTTATATATGCATAATAGATTATACATTACATATATCCTATTTTTATAAATATATTATATATGATAATATATGTGGTGTATAATTAATTAAACAATTATAAATGATGCATCGATTACCATTAATTGTGTCACCAGGGCACAACAATTGACCTAATACTAACCAACTCAAACCACACCACTAAAAGGGGCACCAGAAGCTGGGGTATAAGTAAGTGATCATGAGCTAATATATGTAACTAAGAAAAAACTAAAAAGCACAAATCACTATGAATATAAGATGGGCAGGTCACTAAAAACAACTCAGAAGATGCATTAACAAATCATCTGCACCAAAACATAAACAACATCACACAAAACAGAGATGATGTTAATATCTATTGGGGCAACATCATCACAGAAATAAGAAAATCAACTGATGAGATGTGTCCCATTAAGAAAATAAAAATACAAAAAAAAACAGGACCCCTGGGTAGACAATGACCTGCTAACACTCATCATAGCCAAAAGTAAACTGGGTGATGAAGCAAAGCACACAGAAACTATAGAAGACAAACTGGCCTACCATATTGCCAGAAACAACTGTCTCAAAGCTGTGAGAACAGCAAAAAAGAAATACATAATAAAGCAGGACAAAGACTGGAGAAGCAATACAAACAAATTCTGGGAAAATGCAAACCTATTATTCCCCAAAAATAACAAAGAAGAGCACACAAACTTCCAAGATAATGAAGGGACAATGCTCACGGACAAAGATGCAGCAAATAAACTGAACACACACTTTGCCACAATAGGGCAAAAGCTGTAAGAAATCTTTTTTTAAAGAAATGTCAATAAAAATCTTCATGGCATGGTGCTCCCCTATTTTGACTATGGAGATGTAAACTACATGGGTGCGAGAAAAGAACTACTAAAAAAAACTGCAAACACTGCAGAACAGAGCCCTAAAATTCTGTCTAAGAGTAGACAAGCTGCACCCAACCTATGACATACACAAAAGAACCAAAGTGAAACTACTAGAAAATAGGAGAATAATTCATTTGAAAACATTAGCATATAGCTATAGTCAAAACATTAAACTTCTAACAAAACCACAAAGGGCTACTAGAGCAAATAATCCACCACTACTAAAGCAGACCAGAAGCCAAATAAAAGCTCATGAGAGAAGCACGCTGGAATTGGCTGCCAAGGTGTGGAATGCCCAAACGGTAAAGGAACAACAAATTCCTGACCTAAAAACTTACAAAAAATATCTGTGCAAAATAAGGCTAGGAAACCCCCAGTAAGCTGCACTGCAAAGTGGCATGTGATATGTCACGGCCCACCAGCGGGACGCCAAATGGAAGGTAACCATGCCAAAAGTAACCAGATAACACACCACACAGCTACGTACAAGCCTATGATATGTAAATAGGAGTAGGCTAGTCTAGTAATAAGAGTAGAAAAATAAATACATATATATCAAGAAAATCCAAAAAAACTAACAGGCTATTAACCATACCAACCAATTATCTATCTGCTACTGAAATGGAGGCAATCAAATACCTTATCAGCAGCCACTGTGTGGTAAGATAACACCAACACTACAACTGGCCAGCATTGAAAACAAGCCTGGGTACCCGGGCTTATATGCTATGGACAGTATAAATATAGCCTCAATAAAAAAATTAAATAAAAAAAAGGGGAAATAGATCAGGAACTGTGCAGAACGAAATGCCCCTGTAAACCAGATTTAATAGAAGTACACAAATTAATAAATGACATAGACACAAATAAACCAAGTGGAATAGATGAAATCCCCACTAAAATATTGAAAGAGGCACTCCAAGCCATCCCGGCCACGATAGTAGACCTATTCAACATCTCCTTTGAACAGGGGTGTTTTATCTCAGCCTGGAAAATGGCAACCATCACCCCCATTCACAAAAATGGAGACAAACAAATCATGGGAAACTACAGGCGAATATCAATTCTTCAAACCCCCGGCAAGCTCATTGAAAAAGTGTTACATATACACATAAATGAACACCTGGAAAAAACTGATATACTAAACGAAAAACAAGGGGGGTTCAGGAAACTGCACTCCACATCAAAAACAATAGCTAACCTAACCAATGACATACTGGCATCAATGAACCAAAAACAATTAGTTGGAGTAGCCTTCATTGATTTCAGCAAAGCATTCGATAGAGTAGACCATAACATACTACTGGAAAAACTCAAAACCCTGGGCATAAAATCCAACACTATGGACTGGATAAAATGCTACCTGAACAACAGGCAACAGAAAACAAAAATAAACAATACACTATCAGACAACCAACCTGTCACATCTTGTGTACCCCAAGGGTCAGTGTTAGGGCCACTGCTCTTTATAATCTACATAAACGATCTTGAAAAATGGTTGCAAACTGATAGCCTCGAACTATATGCAGATGACACAGTCATATATGCAAAGGGCACCACAGAAGAGGACGTAATAACTAAACTAAATAAGCTCCTACTAAAACTAGATAAGTAGTGTGAGTCCAACAAAATAACCATCAACACAACCAAATCAAAAACAGTTCTCTTCTCACATAAACAAATGCCAGAAAGAAAACTACACTGTAAGCTAGGAAACCAAACATTAGAAAATGTAGACCATTACAAATACCTAGGCCTTGAGTTGGACAGCCAACTAAACTACAACCTATGTATAAACGAAATTATCCAAAAGGTAAACCACAAACTGTGGCTATTTGCAAAGCTAAGAGACTACATGACACAAGAAATGTCAATAAAAATCTTCAAAGGTATGGTGCTCCCCTATTTTGACTATGGAGATGTAAACTACATGGGTGCGAAAAAAGAACTTCTAAAAAAACTGCAAATACTGCAGAAAAGAGTCCTAAAAATCTGCCTCAGAGTTGTGAAGCTGCACCCCACCTATGACATACACATAAGAACCTAAGTAAAATTACTAAAAAATAGGAGAATAATTCATTTGAAAACATTAGCATATAGCTATAGTCAAAACAATAAACTCCTAACAAAACCACAAAGGTCTACTAGGGCAAACAATGCCCCACTAGTAAAGCAGACCAGAAAAGCCACATAAAAGCTCATGAGAGAGGCACGCTGGAAATGGCTGCCAAGGTGTGGAAGCCATTGGGATATCGGGTCACAGACCCTAAAAACATACAAAAAATATATGTGCAAAATAAGGCTAGGAAACCCCCACTAATCTGCACTGCAAAGGGGCATGTGATATGTCACAGCCCACCAGCGGGACACCCAATGGAAGGTAACCATGCCAAAAGTAGCCAGACAGCACACCACATAGCTAGCTACATAAAGCCTATGATATGTAAATAGGAGTAGGCTGGTCTAGTAGTAAGAGTAGAAAAAATAAAACACATATATGCCAAGAAAATCCAAAAAAACTAACATAGGCTACTAACCATGCCAACCAATTATCTATCTGCTACTGAAATGCAGGCAATCAAATACCTTATCAACAGCTACTGTGTGATAAGATAACACCAACACTACAGATGGTCAGCATTGAAAACAAGCCTGAATACCCAGGCTTATATGTTATGGACAGTATAAATACAGCCTCAATACAATTTTTTAAAAAGGGATGAAAGTGGTCTCCAGCAAAAACCGCGGAAAAAAAGCCAAAATTATTACACCGACGACAAATTTCCGCGATAACGCAGATCTTCTATAGACTTAACACTGTCAGGGAATCGCAGAAAAATACAGGAAGTCAGGTTTTAACTACCCGCCTTGTGATTGCAGTATCGCCCATACCTAACACTTTCTTGTTTAGGTTTTATGTTCTAGCTACATCTAAGGTCATATAAGAACGGGATTAGAACCACCCAACTGTTGTCATATGCATCCCATTTTTGGAATTTTGTTTAACGTTAATCGGTGAATATAAAAAATCCCGGAAATCCGCGAAACCATGGAGATCTTTCATCCCTGTGTCACTCACGCGAGCACTGTACCGACGTGATACATTGGCACCACCTGTGGCGGCTTTAGATACTCCTCACACGTATATGACTGGCTCACTCACCACAACTTTGTTTTCAACCCTCATTGCTTTGAACCCCGGTCGAGTCAAACCAATGAGTTAAACATTTATACTTGTCACTTCATAGCCAGGCACTTGGCATTACTAGGATAGGGCAAGGACTGGTTGGCTCAGTGTCAGGATAATGTGACTGAGTGGGATATGAGGTCAAGATGCTGGTGGCCTGGTCTCTCACTTCAATTATAATCGTGTCCTTGACACATTGTAAAATATTTAGACTTTCGAGACATAGTTACATTATAAACTAGATTCCATTTAAAGTACCCATTTGTTCGATTTAATAGATAGAAGAATGTGTAACTCATTGCTGAACCCAGACTGATATGGTGGGAGACAGTCTGTTTGGTATTTAATGTTTAATGTGTATTGGATCTGGATTTAATTTGTATGGAGTGCATCGGATATGATAGAGGTTTCCGGTCAAGTTGCCATGACTTGGTGGTAGCTGAGCTGTGGGAATGAGGGGTGCACCTGAGCTGCACCCATCTCTACTGTTCTGGAATCTCAAAATGGCTGCCATAAAGAGTAAAATAACAATATACCATGGATCAATGACATCAAGTACCTTCAATAACATCATGTACCTTCAATAATATCATGTACCTACAATAATATCATGTACCTTCAATATCCATCGATGAAACAGGCCCTGCATTTGTCATTGACTCAATAAAGCCAATGTGTGAGGGAGGCAGTAATAGTCTATCACCTCCCTGGAGAGCATACAGTCAACTTACAACCTCATCATTTATGTTTGTTTAAATTATCACGTAATATATACACACATAATGATCCTGTTAACAGTGAGTCCATCTGTGTAAGCAGTGCTACAGTTAGGGTATTGATCCTGTTAACAGTGAATCCATCTGTTTGAGCAGTGATACAGTTAGGGTATTGATCCTGTTAACAGTGAATCCATCTGTTTAAGCAGTTGTACTGTTAGGGTATTGATCCTGTTAACAGTGAATCCATCTGTTTAAGCAGTTGTACTGTTATGGTATTGATCCTGTTAACAGTGAATCCATTTGTTTAAGCAGTGCTACAGTTAGAGTATTGCTCCTGTTAAAAGTGAATCCATCTGTTTAAATGGACCAGTATAGGTCGCTGAGACACGACCCGTACTCCAACAAATGCTCTCCAAGCATACATTTTCCGGTTTTCAGTTTATGCAACTACATATCTGGGGAGAGTCCTGACATTGGTTGCTTCCGTTGTGTTGTATTTAGTCCAGCAGCACTGACATTTTTAGACAACCATATAGAGAATTCTTTTTTAGAAATTGCAATAGAAAATGATAAATATAAAGTTCAAATGTTTATTTATCATAACCAGCTAGTTTTTGTGTGAATAATTGATTAAATCATGTAGATTAATAGACTTTAAAAGTTGAATTGAGAGCTTTCTGTGGCTGCCATCTTGGTGGTTGCCATGGCTTCCCCTGTGTGTGGGGAAGCCCTCTAGGTCATGTAATGAGGGAATCCCACCTATGATGTCATTCATACATCACAGACCTCAAATCTCCTCCCACATGTTCAGTGGCATGAACTGAATAAACTAAGCAAGGGTATGTTTGGAGAGCTTTTGATGCTGGATTTGTTTGTATCTGGGTGAGGTATACCCGGCGACTTTAAGCAGTGTTACTGTTATGGTATTGATCCTGTTAACAGTGAATCCATCTGTTTAAGCAGTGCTGCAGTTAAGGTATTGATCCTGTTAACAGTGAATCCATCTGTTTAAGAAGTGCTTCTGTTAGGGTATTGATCCTGTTAATAGTGAGTCCATCTGTTTAAGCAGTGTTACTGTTAGGGTATTGATCCTGTTAACAGTGAATCCATCTGTTTCAGCATTGTTACTGTTAGGGTATTGATCCTGTTAACAGTGAATCCATTTGTTTAAGCAGGGTTACTGTTAGGGTATTGATCCTGTTAACAGTGAGTTCATCTGTTTAAGCAGTGTTACTGTTAGGGTATTGGTCCTGTTAAGAGTGAATCCGGAGGGTATGCAGGTATTGCAGGTATAGCAATACCTCAGGGAGTTTGACGCCCCTCCCTTGCAGAGTTGTAAACCACTGCCTTGTGGTACAGGTTCTTGACAGAACCGAAGGCTAAGGGAGCAAACCCTAAACAGAAAACCATGTCACTGTGGCAGCATTAAGGGCGATTGATGTATGGAACCCCCAACATCTCCCGACCAGCCACTGCAGGGACAAATAGTTTTGCGCCTGTCTTGACATGTTCTTGCCGGTGTGAAACCTCTATTTGCTCCCCGAGAGAGTGCCGCTGGTAACTTGCAAAAGCCAGCAGCACTTCAACACTTTTGCAGGCAGCTTTCATGAAATGTACAACGACACAAAACACCATACCGGCTCGGTCATCGCCGGGTTACCAAGGACCGCGCTGCTCAAGCTCATCTTCCGTCGACAGCGGAAAATCAGCTAGGACACAGCAGAGAGCTAAATGGAGAGCGGCAGTCAAGTAATGAAAGCAGTCTTTGTCACATCGCGACCGACAGCATAATGGTGATGATGACCTTCAAGAATATCATGTACCTTCAATGACATGCCTGTAGGAGTGTTGGAGCGATTAAAAAAGCCTGGGAGAGCTGGCAGTCAGTCACCACTGGGCCTTTCATGTGACAAGAGGTACTTTTGTGTCCATCCTCTATTCTGTGCTATACCCACTGTAGCCACTTCACTATTATAGACAGGCAACTATAGGACTCAGCTACCCTACACCATTTCCTATACTACACCCTCTGGTACTTTATGGTATTTTATATATATTTAACTTGCATTTCATTATCGCTCACTTCCATTTATAAAGATCTGGCGACCCCCTTTTAAAAGGGATTAGTTCATAGATTACAATATGAGTAGATTTAACTATCCATATCATATATACACACATAATATATATATAAATAACTACGTACATATGTGAGAAGACAAACGATAGACTCAAGCAGTAGTTCACATTTAACAAACATTTGACACAAAATTACAGAAGGGCATACAATATATCCTATTAAATCCTCTGGTGCGACTGACACTTGTCGACACCCGATGCAGGGGAGGTGGGCACAGACGGCGCCACCGGTCAAGTGCAGAGCCTTACCTAGAATAACAATAGTAATCAAGTTATATAATAATATAATATATAGTGGAAACAATTCCCTTTGTATTTTTATACTCGCCTAATAGTTATCATCATCATGCTGTCGGTCGTGATGTAACAAAGACTGCTTTCATTACTTGACTGCTGCTCTCCATTTAGCTCTCTAAATACCCCCTAACCCCCCCCCCCCCCTTAATAATAGTTATACATCACATATATACACATATATACTTATATACATATATACATTTATACACATATACATGATGTATATAATCACTTTCAGCAGATATCTTCATTACAAAAAATTCTAAAATGACATAATTTTGGTATAGGGGTTCTACTCTCTATTATACGCCCCCCCCCCCCATGTCATCTGCTGAAAACACACGGTACACGTGACAATTGCAGATTTTCTATAAGTCCACGTAGGTGGAATTTGACAAAAATCATCCCCCCACATTTTTTTTTTTTTAACTAAATGTAGTTTATTCAGCGAATAATGCCTTTTGTCAGCACCAGAGCACTGGTCTTCTGGCCGTTAAGTACAATTTGTTGGTAAATAAATAAAAATACCACTTGCAATAATAACCAGATGAAAATCCTGTTCGATAATAGAAGCATAATATAAATGAACTATTAGTAGTAATACTAATAGTAACTGCATATAATTCCAGTTCAACAAAAGTATTATGCACTCGGTGAATATGCATCACTGGATTCTTGGTTCTTGATGTGTGCAACTTAAGAACCCAATCGAGGTAATCCCATTTTCCAGTAAAGTGCAGAATTCAGTATGTCCTTTGGGGTTTTCTGCAATCTTCAGCAACAAAGTGAATTAAATGGGGTTCCCCCATACCCCCTCACTCCCCCCCCCCCCCCCTCCACTCCACTCGGCTCCCATGTCCGCAGCCTCTGCGCAGAGATTTGGAGATGAAGGAGAGCTGAGTCAGCATAAAATAACACAATTAGAGTGAGACCGGATGTCGTTACCATGATGCAACGTGACAGCGTCCCTCCAATTGGCACCAGACGCAATGGCCGAATTGGTAAAACTAAAAGCGCTGGTTTCCCATGCAGAAAGTCGGCTGTTAAAAATCTGCTGATAGTGCTGCGGTGTTTAACAACGTATTAATATATGCTGATAGTGCTGCGGTGTTTAACAAGGTATTAATATATGCTGATAGTGCTGCGGTGTTTAACAACATGTTAGTAGTATATGCTGATAGTGCTGTGGCAGCTGCACAACATATTAGTATACGCTGATAGTGCTGCGGTGTTTAACAACGTATTAATATATGCTGATAGTGCTGCGGTGTTTAACAACATGTTAGTAGTATATGCTGATAGTGCTGTGGCAGCTGCACCACATATCAGTATACACTGATAGTGCTGTGGTGCTTAACAACATATTAATATATGCTGATAGTGCTGCGGTGTTTAACAACATGTTAGTAGTATATGCTGATAGTGCTGTGGCATCTGCACCACATATTAGTATACGCTGATAGTGCTGCGGTGTTTAACAATGTATTAATATATGCTGATAGCGCTGCGGTGTTTAACAACATGTTAGTAGTATATGCTGATAGTGCTGTGGCAGCTGCACCACATATTAGTATACGCTGATAGTGATGCGGTGTTTAACAACGTATTAATATATGCTGATAGTGCTGCGGTGTTTAACAACATGTTAGTAGTATATGCTGATAGTGCTGTGGCATCTGCACCACATATTAGTATACGCTGATAGTGCTGCGGTGTTTAACAACGTATTAATATATGCTGATAGTGCTGCGGTGTTTAACAACATGTTAGTAGTATATGCTGATAGTGCTGTGGAATCTGCACCACATATTAGTATACGCTGATAGTGCTGCAGTGCTAAGCAACGTATTAATATATGCCGATAGTGCTGCGGTGTTTAACAACGTATTAATATATGCTGATAGTGCTGTGGTGTTTAACAATGTATTAATATATGCCGATTGTGCTGCGGTGTTTAACAACGTATTAATATATGCTGATAGTGCTGCGGTGTTTAACAACATGTTAGTAGTATATGCTGATAGTGCTGTGGCATCTGCACCACATATTAGTATGAGCTGATAGTGCTGCAGTGCTAAACAACGTATTAATATATGCCGTTAGTGCTGCGGTGTTTAACAACGTATTAATATATGCTGATAGTGCTGTGGCATCTGCACCACATATTAGTATACACTGATAGTGCTGCAGTGTTTAACAACGTATTAATATATGCTGATAGTGCTGCGATGTTTAACAACATGTTAGTAGTATATGCTGATAGTGCTGTGGCATTAAACAACATGTTACTAGTACATGCTGATAGTGCTGTGGCGCTTAACAACATGTTACTATATACTGATATTGCTGTGGATTTTAACAACAGATTAGTATATGCTGATAGCGCTGCAATGCTTAACACCATATTAGTATACACTGATAGTGCTGCAGTGTTTAACAATGTATTACTATGCACTGATAGTGCTGCAGCTTTTAACAACGTATTAGTATATACTGATAGTGCTGCGGCGTTTACCAATGTGTTATTAGTATATGCTGACAGCCCTGCAGCATCTGCACCACACATTAGTATACGCTGATAGTGCTGCGGTGTTTAAACGTATTAGTATACATTGATAGTGCTGCAGCATTTGAACAACGTATGTATACACTGATCATGTTGCAGAATTACAGACGTGGTCCTAGCGTGTGGAATGTCGGGAGTTCGGTTCCCGGGCAAATCAAACCAGGTTGAAAACACTACCGTAATGTTTTTGTGGGGTAGTGTTTTGAACTTACTACACCGGGAATCAAGCTCCCAGCCTTCCACACAGGAACCCTGCAGTCTATAGCCTTACAGTGAAATACACCAAGCCACATGGAGAAGCCATACATGAGCCATTCAAATGTTGTGACGTCACAATCAGACGCCACTGTCACGTGACACCCGGGATCACACTGCTAGGGTGTGACACTAACAAACACTTCAGCTTGACACGGGATATCACTTGATACCATGGCAACCATGGTACATGTAGTGTCTAAGCAATACTCCCTTAGTGACAATGATGCCTTCAGTGCGACTGGCACTGGTTAACATCAGGTGGAGGCGAAGCGGGCCCGAAGGCGGCACCACCTGTGTTGTGTTGGGTCTTACGGAGAATAACAATATTATAATAATCCCCTTCTGTATCTTTATACTTGCATTATAATATGTTATGCTTCATACATATATAGCTTGGATATACAATGTATATCCACATGAAAGGGCCAGAACATGGTGCTCCCCTCTTGCGGTGCGCAGTTGGTTCAGGTACTATCCATTGGGCGACACTGCATTCCGTAGCTGAGGCAGTCTACGCCGGGTGCATTTGACAGTGCTCACCTAACATATATATTTTTACTCCGAGCGGCTGTTGGCGCACCTCAGTGTTAGAAATACATTCATATATATATGGATAGTGATAAACCCTTTATCGCATGTAATAAGCTCTGTAGTGGTCAACCTCTCCCCCCCCCCCCCCCCCCCATCCCATCTCTCTCGGGGTGCGGAGGTTCTAGCATGCGCCTCTATAATGGCCCTGTCACATTACAACGCATCTCGCAAGCACATGGCCAACGCATAAAATCACATTTTGTACGTCGAGAATTGTTGAAATTTTCGGAGTGGGGGGCAAAGTTGGATGTATACATACTGTATACATAGTGTATGGCCGACGTATGACAAATGTATAGCAAACGTACCTCCCAGTGAAAAATGCTAGAATTACACTCACGGGATGTTCAATAAGTCAGTACACAGACTGTATGTTCCCACTATCTTTAAAGTAGGTCAATATAGTGCAATGTAGTGAACAACATTTGTCCGATGTATGTCTAACATACATCGACGTACACCTAACGCATATATTATGCACAGTGGACGTAAAATCCACACATTGTTGAATGTTGTCGTACGTCGAAAGTTTTGTGCATGCACAAAACTTTGCCGACCTCCTGCGTGTGACACCATATCTCGACGAACGTCAATGTACATTGACATATACCAACGAATGGCTAATGCGCGCATAATGTATAATGACGTATCCCGACGTAGCGGCCAAAAATCACATATGCTGGCATACTTTGGCGCGATGCATCATAATGTGACAGCCTCTTAAGTCCCCCCGCCCCCTGGGCTAGGCGTGATACTCCACTTGGTTGGAAGCTTTATATACCAACTCATACCGCATTGCTTGTCTCTATTATCTTAATGGAAGGATTATAAATATATATATATATACATATATATATACACAAACACACACATACATAGTAAAAATATATATGTATATATATATATATATACATATATATAGTAAAAAATTGATCATCAGAGTGGGTCTTGAGGCGATAGCGACCAGACACAGCTGGCTTATAGGTGGTCAGAGCCCCTGACAGGTGGTGCCGGTGTGGCCAAACCTGGAACTAATCACTGGCATACACTAGTTGTGGTTCGCAAATAACAATAGAAAATATAACTGAAGATGATAGTGTCCTTGTTTATATTCCCATAATAGATTATGGAGCACATATATAAGTATATGTTTGTAGTACATTGCACTCACAGAGAGGATTGTGCGGAGAATAGAAAGCGGAAGTTGATGACGAGGTAGGCGATAATGGAGTCATAACAATGATAGAATGATCTCGAAGCACAGCTTGGATGAAACCTAACTGCCAGTTTTTATTCCAGCGAGTACCTCACAATGAAAGACTTTTTGTATTTTCAATACAAAATTGAACAACACTCTGCATGGAGGACTTGGTTTAATGTTTCAAATATTCCTGTCATTTTGTGGTATTTAAGTAATCGCTTGACAAGTGTGGTGAATTTCCACATACACAAGTAGGTGTGTATGCAGTACGGTGTGTTTACTTATTGTTGTTTTAGATCCTAGCAACATCTAAGGTCATATCAACATGGGTACCAACTTTTGACAGTGTACATTCATGGCGACTTTATAGAGCTGCCCCACTGGGAAATCAGGCCACCAGAACCATGACCCGATATCCCATATCGTTGCATTATCCGAACACTGAGCTAACCAGTCCTTCTCCAATCCTAGTAATGCCGATCGCCAGACTAGGTAGCAACAAATATCAATTCTATAAATCATTGATTCGACTCAGCTGGGAGTCAAACTCCCGACTTTCCACAGGAGAAACCAGCGCTCTACCGATTTGGCCACCACATCCCGCAGATTAGATTGCGTCAGGGAACCTAGATAGAACTAATGGTTACAAATAGGACACTCACAATGTCAGAAATGTGGGTTCGAATCCTGCTCCAGGCATTATGTTCCCATGTATTTACAACACCAACCCTCCTCCTCATACCCTGCCCTCTTCCCCCTCCCTCCCCCCTCCGCCAGCCCGCCCAGAGGACAGCCTGGGACAAGCACCCGGCCTCCCCAGAATGTTGACAGCCGCCACCGCCCCAGCACCAGCACTCGCAGTCAATAACAAACGCACAGCGGCCATTGGCGGGTCACGTGACTGCCGGGAGCAGCCAAAGTGCACGCGCATCGCGCAGCGCTGCCCCGGTCGGCAGGTAGCTATTTGCCGGCGCCTGCTGCCGCTGTTACTGGTGCTGTTGCTGCTGTTGCTGTTGTTTCTGCTGATCTTGCTGCCTTTTGTGTTTCCGCTGATGTTGCTGATGTTGCTGCTGTTGCTGCTGTTGTTTCTGCTGATGTTGCTGCTGTTTTTGTTTCTGCTGATGTTGCTGATGTTTTTGTTTCTGCTGATGTTGCTGCTGTTTTGTTTCTGCTGATGTTGCTGATGTTCTTGCTGTTGTTGCTGCTGCTTCTGCTGATTCTGCCGCTGCTGCTGCTGTTCTTTCTTCTGCCTCTGCTGCTACTGTTGCTGTTCTTGCTGCTGCTGTTGCTGTTGTTTCTGCTGTTGTTGCCTATGTTGTTTCTGCTGATGTTGCTTTTGCTGCTGCTGCTGAATACTGCTGACGTCGCTGCTTCTGCTGCTGCCGCTGCTGTTGCTGCTGATGCTGTTGTTCTGCTGCCGCTGCTGTTTTTAGTGCTTCTGCTGCTTTTTCTGGTGCTGTTGGTACTTCTGCTACTGCTGCTGTTGTTGCTTTCGCTGCTACTGTTGTTGTTCTTGCTTCTCCTGCTGCTGCTGTTGTTGTTGCTTTCGCTGCTACTGTTGTTACTGCTGCTGTTGCTGCTGCTGTTACTGCTGCTGTTGCTGCTGCTGTTGCTGCTGCTATTTCTGCTTCTTTTGCTGCTATTACTGCTGTTGCTGCTGCTACTGTTGTTGCTTTCACTGCTGCTGTTCTTGCTGCTGCTGTTGATATTGTTGTTGCTGCTGCTGCTGTTGCTTCTGCCGCTAACGCTTCGCCGCTGTTGCCGCTATTGCTGGTGGAACCCTGACTAGCTGTCTCGACTGCACACAGCGTGCTACTCTGCGCTGCCCGGTGCAGGTTGAGTCAGAAGGCGCTGTTGCCATTCACCGGATGTTGGCGGTAGTTGGTAACCCATCGGTAAAGTCGCACAGTCACATGTGTTCAAGTTTCTCACTCTACTTTTACTGAGTTTTAGTGGGTGGGGCTGTGGGTGGGTCTGGGGCTGGGAGTGGGGGTGGGGCTGGGGTTAGGGGTGAGGCTGGGGGGTGAGGCTAGGGGTGTGGTTCGGGGCACGGCTGAGGTGTGAAGGTTAGGGTTGGAGTGTGGTTTGGGGCACGGCTGAGGTCTGAGGGTGGGCCTGGGGGTGTGGTTGGGGGCACGACTGAGGTGTGAGGGTAGGGCTGGGGGTGTGCTTGGGGGCACGGCTGAGGTGTGAGGGTAGGGCTGGGGTGTATTTGGGGTCACGGCTGAGGTGTGAGGGTAGGGCTGGGGTTGTGGTTGGGGGCACGGCTGAGGTGTGAGGGTAGGGCTGGGGTTTGGTTGGGGGCACGGCTGAGGTGTGAGGGTATGGCTGGGGGTGTGGTTGGGAGCACGGCTGAGGTGTGAGGGTAGGGCTGGGGTGTGGTTGGGGGCACCGCTGAGGTGTGAGGGTAGTGCTGGGGGTGTGGTTGGGGGCACGGCTGAGGTGTGAGGGTAGGGCTGGGGTGTATTTGGGGTCACGGCTGAGGTGTGAGGGTAGGGCTGGGGTGTAGTTGGGGGCACGGCTGAGGGGTGAGGGTAGGGCTGGGGGTGTGGCTGGGGGCACGGCTGAGGTGTGAGGGTAGGGATGTGGTGTGGTTGGGGGCATGGCTGAGGTGTGAGGTAGGGTTGGGGTGTGGTTGGGGGCATGGCTGAGCTGTGAGGGTATTGCTGGGGGTGTGGTTGGGGGCACGGCTGAGGTGTGTGGATAGGGCTGGGGGTGTGGTTGGGGGCACGGCTGAGGTGTGAGGGCAGGGCTGGGGGTGTGGTTGGGGGCACGGCTGAGGTGTGAGGGTAGGGATGGGCTGTGGGAGGGGCTGTAGGGCTGGAAGTAAGAGTGGGAGACACATTAAAAGGAAACTTGTCAGTTTCAATGCCGAGTTTCCAACACCAGACTGCCGATAGGTCCGTCTCCAATGTGAGGTTCTGCTTGGAGAGTGAGACCGCATCTCAACCACGAGTACCGCTGTTGCCGGGTGTCTTCTGCACCCGACTGATGGCTGTGACTGCAGCCAGGGCCCTGTGTACCAACAATCCACCGACAGTTACCCACCAAACAGTCCCAGATTCACTAAACATTAACCACCTTGCGCATTGGCCGAATTGGTAGGGCACGAGCCTCGACTGTGGGAGATTGGGCTTTCGGTTCTCGGTCGAGTCAAACCAATGACTTATAAACTTGATACTTGTCGCTTCCTAGCCTGGCGCTCAGCATTAATAGGATAGGGTAAAGACTGGGTAGCTCAGTGTTAGGATAATGTGAGTGAGTGAGATCTTTGGTCATAGGTCACAGTGTCAGCAGTTTGATTTACCAGTGGGGCAGCACTATGAATTTGCTATGAATGCACACCATCACAAGTTGGTACGCATCCTGATATGACAATAGATGTTGCGAGGATGTAAAACTCCAACAACCAACAAACCAACTAAACATTAACCTTATAGCAATGGTCCATCTGTTCTGCGTTCGTCAGAGAAGAGTTATAATTTGCATGTTTGTGTCTAGATGCCATCTGCAACATGAGTGTAATATCATGAGTCAGTAAGTTATAGTAACGGCTATGCGCCATAGTACCATCTCTTTGGTTGTTTGTTGTTGTTTTATGTCCCAGCAACATACAAGGTCATATCAGGACGGGCACCAACTAGTGACAGGACACACTCATGGTGCTGCCCCACTGAGCGAGCAGGCCGCCAGTACCACGATCCAATATACCACATAGTCACATTATCCTGACAGTGATCTAACCAGTCCTTTTCCTATTCTACTAATGCCGAGCCCAGGCTAGATAGTGACAAGTATCAATTTTGTAAGTCATTGGTTTGACTCGCCCGGGAATTTAACTCCCAACCTTCCACATGGGAGGCCTGCGTTCTACCGATTCAGCCACCATAACCGGTTTGTGCAGAGAGGAAGGAGAGTTATTGGCATGGGGCGTAGTGGGTGTTTGAGTGGGTGATGGAACCATAGTGCAACAGTCCTACTCCTCCTTCCCCCTCCTTCCCCTCCTTCCCCATCCTCCCTCCCCCATTCTCCACCTCCCACTACACCCCTATCCCTATTCCACACCCTCTCAACCACCTATCGTCCACCATTATCCAGCCCTCCCCATCCTCTTCCCACTCCTTCTTCCTTCTCTTAATCCGTTTCCCTTCCATCCTATCACACCTACTGCCCCCTGCCCCATCCCCTCCCCTCCCACCATGCCCCCTGCCCTCCCCTCGCCTCCTACCATGTCCTCCTCCCCCATTCCCTCCCATCGCCTCCCACCATGCCCCCTCCCTGATTCCCTCCCCTCCCACCATGCCCCCTCCACCATTCCCTCCCCTTCCACCATGTCCCTCCCCAATCCCTCCCTCCCCTCCCACCATGCCCCCTCCTCCATTCCATCCCCTCCCACCAAGCCCCCCCCCATTCCCTCCCCTCCCCTTCCACCATGCCCCCTCCCCTATTCCCTCCCCTCCCCTCCCACCATTCCCTCGCCTCCCCTCCCTCCTTCCCATCCCTCATCCCCCCATCCTCTCAATCCCCATCTCATCTCCTCACACACCACCTCCCCCCTCCACCCGCACTTCTCGCCTTTCCCACACCCCCACTCACCTACCCACCCACCCACCCACCCCCAACCTGACCTTCACCCTGAGTTCTACCCACACGCACATTATCATTTGCCACATATAGATCGCAGTTTTGTGAGTGCAAAGCCCTTCCCATTAAACCCCGCCCGTTCGCCTCCCTCCACCCGCCCACTCCCCCCTCCCCCTGCCCACTCCCCCGGCCCACTCCCCCCCGCCCACTCCCCCCATACCTCCCGCCACTGCCCTGTCCCCAGCCCACCGGTGCTAGTAAGCGGTTGGATGTCATGTTGGCGCCGAAACACGCCCCAAAAGCCCCAGTCATGCCTACCCGGATCAGGGGCTGGATGAGCCCCGGACTGTGATCCGGCGTGGTCCATGGCGATCCGGTGTGATCCGTGGCTCATCCATGGCTGGTCCTTGGTGATCCTTGGTGATCCGTGGCTGGTCCGGCCTCATCCGGGGTCTGCCCCAGATGTTTTAAAATGTTTAAAACATCCGGGGCAGTGTGGGGAAGATTGCGATCCGGGCTCGATTCAGCATCATCTGGGATGATCCGGGTGTAATCCGGGGGTGGTCCCGGTAGTCCGGGGGTGGACCAGGGGTAGTCCGGGCCAGTCCTGGGCTCTCCAGGCATTTTTTAATGCGATGAGCCACGTTTTAGCCCTGATTTAAACTGGACCAGCCCCAGACTAGCCCCAACGTAGCCATGGACCACTCCCGGACTGCCCAGATAAGACCCGGACAAGCTGGATGAGCACGGATCAGCCACAGATTGCCACGGATAGCCCAGTTTACCATGGATCAGTCCAGGATGAACCCCATTTTTGTATATATATAGCAGGAGCAAGTCCACTTCAAGTCCAGGACTGATCCTTGACTACTCCGTGGATACACCGGGTAGTCTGGGGGTGGTCTGGCTAGACCGGGGGCTAGACCATGTAGGTGTGACTGCGAGCCCTAAAACTACCAAAATAGCGATTTGATCCGGGCCTGTTTGGGACAGTCCGGGGGGGTTGTCCGGGGGTTGTCTGGGGGTGGTCCGGCTAAAAATTGGGGGCTCGTCCGGGTATGTGTGACTGGGGCTTAAGTTCCCAGCCCAGGTGTCCAAAAATGAGGATGCACTGATTGTCGTCTGCTGTATCTCAGTAACACAGTATTGCTCTGCGCTGAGCTCTCAGGCAAGGAGCCCTCAGAGACAGGTGGGCGTGGATAGGGTTGGTTGCTTGGTTGTTGGAGTTTTACATCCTGGCAACATCTGAGGTCATATCAGGACGGGTACTGATTTGTGACAGTGTGCACTCATGGTGGCTTGACAGTGCTGCCCCACTGATAAATCAGGCCGCCAGCACCATGACCCAATATCCCACTCAGTAACATCATCCTGACACTAAGCTAATCTTGTCCTATCCTATTAATGATGAGCACCAGGCTAGATAGCAACAATTATCAGTTCTATTAGTCATTGATTTGACTCGGCTGGGATTCGAACTCCCGACCCTCCGCACGGAAACCTGCGCTCTACCGATTGGGCTACCGCATCCAGTCGAGAGTACTAGATGAAAACTGACTCCAGGAATGTGTCTGTGAGAGAACTTCCGCATTTTCGACGAAATTCTCCAACACCCAGTGTATAGGAAGTCCAGCATTGTATCGATATGAGGTTTTAAATTAGACTTAAAGGAACCTATTAAATTAGATTATTTGCTTTATTGGTGCTTTTCATTTGAGATATTTTAGAAATGACACAAATTGCAAATTTGCCAAAAATTTGCGGACATATTTTACCCCTGATATAGCGCTTGCTCAATATCAATGCAATGTTAATAAATACTTTTTATTTTTATTTTTGTATTTGGTATCATGTATTGTTTATATCGTGTTAGCGATGTATATATGCGTTATTTTTAACTGGGGAAAGCAGCAAATGAGTATTGTACTTCTGCTTTCCCCTTTTTGATCTGAAACATTACTTATATGAGCCTGTCTCAAAAGGTGCTAGCTCTTCGTTTTTTTTGTCCATAGGAACGATCGACACAAAAAAGCACAGAAACGGTTACACTGAAAACACAAGGACATTTACTTCAAATCAATAAATACCATGTAAAAAACAAATCAGTTTATCCTGAGCAAATGCATAAGTAGATAGTGTGTTGATCGATACTATGGACAAAGTTTTGTCCCATATTGCTTAGCATCTTTTGAGACAGTCTCATATTAAAGCTGCAAAGTCCGATGAAGCATCAAATTTTCAAAACCAAAATAATTATATAGATTTGACTCTACATATCTAATTTAGATATTGATGCACATATTAAACATTTATTGCCACATAGAAGGGAACACTGAGACAATTTGATAGAACCTGTTACTGTTGAAGCCTATAGTGTCAGAGTTTTGGCGTGCTTGCCAAAACTAAGTTTACATGTTTGAATTTCAAATATCTCAAAACATATCCATTTAAAATTAAAGTTATTTTAACCTGAAATAAGGTAGATTATAATGATCAATTGAATATATTTATCTCAGAAAAATGACCAAAACGCAAAATCATCGGACTATGCAACTTTAATACAGGGATGAAAGTGGTCTCCGAGAATTTCAGCAACTCAGTGCCGATATAAGTACCCATTTGATTCTGGGGGCAGGGGTTCCACTTCCTGTTCCATACTAATCCTATTTTCACCAGTATTTAGACTATGTTGTCGTTCACCCGTGTATTGCGAGTACAGGGTGAATCTGTTATCTAATGCTGATGGTGCTGCAACGTAAAACAACGTATTAGCATAGATAAAGAATACAATGTATTCTTCATATATGGTATTAGTATACACTTATAGTGCTGCGGCGTTTGAACAACGTATTAGTATCCCGGAAATCCGTGAAATCGCGGAGATCTTTCATCCTTGTAAATATCAACTTGTATACATGTCCAATGATCATATGGAAATACCATTTTTTTTATTATTGTAGTTGTCTGCACTGACCTCTCAGACAAGTAACCACATATACACGTAGGCGTGGATAGTGTGGTGATATCACGGAGCCTAGGTGGTGTAATGGTTAGCACACTGGCCCGGAATGCAAAGAGATGTGGGTTCGAGTCCAGCTCTTGGCGCATTATTTCCCATTTTCATCACCCCCATGACACTGGTCGCCATGACCAGGATCCTGGACAAGCTATGCGCTGTATGGTTGTTGAACCTACCCTGTGTATGTATGTGTTAGTGCATTGCCTGTATGTATGTAATTGTAAGCATTAAACGACTTACAATTCCAGGGGGACGAGTGTAGTAGTCTGCACTGACCTCTCAGGCAAGGAGCCACATAGACAGGTAGGCGTGGGTAGTGTGGTGATATCACGGAGCTTAGGTGGTGTAATGGTTAGCACACTGGCCCGGAATGCAAAGAGATGTGGGTTCTAGTCCCACTCTAGGCGCAATATATCCCATTTTCATCACCCCATGACATTATTATTATCATTATTATTATTACCATTATTAATAGTAATATTATGTGACTGAAAAGGATTCTTTGGATCAGCGGAAATGATTCGAACTGACTTAATTCATACTGACACGGGGCTTAAAGCTGCATAGTCCGATGAAAACATCAAATTTTAAAAACCAAAATAATGATATAAACTTGAGTCTACACACATAACTTAGACACTGGTGCACTTATTAAACATTTGCCATCACATAGAAGGGAATACAGAGGCAATTTAATAGAACCTGTAACAGCAGAAGTCTATGGTGTCAGAGTTTTGGCGTGCTTGCCAACATTAATTTTGTACGTTTGCACTTCAAATATCTCAAAACTTAGCCATCTAAAATAAAAGTTAATTTAAACTAAAGTGAGGTAGATTATAACAATCAGCCTAATATATTTATCTCAGAAAATGACAGAAACTCAAAACCATCGGACTAAGCAACTTTGAGTTACAGCATATTGACAACGCTAACAAAACCTTTGCGTTCATGCTCATAACGTCATACTTATTCTCCGGAATCAGTGAATGTCGGGACTGAATAGAACTCAGTAATCGTGTTGTGTGGGCGACCTTAATCAGGTCAATAGGTCAGTAGGTCAGGAGTGGCACCGGTGATGGATTATGGTAAACAGCTGGTAAAATGGATTGCCCGGATGTAGGTGGTTAAGGGAATAGGGTAGGACCACTGAGAGGGAGGCAGGGAGTGAGAGAGGCAGGGATGGAGGGAGGGAGGGAGAGAGAGTTGGAGGGAGGTAGGGAGGGGGAGAGGGAGTGAGGGAGAGGGGGAGGGAGGGAGGGAGGGAAGCAGGGAGAGATGGAGGGATGGAGGGAGGTAGGGAGGGAGAGAGGGAGGGAGGTAGGGAGGGAGGTAGGGAGGAGAGAGGGAGTGAGGGAGAGAGGGAGAGAGGGAGAGAGTGGAGGGAGGGAGGAGGGAGGAGAGAGGGAGTGAGGGAGAGAGGGAGGGAGGGAGAGAGGGATGAGGGAGAGAGGGGAGAGAGGGAGTGAGGGAGAGAGGGAGGGAGGGAGAGAGGGATGAGGGAGAGAGGGAGGAGGGAGAGAGGGAGGGAGGAGGGAGGGAGGAGGAGGGAGAGAGGAGGGAGGGAGGGAGAGAGAGAGGGGGGGAGGGAGAGAGGGAGGGAGGGAGAGAAGGAGAGAGGGAGAGAGAGAGAGCGGGAGGGAGGGAGAGAGGGAGGCAGGGAGGGAGGAAAAGAAAGGGTCAACAATGAGAGGGAGAGAGATGGAGCGAGAGGGAGAGAGTAGGAGAGACGAGGTAGAGAGGGGGGGATAGGGAGGGAGGGGGAGAGAAAAGAGGGAGACAGCAAGACAGAGGGGAGAGAGGAGAGAGGGAGAGAGGGAGAGAGAGGGAGAGTGCGGAGAGAGGGGAGAGAGGGAGAGAGAGGGGAGGGGGAGAGAACGGGAGAGAGAGGGGAGAGACGGGAGAGAGAGGGGGAGAGAACGGGAGAGAGAGAGGGAGAGCGAGAGGGAGAGAGAGGGGGAGGGATAGAGAGGGAGGGAGAGAGAGGGAGAGAGGGAGGGAGAGAGGGAGAGAGAGCAGGAGAGAGGGGGGGGGGGAGAAGGAGAGAAAGGGGGGGGGGGAGAGAGAGGGAGAGGGAGAGATTGGGAGGAGGGAGGCGCGGGGCGTGGGGCGGGCGGGCTGGGCGGGGCTGGGAGTGGCGGTGTGTGGCGAAGCGTGACGGGACGTGACGGGACGTGACGTGACGTGACGTGACGACGGGACGGGGCGAGGCGTGGTGGGGTGTGGTGGGGTGTGGTGGGAGGGGTGTGGCGGGGCGGGGGAGCCCCCCGGATATGGAGGTAGGCATGGGCCCGGGTGGACCATGGCTCAGTGCCCGGGGGTGGCGGGGACCTGGGCCCGTATGCATGAAGAATTATTTATCGCCCCTGGTGGGTAAGAAATGTGTCACAGGGTATGCATGAAGCCAAAGCGGCAAGGAGGTAGCTACCCTTGTAGTTATTTATAGATTTGGGTAATCCCTCTGCCTTTGTAGCCATATATTAGGCTCAAATCTATTAAATGCTATCATATTTAACAGAATTACATATGCAATAAGTGATATTTCATGAAATTAACCCTAAATTTGAAGCAATATTAATGCTTCCGCCGCAATGGCGGCGATATTAATATTTTCAAATCGACGAATGCAAGCAACCGCTTGAGGGCATGGCTTGGGGTGTAGGGATCGACTCGGGCCAAGTCTATTGAATGCGACGTCGCTTTCCATACTGGCGGCGGCAGCGATTTGTTTACTTTACATTCATCGATTCGACACTATTAATATCGCCGCCAATGCGGCGGTAGCCTTAATAACGCTTCGAATTTAGGGTTAAATTGATAAAATTTCACTTATTGCGTATGTAATTCTGTTAAATATGATCGAATTCAATAGATTTGGCCCGAGTCGGTCCCTACCCCAGCTCTTATACCTGCTACTGAGTGGGGGTAGCTTACCCTACTTTTACCCCCTGGTTTGCATACCCCGGTCACATGCATACCGACTTTTCGCCGCTACCCCGGATATCCCCTCTACCCCCAGGGGTAGAGCGCTACCACCCCCCATGCATACGGGCCCTGGAGTTGGAACTGGCGGAGGAGTGGAGGGGTGGGGCTGGATGGGTAGAGGTTTGATGTGGTTGGATGTGGGTGGAGGGGACGTCAGGGGTGGAAGAGTGGATCGGGTGGAGGGGGTTCAGGGGGCTTGAGGGGTGGTTGAGGTTGGTTGAGGGTGGTTGAGGAGTGTTCAGGGGACTTGAGGAGGGTTGAGGGGAGTTGAGGGGAGTTGAGGGGGGTTGAGGAGGGTTGAGGGGGGTTGAGAGGGGTTGAGGGTGGCTGAGGGGGGTTGAGGGGGGTGGCGGGAAACATGTGGTCGCGCATGAGTGACGTTCATTTCTCATCGAGCTGTCACGGTTGTAAGCACAACAGGATGGGTGCATGCAGTAACAGGGTGTTTTGTTTGTTTGTTTGTTGTTTTACATCCTAACAACATCTAAGGTCATATCAGGACGGGTACCGACTTGTGACAGTGCACACTCATGGCAACTGTATAGTGCTGCCGCACTGGAAGACCAGACCGCCAGCACGATGACCTGATATCCCATTCAGTCACATTATCCTGACACTGAGCCAACCAGTCCTTGTCCTATGCTATTAATGCCCAGTGCCAGGGTAGGAAGCGACAAGTATCAATTTTTAAGACATTGGGTTGACTCGACCAAGGTTCGAACCCACGACCCCCACGATCTACCAACAATAACATGATTTGTGGGGGGAGGGGGTTGAGTGTGTGTGTGAGTGTGTGTGAGCATGTGAGTGAGTGTGAGTGTGTTTGAATGTGTGTGATGGTTGGTGAGTTTGAATGTGTGTGCATGTGTGAGAGTGTGAGTGATGGTTGGGTGTGAGTGCGAGTGTGAGTGTAGGTTAGTCAGTGGGTGTGGTGGTCTAAATATGTGTGTGTGAGTGCATGTGTCTCTGTGAGGTGTTGTGGATGTGAGAATGAGTGTGATTGTGATCGTGAGAATGAGTGTGATTGTGATTTTGAGTGTGAGTGGGTGGGTGTGACAGTCTATGAGTGGGCGTGAGTGTCTGTGTGGGTGTGTGTGAATTTGTATATGCGCTTGGGTTTGGGTGTCCGTTGTGAGTGTAGGTGTGAGTTGGTGTGAATGTCTATGGGTGTGTGAGTGTGTGTGAGTGGGAGTGTGTGCGAGTGCAAGTGGGTGGGTGTGACAGTCTATGAGTGGGCGTGAGTGTCTGTGCGAGCGTGTGTGAGTGTGTATGTGCGCTTGAGTGTGGGTGTGCGATGTGAGTGTAGGTGTGAGTGTGTATGTGTGGGAGTGTGTTTGTGTGCATGAGTGTGAGTGTGCTTGACTGTGTGTGATGGTGTGTGAGTATGAATGTGTGTGCATGTGTGTGAGTGTGAGTGATGGTTGGGTGTGAGTGTGAGCGTAGGTGGTAGTGAGTGGCTGTGGTGGTCTAAGTGTGTGTGTGCGTAAGTGTGTCTGTGACGGTTTCGGATGTGAGAATGAGTGTGATTGTGATTGTGAGTGTGAGTGTGAGTGGGTGTGTGAGTGTGTATGTGTGCTTGGGTTTGGGTGTCCATTGTGAGTGTAGGTGTGAGTTGTTGTGAGTGTGTATGAGTGTGTGTGAGTGTGTGTGAGTGTGTGTGAGTGTGAGTGTGTGTGGGTGTGTGTATGGGTGTGTGTGTGTGTGGGTGTCTGTGTGTGTGCGTAAGTGTGTCTGTGAGGGGTTCTGGATGGGAGAATGAGTGTGAGTGTGATTGTGAGTGTGATTGGGTATGTGAGTGTGTATGTGTGCTTGGGTTTGGGTGTCCGATGTGAGTGTAGGTGTGAGTGTATGTGTGAGTGTGTGTGAGTGTGTGTGAGTGTGTGTGAGTGTGTGTGAGTGTGTGAGGGTGTGGGTTGGGGGTAAGATCACACGTGGAGGGAGGCCTTTTAAGAGATGACTGATAACGTCAGGCACGAGGCAGGTGTGTCTGGGTGTATGGGGTGGCCATAATGTCTGTGTGAGTGACAACAGACGAGGGCTTTGATTGGACCATTTGGACAAGGCGCCTCCAGCCATGCGTGACATATTGCACACACAGCTTGCAGGCGGCCGAACCCAAGGCCTTGGTATCTATGTACCCATGTATCTGGGTCGTTTCATGGTCAATGGGGCCAATAAACTTTTCAGTATGTAATGGGCAAAAACAATTATGGAAAGAGTAGAGGAAGTATTTTCTAAATAGAACTGGTATTCTTACACTTTGGAGAGATAGATATCAAATAAATTAAGGCCTAATGTGACATAGTAAAAAAAAGCCAACATTTTCATTCCAAAAATATTGTGTTTTTAAGGCATGAATTTGTAACCTGGAGAATTTGGACTTTTCTACAGCCTACTCTAGTTCTAGACCTTTATTTTGCATAGGATATTACCTGTTTGTCAATGAAATAATAAAAGAAGACTCTTATTTGAAATAAATATTCATTTTGCATGCATATATAATTTTGTATATCTAATATTCCAGCATGATTAAACTGCTTCTGGACGTAACTGTTGTGCACCCAGCTTGTCCCATGCTTGTTAAATTAGGAAATATTTTATCCTGGGAATACCAGAGCTTCAATAAAAAAACAGTTGCTACTATTGCATGTGTGTAAGGCTATTTTCTAGTACCATGGCTAGTTATATCATTTTTCTACAAAGCTGTATGAAAAGAAATTGAAGTTGAAGTTCCATATTATTTTTGGTGTCCCTTTCTATTGTGTTACATCCACACCTCAAAATTGAGAAAAATATAATCATCCTATGCAGATTTCTTGACTGTGCATTTCTATACTTAGGTTTGGTTGTTTGTTTGTTGTTGTTTTACATCCTAGCAACATCTAAGGTCATATCAGGACGGGTACCGACTTGCGACAGTCCGCACTCATGGTGACTTTATAGTGCTGCCCCACTGGAAAACCAGGCCACCAGCACCATGACCTGACATCCCACTCAGTGACATTATCCTGACACCGAGTCAACCAGTCCTTGCCCAATCCTAATAATGCCGAGCACCTGGCTAGGAAGCATCAAGTATAAATTTGTATGTCATTGGTTTGACTCAACCAGGGTTTGAACCCACGACCCCACGATCTACCAACATGGGAGACTGACGCTCTAACTCATTTGGCCATCCCGTCTGGTTCTCTATACTTAGGGGACCACAATTTAAACATTAATTGTTTCATGCAATAATTTTGATTAAATAATTGATTTGATTAATAAATCCACACTTGGGGCCGTATGCACCAATCGGAGTTAAGGCCTTAACCGCGGTTTGACTATCCCCACACGGCTAACTGTGGAAAATCCGTATGCATCAATCGGTGCCAGCGCAAACCGCGGACCGTAGCCTAGGCTAAGCTATCCCACCTTCAAATCAGGTTTAACTGCTAGCCGGGGCGGTTAGTGTGCGTGTGTGGCTCTCAATCTATTCAATGCTGTCATATTTAACAGAATTACATACGCAATAAGTGAAATCTTATCAGTTTAACCCTAAATGCGAAGCGATATTAACGCTGCTGCCATAGCAGCGGCGATATTAATATTTTCGAATCGACGAATGTAATGTAAACAAACCGCCGCCTCCGCAGCGACGTCGATATCCATACTGTCCAACGTCAACTAAATATGGCCGCCGCCGTCGCCGCCGAATCGGCGGCTATATATTAGCCCAAATCTAGTGAATGCTGTCATATTTAACAGAATTACATACGCCATAAGTGAAATTTAATCAAATTAACCCTAAATTCGAAGCAATATTAAAGCCGCCGCCGCATTGGCGGCGTTATTCATATCGTCGACTGGAGGGAATTCCCAAATCTATAAATAAACTCACGGTCAGCTATCCGCCCAGGCTAAAACATTGGCGCATACCAGTTAATCTTTTTCGCGGACCCCCCACTACCCGCAGCTAGCTGACCGGAGTTAGCGCCTAGCTCCGGTTAAGGCTAGCACAACTTGGTGCATACGGGCCCAGGTGATTAATACGTCCACACTCGGGGCTGCCTACTCAATTAGTTCTTATTTTTCTGACAAAATGGTAACCTCAACTATCTTTTCCTTCACATTACCAGGATATATGTGGACAAGAGCTGGCTACTCACTGACACAAATAGGAAAATACACAATATTCATTTGTTACCCTCATGTCACATTCTGGCCCCATTTACCATTAAGCGACCCATCGATGTATCTATGTACACATGTATCTATGTACCCATTTATCTATGTACCTATCTATCTATATATATATGTACACACATATCCATTCATCTATGTATCTATGTACCCATGTATGTATGAATCCATGTATCCATTCCTTTATGTGTGCATGTATATATCTATCCATGTTTCTATTCAATCGTGTATCCCACCCTCTATCTATCTATCTATATAACTATCTATCTACCTATCTATCTATCTATCTATCGATCTATCTACCTATCTATCTATCTATCTATCTACCTATATATCTATATATCTATCTATTTATATATGTATCTGTTAGACGACAACACAAGCTACTACAAACGTATTTACCGGACCCGATGGCCAAATCAGTAAGCGCACTTGCCCCACATAATGCCTGGTACACACCTACCGTTTGTGCGCGCACACCTCCCGTTTACGATCGAAAACTGCCCGTTTCGCGCACAAAAATCGGTAGATGTGCGCCCCCCGCGCACACCTAGCGATTGCGATTCGCGCATAAAACTCAGTTTTTAGTGCTAGAAGCGGCCGTTTACGATTGCGATTCGCGATTCGAAAAACGAATCGGCCCGTTTTCAGTTTTAAGCGGGTCGGGTCGAGTCGCGAGTGTTAGTGTGCGAATCCTATACGGGAGGTGTGTACTAGGCATAAGGAAAGTCATGAGTTCGGCTGTTGGCCGAGTCAAACCAATGATAATTCTACCAAAAAACATGCATTGCTACGATCCGCTATCTTTGGTTTCATGTTAAGAGATGTCCTCTTCTCAATGTACATGTATCCAGCTGTACAGGTGTACATATATGTATGGGCGCATATATGTACATTCATACATATGTACAGGCATACATATGTACATGCGTACATATGTACATTCATACAGATGTAGTCATCCAGATGTACAGGTGTACACATGTACAGTCATACACATGTACATGCGTACACATGTACATGCATACTTATGTACATGAATACATATATATGTACAATCATACAGATGTACATTTATACATATGCACATGCATACACATGTATGGGTGTACATATGTACATGCATACATATGTACATGCATACAGATGTACATGCGTACAAATGTACAGGCATACTGATGGAACATATGTACAGGCATACGTAGAGGCATACAGATGTATATGCATATATGTACAGGTGCAAATTACATATATAGAACACCGAACGGTGGTTAAGTTTTAGGATCGTTCTGATCACTACTCCTCTGTTAATCGGCGCTGCCAACGCGCATCATCGTACTACACTGATGCTTCGCCATGTATGGGTTATTAATCGCATGTTGTTGTGTTCCTAACATACACATTTCATATTAATTTTGAATTAAAAAAAAAATTGAATTTCACATTAATTTTGATGGGTTTTAGTAACTTTGGTCATTTCGAACAGACTGTCATTCTGACTGCCTTGACACAATATTGGTCCAGGAATTGATGCGGAGCTTAGATTTAACCCAAGCACGGCATGGGTTAAAGCTAGTTCTGACATAATGAGCTACTTACGTATGGTGCTGTAGAATATGTATCGTCTCAACTTACCTGAAACGAGAAGAACAAAATATTTTAGTTTAGTTTATACATGAATACATGCGACCTGTCTAGATCAGTTATTTCATATGGCTTTATAATGCTGTCATATTGAGATACCACTCCGGTGGCGGTGTACACACATACAAAATGGTATTTTATTTACTGTTGTGTTTGTTGGTGTTTTACATCCCAGCAACATACATCATCATATCAGGATATACATTGACTTGTGCAAGGATGAAAGTGGTATCCAACAAAAAACGCTGAAAGCTTGGCAACAACAAGGAATTTCCGTGAAAATGCGGATTTTCCCCATAGGATGAGCACTGTCAATGAATGGCGACAAAATGCCAGAAGTCAGGTTTCAACTCTACTTGTTGTGACTATATTATCGCCCATATCTAACTCTTTGGGTTTTATGCTCTAGCAACATCTAAGGTCATATAAGGATGGGATTTTGGCTAATTAATTGCTCTCGTATATAATACATCTATCATCATCATCATGCTGTCGGTCACGATGCGACAAAGACTGCTTTGATTACTTGACTGCCGCTCTCCATTTAATGTACATTTCATGAAAGCTGCCTGCAAAAGTGTTGAAGTGCTGCTGGCTTTTGCAAGTTACCAGTGGCACTCTCTCGGGGACCAAATAGAGGGACCAAACGGTGGTTAAGTTTTAGGGTCATTCTGATCACTACTCTGCTGTTAATTGGAACTGCCAATGCGCATCATCATACTCCACTGATGCTTTGTCATGTCTGGGTTGTTAATAGGATGTCTTTTTGTGCCTACCGCACACATTTCATATTAATTTTGATGGCGTTTTACTAACTTTGGTCACTTCGACCAGAGTGGCATCCATTTAAAGTCACGTAACCGTGAGTGTTGTTAACTCCACCATTAGATACTGCCACGATATGGGTTACAGTATACCAGTACAAATGGATTCCACCAGATGGCGGCACTATATTGAAACGGGTCCATGCACGAGTTCGGAACATAGCAGAGAACGTAGATGTATACACAGTCCCCGAATATAGTCAGAGACCGTGAATATATATATATAATGACAGTTCAACACAATATTGGTCCAGGGATTGATGTGGACCCTGGCCTTTAAACGTGACCAACACGGGCTAAAGCTAGTGTATGCATATAGAATAGTATAGTTGCTAGTCAGTGTTGATGGCAAAATCTGAATGTAGGGGGCGCTCCGCAACATCCAATGCGGTAACTAAGGACGCGGGTTGCAGGGGTTAATGCCGGGCGAGGGAAGCTGCCAGCAGGTGATAAGATTATGCTATCACTTCACCCACACTCCCTCCCCCTCTCACCTCCACCCACTTCAGCCAAAACCTGTAATCAGTGGGGCCCAAATAGGGTTTGGAGCCCTGGGACTAACAATTCATCACTGGGTGCGGCGGCCGAATCGGTAGAGAGTGGGCCGTGCATGTGGGAGTTCAATTCCCGGTCGAGTCAAACCAATGACTTATAAAATTGATACTTGTCGCTTCCTAGCCTGGCACTCGGCATTAATAGGATAGGACAAGGACTGGTTGGCTCTGTGTCAGGATACTGTGACTGAGTGTGATATCGGGTCATGGTGCAGGTGGTGTGGTCTCCCAGTGTGGCAGCACTATTAAAGTTGCTATGAGTGTGCACTGTCACAAGTCGGTAACAGTTCTGATATGACCTTAGATGTCGCCAGGATGTGAACTTCCAACATCCATCCGATATAAGGACAGGTCCCATCTAGTGACAGTACATACTTTGTTTTGTTAAGGCTTTATATTCCTAGCAACAATTAAAGTTGCATAGCCCGGTGGTTTTGAATTTCTTGTTTTTTTTTTTAGATAAATGGGTCATTCTCTAAAACTGGGCACAAAAGTGTGACATGGAAACCAAAAGTGAAAACCTTCCAAATAATAGCAAAAATCCTTCCAAATAATAGCCTAATCCAATGTCCTATGAAGGTTTGCATGTTGTACATATGTCAGAGTTGAAAAAAATTAATTTCATTTTTTGAATTAGATATTATACAAATTGAGAAATACATTAATATCACTCGTGTAACATGAAAATCAAAGACACATCCAGAACCTCATTTTAACATATACAACATAGTCAGATGAGATTTTATTGATTACTGTTAAGCAGACAAGGTTATGACTTACACAAAAAAAGTTGAAAAATATGTTGAAAAAAAGTTTGGCAACATGTATGGTGTCAATATGTAATATGTAATATTCATATTTTCAATCTAGCGCAAAATCATACAATTATAATTTTGATATCTTATGTGGGATAAATTCAATACATGTAGAACTGCTAACATACCTAATAGACAGGCTACAATAATTATTGGACTTACTATTAATAAAACAACGACTTAATTATCAGCATCGTAACGTGGAGACCAAATATGTGGAGCCCAGTTTTGGAGAATAACCTAAATATATTAGATCGATGACTAGTATCTACTATACATTAGTTCAAAGTTACTTTTATTATAATATAAATGGTAAACTGTTGAGATATTTTGAATGCAAACATGGAAAATTAGTTTTGGCGAGGTTGCCAAAACTCTGACACCATAGACTGCAGAAACAGGTTTTGTTAACTTGACTCGGTATTGCCTTCTATGCAGAAACAAATGCTTAATAAGTGCATCAGTATCTAAATTAGATATGTAAAATCAAATCTAGATAATTGGTTTCATTTTGACAATTTGATATTTCATCGGACTATGCAGCTTTAAGGTCATATCAATACAGGTACCAATATATGAGAGTGTGCATCCATGACAGCTTTATAGTGCTGCCCTACTGGGGTACATAATGCTCCCGCAGCACCATGGCCCATACAGGTTATCCTGATAATATAACCAACCAGGCATTTCTTTCCATATCCTAGCAATAATGGATAATGAATACCAGCTCAAGTTTGGAATTAGTATAAATTGTGTAACTGTACGTGTTCGGTTTGACGTGGTCGGGGAAATGATCCGATGACCTCCCGCACGAGTAGGGGTCGCTCTATCCTCTGGGCGTTCCCATCCCCCCTGGTGGATACTTAGGGAGGATTCAGCAACTAGTAGTGGGAAAGGGTGGCGAGGTAATCATACTAAAAGGTTACTTTGGGTGGACTGTTACTTAGACGTGGGGGAAGGGGGAGGTGTAGGTGTGGGTGTGGGTGTGTGGGTGTGGGTGTGGGTGTGGGTGTGGGGTGTGTGGGTGTAGGAGTGTGTGTGAGTGTGGGATTGTGTGTTATGGTGTGAGTGTGGGTGTGAGCGCTATGGCGAGTGTGAGTGTGAGTGTTATGGTGAGTGTGGGTGTGGGTGTGAGTGGGTGTAGGGGGAGTGTGGGGTGAGTGTTATGGTGTGAGTGTGGGCGTGGTAGTGTGGGTGAGTGTGGTGTGTGTGTCGGAGTGGGTGCGGGTGGGTGTTGGGTGAGTGTGGGTATGTGAGTGAGGTGCGTTTCTGTGGGGAGTGGGTGTGTGTGTTATTGTGGGAGCGGGTGTGTGTATTATGGGGTGAGTGAGCGTGGGGGTGAGTGTGCGTTGGTGTGGGGTGAGTGTGGGTGGGGTGTAGAGGATGTGTGTGTGGTGGTGGATGTGGGTGTGTGTGTGGGAGTGTGTGTGTGTTATGGTGTGAGTGTGGGGGTGGGGTGTATGGGGGTGTAGTGTGTGTTAATGTGTGAGTTTAGGTGTGTGGGGTATTGAGGGAGTGGGTGTGGGTGTGTGGGAGTGGGTGGGGCGTAGAGAGTCTTGGTGTGGAGGTGTGGGGGTGGGGGTGGGTAGGGGTGTAGGTGTGGGGTGGCGTGTGGCAGGTGTGGGTGTGGGGGTGTGGGGTGGATGAATGTGGGTGTCGGGGTGGATGAATGTGGGTGTGGGGGTGTGGGGATTTGTTTGTTTGTTGTTGTTTGTGTTGTTGTTGTGGGGAAAGGACTGGTTAGCTCAGTGTCAGGATAATGTGACTGAGTGGGATATCAGGTGATGGTGATGGTGCTTTCAGCCTGGTCTCCCAATGGGGCAGCACTATAAAGTCACCATGAGTGCGCACTGTCACAAGTCGGTAACCATCCTGCTATGACATTAGATGTTGCCAGGATGTAAAACCCCAACAAATTAGCTCAGTTCTTCTGTAATTGCATTCACCAAACTATGTAGTTTTTCCCGGGAGGTCAAAGTATAATTTAAGTATAATTTTCTATAGACACATTTATGAGTGACGTAAGATTGGTTGATTGAGTGGTTGTTGTCAATTATCCGACACCTTGCAGATCCCAATAATGCTGGGTTTGTGATGTCTAAGAAGTGAATTAATGCGCCAAGTCCAACTGGGGATACACCACTGAAACAGTAGCACTCAATGTTGTACAAACTACTCTACAATCAATCATTTCCAAACACAAGGTCTGTATTACTAATGACTTCGTGGAGGGTGGACTCATGGATGATGGATGTGGCTTAAATTGTGCCACAATTCATTACATAGCGGAGAGAGGAGATAATCCATCAGGAATATAATGGACTGTCTCAAAAGGTGATAAGTAAAATGGGACAAAACTTTGTCCATTGTAACGATCAACATATGCATTTGCTCAGGATAAACTGATTTGTTTTTTACACGGTGTTTCATAAACCCAATAGAAACACATGCTGACTTGAAACAAATATCCTTCTGTTTTCAGTGTAACCCTTTGTGTACTGTTTTGTGTCAATCGTTACGTGGACAAAACAATTAGTTATTACCATTTGAGATAGGCTCATATATATTCAGCGGTACAGTGAGTGGCGGTTAAAGTGTGCAATGGGGGTGGCGCCACCAGCGGAGCTGGCGTTGGGGAGGCTGGAGCAGTAGATGACTAGGACAGACTCCATCAGTTCATGGAGCTGAGTGGGTGATGAGGGAAAGGAGGGATATTCTGGGTTATTATACTAGTATAACTCATATACTGCATATATATTCCTGATGGATTATATATATATATTTAACCATTCGAATGGTGTAATAATGATCTGATTGGAAAGGAGACGGCTCTGGTGGCAAAAGGAAACAAGTGACCAGTAGATTATGATGATTTGACCTTTTATTACTGATTAGAAATAAGGAACAGCTGTATATAATGTTATAATGAATATAAAACCGAATAATTAGAAATAAAGCAATAAATAAATATAGTTCAACGTTGCACGTGCCTAAGGCACGTCTATCAGGTTCAAGCGCAGTGCTCGAACGTCCTTCCTTCAGAGGCTAGCCAATAGACATGCCAGAAGGCTCCATGTAGTGGGTGAATGACGAAGTAGTCCTTTCTCAGCAACTATGGCAGTTGCAGGCCCTAGGAGTGACCCGCAATAAAGTGCATGTCACTCGTCCTAGGCCTGCACTAGATACAAGATTCACCCCGTACTGCTGCAGTAGGGGTGCAAACCAACCCTATGTAAAAGCTGTCGAAAAAACGGGTCAATGAAATGAGAGCCTAATTTCACAATGTAAGAAGCAACAATTATTCTTTACATCGTCTTATTATTAGCCCGCTACCTTTGAGTTGAAAAATATAATATAATATCTAGTTTAATAAGATTTAAAAGTGAAATCGACGGCGTTCTATGGCCGCCATCTTGTCTTTTTGCATTCTCTCCCATTTCACCAACTCTGTGCCTATATATGTAGCCATTTGATACTGGAGCCACAGTTTCTAGTTCAGGTTCCATACTAAAGCTATTTTCGCCCGTATTTACAGTATGTTGTCCTTCACCCGTGTACTACAAGTACCGGGTGAATCCTTTATCTAGGCCTGCACATGCCCAAGCGCGCCTGCAGGCTCACTCACTACATATATACATACACACATACATACATATCTGAAGTGGGCTTAATTGCGAACAAGCAGGGATTTGCAAGACGGATTCCTGAAACCATAGATATCAGCAGTGACAGGTTCTATCAAATTGACTTTGTGTTCCCTTCTATTCAGGAACAAATCCTTAAAACCGTATAGTGCAATGGTTTTGAGTTTCTGTCATTTTTCTCAGATGAATATATTAAATTGATTGTTATAATCTACCTTACTTCAGTTTGAAATAACTTTTATTTAAATGGCTAACCTTTGAGATATTTGAAGGGTAAACATGTCAAATTAGTTTTGGCAAGCATGCCAAAAGTCTGACACCATAGCTCCCGCAGTAACAGGTTCTATTAAACTGACTCAGTATTGCCTTCTATGTGGCAACAAATGCTTATTAAATGCATCAGTATCGTTATATAAGTTAGATATGTACAATCAAATCTAAATAATTGTTTTGGTTTTGAAAATTTGATACTTTCATCGTATTATGCAGCTTTACAAATGCTTAATTTTTTTATTATTTTGTTGTTGTTTTCTGTTGTTTTACATCCTAGCAACATCTAGGTCATATCAGGACAGGTACCGACTTGTGACAGTGCGCCCTCATGGGGACTTTATAGTGCTTCCCCAGTGGGAGACCAGGCTGCCAGCACCATGACCTGATATACCACTCAGTCACATTATCCTGACACTGAGCCAACCAGTCCTGGCCCTATCCTAATAATGCCGAGCACATGGCTAGGAAGCGACAGGTATAAACTTTTAAGTCATTGGTTTGACTCGACCAGGGTTCGAACCCACGATCCCACGGTCTACCAACACAGGATGGTACATTAGTTGTTAAAGTGCCTGTCACACTATGCCAGACTGCGCAACGGACAGAATCCGGTGGTGTTCGGGCGGGATAAGTATCAAGATGTATCAACATGTGTCAAAATGTTGAAACATCGGGTCAAAGGCCACCGGACGAACAAACATTAAACGGACATCAAACATACATGAAGGGATAGCCAACTGACGATAAGCGGACTAAACAAACTCAAACTGGATAAGAACCGTAGACGTCAATCTGGCGGCATCCATTCCAAGTTTTGTGCATGCTCAAAACTTGCCGCCGTATATGCCAGACACCACCGAACACAGAACGGAAACACCAGATGCTAACCATATAGAAACCGGACATTGACGTATTCCACCAGACTTTGTTCGGTTTCTTTCTGTTTCCGCAATCCAGTGAGGTGTGACAGAGCCTTTAAGCAGGGGGAATTTCAATCGTGAACGATTGGTCTTCCTCATTCCACTGCTCATTGCCCTATTCTAATAATGCAGAGCGCCCGGCTAGGAAGTGACAAGTATACATTTTAAGTCATTGGTTTGACTCGACCAGGGTTGGAAACCACGATCCCACGATCTACCAACACGGGAAACGGACACTCTAACTCATTCGGCCCTCCCGTCTGGATATATTAGGATTGTTAGCATGATTATTTGTTGTGTTAATGTTTGTATAAGTAATGAAACACTGTCTTTGTGTGTGTGTGTTGTGGGGTATATCGTGTTTTCTACCTACTTCATTTGAATCGATAACTGTAGCCCTGTGCCAAATCTAGAAGTAGAAGCTAGCTTCACGTAAACAATCCAGCTCTGGTTGGTTGGTTGTTGGAGCTTTCCATCCTGGCAACATTTAAGGCCATATCAGGATGGGTATAGACTTGCGACAGTGCACACTCATGGTGACTTTATAGTGCTGCCCGAATGGTAAATCAGGCCGCCAGCAATATGAGCCAATATCCTACCTAGTCACATTATCCAGATACTGAGATAACCAGTCATTGCAGTATCTCATCAGGTATTCCAGCTCAGGTGTGCCTAGAGTATGGGTGGGCGGGGAACCAGTGGTCCATAACTGGTTCATCAAAGGCTGTGGTATGTGCTGTTCTATCTGTGGGAAAGTGCATATAAAAGACCCTTTGTTGCTTATCGGAAAGAGTAGCCTATGTGGCGGCAGCGGGTTTCCTCCAAAGAAATATGTCAGAATGACCATATGTTTGACGTCCAATAGCCGATGATAAAAATCAATGCGCTCTAGAGGTGTCGTTAAATAGAACAAAGTTTCTTTATTAGAGTACGGGGGCATATCGTTCCGCATTAAAGCGGCATAATCCGATGAAATCAGCAAATTTCCATGCGAGGATAACGCAAGGATTAGTGGAATGAGGAAGAACAAGTGTCGGTGATTGGAATTCCCCCCGCTTAATCGACGAATGTGGGAATCTTCACCAACATCCGAAACCATGTTCAAAATGTTTATATCTATCTCTGGTAGTTAAAGTTTGGGTTGCAAAGTAAAGACAAACCTTGCGTGTCAATGTGTAGACACCACTGTTATATTCGAGAACACAATATCAGGGATGAAAGTGGTCTCCAGCAAAAATTAAAGCGGAAATCTATGCCTACATTGAGATTATCTGTAAACTGACGGCCAATTTCCATGAAAACGCGGATATTCTCTCACAAACCTAGCACCGTCAGGGAATCAAGGAACATTCCCAGAAGTCAGGTTTCATACATATTGGTATAGTGCTGTGGCATTTGAACAACGTATTATCATATGCTGACAGTGCTGTGGCTCTTGAATAACGTATGACCATATGCTGTTAGTTCTGTGCTGTTTGAACAATGTATTAATTAGCATACGCTGATAGTGCTGCGGTACTTGAACTACATATCACCATATGCTGTTAGTGCTGCTGCATTTGAAAAATGTATTTGCATACGCTGATAGTGCTGTAGCGCTTGAACAACATATTGGCATACGCTGACAGTGTTGCAGGTTTGCAGTCCAGTATAAATGGCGGTAACCATGAAATAAAAAATCGCAGAGATCTTTCATCCTGGCAATATACAGTTTGGTGCTCCTTTGATTATTTGGTTGTTGGAGTTTTACGTCCTGGCAACATCTAAGGTCATATCAGGACGGCCTGTAGAACTAGTGGGTGCAATTCTACAAAGAAATGAACAAGCAACGAGGCGATCGAAGCCAAGTATGGAGATGATGATTCAATCTAGGATGAGACGGAACAACTGAGGTGGAAGTCCAAGTGGGTTATAGTTCAAAGAGCCATTGGCCATTACGCCCTAAATACACATGGACTAGGCGGTTACTAGTGTGGTGCTGCCACTATGGATTCTACACACAAAAAAGAATAGAATCTCTCTTTTTTAAGTATCAAAATCGTGCACTCATCATGGAATCCCCTTGAGAGCACACTGTCGGCTGCAATTACTGTGTCTGGCTCACTCTTTCCGAATCGCGACTTAGTCCATTATAATATGATTTCAGATGTGACCAAGACAGAAAACCCCATTGAGACATACACTGACAAGGAGCAGAACTGGAGAAAAGATAGCCAATTTCAAACCATGCCATTCATGGTATCGTTCGCTATCGCCCACATTGCAGTGACTAGCAAGTGTAGTGAGGTGCACTCACCTCCACATGTGAAATACTATGTATACAGGAAGGATGGAAAGGTGACTGCACCAGGGAATCTAGATAGGCTAATGGTTAGGACACTAGGCCCTAAATGGCAGAAATGTGGGTTCGCACACCACTCCTGTAAAAACACTAGCAAAGCACATCTCTCAATCTCATCAAATTCCTAATTCTAAGTCTGAAGAGTTTTCAAATACCACATTGGCAATTTTTTTAAAGAAAAAAGCACAAAAAAAGTAGTTACACCTGAAAAGTATAAAAAGTAGTTTTTCATGTGAAATAAAATGTATAATACTGTAGTAGTCTACACTCATCTCTGAGGCAAGGAGCCGCATATACAGGTAGCCATGGGTAAGGTGGTGACATCAGGGAGCCTAGGTGGTGTAATGGTTAGCACACTGGCCTAGAATGCAAAGAGATGTGGGTTCGAGTCCCGCTCTAGGCGCAATATTTCCCATGTTCATCACCCCCACGACAATACATTTAAAAACATATAAAGTGGCACCACTGTTACTGGCCTTTCGAGATACGCAAAGTTCTGCTCGATTATGTCTGAGAGGCTGTGGCGGGTCATGTCTCAGATGAGCCATTTGTGGGAGGTAGTCAGGTCTGTGTGTTGTTTTGCGTCCTTGCAACATCTAAGGTCATATCAGGATGGGTACCGACTTGTGACAGTGCGCACTCATCGCGACTTTACATTGGTCCCCTACTGGGAGACCACAGTCACATTATCCAGACACTAAGCTAACCAGTCCTTGCCCTATGCTATTAATGCCAATCACCAGCCTAGGTAGCGACAAGTATCAATTTCGTAAGTAATTGGTTTGACTCAGCTGGAAATCAAACTCCCGACCTTCCGAACCAAATCATTCGCGCTATCGATTCGGACATCGCTTCCAGTGCACTGTTTTCAACTCATGCGCAGTTGAAATTACAAAGTCGCTTATTACAGCCATTCATGTCATAAGCCGTTGACTAATCAGCGCATACTTTGAAATTGTGGGTGATTCAGCGGGGGGGGGGGGGGGGAGCCGGTGAGCCACCCTGGTGGAGGCATCCGATACTCCTCATATCAGACATCCATTGCAGCAATGGCACACATGACGAGGAGGCCTAAGTTGGGATAACATGGCTTTATTCCGGGCAGCCGCCGGGGGCATTACATTTGTGGTTTTATGGTCAGCCGGCAATCTGAGAGCTGCAAGGAACAATGTCATGTGGTGATCAGAGTCGGGGAGATGGGAGTGGCATGAGTGAAGTGCGACATGTGAGCAAGGTGAGGTGAGGTGAAGACAGAGCAACTAGCGGGTAGCAGTATTTGGTTAATTATGAGTAATATATGTTTTATGAATAATAAATTTATGATCAATTAATTAATAAATCGTTAACTAAGCTAATTCAATTAATTTATGAGTAATATAATATGGTTTAAAATGTTGTGGTGTGGGTGGGTAAAAAGAGAGTAGTAGTCAGTCCGGATGGGTGATGCGGAGTCACCATGAGTATGGGAGAGCTGGCGCTTGTGAGCTCTAAGTGGGCTGTGATTGGCTGATGAGCAAGGTGTGATGGTGGCATGGAGCGAGTGAGGAGGGAGGGGGCAGTTTGACTTTGAGTGATTGGCAGGTTGTGTGTGTTCCCCCACCCCCCCCAAACAAGGGAGGGCAGGCCCCGCAGTCCCGCGTGCCCTGCAATGACCCCGAATGAGCACACGCTCATTCATAACCATCCCACTGCCATCCCACAGACTTGACTCGGCAGATAATCACGCACTTAAAGTTACCACTTCCACCCACCCTCTCGACAGGCACAGAAGCCATGGCTCACAGGGGTGCTCTTCGTTGAACTCCTTGGTCCCTCGAGAGTCGGCTCCCCGCGATATAGACTCAATAGATTAAAGAAGCTTATTTATTTTCTCTTGAAGATTTCTTGAAGATTTATACTGCCTATCATGGATATAGCTAGGATTCCTTACAAGCGGTATGCGGCATGCGAATGTGGCATGCGGCATGCGAATGGGTTGATTCCTTTCACCCACACCCACACCCACACCCACACATAGTGTCAGGTTTCTCACAACTGTTTTCTATGGCAAATGCAGCAGCATTCGCATTCGCATGCCGCACCGATGGCTACATTTGACCGATTCAGTTGCCGCATTCGCATTCCCATTTGCATTCGGAGGCATGGAATCACCCCCATTCACTTAGATGCTCTTCCATTTTTTGTTGCATTCGCATTCGCATTCGCATGCTGCATACCGCATGTAAGGAATGTAGCCTTAAGTCTGAATAGAATTGTTTTCACCATTAGACAGTTTGGCGATAGAAAGCCCAAGCCTACACTTTTACCGACCCAAGGGATTTTTAACCTCCCACACCACATAGACATGGTATGAGAGCAACTGGCCTTTGATGACGCTGTAAATTATCCACAGCGGTGGAAATCCAAATTGGCAGAGGTGGGAGCACGGGGTATTGAACCACCAACCTTCAGATTAGGAGTCTGACCAGAAAAAAGTCAGACGCTCTAACCACTCCGCCACAGAGAACACCACACTTATCACATATTACACATTATTTTTAATCAGAAATAAACCCATTCCACAAAACAATTACTGTGTCTGGTTCGCTCTGTTCCAATCGCGACCTGGTTCTCTCGCTGTGGAGCAGGCACACTGTCCACACCGCTTCGGGTGGCTGGGGAGTGTGTGTTGAGTCGAGACTATGCCCGATCTGTTTAGATGTTGGGACTGTCGGGTTCAGTGCCTTATTCAACACCATGCGCCAATCTCGTCACAGTTCCACTTCCATAAGCGTCCATTTCAATTGTATTTGTTTTAGGCCTCGACTCAGGAGGCCCGGAGATTGCACAGTGGGATCACTCTTTAAGTAAATATATATATATTTGTGGAATATAAGCATTATATGTATATAGATTGGCGGTGCTGCCTTTTATTATTTATTATTATTATTATTTATTTATTCGCTTCTATGATATATGATTTGCTCCGGTTCTGCTGACGTCGCCATCACTTCCGGTGCCGCGCGGGCCCAAATCGCCATTCGCCTGAACATTTTTAGCTATAGCTTTAGCTTTTTAGCTTGAAACTTTAGAAAAATAGAGATCAAATAGGGATTTCACCCACGAAATAGGAAGATAATAGGAATTTTGTATAACAGCGAATACAACAAAATAGTGCATAGAGGCCGTCAAATGAGTAGTCACCTCAAAAAGTAGGAAAACATGAAACAAACAATTGAAGTTCAAATTTTAATGCATGGTATGATCATATGGCATTACTTGTTCAAGTCTCAATCTATTTGATTTGTAGTCTACCGCATTACCCCCGCTTAGTAGGTGCCCCCTATTTTTCTTTAAAAATAGACATTTCCTGACAAAATTGTTGCAAAGGTGAGATTCTCAAACCTTGTTTTCTAATAATCCAGAACAAATAGTGTGCAAAGCAGACGAAAATTATGGCATTTTGAAAAATGAAAGATGCGACGGGTCAAAACATTTAAAAGAATAGGGAGAAAATAGGACTTTTTATAATGAAAATAGGGCTAAATAAGGTGACAAAAATAGGGAAAAATAGGAAATTGTAAGACACTTGACAGCCTGGTTCAATCGCCTGACAATTGGTCTTCCTCATTCCACTGCTCCTTGTCCTCTGGTATTAATGCCGAAGGCCAGGCTAGGTAGCGACAACAACAAAAATACATTTTTCAGTCATTGGTTTGATTCGGGCAGTGTTTGAACCCAAGGGTTCCAATCCCACAACCTACCAGAACGGGAAGCAGACGCTCAACTCATACGGCCATCGCGTCTGGTTGGTGGTATACATAAATATCAAACCGATGACTTAAAAATTTATGACCAGATGGGATGGCCAAATGAGTTAGAGCGTCCATCTCCCGTGCTGGTCGATCGTGGGATCGTGGGTTCGAACCCTCGTCGAGTCAAACCAATGACTTACAAATTTATACTTGTTGCTTCCTAGCCAGGCACTATCAGTACAGGGCAAGGACTGGTGTGCTCAGAGTCAGGATAATGTGACTGAGTGAGATACCAGGTCATGGAGTCGACGGCCTGGTTTCCCAGTGGGACAGCACTATAAAGTCGCCATGAGGTCACAAGTCGATGCCCGTCCTGATATGACTTTAGATGTTGCTAGGACGTAAAGCAACCACAAACAAACAAAAAACTTTAAAATGTATACTTGCCGCTTCCTAGCCAGGTGCTCAGCATTATTAGGACAGGGTAAGGACCGGTTGATTCAGTGTCAGGATAATGTGACTGAGTGGGATATCAGGTCATGGTGCTGGTGGCCTGGTCTCCCAGTGGGGCAACACTATAAAGTCGCCATAAGTGCACACTGTCACAAGTCAGTACCCATCCTGATATGACCTTAGATGTTGCCAGGATGTAAAACTCCAACAACCAATCGCTTGAATACTATCAATTTATTTAGACATTTTCGTGTTGATACAAAACAAAATGCAATTATGATATGAGCTATGATATGACTATGTTTTGTTTATCTGCTTGTTGAGATTCATATGGATGAACTTGAAAATATATTAAAATGTTGTCAGAATATGACGTGCTAATTTGCTATGGCTGTACGCTTATTGACGTAGCCAGTATTAGGACTGGTTGGCTCAGTCTCAGGATAATGTGACAGGATAGTTCTTAGCACCCCCTCCCGCTCCCCACACTGACACTGACACTAGCCTCCCTACCATATACATGGTGAGAGAGCTGCTATTCGCAGATGAGAGTGCACTGGTTGCCCACTCTGCTGAAGAGATCCAGAAAATAGTGGACGCTTTCTCTGATGCATCAAAGAAGTTTGGCCTGGAGATTAACATCAAGAAGACGGAGGTGCTGTACGAACCCAACTCTACAAGAACCCGTGAGGAGGATATCATGGTTGACGGAAACAAGCTGAACTCTGTTCCGGAATTCACCTACCTCGGAAGCACTATATCAAGTGATGGACGCATTGATACTGAAATACAGAGGAGGATGGCCAAGGCTAGCGCATCTTTCGGCCGACTACGCCAGAGACTCTGGAACAACCACCATGTGTCCATGCGGGTCAAAGGCAAGATCTACCGCGCAATCGTGCTATCCACCCTACTATACGGAGCCGAGGCCTGGACAGTGTACAGACGACAGGTGAAAAAGCTGCATGCCTTCATGATGCGACATCTGCATTCGATCATGAGGCTAACCTGGAAGGACAAAGTGACAAATAAGGAAATACTCAAACGGAAAGGGCTGCCCTCTATGGAAAATCTTCTGATCAAAAGAATCTCCGGTGGACTGGACACCTCATGAGGATGTCATCATACAGGCTACCAAAGCAGATCCTCTACTCTCAACTGTCTTCTGGCTCCAGAAAGAGAGGGCACCCTCTCCGGTTCAAGGATACCACCAAGAGAAACCTGAAGCTGAGAGACATTAAGACCAACTCATGGACATCACTCTCACAGCAGAGAGCTAATTGGAGAGCGACATTCAAGTAATGAAAGCAGTCTTTGTCACATCGTGACTGACAGCATGATGATGATGACCATATACATACCCTCCACTGACCCATTCCCCACTCAGGGTGGCTGGTTCTTTCTGGGAGTGTGCGCACCCCATACAGCCATCTACCACCCCCCACACACACGCCCACTCCCAGTGACTGGGTATGGGGGTGGGGGCGGAGGGAAGAGGGTTACCGTAATATGTGTCACAGTAAGAGAATTATGAACTGGTAAAATAAAACGAGTATATTTATATCTATATATCATCGGATATGCGTACATGCGACAAAAATTGATACTTATCGCTTCCTGGCCAGGTGCTCGGCATTATTAGGATTGGTGCTCGGTATTATTAGGATTGGGCAAGGACTGTCTGGCTCAGTGTCAGGATAATGTGACTGACTGGGATACCAGGTCATGGTGCCGACAGCCTGGTTTCCCAGTGGGACAGTACTATAAAGTCGCCATGAGTGCGCACTGTGACAAGTCGGTACCCATCCTGATATGACCTCAGATGTTGCTAGGACATAAAAGCATAGCAGGTGGGGTTGTGGGTAGGTGGGTGAGGTGGGGCTGGAAATGTGTTACGACAGCCGAAATCCCACCCACCGAGCGCTTGGCTCGGAAGCGACAAGTATCAATGGTTAAGTCATTGGTTTGACTTAACCAGGGTTCGAACGCGTGGGTTTGAATCCCATGATCTTCCAAAACTGGAGGCGGACGCCCAACTCATTCGACCATCCCATTTGGTCATAATTGTGAGGAGATAAAGTTGTTTTGGTCACATTACAGTCCCTTTAATTTCAAGTGACAGCTGTTCAGAATCTGTGCCATTCCAGCCTAAGACACCAGGGGCCGTATGCATGACGTGGTGTTAGCGATCCAAAACTGGTTTTGGCGGGGATTTCTAGGTTAGCGACGAAAAGTCAGTATGCAAGTAGTGCAAACACACCGAGTGTAAGCTAACACCATGTCATGCATACGGGCCCAGGGCCTGTATGCATGACGCGGTGTTAGCAAGCCAAAACTGGTTTTGGCGGGGATTTCTAGGTTAGTGGCGAAAACTCAGTATGCAAGGAGCGGTGTTAGCGCAAACACACCGAGTGTAAGCTAACACCGCATCATGCATACGGGCCCTGACAACACAGGGGATAGGGAGGTCGATGAAACAGATAATGCCCATTAATTATCTTGGCCATCTTTTGTGATCGGGGAATCCCCGGCTGACTTGTTGATGTGACCTAGATAAAAGATTCACCGCTACCCAGAGTAGAGGTGAATAAGAACCTGGTGGTGAAAGGCTGAGTAAATGAAATGATCACAGCTCACATTGTGGTGTTCTCTGTGGCAGAGTGGTTAAAGTGTCTGACATTTTTCTAGGTCGGACTCCTAATCTGAAGGTCGGTGGTTCGATTCCCTGTGCCCCCATCTCTGCCAATTTGGATTTCCACCGCTGTGTATAACTTACAGCATCATCAAAGGCCAGTTGCTCTCATACCATGTCTATGTGGGGTGGCAGGTTAAAAATGCCTTGGGTCGGTAAAAGTGTAGGCTCGGGCTTTCTATCGATAAACTGTCTAATGGTGAAAACAAGCCTATTCAGGCTTATCCATGATAGGCAGTATAAATCTTCAACAACATACATTTTTAAAAGTTGCATAGTCCGATGGTTTAGAATTTCTATATTTTTTCTGAGATAAATATATTAGATCGATCAGTAGTATCTACTTTACATTAGTTCAAAGTTACTTTCATTATAAATGGTAAACTTTTGAGATATTTTGAGTGCAAACATGGAAAATTAGCTTTGGCAAGCACACCAACACCCCTACACCATAGACTTCTGCAGTAACAGGTTCTGTTAAATTGACTCAGTATTGCCTTCTACACCGAAACAAATGCTTAATAAGTGCATCAGTATCTAAGTTAGATATGTAAAATCAAATCTAGATAATTGGTTTGGCTTTGAAAATTTGATATTTCATCGGACTATGCAGCTTTAATAGCACCTGTTATTACGGAAGCCTATAATATAAGAATATTGATAGGCATACCAAAATTAATTTGTCATGACTTCTCTTCAATTAGCTCTAGATAATTGGCTTGGTTTTGAAAATTTGATATTTCATCGGACTATGCAGCTTTAATTTGAGAAGCAAAATCTATTTTCCGCATACCTCTTTAATTACCCGCTAATTTTGGAGGAATAATTGATTGAATAACATAATAACCCATTGCAGGACAGTCATCAACTGGTAGCCATCAGTTAAAGATAAATATAAAAAGAATAAACAATAGGATAAGAGGTCAATACTTCTCATAAAGACACATGAATCACTGGAATTCTCTTGACATCACCCTCAATTAATGCATTTAAAAGGAGGCTGCAGAAACATTGGGTGAATCATCCCCATCTCTACGAATATAAGGCATCTACGGATGTTTTTGACTGATATTACCAAGAAAGAACAATAGGAGCGGAGTATACGCAAAGCTTTGCCTTCCCACTGTATAAGATATCTATCTATAGATTAATAAGACTTTTAAACTCGAATCGAGAGCATTTAGTGACCGCCATCTTGGTTGTTTTGCATTCTCTCTCATTTCATCAACTCTGCGCCAATATAGATAAACATTGGATGAGGGAACCAGGAGCTCCTCTTCAATGATTGGTTGTTTGATACCGAACAGTTTTCGCCACTTTTTCTAATGAGAAATGGTGCGATCAGTCAGGGCGGAGGGAGGCGAGTGGCTTAGGAGCATGGAAGCGGCCGGTTATAAGGCCGCGAGGGGGAAGGGGGGGGGGGGGGTACGTAATAGCGCAACGGTTAGGGCAGGAGGGCGATAGAGGGGGGGGGGGGGGTCCTCCTCCCCCGCCACGAATCACACGCAATGCAAGCATTACGACCATACTATTTATACCATTATACTATTTATATGTATAATACTTATAATAAGTATAACATATATAATATATGCAATATATACAATATATATAATATATAATAAATATAATATGTGCATACTACATATAATATAGGCAATATATATAATATAATATATACAATGTGATTCGAAAAGGAACGACACAACATGACAATAATAAATGCATACAACTTGTTAACCTGACTCTAATTCCAATTGAACCCACATCCTGTCACACGGGGACTAACGGTGAGCATCACTTCCGGTTCTCTCAGAAGGTGTCTGGAGGTAATGACCCCGATGAGATGCTACACTATCCGCGACACACCCGGTTGCGCCCAGGGGTGTTTATGCAGATGTAGAGAAGTGGCACGGATGTATTTCTAAGCCCATGTCTATCCATTTCTAAGCTCATTTCTACAGCCATTGAAGGGTTGCTCATTGAGAAGGCTTACACTGTCACATGCAGTGTATCTATCGTGGGGTGGAGAAAGGAGGCTGTTTGTTTTGGGTGAGTTTTCAGTCGCGTTGGCGCACTGAAGGCTGCAAATCTCGCAGCACTGAATGGGCACCGCTGAAAGCGGTCCCATGTGGTCGAGAATTGGCTTTCGATGGGTAGTGCAAGGGACAGGGGCGGTGTTGGGTGGATGGGATTGGGGGAGGATGGGAGAGGAGGGTTGGTTGGGTGGTTGTTGGAGTTTTACATCCTGGCAACATCTGAGGTCAAATCAAGATGGGCACCCATTTGTGACAGTGCACAGTTATGGTGACTTTATAGTGCTGCCCCACAGGGAGATCAGGCCGCCGCCACCATAACCCAATATCCCACTCAGTAACATTATCCTGATACTGTGCTAACTAGCCTTTGTCCTATCCTATTAACGCAGAGAAGTCAAGCTAGGTTTGTTTGTTTGTTTGTTTCTTGTTGTTTTACGTCCTAGCAACATCTAAGGTCATGTAAATCATTTGTTTAACTCAACCAGAAATCGAACTCCCGACCATCCACATGGGATTTCCTGTGCTCTACTGATTCGGCCGCAGGGTCCAGTCTATTACTTAGGTGGAACAGAGAGGACATCGGGCCATTAAAGGGATTTAATTTCAGGTTGACCATCGCTACATATATTATATGCATTATATTTAGTGTATGTATTGTATGTATTGTGTGTATTGCATGTATTGCAGGTATTGCATGTATTGCATGTATTGCATGTATTGCATGTATTGCATCTGTTGCATGTATTGCACATATTGCATGTATTGCACGTATTGCAAGTATTGCACGTATTGCATATATTGCATGTATTGCACGTTTTGCATGTATAATATGTATACTATATATTATATATATTATATATATTATATATATTATATATATGTAATATATTACATATACTATATATATTATATACATTATATACATTACATAAACTGTATAAGTTATATATATTATATATTATATATCATATATCAAATATATTATATGTATCACATATATTATATTACATATATTACATACATTACATACATTACATACATTACATACATTAAATACATTAATTACATTGCATATCTTACATATATTACATATATAACATATATTACATATATTACATATATTACATATATTACATATATTATACATATATTTATTTGAAGTGAGAGCTGGGAGACCATTGGAGTCGGTTCCGAGGTGGCGAGAAGCAGAGTGTGCCCAGTTACAGGGAGGCCTGCAGAGAATAAAGGGGTGTCGGGAAGCGAGAGGTTGCCTGGACAGGAAGACCGATCAATATTAGAGACTATTCTTGATTTATATTCACATAATAAATTATATATCACATATATATATATATATATAACATGTTATATATATTATAGATATATTATATATATATATTATATATCTATATTATACATACCAATTACTTAGTTGGTGCAGACAGGACATAGGGCTGAGGAAAGCCATTGGAGAGTCTGGGGAGAAATATTGCCGGAAATGGTTGACGCGCCTGCGCAGGTGGTCTGGGAGGAAGCAGCCTGGTCTCAGCGCCACCCGGCGTCCCCTACCCCGACCTTCCACACCACCACCGCCACCAGCCTCCCCCATACACCCTAACCTCCACCCACCCCCCACCCCCCACCCCCCACCCCCACCCCCCCAGCCGATGGTCAGTTCGAACTGTGCCGACCAGAACCGATTCCCTCCGAGAATTAAATGCTAAAAATAATAAATTGACTTTACCTTTTTTTTTTAAACACAATTGGCTTCTGTAGTAACAGCTTCTATTTTTTGTTTTTGTTTTTGTTTCTTGAAGATTTTTAACCTCCCACACCACATAGACATGGCATGAGAGCAACTGGCCTTTGATGACGCTGCAAGTTATACACATCGGTGAAAATCCAAATTGGCAGAGGTGGGGCCATGGGGAATTGAATCACTGACCTTCAGATTAGGAGTCTGACCTAGAAAAAAGTCACACACTCTAACCACTGTGCCGCCACAGAGAACACCACTATTACATTGCCTCAGTATTCCCTTCTAAGTGGCAACAAATCTTTAAGAAGTGCGTCAGTATTTAGGTTAGATATAAATAGAATCAAATTTAAATAATCGTTTTGGTTTTGAAAATGTGACGCTTTAATCGGACTATGCAGCTTTAAATAAGACATGTAGAATCAAATATAGATAATTGTTTCGGCTTTGTAAATTTGATGATGTCATCGAACTATGCAGTTTTAATCCATTGATTTAAACACTGTGAGGGCCAACAGTCTAATCGGACAGTCAGCGCAGTTAGAGCTGAGCATTGTCCCCACTGGATTGCTCCAGTAACCTTTCCAGATGAGACTGAGAATGGACCTCCCCCCACCCCCCACACCTCACCGACACACAGTGACTAAGGTGACCATATGTGGCAACCCATTTCCCAATTAGCGCTAGACTAACCATGGTAATAGCTTACCTACCCACCGACACACACTGAGCAAGGTGACCATGTGGGACATACCCCTACCCAATTAGTACCAGGGTAACCATGGTTACAACCCCTTCCACACCCACCGACACACACTGAGCAAGGTGACCATATGGAACATGCCCCTACACAATTAGTACCAGGGTAACCATGGTTACAACCCCTTCCACACCCACCGACACACACTGAGCAAGGTGACCATGTGGGACATGCCCCTACCCAATTAGTACCGGACTAACCATGGATGAATATGGCCATAGTTGCTGACATGGCATAAAAGCCACAAGTCAAGTCACCACGGTTACAACCCTTCCCCGTCCACCGCCACACACTGAGGAAGGTGACAATGTGGGACATCCCATTACCCAATTAGTGCTAGAACAATCAGGGCCAAACAAGACGGGATGCAGAATGAGTTGAGCGTCGGTCTCCCGTTTTGATAGGTTGTGGGATTCGAACGCATGGGCATGAACCCTGGTCGAGTCAAACCAATGACCAACAAATTTATACTTGTCGCTTCCTAGCCAGGCGCGCTGCATTATTAGGATAGGGCGAGGACTGGTTGGCTCAGTGTAAATATAATGTGACTAAGTGGGATATCACTTATCAGCTCATGGTGCTGGTAGCCTGGTCTTCCAGTGGGACAGCACTATAAAGTCACCATGAGTGCACACTGTCACAAATCGGTACTCATCCTGATATGACGTTAGATGTTGCCAGGACTTAAAACTCCAACAACCAACACAATAGGTTCATTTTTATAATAATTGCGCTTACATCACTTTGAAGCAACTTTTATGAGTGGTTAACTTTGGAGCTATTGGAAGTGAAGACATGACAAATTAATTTTGGCATGCATATCAATATTCTTATATTATAGGCTTCCGTAGTAACAGGTGCTATTAAAGCTGCATAGTCCGATGAAATATCAAATTTTCAAAGCCAAACCAATTATCTAGATTTGATTTTACATATCTAACTTAGATACTGATGCACTTATTAAACATTTGTTTCTGCGTAGAAGGCAATACTGAGTCAAATTAACAGAACCTGTTACTCCAGAAAGTCTATGGTGTCAGAGTTTTGGCAAGCTTGCCAAAACTAATTTTCCATGTTTGCAACCAAAATATCTCAAAAGTTTACTATTTAAAATAAAAGTAACTTTGAACTAATGTAAAGTAGATACTAGTGATCGATCTAATATATTTATCTCAGAAAAAATACAGAAATTAAAAACCATCGGACTATGCAACTTTAAATTGATTTAGTAATTTGTGGTGTTCTCTGTGGCAGAGTGGTTAGAGTGTCTGACCTTTTTCTAGGTCGGACTCCTAACCTGAAGGTCAGTGGTTCAATTCCCCATGCCCCTCCCCCCCACACCTCTGCCAATTTGGATTTCCACCGCTGTGTATAATTTACAGCATCATCAAAGGCCAGTTGCTCTCATACCATGTCTATGTGGTGTGGGAGGTTAAACATCGCTTGGGTCGGTAAAAGTGTAGGCTGGGGCTTTCCATCGACAAACTGTATAATGGTGAAAACAAGTCTATTCAGACTTATCCATGATAGGCAGTATAAATCTTCAAGAAAAAAAGAAGAAAACATGTAATCTCGTCTACAACAAACGATTAATAAATAAAACGCATCAGTACCTAAGTTGGATACAAGTAGTAAACAATCTAGATAAGTCCTTTGGCTTAGAAAATTCCCACTGTCACAAGTCGGTAACCATCCTGATATTACCTTAGATGTTGCCAGGACATAAACCCCAACACAGACTATATATATATATCTGTTTGTTGTTTTACGTCCTAGCAACATCTCAGGTCACATCAGGACGGGTACACGCTTGTGACAGTGCACACTCCTGATGACTTAATAGTGCTGCCTCACTAGGACACCAGGCCGCCAGTACCGTGACCCGATATCCCACACACTCACATTATCCTGACACGGTGCTAACCAGTCCTTGACTTATCCTATTAATGCCGAGCGCCAGGATAGGAAGCGACATGTATCAATTTTATAAGTCAGTCGTTTGCCTCGGTTGGGATTCGAACTCCCGGCCTTCTGCACGGGAAGGCTGCGCTCTACCGATTCGGCCACCACGCCCGGTATACTATACAGTCAAACCTCTTTAAATCGACCGACCATGGAACCGACGTTAAATGATTCATTTGAGCAGGTTATCGGTTTAGGGATTTTTGTATCGGTACAATGGTTTGTTTGTTGGGGCTTTACATCCGAGCAACATTTACGGTCATATCAGGACGGGCATTACAAAAGGTATTGTATGGGCGATCGTTTGGGACCCGAAAAAAACGATCGATATAGGGGAGTGGTCGATCTGTGGAGGTGGTCGGTTTAGGAGGTTTTACTGTATATAGAAGCAGCACCATCTGTCAACTCGCAATGGCTGAGCCGTTATTTATCTGTCACATCTGTCATATCTGTCATCTGTCACCTGTCAAGCTGTCATCTCTCGGGGAACTAGTTGCTAAAGTGCACAATCGCCGGAACGGATGCGACTCCGGAAACAAGCCACCTGCCTCTGACGTCACTGCGTAAACAGCGCCATACCTCACACTCCCTGCAAGTCCGCCATCTTGAAAGCCGCTAGGCACGTGACCAGAGGGGTGGTTGGTGTTGTTTTTTCACGGTTTTCTGGCTAACGAAGCCACCTCAAATACAAATATGCGCACTCAACTAGAGATTTGCGTACTTATTATACCCTAGTCACACTACGCTTGCGATTGCCTTCGACCGGTTTGCGATCATCAAAAAGGGGCGATCGTAGTGGTAGTCTTAGCCTACTTCTTTTTCTCTACATAAATGTTTTATTCTCCAAATCTAAAAGGCCCTGTCACACTATGACGTAATGACATCAACGTAGGGAGAACGTGAAGAACGTTGAACATCTCGGCGTAGTATGCAAATTTGGGCACAAGTTGAACTTGGATGAAGCGTAGTGGACGAGAGGGTAACGTCGGTAAGCATAGTGATACCGTCATTCAACGAGAGAGGACAACGTCATTATGCTCACGGAATATTATGAACATTATTCCATCGCCAGAAGAACGTTAGGTGACGTTACATACATCATGAGACGTTGAACGTACATTGAATGTACGTTCTCCTGACGTTCTCCTGACGTTCCCATTACGCCGTGTGGGCATTTCCACCCGGTTTAATGTGGGTCAACGTAGTGGAACATAGTTGAACGTAGTGAGCAGTGTTTGCCTAACGTCCCTTTAATGTCATTGACGTTTGCTGAACGTGAACAGAACGTACGGCGAACGTAAACACTTACGTTCGACGTAACTTGACATAGCACAACGTAATGTGACATAGCTCGACGTCAGCCTAACGTCATTCTGACGTCATCATAACGTAATCCAACGTACGTCAATGTAATGACGAAAAATCACCACGTTAGGCTCACTTTCGCTCGTTACGTCGTAGTGTGACAGGGGCATCACCCTATCAAATACAAATTACTTCAAACTATAGTAATGTAGATTGTAATTATCAATTTGATATGTTTATGGCAAATATACTGAGCAAAACTCAAAGCCATCGGAGCATCTTTAAAGCAGCTGTCACACCTCGCCGGATTGGGGGAAACGGAAAGAAACCAAACAAAGTCCGTTGATAGTCCGGTTTGTGTCCGTACCAGTTTTGAACATGCACAAAATTGGAACGGATGGCACCGGATTGACGTCTATGGTTCTTGTCCGGTTGGAGTTTGTTTTGTTTGTTGGCTATCCATTCATATCCGTTTCATGTCTGTTTTATGTCCATTTCATGTCCGTTCGTCCAACATCCTTTGACCCGATATTGCAACATTTTGACACATTTTAATACATTTTTATACTTATGACGCCCGAACACCACCAGACTAGACAATTCTTCCGTTGCTCAATCCGGTGATGTGTGACAAGGGCCGACAGGGCCTTAATACTGGCAGGATAATTGTCAACATCAAATGTCATTAAAGTTGCATACTGCTATGGTCTTGAGTTTCTATCATTTTCTGAAATAATTATATTCGGCTGATCGCTATAATCTACCTCACTTTAACTTGAAGTAATTTTCTATTTTAAATGGCTACCTTTTGAGATATTTGCAGTGCAAACGTGGTGTTCTCTGTGGCAGAGTGGTTAGAGTGTCTGACTTTATTCAAGGTCGGACTCCTAATCTGAAGGTCGGTGGTTCAATTCCCTGTGCCCCCACCTCTGCCAATTTGGATTTCCACCGCTGTGTATAACTTACAGCGTCATCAAAGGCTGGTTGCTCTCATTCCATGTCTATGTTGTGTGGGAGGTTAAAAATCCCTTGGGTCGGTAAAAGTTTAGACTCAGGCTTTCCAACAACAAACTGGCTAATGGTGAAAACAAGTCTATTCAGACGTAAGGGTACATTCCTTACACGCGGTATGTGGTATGCGAATGCGAATGCGACAACAAATTGAAATGCCTTGAAACCTATGGGCTACAATCCTTACATGCGGTATGCGAATGCAAATGCAAATGCATTTTCCGATCGGTCCATGTAGTGATCGGTCTGGCACGCAGGGTGTGAATAGAAACTTGAGTCTGATGTGTCCATTAGTTTAACACTAGGAGAGGCGACTGAGCATTACGGAACGGTCACGCACAAGGCTTCTGAGTGGAAACATATGGTAGTGGTGGTGGTGGGGGTTTGGGATGGGTTCGGGTTGGTAAAAATGCTACAAGAGCCACAAAAATATGAATACTTATCTATAATTTGGTAGTTATAAAGGTAGGAACCCCCCTGTGATGTACAAAGAGGTACATAGATATAAATGCGATATTAGGTCATATACAGTGCAGTATTGGGTATACTTGTTTATTTTTATTTTTAAAATATAGCCAGTCGTGTGTCGCATGCCGCATGCCACATGCCATGTGTAAGGAATCACGCCATTCGCATGCCGCATGCCACATACCGCATACCGCGTGTAAGGAATGCCCGCTTTATCCATAATAGGCAGTATTAATCTTCAAGAAAAAAAAACCCCCAAAAACGTGCACAATTAAGTACCTCTACAGTCATCATCATCATCATCATGCTGTCGGTCGCGATGCGACAAAGACTGCTTTCATTACTTGACTGCCGTTCTCCATTTAGCTCTCTGCTGTGAGAGTTGTCTCTACAGTGACAGGTTCTATTAAATTCACTCAGTCTCCCCTTCTATGTGGTGACAACAAATATGTTCACCAGTATCGAAGTTCGATATGCAGAATCAAATCTAGATAATTGTTTTGATTTTGAAAATTTGATGTTTCATCGGACTATACAAGTTTAAGCAGGATAAGTCCTACCCTATCGATCCAGTGGTCAAATAAACTTCAAAGAGGGGAAGGAAACTGGTTAGTTATGTATGTATATACAGTAAAACCTCTCTAGCCAACCACCTCCCACTGATCGACCACTCCCCTCTTTTGATTGCTTTACTTTTGCATGTTTGAATTTCAAAACAACGGGCAATCTGTAACCTTGACCACTACAAACAATTCCTAAAGAAAACAACTACTTACTGACACAGCAAAATCACACCTGCCCCTGAGCGCTGTCGCTGCTTGCTGTGTACTGGCACAAAAAACAAAAGACAGGCCAGAGAAAATGGTAGGTATTAAAAAATAGGATGATTAGCCCTCCTAAGTACAAAGGAAATCAGGAACGCTATCACCACACAGCGCAGTACACCTGGGTATGTGTAATGGCACAAACCAACACAGAAATAGACAGGCCACGGTCATGCATCTGATCCACCCCGAAATACAAAATGAATAAGCAAACAAGACAACAACCATCCCACCTGGTCGCAGTCCTAAAGGGTCTGAGTGTGTTCTGGCACACTGGTGCACTATGTAAGGAAAGGGCTTCGGTGAAAGGATGCTGTAACAAATTAAAATGGGACGGGATCCTCTCCCGCAAGCCTGCAAGACACCCAACTAGATGTACATAGTAGCCGAAGGTATCATACTCAGACTTGACAAAACTGTGGAAAAATAACTAACATAGGCTACTAACACCCAAAATCGCAAAAGGCTGGCCTGAGCAGAAACAGGTAAACACTCCTGGGCGAGGGACCGGACCAAGGCAGTACCACAGCTGTCCAGCATTGAAAACAAGCAACCTCGCCAGAGCTATATGTAATGGGTACAGTAAATACCTTGTCAATAACAAAAAGAAATAGAAAGAAATATGTCCAAAGTTACTTCAGACTAAAATAATTACTTTATATTTATCATTATGATGTACTTTATCTAAGAACATTTCAGAAACTAAAACCTATCGGATTATCCACCTTTGAAAGTTTAAAGACTGAACATTCAGAACAAAACCAAAAAAAACATTCAGAACAAAACCAAAAAAACATTCAGAACAAAACCAAAAAAACATTCAGCAGAAGAAATTGTGTTTACCCACATAGATATCAAAATATAAATAAATGTCCATTATTTACTGTGATGTCGAAAGAGCACACACACAGTCATCTGTGATCAGGTGTATTTGCTATTGTTTAGTTCATAAACTCGCCACCAGGCTAGTCAGCAGGCAACTGTGTTTGTATATTTGTTCTCCAGACGGCAGCTGCGGAAGTAAAATATGCATTCACATCATAAGGCAGATGGCGGGTTGGTTGTTGGAGTTTTACATCCTGGCAACATCTAAGGTCATATCAGGACAGCTACCAACTTGTGACAGTGTGCACTCATGGCGACTTTATAGTGCTACCCCACTGGTAGACCTGGTCGCCAGCACCTTGATCTGATATCCCACTCAATCACATTATCCTGACACTGAGCTAACCAGTACTTGCCCTATCCTATTAATGCTGAATGCCTGGCTAAGAAGCGACAAGCATACATTTTTAAGTCATTGGTTTGACTCAACCCATGGGTTCGAATCCTACGATTTACCAAAACAGGAGACGGACGCTCAACTCATTCGGCCATCCCATCTGGTCCCATAAAGCAACAGGGGCAGGAGCAGATGAAGTCAGACTGGTGGCGGGCATCGGAACTAGTGAGGCACCACGTGATCAGTCACAGCTGGGCGCCGCCATAGATGTCGGGCGCCTACCTCATTGCGACTTCATTGCTTATCCCGCCATATTATTGTCCACAGCAGGCCAAGGTTAAGCCAAAGTCAGGCCAAAGTCAAGCCAAGGTCAAACCAATGTCAAGCCAAGGTCGAGCCAAGGTCAAACCAATATCAACCCAATGTCAAGCCACAAGTCAATGTCAGGCCATTGTGAGGACCTGGTAGGCCCAATGTCAAGCCATGGTCAAGTTAAGGTAAATCCAAGGTCCAAGGTAAATTCAAGCCAAGGTCAAACCAACATCAGCCCATTCGCGGTTTGTGTTAGAGACGTAAACAGGCCACTCCTTATTATTATGGGCGATAATCACTATCATGATATTCGCTGCGAAGCGAGCATTCTCTCCTTCCGGCTTCCTCCGCACCATGAGCCAACGGTCATTCGTCAGTGAGATTAACACATCTATTGAGGAGCGGTGAGTGAGGTGGGCACCAGTCAAGTCGGGAAGAGTCACTGAACGAGGTGGAGAGATATGGAACTTCTGGTATTTATACGCACATACTTTTTATACATGACATAATATGTAAAGTATATTAATTGTGTAAATCAAAATTAACCAAAGTTATACCACCCTCTCATTCTACTTCCAAATACTCCATGTATTGACCAGTGGCACCACCATCAGACTCTCCACCAAAGTAACCGCGGTTGCCTATTGCCACACTTGAGGCTAAACAAAATGCCTATATATGAACATTGATTGTTTGTTTGTTTGTTGCTTCACGTCCCAGCAACATCTAAGGTCATATCAGGACAGGTACCGACTTGTGACAGTGTGCACTCATGGTGACTTTATAGTGCTGCCCCATTGGAAGACCAGGCCACCAGCACCATGACCTGATATCCCACTCAATCACATTATCCTGACACTGATCCAACCAGTCCTTGCCCTATCCTAATAATGTCGAGCCCCAGGCTAGGAAGCAACAAGTATCAATTTTTAAGTCATTGGTCTGACTCGACCATTTTTCGAACCCACGACCTCACGATCTACCAACACTCTAACTCATTCGGCCATCCCATCTGGTCTATGAACATTGATGATCATGTATATATATATATATATATATATATATAGTAAAAAAAAAAAATATATATATATATATATAGTAAAAGATGGACCGTCAGAGTGGGTATGGAGGGTATTATAGGTAGTCAGAGCCCCTGACAGGTGGCGCCAGTGTGGCCAAACCTGGAACTAATCACTGGCATACACTAGCTGTGGTTCGCAAATAACAATACAAATATAACTGAAGATGACAGTGTCCTTGTTTATATTCCCATAATAGATTATAGAGCACATATATAATATATATATATGTTGCTGTAAGGAAACTAAATTTAAAGCTAGAGCTCCGGACAAAATGGGACTAGTATAGGTTCTCCAAAGGGGTATACAGTGACCACAGTGCAAAATTTGATATATTTTAACCCTTTTTAAAACACGTCAATCTCCACTAATTCTGCGGAGTTTGAAATACAAATTATATGAAATTAAAGCTTATTCTTTTGTATTTTAGGGTTTCTGATTTTTAGTTAGCATTATGAAATAAATTAGAGTCAATGGAAACTTGTTTTGGGGGTACCATCGGCAGTTCTGTGCATGCTCGCCGAGTTTGTTTTCACCCAGTCTGAGCTACTCCCTTCCTAAAATTGATACCTTGGTGATCACAGTGACCTGAGCTAAAAATAACCACCAATGAAAGACAGAGAAGAAACTAGGCTTCATTAGCATATCAAGCATGGCTGTTATTAACTGGGAAATTTGATTGAACTGAAGGAGTGAAAACATTAAGACATCAATCCTCCTTGAAAATTGATCAGGATCGTGCTGAAGATTATATCATCAGAAAGGTCAAGTCTTCCTCTACCTAACAAGAACAATATTTGGTTGAGATTTATATCATGCTCATCAAAGTTGGTCTGAGAAGTGACTGTGTATTCCCATCTCTGCACGGGAGCAACAAATATGGTGTCGATTGAAGCTACCGTGTCAACAGAAAACATGTACGATCATATGGAGCTTTTGATTTAGATTATTGTGCTAGAGAGAGTGAGATTCTTTAATATTGGACAAATTATATGCAACATAGCTTCTGGGACGGGGCCTTAAAAACCTAGATTTGCCTAATTTTGAAATGTGCACAAATAAGTGCAAATAAATGAATGTTTAAAACCTCATAATGTCAGAACTTATCAAGAGATCTATATACATTTGATATATCTGGAATCGGATTTAAAAGATATATACACCTATATAATGTTAAATGCTAACAATACAAAATCATTTTGGAGTACCTACTAGTAGAGGGGAAAGCGTCGGATGCTGGAGCCTGGAGGTGCGAACTGCCTTAATGCAGTGGCAACGGGTCTCCAGGTCCCTGTAACTACCCGCACCCACCGTCCAGTGCGCAAGCTTGGGGGTTGCAGGTTTGATCCCAAATATAAAATAGCAAGGTTCCATAATAATAATATTCGTACAAATGCTTTATACCACATATATCCAATATATATTTATATAATATGAAATAACTGCATTGACTAAAACAAATAAAACCCTGGTGCTGACAGCAGTATTTTTTATATGAATAAATTATATGTACACCATCAACATCCTAATAATGGCCTCCTCCCCCCTACTCACCAACGCCATCAGCATCGAGTCCCTCAATCTCCTTCTCAAAAGTAAACCTTGTTTAATTTAACAACGCCTCTAGAGCACATTGATTTTGATCATCGGCTATTGGACATCAAACATATGGTCATTCTGACATATTTCTTTGGAGGAAACCCGCTGCCGCCAAATAGGCTACTCTTTCCGATAAGCAGCTGTCGCTTGCGGCTCTCCTTCTCCTGCCTCCTTTGTGTGCCCGCTACCTATCTACTAATACTAAAACCTTTACCGCTACCCAACTTCTATGCCTGCTTCCGCATTTTCTCCATATAACAGGACATCAGAATCCAACCAATGAAACCGCACAAAGCAACCGGTTGTGCGGCTGACAACACTCAGTGCCATTGCCAATATTTTAAAAAGTACTGATATACCTCTTCTTTCATCACTCATCACTTTCTCGTTACTTAGTTTCCTTATCGTTAAAGTGATTTATCTTAAAGCTGCATAGTCCGAGAAAAACATCAAATTTTCAAAACCCAAGCAATTATGTAGATTTGATTCTACATATCTCACTTACATACTGTCGCCACCTATAAGGGAATACCGAAGCATTTCAATAGCCCCTGTTACTGCAGAAGTCTATGGTGTCAGTAGGCTAGTGTCAGTGTTTTGGCGTACTTGGCAAAATTAACGTTGCATGGTTGCATTTAAAATATTTCAAAAGGTGGCCACTTAAAATAGAAGTTACTTCAAACTAAAGTAAGGTAAATAATAGCGATCGACCTAATATATTATTCTCAGAAAACGTCTGAAACTCTAAACCATCGGACTACGCAACTTTAAATACCTAACAGTTGTTATGGCTAGAAGACCAGTGTCTTTGGCACTGACAAATTATATAGTATTCTGAAGAATAAAAACAATTTACAAAAACAAAAAGAAAATCGCCTTATGCTGCAAACAATAGACGGACTAATCACCATGGTCCACTGCATTCACAGGAGTTATCCACCCCTGAGTGAATTAGCCAGCCGTGTTCCCGCCAGCCAGCCATGCGTGACGAACGGCACGGTCACGTGCTACCGGGAGCACCGGGCATGCGCAGCGGTAGACACAGAGCTGGCTGGATGAAACGGTGGGAGGGGACGGGGGGGAGAGGGGAGGGGATGAGGGGAGGAGGGACGATGGACGAGGGACGAGGGACGAGGGACGAGGGACGAGGGACGAGGGAGGAGGGAGGAGGAGGAGGGAGGAGGGAGGAGAGAGGAGAGAGGAGAGAGGAGAGAGGAGACAGGAGAGAGGAGGGAGGAGAGAGGAGAGAGAACAGAGGAGGGAGGAGGGAGGAGAGAGGAGGGAGGAGGGAGGAGGGAGGAGGGAGGAGGGAGGAGGAAGGAGAGGGGAGGAGGGGGAGGGAGGAGGGAGGAGGGAGGAGGGGGGAGGAGGGAGGGGGAGGACGGAGGGGAGGAGGGTGGAGGAGGGAGGGGGAGGAGGGGAGGGACGAGGGAGGAGGGAGGAGGGAGGAGGGAGGGTCCTGATATCACCAGGCCTTAGTCAATATTTGCGCGGAAAATCTGGCCAACTGCACCACACTACTACAAGTAGTGCTGCCATCTAGCGTCGGTGAGTTGTGCTATTTAGTGCATTATGTGAATATAAATAACCAATGCGTGTGTGTATATATATATATATATTATATACATATAATATGAGGTCGATTGGTTGCAGTTTTTCATCCTGGCAACATCTAACGTCTTATCACTGTTTTAAGGACGGTTACCGACTTGTGACAATGCGCACTCATGGCGACGTCATAGTGCTGCCCCACTGATAAATCAGACCACCAGCACCATGACCCGACATACCACTCAGTCAGATTCTGCAAGCACTTCTTGCCCTACCCTAATAATGCCAAGCTAGGAAGTGACAAATATCAATTTGCAAGTCATTAGTTTGACTTGACCAGGGTTCGAATCCACCCGTCGGTTTGAATCTCACGATCTACCAAAACAGGAGACAGACGCTCAACTCATTCAGCCATCCTGTCTGGTACTATGATCTTAGATGTTGTTGTGGCGTTCTCTGTGGCGGAGTGGTTAGAGTGTCTGACTTTTTTCTAGGTCAGACTCCTAATCTGAGGGTCGGCGGTTCGATTCCCCGTGCCCCCAGCTCTGCCAATTTGGATTTCCACCGCTGTGTATAACTTACAGCGTCATCAAAGGCCGGTTACTCTCATACCATGTCTATGTGGTGTGGGAGGTTAAAAATCCCTTGGGTCGGTAAAAGTATAGGCTCAGGCTTTCTATCGACCAGCAGTGGAATGAGGAAGACCAGTCGTCTATGACTGAAATTTCCAATGCTTAAACAACTAATGGACCAAAAAAAAAGGATATAAAAGAACAAGCAAACAAACACTATGATTTAAGGGGCAGGAATGAGGGACGCCGGGGCGTGCATGCAGGAGGGAGGGGTGGGAATGGGGGAATGCTGTGGAGACATCCATGATTAATGAGCAGCTCTTAAGTCAATGACCAGATGCGGTGGCCGAATCGGTAGAGCGCGGGCCTCGCGTGCGGAATGTCAGGATTTTGGTTCCCTGTAGAGCCAACCCAATGACTTATAAAATTGATAGTTGTCGCTTCCTAGCATGGCGCTCAGCATGAATAGGATAGGGCAAGGACTGGTTAGCTCAGTGTCAGGATAATGTGACTGAGTGGGATATATTGGGTCATGGTGCCAGTGAATTGATTTCCCAGTTGGGCAGCACTTTAACGTCAACATGAGTGTGCACTGTCACAAGTCGGTACCCATATTAGATACATCCATAAATTACAGTTGTGATATGACCTTAGATATTGCAAGGACGGAACACTCCAACAGCCACCCAACTTGAATCAATGTGGAGTACCCGGCGACAGGACAGAGTAGGCTACGCTAGGTATTTCCCATATTTCAGATATTTTCTTTTTTTACCTGAATAAATGTATTTATTCCTTCGAATTTCTCCATTCTAATACTATAGTAATAGTTATAACAATGAATGCAATTTTTATTTTATTTATGTATTTAATTTAATATAAAGCTGCATAGTCTGACGAAAGCATCAAATTTTCAAAAGCAAAGCAGTGACGTAGATTTGATTCTACATATCTAACTTAAGTCCCAGTCACACTGCAGCTTGCGACTCCTTTGCGACCACTTTAGACCAAAGAACCCACAGTCACCAGTGACACCCAAACGTCGGCAACCATTGTTTTGGTAGCAAGGACTTCATGGGTCAGTGTCAGTTCTTTTGTCTAAGGTGGTTGCAAAGTGCTTGCAAGCTGTAGTGTGACTGGGGTATCAGATACCGATGCACTTATTACACATTTGTCGTCACATATAAGGGAATACCGAGTCAATCTAATAGAACCTTTTACTGTAGCACTGCTAGCAGCAAATGAAGAGTTCAGGCGCAAAACCCCGTAAACACCAATCCAAAAATCGAGATAAACATTAGCATCAAACCTTGAAAAAGCTAATTTCTTTACATTCTTACTTTTTTGTTCATTGCTCCTTAATCATGTGATCATAAGAAATGTGGAATTCATGAGAATTAAAATTATCTTCAGGTAAAAATCTTCTATTTAAACACCATTATTGGGATTGGCATTTACATGGTTTTGCGCCTCAACTCTTCATATGGTGTCAGAGTCTTGGCATGCTTGCCAACATTTATTTTCCATGTTTGCACTTCAAATACCTCAAAAGTTAGCCATTTAACTTTAATTTCATTTTAGTTACTTCAAACTAAAGTAAGATATATTAAGATGGTCAACTTAATATAAGTATCTCAGACATCAACAAAGACAACCTACATCCAGTTGGGGTTAAGAGGTTCTGTCGCAATTCGGTACCTATCCAGATATGACCTGAGGTGTTGTGGGGGTGGAAAACACCCAACAAACAACCTACATCCAGTTGTGGTAAGCTTCTGTCACAAATCTGTACCCGTCCTGATATGACCTAATATGTTGCAGGGAGTTATAACCCCAAGAAACAAATAATCTAATCCAGTTGCGGAGAGCACTCACTACCCATCCTCCTATGACCTAAGATATTGCTCGGCTGTAAAACCCTAACAAACAGATTTACCTCCAGTCAGGTGTGATAGGTTTGTATCACAACTCCTGATTTGACGTAAAATGTTGCTGAAACTTAAAAATCCCACAAACACACAAACAAACATCCACCCCCTCCAACATACATTCTCTCCCATTCTCACCCATTCTCTTCCATCCTCTTCCATTCTCACCCATGCTCTCCCATGCTCTCCCATTCTCTCCCATGTTCTCCCATTCTCATCCATTCTCTTCCATTCTCACCCATTCTCTCGATTCTCTCCCATGCTCTCCCATTCTTCCACATGCTCTCCCATTCTCACAAATGCTCTCCGATGCTCTCCCATTCTCTCCCATTCTCTCCCATTCTCTCCCATGCTCTCCCATTCTCACCCATTCTCTCCCAGGCTCTCCCATTCTCACTAATGCCCTCCCATTCTCTCCCATTCTCAACCATGCTCACCCATTCTCTCCCATTCTCTCCCATTCTCTACCATTCTCACCCATGCTCTCCCATTCTCTCCCATTCTCACTAATGCTCACCCATTCTCTCCCATTCTCTCATTCTCACCCACGCTCTCCATTCTCTCCCATTCTCATCCAGGCTCTCCCATTCTCTCCCATTCTCACCCATTCTCACCCATTCTCTCCCATTCTCACCAATGCTCTCCCATGCTCTCACATTCTCACCCATGCTCCTCAATTATCTCCCATTCTCTCCTAATCTCTCTTATTCTCTCCCATTCTCTTCCAGGCTCAACCATGCTCTCCCATTCTCTGCCATTCTCTCCCATTCTCTCCCATTCTCACCCATTCTCTCCCATGCTCTCTCATTCTCACAGATGCTCTCCCATTCTCTCCCATTCGCTCCCATGCTCTCCTATTATCTCCCATTCTCACCAATGCTCTCCCATTCTCCCATTCTCACCCATGCTCTCCCATTCTCTCCCATTCTCTCCCATTCTTACCGGGTCCTCAGCTTCACGGCCAGCCCCCATCCTGCGACGGACGGCGTTGCTTTGGTGTCGGTAAGTATTACGTAGAAGTGTTCTGCGTCACCACTACTTTGGAGAGCTGCTCTCTCTGAAGTCTCGGAGCCCGCGAGATGTCACGTCGAGCTCTAGAAGGTTGCGACTGGACTTAAGGTAGATCCTTGTTACTCAGGGTCAGTTGAACGTCGGAACGTTGTCTTAATGCCTTTGTCTTTGCCTAACACAACCACTTCTTCCTAGGTGTATTTAAACAAAATATGTCTTGAGATTTCTCGAACGCAGTAGTCACGCTGATTAGCTCAGATTACAGCCCGATTGCCAAGCATCCACTTCCGGTTCTATTCATAGTCATAGTCTGCAGGGCTGCTTGATGTTGGTTATTTTTTTGCAGTTAATTAAGCTGCTATTGATTTCTGGTTGCGCACAAACCTTATAATAACGGGTAGCTTAGCATTACACTGAGCACTGCAGTCCGATTGCCACCCACTTCCGGTTCTATTTATAGAACGCTGCAGTCACACTGTGCGCGTAAGAGTACTGTTAGTTTTCCATTAATCAAGCCACTATCGATTTCCAGTTGTGCGCAAACCTTATATTATCAGGTAGCTTAGCGTTACACTTAGCAGCTCAGATTGCAGTCCGATTGTCAACCATTCACTTCCGGTTCTATTCATGGAACGCTGCAGTCACATTGTGCGCGTAAGCTTAGCACTGTTACTTTTCAATTAATCAAGCCACTATCGATTTCCGGTGTGTTCAAACCTTGTATTATCAGGTAGCTTAGCATCACACTGAGCAGCTCAGATTGCAGTCCGCCTGTAGTCCTCAATTAAGCCGCCACCTACTTCCGGTTCTATTTATAGAACACTTCAGCCACAGAGAGCAAGTCAGCTTGCACTTGTTATTTTGCAGTTAATTAAGTTGACATATAAGGTTCTATTCAGACAAAAAACAGACACTCATGGCCAGAGAGAAACAGAGCGTATGTCACACCACTGTCCATCTAAGAGCTTTAATTACACTGAGATCTACTTCCGGTTTCTACAAGACTTCTTTCATGTATTCCAGAACCACAAGGCCACAGTGCAACAAGAAGGTTCAGTTTGATTAATATCCTGTAGTCGATAATTAAACTGTTTTTTTACTTCCGGTTGCTGTAAGACTTATTTCAAGCATTCCAGAACCTCAATGGAACAAGAAGGCTCAGTTTAACTAATCTCCTATAGTCGCTAATTAAACTGTTATTTACTTCCGGTTGCTGTAAGACTTATTTCATGCATTCCAGAACCTCAATGGAACAAGAAGGCTCAGTTCAACTAATGTCTTATAGTCGCTAATAAAACTGCTATTTACTTCCGGTTGCTGTAAGACTTATTTCATGTATTCCATAACCACAATGGAACAAGAAGGCTCAGTTTGATTAATCTCCTATAGCTGTTAATTAAACTGCTGTCCAATCTACTTCCAGGTACGCGGAGACGTGGTGCTATTCATAGACCACTGAGGCGACTACCGTTCAGCAGCCTCGCTTGTCCTCCATCTATAGCTGATAAATAAGCTGATATCGACTTCCGGTTCTGGGGATGAGGTGATCTCATGTAACGCGGTGATCAGACCGTCATCGTTCAGCTGTGGTAATTTATTTAAATAAATAAATATCCACTATTCTGACATTGCGCAAAGCGCAGTTTGATAATTCACAAGCGTACCTCTAAGCAAACATGACAGTGGCGGTAGAATCAGTACTAGCACCAGTCAGCTTGAAGCATTCGACAACTGCGTCTTTCCACCGATCAATCTTTAATGATCCCTGAAAATAAAAGTGAATTGAATCGGGCGCAGTGTAAATTAGGTTATGCTGCTAGTGCTTCGTGGCAGTCTTGTATATTATTAGCTCATGGGTGGTAAGGAGTAATTTGTAACTTCCTGTATACAGATATATATATCCACACAATCTTCTCCTCATTATACTCACATAATATCCTACATAGCATATAAGAGATGTAGAAAGAGTGGACAAGTTAAGTCGTTGGCTCGAATGATGGCGAGTGAAGTAAATTGGCTTCTTTGTTTCCAGTGGTTGGGATTTCAATGACACACATACAGCTTGTCCGATTTGAATCTCGCTGCGTGCTCCATGTCAAATATTGGATGTCAATGCGCACAGCGGTCACTTCCTGCTTGTCTTGTATATTATTAGCTCATAGGTGGTAAGGAGTAAGTAGTAACTTCCTGTATATATATATATATATATATATATATATATCCACATACGCCTCTGCTGATTATACTCACATAATATCCTACACAGCATATAAGAGACGTAGACAGAGTGGACAAGTTAAGCCGTTGGCTTGAATGATGGCGAGTGAAGTAAATTGGCTGTTTTGCTTCCAGTGGTTGGGGTTTCAAGGACACAGACACAGTTTGTTGGAGTTTTACTTCCTTGCAACATCTAAGGTCACCGAGTGAGTATTTTTCGGGTGTCAGAACCTGACACGTGGCGCAGACAGGGCAGGAAGGCCCTTGTGGTTGGATTATTATTAGTGCTTCTACGCTCCGATAGGTGGCGTCATCAGAGACTGTCAGAGACTGTCAGAGACTGTCAGAGGTGGCCGGCCATCATAACCAGGTGACCTTTGCAATTCTCTCCGCGGCACACTCTCTCCCACTGAGGCTGTGCTCGACTCTCATTGGCTGCAGCTGTACCACGTGATGGACCGTCACCGACTCCTCCAGCCTGTGTGTGTGTGATCCACCCAGAAAAGATGTCAGAAAGAATGCTATCCACAGCGCATATGCAGACGTGCGCATATAGCCAAAGATTCACTATCTCAACCAGTTTCCAACAAAATGACCTAATGGTTGCTTGGATATATACAATGTTGCATATCAAATTAAAGCTATTGACGAGGCGAATCCAAATATCGCATTCAAATTAAGATTTGGTGAGGAAAGTGAAATTTTCTTTAAAAAGAAAATTCAATTACTGGATTTCCCAGCAGCAAATCTTGTTCACAGGTGAGTTTATCAACCACGGCCTGTGTATTCAGCTCATACTCCACACTTCACGGTGTCACACCTGTGAAATCCACGCACCTGTGTGCTGTATCTAGTCACCTACAGGCGTATCCCACACCTCTACCTGTTTGCTTATCACTCCACACCTCACCCTGCTCCTGCACCCTTTGTGCACCCTTTGTGCACCCTTTTTGCTCATCCACACCTTTCCTGCTGAGTTGCTCCTTTCTACCGCAGTCACTCAACGAGCAGCTCAATTCCCAACAAGTCGCGCTCACTAACTTGTCCGTCCCTTCTCCAGGGCGACTGGTATTTATGTTATGGACAGTGGTTGATGACAGTATAACAACCACCCCTCATACTAGGTCTACTTAGTGGCCAACGTAGAGTCGAGAAGCATTAAAAGAACACACAACATAACCATCACCCTAGCCTAATATACTGTGTATGATGCGGTATGCAGACGGCAGCTTGGCAGGAGGAGCCCAGTGATCTGGGCCCGCCTTTCTATCAGTTTTCAATTACCTACTACTATCTGCTTTTCGCGTTAGGCTTCTGCTATGCAATACCACTGGTCCCTCTGTGTGTGTGTGTGCATGGTTAAAAGTAATGGACGAAGCAGAGTAATTACTGTACCCGGTGTTCGCAAGTCCGCATGGGTAGTGGCCAGTAGTAGTTGTAGTAGTAGTAGTGATACTATTAGTAGTAATGCTAGTGGTAGTAGTAATATTAGTAGTAGGAATAGTAGGAGTAGCAATAGTAGTAGCAATAGTAGTAGCAATAGTAGTAGCAATATTAGTAGCAATAGTAATAGTACCAGTAGTAGTGGGGATAGTAGTGGTAGCAGTAGTGGCAGCAATATAAGTAGTAGAGTAGTAGCAATAGTAGTTGCAATAGTAGTAGCAATAGTATTAGCAATAGTAGTAGTACCAGTAGTAGTGGTGATAGTAGTGGTAGCAGTAGTGGCAGCAATAGTAGTATTATAGTAGTAGTAATAGTAGCAGCATCCAGTAGTAGTATCAGCAGTAGTAGTGGTAATAGTAGTAGTAGCAGTCGTAGTATGATGATGCAATTACAACCTGTGGTTGTGTTTTCTCAATTAACCTTATTTGCCCGCGCAAGCTAACATCACCATGATCTAGGTACACAGAAACCCTCAGGCCAGCACAACCATTGCAATGTGATCAATGTATCTCGTCAGATGTAAGAACCCCGTGTAAAATATATAGCAGTGGAGCATTGGTTGGGCGCATTCGGCAGTGGAGCAGTCGGTAGGCTTGTGGCAGCATTTAACATCCAAACTGGGGATTTGTTGTTTTATCAATTAAAGTTATGTGGCAGCTCCAGGAAACATCACCATGACCTAGATACACAGACACCCTCAGGCCAGCACAATCATTGCAATGTGATCAATGTATCTCGTCAGATGTAAGAACCCCGTGTAAAATATATAGCAGTGGAGCATTGGTTGGGCACGTTCAGTGGTGGAGTAGGAGGTGTGTGGCAGTATTTAACATCCAAACTGGGGATTTGTTGATGTCACCACAAACGTAGCAAATTATCAACAGAGTCCTGGCGTGAAAAGCCGCAGATACGAGAAGATAAGAGGGGTGGTGATAGGTGGCGGGGGTTGGAGGGGGGGTGAGGGGTCTCCGTGTGTGCGCTTCAGTGCAAATAGGAATCTCTACCAGGATTATTATTTCTTTCTTACATCATCTTACACCAGGTTGGGTTTCAATACAGCTCAATCTAGGCTGTGATTGTAGGGTTTCACTAATGTTTCCAACTTCAGAGTGGAGAAAGAAAGCCAGGCTTCACAAATACTTCAGATTGGAGAAAGAAAGCCAGGCTTCACAAATACTTCAGAGTGTAGAAAGAAAGCCAGGCTTCACAAATATTTTGCCAATTGGATGTTAAATAATAAATATGAATGAATTGCATTTAAGGTTTCCACTTTTCCAGCTCTTGCTTTGGCTGGTGTATAATCTGGTATGACAAGCTTCGGCAGATCTATATATAATAGAGCGTTTGGCCAGCCAAAGTCATTGTGTTCTCAAAGTATCACTTATCGTATTGTCTTCATTGAGATCCAAACAATATATATATAGATATGAATATATCTGAGGAAATAAATCCTTCGGTGTGACTGACACTGATCTACAACCGGTGGAGGCGAGATCACTGGGCTCAACCTGCCGGTGGAGGCGCCACCCGTAGTGTTGGGTCTTACAGAGTATAACAAGAATGCTAATAATTCCTGTATGTATCTTTATACTTGCATAATGCGTTATACGTCACATATATATATATATATATTTGGATATATAAATAGCTGGTAGAAATAGACGTCCTGAGATCAATTAAAGTTAAAGTTAATGGTTTCCTCCATAACTTGAGAGCCTCTTAGTTGTATAGCACACAGCTGTGGTGAGCACCTGTAGATAGCGATGGTGATGGTGATGGTGATAGGTGGTGCTGGTGGTGATGGCGGTGGCGGTGGCAGTGGTGGTCGTGGTGGCGGCGGTGGTCGTGGTGGTATTGATGATGGCAGTGGTGGTAGTGTTGGTGGCGCTAAGGTGCATCCAATACGGTTGCCATGACGACCCAATCCCAAATGTTAATTCGCTGCTTGTTTTCTGGATCTGCCTGTGTCTGCACTTGTGCCGACAGCCTGGTGATGCTTGTAGCGTCCAAGTGTGTTTGTGTGTGTGTGTTTGTGTGTGTGTTTGTGTGTGTTTTGTGTGTGTTTGTGTGGTGTGTGTGTTTGTGTGTTGTGTGTGTGTGTGTGGAGTTGGAGGTGGCGCAATGGAGGTCGGGATGGAGACAATGGAGGCCAATGACCTGGGCTAGAAGGTTGGGGAGTGGTGTGGGGGGGGGGGGAGGGAGGGGTGACGACGGGATGGAGGAGGGCGGGGGGTGGGAGGCGGGGGATGTTGCCGGCCGCTTACGGCGCTCTTTCCCGCCCGCTGGAGAAGCCTTTGGGCCGGTGTTTGTGCTCCAGGGCAGCAGCCTCGACGGGGAGGTGTGGGGGGGGGGGGGGGGGGGGGGGGGGTTGGAGTAGGCCTCTATTCAGGAGGTGATCCTCAGTCACGGGTAGGTGTGGATAGGTGTGGATAGGGGTGGGTAGGTGTGGGTAGGTAATGTCTTCTCAGGTAGGTGTGGACACTCGCAGCAGGTGTGAACATGCGCGCACGGACTGTCAACACAAGTGTGCACCAACTGTTAACATCACCTCAACAAACTGTCAACACACGCGTGCCAACTGTCAAGACATGTGTGAACCAATGGTCAATATCACCTCCACCAACTGTCAACATGTGCAAATCAACTGGCCATATGTGTTAACCAACTGTCTACATGTGTGAACCAACTGTCTACACGTGTTCACCAACTGTCAACATGTGTGTGTCAAATGTCAACATGTACACATCAACTGTCAACACGTATGAACCAACTGTCAACACATTCATGAACCAACTGTCAACATGTGCGAACCAACTGTCAGCAGACATTAACCAGCTGTCAACATATGCACACGAACTGTCAACATGTGTGAACCAACTGTCAACATGTGTGAACCAACTGTCCACATACATGCACCATCGGTCAACACGTGCACACCAACCATCAACTCATGCACTAACTCTCAACATGTGCGCATGTCACATGGAAACGCACGTGAAAGACCAGCTGTCAACACACACGCGCCTCAGAGAGCTGACCTCAACGCCTCAATACACGTGTAACTTAACCAGACCTAACCACTCACGTGCGACAGATCCACAAACACGTGCACAGAGTACATCCGGTGTTAAGAGACGCATGCGTGGACGACCTAAACACGCGTGCGTTCGTGTAAATGTGGGCGCACGCGCATTGCGCATAACCGGAAGTCAACGCGCATACAACCCGCGCAGCAGCAACATGCCGGGTAGACGCAGGGCTATCTGGGGGTGGGGGAGGAGGTGGAGGTGGGGGGGAGGTGGAGGTGGAAGTGGGGGTGGGGGTGGGGGGTCAGGACGGGTGGGTGGATGGTGAGGGGGGCAGCGTCTGTTCCAGGGTTCCACTGGTACCTGGCTGATAACCGGCTTGTTTGTGTGCAACGGAGCAGAACCGTCACATCACCTGCACACCCAGATTCTATCAAGTTTTGTATCAATCTGATAGAGGGATATGTGTGTGTGTATATATATATATATATATATATATCTATTTGGTTGGGTGAGTTAAGTTGAACCTTTCTTATCCAGACACTTGGGGATGGGATGGATGTAGGCGTTTAGGTTGTTTGTTTGTTGGGATTTTAGGTCCTAACAACATCCATGGTCATATCAGGACGGGCCAGCAGGGTTGTGGTGACGGTGGTGGTTGTGGTTGTGTTTGTGATGATGGCGGTGGCGGTGTAAGGTTGTTGGAATGTGTTTTGGGGTTTCACATCCTAACAACATCCAATGTCATATCTGTACCAGTCAGCAGGGTGGTTGTGACTGTGGTGGTGGTTGTGCAGGCTTCTTTATTTGTAGGGGTTTTACATCCTAACAACATCCACGGTCATGTCAGGACGGGTCAGCAACGTTGTGGTGGTGGTGATGGTGATGATGGTGGAGGCGGTGGTGGTGGCGGTGGTGGTGGTGACGGTGGTGGTGGTGATGGTAACAGAAGTGGTGATGGTGGTGGTGGTCGCGTTACCGCATAAGCAGGAAATCAAATAAAAAGAGAAGGCCAGATGCTATTTTGGACTGCACTGATGCAATATTTGTCCTAATTACGGGCAGACCGCTATGGCGGGCTGATATTCATGGGTGTCTGTACAGTAGATATATATATGACACACATATGTGCATACATATATTTGTAGATATTGTCCATATATTGCTGTTGACTGGTGCAATGAATGGAAAACACCAAAGCTAGTCCATTTGTAGATAGTCTATATATTGCTGTTGACTGGTGCAATGGAGAGCATTAACCACTAATCTCCTAATCACAATGTTAAGCACTCACTTAGCACTGATTACCACTGGGTTCTTCTAAACTCCTCATCGTCTCACCTGCTCACTCCTCGCTGCTCACCTCGGTCACCAGTAGGTCTGTATACCTGTCGCTGTACCTCCCCTCTCCTCCTCACGTCCTCCCCTAGGTCACCAGTAGGTCTGTATACCTGTTGCTGCACCTCCCCTCACCTCCTCACGTCCTCACCTCGGTCACCAGTAGGTCTGTATACCTGTCGCTGCACCTCCCCTCACCTCCTCACCTCCTCACGTCCTCACCTCGGTCACCAGTAGGTCTGTATACCTGTCGCTGCACCTCCCCTCTCCTCCGCTCTCCTCACCTCGGTCTCCAGTAGGTCTGTATACCTGTCGCTGCACCTCTCCCTCTCCTCCTCCTCCAGCACCTGGGAATCTGACAGCGCTGCCTCCTGGCGGTAAACAAGAAGGCGCCACTGTGGCTCCATCGGCCCCCGCCTGTCTCCACGGTGGACGACACCTAGCGCCTGTTCCCGGCAAACCTCCAGTAGCTTGCCTCACTAGGCAACCAGCGGACGGTCACCAATGCTCTCCCTATCTGTCTCTCTCTCTGTCTCTCTCTCCTCCTCCTCTCTCTCTCCCTCTCTCTCTCTGTCCTCCTCTCTCTGTCCTCCTCTCTCTGTCCTCCTCTCTCTCTGTCCTCCTCCTATCTCTCTCCCTCTCTGTATGTCCCTATCCAGACGTTCCTCTTTGTATTCCTTCAGTGGTGCTGCCAGTCCTACCTCCCCAGCCAGCGCACGGTGTCAAATGCTCTCCCGCTCTGCCGCTCTCCCTCTCTCCCTCTCTTTGTACGTTCCTCCTTCTACTCCTCCAGTGTATTGCTGGTGCCTCCTGTCACACCGCCCCTCCTCTCTCTCCCTCTCTTTCTCTTAGGATATATCTCTCTGTCTGTCGACGTTATCCAGCATATTGATGGTGCCTCCTGTCACACCGCCCCTCCTCTCTCTCCCTCTCTCTCTTTCTGTCGATGTTCCTCCAGCGTATTGATGGTGCACTGCACCGCCCCTCCTCCCTTATGGCCTCCTCCTGCTCCTTGTACCTCAGCCCGCCACTTCCTGTAGTGCGCGGGCGCATGCGTGCGCCTGGTGGTGTGTGTGTGTCCTACAACTAGGTGTGTGTGGGTGTGGAACCGCAGCAGTGGCAGTAGAAAAGGCGACAGTCAGTGGTTGGCGGTTAGGGGTACAAGAGGTGAGGGCTCCTCACACACACATATATATATATATCTATAAATATTTATACATATCCATCAATGTAGGTTGGTTGTTGGACTTTTACGTCCTGGCAACATCTAAGGACATATGAGGACGGAGTCCATCAATGTATTTAGCTGACATATATATAAGTGATGTATAACACCTATGCGAGTATAAAGGCGCGTAAGGGAATATTCCTTAATGGCCACCCTTATGTTGTGTACTACTTTATGGGTGACCCCTCTTCACTGTGGGACAGGTGGCGCCACCACCCCCACCACTACCAGTGCTGCGAATACTGTCACTCGCACACTGGAAAATTTATATGATTTAGTATGTGGATATAAATAACTGCAGCCCCTTAATGTGTCTCTCTCTAACCACCTTAACCTCCATGATATTCACTGCGGAGCAGGCATTCTCTCCTCCCCACCTCCTCTACACCGCGAGCCAACTGTCACTTTGCTCAATTTCAAAACTATATAATATAATTATATATATATATATATATGTCGGCTCCGACTACTCCAATAGCAGCGTCAGTTTAAAGGGTGCGGTGATTAGTTGGGACACTAAATGGGCACCGATAGAGGGCGTGGAGATTGCACCACCTGGAGAGTGGTGGTGGTGGTGTTGGTCGTGGTGATGGTGGGGGTGATGGTGGTGGTGATAGCGCCTGGCCGGCCTGCTGGATGGATGGCTAGATGGATGGATGGATAGCTGGATGGATACCGCGCCTCTTCCTCCAGTAGTTGTAAGACCCGGTTGAGTGCTGAGCGTCAACTCCTCGTCCTCCGTCTGCCTCTTTCTCCTCCTGCAGGTAGCAGCGGGTGGTGGTGGGGGCGGAGGGGGGGCTTGGGGGGCTCTCACTCTCAGCCTCCGAGTGCCTGATTAGAATCGGAATGCGCTGGTTGCTCCCCGGTGTGCAGTGATGCTGGAGCAGAGCGCACGCGCGCCGGGCGTCGGCTGGAGGTGGTGGCTGGAGGAGGTGGTTGTGGTGGTGGTGGTGCTGGGGCTGGGGTCTCACTGAAGGAGCTAGTGCTCCCTCCCACCATTGATGGCGCTGCAGCTGCTGCTGCTGCTGATCCTGCTGGAGCCCGGCGTGCAGCGCTGCTGTGGCCGGCATCATTCTCCACCCATAGTCTTGGTTTTGAGCTGCTCATAGAGTATACATTGCAATTCCCAGTTCAAATGCCCGGGATATTCGCAGTGCTAGCAATCTAACCATTACACCATCTCGGTTCCCTGATGTCTTCACCCCAGTTCAGTGCAGACTACTCGCAATTCAATCAAGGAATGCAGAGGCAATCAAACGCCAGGTTAAGATGTTTCAACAAGGCTTGTTTGTTGGGGTTTTACCTCATCGCCACATCTAAGGTGATGGGTCGGGTACCGACTTGTCTCAGTGCACACTCATGGCGACTTTATAGTGCTGCCCCATTGGGAAATCAGGTTGCCAACTCTATGACCCGATATCCTACTCAGTCATATTATCCTGAAACTGAGCTAACAAGTCCGGCAACAATCTGATTGGTTGTTTGAGTTTTATGTCCTGGTTATATCAGGATGGGCACCGACTTAACTGTGCACTCATGGCAACTTTATAGTGCTGCCCCATTGGGAAATCAGGCCGCCAGCTCTATGACCCAATATTCCACCCAGTCACATTATCCTGAAACTGAGTTTGTTTGTTTGTTTTTGTTTTACGTCCTAGCAACATGTAAGGTCATATCAGGATGGGTACCAACTTGTGACAGTGCACACTCATGGCACCTCTATAGTGCTGCCCCACTGGAAGACCAGGCCGCCAGCACCATGACCTGATATCCCACTCAGTCACATTATTCTGACACTGAGCCAACTAGTTCTTGCCCTATCCTAATCATGTTGAGTGCCTGGCCAGGAAGCAACAAGTATCAATTTCTAAGTCATCGGTTTGACTCGACCAGGGTTCGAACGCATGAACCCATGATCTACTAACACGGGAGACGTACTCATTCGGCCATCCCGTCTGGTCCCTGAAACTGAGCTAACCAGTCCTTACCCTATCCTATTAATACCGAGCACCCAGCTAGGATATAACAAGTATCACATTTTTTAAGACGTTTATTAAATTAAAGTGCCCCGAAACATAGCTGTATTCATAGTCGATTCATGGGGGAAGATGTGAATTGTGAATAAGCATGAGAAATAACGATGACTGTTTGTATGATTTTAATAACAAAATCAAGAGGCAGGATAATGTCATGGGGGTGCTGAAAATGGGAAATACTGTGCCTAGAGCGGGACTCGAACCCACATCTCTTTGCATTCCGGGCCAGTGTGCTAACCATTACACCACCTAGGCTCCCTGATATCAACACACTCCCCACGCCTACCTGTCTATGTGGTTACTTGCCTGAGAGGTCAGTGCAGACCACTACACTCGTCCCCCTGGAATTGTAAGTCTTGTAATGCTTACAATTACATACATACAGGCAATGCACTAACACATACATACACAGGGTAGGTTCAACAACCATACAGCGCAAAGCTTGTACAGGATCCTGATCACGGCAACCAGTGTCATGGGGGTGATGAAAATGGGAAATACTGCGCCTAGAGCGGGACTCGAACCCACATCTCTTTGCATTCCGGGCCAGTGTGCTAACCATTACACCACCTAGGCTCCCTGATATCAACACACTCCCCACGCCTACCTGGCTATGTGGTTACTTGCCTGAGAGGTCAGTGCAGACCACTACAATAACAAACCCACAAAATCACTTTCAATACAAAACATCACAAATTGAAATTTGGGCACGTTGACAAAAATAGGTTTAAATAGTAGTCATAATTTTCTATTTTCAGGTGCATTCAAGGATCTTTAGACAAATTCCAGGACTTTCCAGGCTTGAAAACCTGAATTATCACATTCCAGGACTTTCCAGGTTTCCAAGGACTCAAACGAACCCTGCAGGCGCAGACAGGATAGTTGGATAAGGATGTTAATTATGTTTGCGTAATTCACCTTGTCGTCGGTGCGACCCTTACACGAAGGAGCGTGATTGGTGTCGGGGTTAGAATGGTGAGGGCTTTCCTGCAGACGGTTTCCTGAGGGCTTTAGGATGCGGGGCTGGGGTCCTTCTCGGACTAGATGGCTAAGTGGATGGGCATTATTACACTTCTGGTCAGTGAAAGCCGGTCATTAGCTATAGCTGACGTCCCCAAGAAGGTGATAATCTTTGAGTTGTTGGTGAAATAATATTATTCTTCAGAATGACATAATTTGTCAGCGTTGAGGCTTTAGTTTGTGTTCTATCTGTAAATAGTTATTTACACAGCAAAGGGGCATGTGATATGTCACGGCCCACCAGCGGGACACCCAATGGAAGGTAAGCATGCCAAAAGTAGCCAGATAACACACCACACAGCTACGTACAAGCCTATGATATGTACATAGGAGTAGGCTAGTCTAGTAATAAGAGTAGAACAAATTAATACATATATGCCAAGAAAATAAAAAAAAAACTAACATAGGCTATTAACCATACCAACCAATTATCTATCTGCTACTGAAATGCAGGCAATCAAATACCTTATCAGCAGCCACTGTGTGGTAAGATAACACCAACACTACAACTGGCCAGCATTGAAAACAAGCCTGGGTACCCGGGCTTATATGCTATGGACAGTATAAATACAGCCTCAATACAAGATTTATAAAAAAGTATTAAAAAAATAATAATTCAAGGCGATAACCATAAAATCTTATCTTTTAGTTATTGGTAAAATAATATTCTTTTAAATGACATAATTTGTGTATATTGAGGCACTGGTTAGTGTTCTATCCGTAGATACTTAGTTATTTACCAAAATTGTGCAAAATGTTTTTTGTTGGGGTTTTACATCCTAGCAACATCAATGGTCATATCAGGACGGTTCAAATTTTGAAGAGTGATTGGTGTTGGGGTTAGAATGGTGAGGGTTTTCCTGCAGACAGCTTCCCGTGGGCTTTAGTAGGCAGGGTGGGGGGTGGAGTCCTTCACGGACTAGATGGCTAGGTGGATGGGTATCACATGTTCGGTCAGTGTAAGCCGGTCATTAGCTATAGCTGACGTCCCCAAGAAGGTGATAATCAAAAGTTCTTTTCCTTTAGTTCTTGGTGAAATAATATTATTCTTCAGAATGACATAATTTGTCAGCATTGAGGCACTTGTTAGGGTTCTATCCATAATTATGGGGCTGTCACATTACGACGCATCATGCAAACGTATATCGACGTATGTGACTTTTTTGCCGCTACGTCGGGATACGTTGTTATGTGTTATGCATGTGTTAAGCACGCTTTGGTATATGTCAATTTACAGCGATGTTCATCGACATATGGCGGCATGCATCAGGGGGTCGGCAAAGTTTTGCGAATGCACAAAACTTTCGAGTACAACAACGCATGGGTGCTTACATTACGCCTACTTTCGCCGTACATCGAGATACGTTAGACACGCGTTGGAGGAACGTTGTTGTTACATTGTCGTATGTTGACTTTCATTTCTCTGACAGAGAGCGTTCAGTCTGCACATTGGCAATGTAACGCAAACGTATGATGGCGTTGTTCTAACGTATGCATAATGTATGGCTGATGCATGGTTGGCGTTTCTCCACCGTGTCTCGATGTATTTGACATATAGGGCACGCATCTGGCGCTTGGTTAATGTATGTAACATTCACCGGCGTTCTGCGAACATGCCCTGAGTATTTTGCGGGTGGGTCGGGTGCCCCCTGCACTTACTCAGCCATTACCCCAATGTCACGCACACTGGGGTGCATACTGGCACAACAGCGAAAAGCATTGGACTGTCATTGGACACGCGTCGCTCATGCACTAGCACTACACCCTCATACATTGTGCAACATGTTTAACGGTCGCTAGCAGAACGTTGGGAGCGTGTTATGACAACGCAAGGTAAATGCCGCACGTGCGAGAGGCACATTAGCCACACGTAGTGCCAAACTTCTTTCCTTTTTTTTCTCACACCTCGACTTTGTTACCACTACATTGGACTGACGCTACGCTTACATCCACTACATTGCGCTGACATCCAACTTTTCCCCCTGCGCTGAAAAGTTTGACGCATCTCGACTTAAAAAAGTGATTTTACGCATTGGCGTCGCGTTTGCGAGATGCATTGTAATGTGACAGGGTCTTTAGCTATTTACATAAATTATTCATATTTATATTTGTTGGGGTTTTACGTCCTAGCAAGATCTATGGTCATATCAGGACGGACCAAATTCTGAATAAACTAGGGAATGATAAGGTGATGAGTTATGAAGTGGGAGGGAAGGAGGGGAGAGAGAGAAGGGGAAAGGGGAGGGGAGGGGGTGAGGATGAGGTGGGGTAAGGGGGCAGAGGGAGGGGGAGAGGGCAGCAGACATGGTGTCATCCCAATGCCAGTATGTCCAGGGCCTTCCTCTTTTAACGTATTCAACTTATGGTGATTAACATTTATTTTATTTAACAAAATTTCAGATAAGGATGTTTGTTTCTGAAAGGAAAAATCTAAAAGACGTGAAACGGAATGAATGGGAAACTAGCGAATGTGATTCTGTCTGTGTCACTACTTACAGCCTGCATCTATAGCCTGGCGATTATCTGGTATGAATGGGGTGATGGGTGGGTGGGGGATGGGGGATGGGGAGGGGGGGAGGGTGGAGGGGTTGGGGGTTTAGCACCGGCCTAAACGAAAGCCCTATGGGCTACATAATAGATGTCTGGGTTCTGAGGATGGAGTGCTCCAGCACATGTTTGGTCCAATAAGTGAATGGCTACTGGAGGAATTTGACTGATTGACTGGTGTCTTATGTCCTAGCAACACAGAAGGTCATGGGATGGCCAAATGAGTTGGAGCATCCACCTCCCATTTTGGTGTGGTTGGGTTCGATCCCTGGTTGAGTCAAACTAATTTGGTACTTGGTGCTTGCTACCTAGCTTGGCACTCGGCATTACTAGGATTGGGCAAGGAGCAGTCGAATGAGGAAGACCAATTGTCCGTGATTGAAATGTCCGCTGCTTAATCAACTAATGCGCCGACAACAATATATTTTTGAAATGCTGAGTCCATACTGTTACCCACACGGATATGGTGCATTATCCTGATACTGAGGCATGGTGTCAGTGGCAAGGTATCCCAGTGGAGCAGCACTATAAAGCCACCATTAGTTCACACTGAACGACATGGGTATATCACTCATCTATGTATCATATGAACCAGTCCTTGGTCCTATCCGAGTGTAGTGGTCTGCACTGACCTCTCAGGCAAGGAGCCACATAGACAGGTACCCAGCCAACATGCCCTGGTGGGCCCTACATGGGTTGTCAATGGGCGGGCTGGGCACAGCTTGGCAGGGGCTCCAGGTGGGCTCTGAAGTGGGTGTGAGATGGGCCCCACATGGGCTAGATTCACAGCTTAAAAACAATAAAATCATATTTTGTCTAAGATATAGTGAACATATTAAATAACTGAGATAGGCCCACCTGGGCTCACCCAGGTGGGGCCCACTTGGAGCCTGTGGCCAAATTTAGCTGGGCCCCAGATGGGCTGCCCATGTGGGGCCCACCCAGGGCCCAGCTGGGAATGCTGGCTGGGTAGGCGTGGATAGGGTAGTGACATTTGGGATCCTAGGTGGTGTAATGGTTAGCACACCATTCCAGAATGTGAGCGATGAGCGTGTGATTCCCACTCTAGGCGCAATATTTCTCGTTTACATCATTCGCACATCGCTGGTTCCATGACCAGGATCCAGTACAAACTATGCGCTGTGTGGTTGTTGAACATATTCTGTGCATGCAAATGCAGGTGCATTGTCTGTATGTGAGGTATAAAGTACTTATACAAATATTATTACGTATGTAATTCTCCCGTCTTCTATTATTCTTATTCCGATTGCTCCTGTAACCTTTCCATTTGATATGCTCCTTTCTATTATGGGTTACTGGAGGATGGGGTGCGGTCTTGACACCAGGAGGCCTGCTTCCAAGCATCTCCCCTAATTCCCCTCCTTTCCTCCGGGTGGCGCCTCACCCACCTACTAACTGCCCATTTCGCCACCGACTTAGTTAAATAAAATTAACGGTAGGTCTTAAGGCCCAGCCAGAGTTGTAGGCTCGATCCATACGAATCTGACTTGTCTCCTTTTCTTTATCCATTTCTCTTGCCTAATTATTACGGAAGGAATTAATAATATATATTTAATTGTAAGCATTAACATGAGTTATGGATTTATTATATGCCATTTAAAACACTTACACTTCCATGGGGAAGAGTGTAGTGGTCTGCGCTGACCTCTGAGGCACGGAGCCATACAGACAGCTAGGTGTGGATAAGGTAGCAACATCAGGGAGCCTAGGTGGTGTAATGTTTAGCACACCAGCCCAGAATACAAGAGATGCGGGTTCAATTCCTGCTCTAGGCGTAATATTTTCCATTTTCATCATCCCCACGACACTAGTAATGTCACGCGTCAGGCTGTGTAGTGACTGAACAGTATCAAGTGTCTAAAGTCTTTGGCTTTACTCAATTGGGGATTGACCCTTTGACCTTAGACAAAGAAAGCACCCACTTCACTATTTATATATTGCTGCAAGGGACCAGAAAAAACAAGTGAGTAAATTAGTTTTACTGCTAAGGCCCAGTGACATAAACTAACACTAGCAATATATATGTTTTGTGGGTTTCCTTTTTTGTAAATTGACAACTAGTCTACCTAGCGTGAGATTCGAACCCACACCTCTTGACATTGCCATGGGAGGGAGGGAGGAGGGGGAGGGGAATGGGGGATGGTGAGGGAAGATAAAGTGGAGGGGAGGGGAAGGGAGTGGGGGGTGAGGGGAGGGAATGGAAGGGGAGGGGGGGGTGGGAAGGGGAGGGGAGGGAATGAGGAGGGAAAAGGGGAGGAGGGTAGAAGAGAGGAGAGGATGGGGCAGGAGGGGAGGGGAGAGCAGAAGGAGAGGAGAAGAGGGGGGAGGAGAGCAGAGCAGAGCAGAAACGTGGAGAGCAAATCAGAGGAGAGCAGAGCAGAGGACAGCAGAGCAGAGGAGAGGAGAGCAGAGCAGAGCAGAGCAGAGCAGAGCAGAGCAGAGCAGAGCAGAGCAGAGCAGAGCAGAGCAGAGCAGAGCAGAGCAGAGCAGAAGAAAGGTGAGGCAGGAAGGAGGAGAGGAGAGGAGAGGAATAGAAGGAGGGAGGGGAGGGAAGAGGAGAGGAGAGGAGCGGAGAGGAGAGGAGAGGAGAGGAGAGGAGAGAAGCGGAGCGGAGCGGAGCGGAGAGGAGGGGAGGGGAGGGGAGGGGAGGGGATGCGATGCGTAGTGATAATGTCGGAAGGGAAGGAAGGGTGGTAGTGGTAGGGAGGGGGATGGGAGGGGGGGGGCGCTGGGAGAATCAAGGGTTAGAGCGCTGAGGATAGCCAAGTGTTTACACCATCAAGTTGTCATTGTTTGTGTAGAGAGCAGCCCACGTCTGCTCATGAGCAATTGTAATCAGCACCAGACTAGACGCCTTCTGCTGCTGCCGGCTGCAGGCGGGCGCAGCGGGAGGGATGAGAGTGAGGTGAGTGGGTGGGTGGGTGAGTGGGAGGGAGTCGGGTGAGTGGGAGGGGGTAGGGTGAGTGGGTGGATGGGGGGAATGGGGTAGGCGTGAGTGGTGTAATATATGTATCGGAGGTCAGAGGTCAGACCGGATCATGACCGATGACGTCAGGTCAAAGAGTGTTCTAAATGCTTGCCAAAACTAATTTGAAATGCTTACACTTCAAATATCTCAAAAGTTAGCCATTTAAAATAAAAGGTACTCCAAACTAATGGCCCTGTCACATTACGATGCATCTCGCAAGCACGTGGCCAACGCGTAAAATCATTTTCTTATTTTGAGATGCGTCAAACGTTTCGGCATGGGGGGAAACATTGGATGTATGCATACCGTATACATAGCGTATGGCAAACATATTACCAACATATGGCTAACGTGCCTCCCGGCGAAAAACGCTTGAATTACACTCACGGTACATTCGCAGAATGCCAGTGAATGTTATATAAGTTATTCGATTGCCACCTTCCTGTTGAGTCCCCGCCACCCCCACCTCACCACCCCCACCCATACCAATCATCGCCTGGGCAAGGAGCTCCTTGGGGGAGAGCCTATTGATTCGCACCGCCACCCCCACCACTCCCTGACAGCCCTAATGTCACTCACTGATGGGCACCTTATGCTGTATTTAAAGTTGCATAGTCCGATGAAGCATCAAATTTCCAAAACCAAAACACTTACCAAGATTTGCTTCTACATATTTATCTTAGATACTGGTACAGTTATTAAGCATTTGTTGTCACGTAGAAGGGCATGGGGAGTCAATTTAATAGAATCTGTCACTGCATAAGTGGTATGCGGGTAATGCAGTACCTCGGATACCTTAGGTGCTAAAATAACTCAGGGAGTTTAACGCCCCTGCCTTGCAAAGTTGTATATCACTGCCTTGTGGTACAAGTTCTGGTTCTTGATAGAATCAAAGGCTAAGGGAGCAAACCCTAACAGCAAAGCATGTTACCGCGGCAGCATTAAGGGTGGTGATGAATGGAACTACCAACATCTCCCGACCAGCCACTGCAGGGACAAATAGTTTGCGCCTGTCTTGACATGTTCTTGCCGGTGTCAGACCTCTATTTGCTCCCTGAGAGAGTGCCGTTAGTAATTGCAAAAGCCAGCAGCACTTCAACATTCTGCAAGCAGCTTTTATGAAATGTACAACCGCACAAAGCGGCGGTTAAGTAATGAAGGCGGTCTTTGTCGCATTGCGAATGACAGCATGATGATGATGATGATAAGACAATGGCATCAGAGTTTTGGCGTGCTTGCCAACATTAATTTGGCATATTGTCACTTCAAATATCTCCAAAGTTAGTCATTTAAACTAAAAGTTACTTCAACTTAAAGTAAAGTAGCTTATAATGATCAAATTAATGTAGTTAATATCAGAAAATGACAGAAGCTCAAAGCCATCGGTCTATGAAACTTTAATCGGGGCAATGGACACTTTCTTTCATGATCTCGCCCCATCGGGAAAAGGAGTGGAGGACACGTTCATGGCCGCACTCCAGTGGGAAAAAGAGGGAATGAGAGAATGAGGAAGGGGGAGGGAGGAGGGAGGGTAACAGGGGGTAGGGGGACGGTGGATGGGGAGGAGATACGAGGGGAAGAGAGGCGGAGAGGGGAGAGGAGGGGGGATAGTTGAAGACGGGAGAAGAGAGGACAGGAAAGGAGGGGAGGAGAGGGGAGGGGAGCAGAGGGGGTGCCATGAGGGAGGGGGTGGCATGAGATATGATGGGTGGGTAGGGGAGCGTAGGGGAGGAGATGGGAGGGGATGGGAGGGGAGGGGAGGAGAGGGGATGGGATGGGATGGGAGTGGGTGGGTGGAGTGGAGTGGGTGGAGTGGGGTGGAGTGGAGTAGAACAGGAGGATGGGAAGGTGAAGGGAGTAGGGGGATGGGAGAGGAGGTTTGTGTGTTGTAGTTGTAGTTTTACGTCCCAGCAACATCTAAGGTCATATCAGGACGGGTACCGACTTGTGACAGTGCGCACTCTTTGTGACTTTATAGTGCTGCCCCACTGGGAGATCAAGCCGGCAGCACCATGATCTGATATCACACTCAGTCACATTATACTGACACTGAGCCAACCAGACCTTGCCCCAGCCTAATAATGCCGAGCCCTGGGGCCATATGCAGGAGTCAGTGTTAGTGGCGTTTCGTGTTAGAGCTTATTACCGTTTAGCTATCACCTACGTCGGGAACTGTGTCAAGTCGTATGCAGGAGCGCGTAACACTTTCATTATAGCTAAACGTGAATTTATTTATAGATTTGGGAAATCCCTCTGGCTCTGCGTTTGTAGCCATATATTAGGCTCACATCTATTGAATGCGATCATATTTAACAGAATTACATACGCAATAAGCGAAATTTTATCAATTTAACCCTAAAGTTGAGGCGTTATTAAGGCTACCACCGCATTGGCGGCGATATTAATAGTTATATTTTCGAATCGACGAGCGTAAAGTAAACAAATCGCTAATACATTGCCGCCAATGCGTAGACGTCGGTCAGTATGGATGTCGACGTCGACGCGGCGGTCGCGATGGCGGCGATTTGTTTACTTTACGTTCGTCGATTCGAAAATATAAGTATTAATATCTCCGCCGTTACGGCGGCAGCGTTAATATTGCTTCGAATTTAGGGTTAATTTAATCATATTTCACTTATTGCGTCTCTAATTCTGTTAAATATGATAGCATTTAATAGATTTGGCCGTAACCTTACGCTAACACGGCCCGTAAACGTCATATGAAACGGGGTTAGTTTCGCGAACCATAAACGCGCTGTGTTACCGTAACACGGCCTCCTGCATAGCGACTTTTCGGTGCTAAACCAGAAATCCCGTTTAAACGCGTTTTGGCTCGCTAACACTGACTCCTGCATATGGCCCCTGGCTAGGAAGCAACAAGTATCAATTTGTAAGTCTTCGGTTTGTTTCGCTCGACAAGGGTTCAAACCCATGATCACAGGGTCTCCCAAAACAGGAGACGGACCCTCAACTCATTCGGGAATCCCGTCCGGTCTGGGAGAGGAGGAGAGGGGGCGAGAGGTGAGGTGAGGTGAGGGGAGGGGAAGGAGAGGGAAGTAGGAAGGGGAGGGAGGAGAGGGGATGGGGATGGAGGGGAATTGAGGGGAAGGGAGTGGAAGTGGAGTGGAAGGAGGGGAAGGTGAAGTGCAGGAGGAGGAGGTCATCGGACAAGAGCTCTGAGGGGAGGAGAGGGGGGATGATGGGAGGCATGGGAGGGGATGGGTCGGAGAGCTGAGGGGGAGGAGAGGGGATGGGAGGTGATAAAAAGGGGATGAAGAGGAGATGAAGGGAGGGAAGGAAGGGGAGGGAAGGGAGTGGAGGGTAGGGGAGGGGAGTGGAGCGGACCGGAAGGGTTGGGAGGCGAGGGGAGGGGAAGGGAGGGGATGGGAGGGAGGGGAGGGGGGGAAGTGGAAGGGTCGGCGGGACCAAGTGGTCCTTAGCCGCTGCCGTATTGGCCACTCGTGGCTTACACATGCTTTGCTGCTCAAGGGGGAACCTCCCCCTGAATGTATTGGGTGTCAGTCCCCGCTGACAATCAAACACATTTTATGTTGCGTTGACTTTTTGGCCCTGCGCCAACAGTTCTACACTGCAGAGAGTATGCATGACCTTTTTACTAAGGTAAAAGAGGAAAACATTTTAGCCTTTTTGAGGGCAGCTGGACTGTACCACCTCATATAGTTTACTAAATAGATTCTATCAATTATTAATAAAACTTTTCTTTTTCTATGGGAATTTGTTTCCGTTGACCACAAATATATGATTGTGAGCTTTCTAATTTAATGAGTGTCTATTGGCACATAATTGATTGTCTGCTTTTACATGTAAAAGCGATGGTTTGAACAAAAAACAAACATTTCTCACCGTGAATATGGCCTATGCTGCCGACACGGCGTAAGGCAACCACCAATCAATCAATCAATCAATCGGAAGGGTTGGGAGGGGAGGGGAGGTGAAGCGGGTAGGAGAAGCAGTAATTTTCTATGCTTTCACTTCAAATATCTTCAAAGCTAGCTATTTAAGATACAAGTGACTTCAAACTAAAATAAGGTAGAAAATAACAATAAACCTATTAATATTATATTCATCCAAGCAAATTTCACAGAACTTCAAAACTATGTAACTCTCATGGGGGGGGGGGGGTTGATGAAAGTGTTTGAAATATTGCACCTAGAGCGGGACTTGAACGCACATCTCTTTGCATTCCAGGCCAGCGTGCTAACCATTATACAACCTAGGCTCCCTGATGTCACCGGACTACCCACGTCTACCTGTCTATGTGGTTACTTGCCTGAGAGGTCAGTGCAGACCACTACACTCGTCCCCCTGGAATTGTAAGTCTTTTAATGCTTACAATCACATACATACAGGCAATGCACTTACACATACACAGGGTAGATTCAACAACTATTCAGTGCGTAGCTTGTACAGTATCCTGATCACGGAACTAGTGTCATGGTGGTGGGGTGATGAAAATGGGAAATATTGCGCCTAGAGCAGGACTCGAACCCACATCGCTTTGCATTCCAGGCCAGTGTGCTAACCATTACACCACCTAGGCTCGCTGATATCACCACACTACCCACGCCTACCTGTCTGTGCGGCGACTAGCCTGAGAGGTAAGCACAGGCTACTACACTAACCATTACACCACCTAGGCTCCCTGATGTCACCAGACTACCCACGCCTACCTGTCTATGCGGATCCTTGCCCAAAAGGTAAGTGCAGGCTACTACACTAACCATTACACCACCTAGGCTCCCTGATGTCACCACACTACCCACACCTACGTGTCTATGTGGCGACTAGCCTGAGAGGTAAGCGCAGGCTACTACACTAACCATTACACCACCTAGGCTCCCTGATGTCACCACACGACCCACGCCTACCTGTCTATGCGGTTACTTGCCTGAGAGGTCAGCGCAGACTAATACGTAACTTTAACAATGACGGATTTTCTTTTTCTCCCAGACAATTAAACCAGATGTTGACCAGAATTGAAATAAACGAAGGTTATTAGCAGCAGTGACCACGTGACCAGCCTAGATGAAGAGTACTTTAATGACTTTTGGCAGAAATCTGTTAATGAGTTGGTTCTGTGTGTCTTCATTGTTTTTTTTTTTGTTCACCGTGATAATATAACTACTCTGCTGTTAGGGGTCAGAAGAAAAGGCTCAAGGACTGCCTTAAGCCATGTTTACACACGGGCGTTAAGTCGCCTCAACTAGTTCGCCTTGTCTAGTTCGGCTCACATTCACCATGTGGATGCAACGCTGAGGTGGATTAGGGCTGATTGGCATCAACTAGTTCGCCTCATGTAAACCGCGTCGCGAGGTAGATTATATGAACCAAACTAGCTTAAGTCGGCCCAACTTCCTAATGTGAACGGTATCGGTTTACTTGAAGCGGCTTAAGCACATCACACGCATGCGCAGTCGAGACCTGAGTTTATTGATTTTCCGGTCGATCAAAAGCGCATATTATATAATTTGGTCTATGAAACCGCTAGCTGTGCACAGATATGTTTTTCATCATTTATTTTTAGGTTTTCACTGCCCAGCAGAAGTTTTGACTGTTCCAAAACAATATGACTCAGTCTATACATATCTAGGTCGAACCCACACTCTCCGGTGGCGACGTCGACTAACTGAAACTAGCGCTGGTTAGTATGGAGTTGCTCATGCGCAGATATCGATTTCCGCCTTAAACCGCCCCGAATACTGTATGTGTGGACACGATACTAGTTCGCCTCATCTAGTTCGCCTTATCTAGTTCGGCCTAAAGGTGTGTGTGTGTGTGTGTGTACACAGCTTTAGATACAACCTGAAGAAAAGCAATGACAATGCTACGACCTTGGAAATAGTGGCCAAGGACAGGAGTTCATGGCAGGCTTCTATTCATAAAGGCACAATGCAGTTTGAAACTAATCGTATATCTCAAGCTAAACAAAAGCATCAGCGGAGAAAAGATCATCTCCATCATCTACCAGATTCTCTGACACATGACAGCAGCTACACACACATGTCCAATGTGCCACTGCACATTCAGAGCACAAATTGGACTCATCAGTCATTGACGAGTTCAAAACAAATGATGAGTTGCTGTCGTTGTTGCCACCGATGGACACACAAGATGAAGAATAGTACTACTCTGCTGTTTTTTTCGGGATTGACTGATTGATTGCTGATACTTTAATGCTGTGTCATCAGCAGGGGTCATAATCACGGTGACAAGTTAGCAGCATTTATTCTGTTAGATTGTTTAATCACATTATACACCGACATTGGAATGTTCATCAAAAGCTGATTTCTAGTAAATGACAGCAAAAATGATTTGTTTCTTTGTTGTTGTTTTACGTCCTAGCAACATCTAAGGTCAAATCAGGACGGCAGCAAAAACGATCTTCACTGCAAATAACAAACTGACATAACTAACCACGATAGGGTAACAGTAGAATATTCCTAGCAAACTCACATTTATACAGTATAACCTCGTTTAACCAAGCTTGGTTAAACAAAACGATTGGTTAATCCAAACCTCTTTCGGTGGCCCAGCAAAATACTACCATTTATCATATAAAAAAGTTGGTTAAACCAAAGTCGGTTAATCCAAATTATCAGTTAATCCAAACAAAATTGTTGGACCCCCAGCCCATTTTCAGGACAGCTAAACCACACTTCCCCCCTCCCACATAACCATTGCTCCCATCCCACACACACACTGCCTCATCCCACACACACTGCCCCCTCCCACACACACTGACCCCTCCAACCCCTCCTGACCCCCTCCAACACACACCAAATCTATTCAAAGCTATGATATTTAACAGAATTACATGGTCAGGAAGTGAAATTTGGTCAAATTAACCACAAAATCGAAGCGATATTAACGCTGCCACTACATCGGTGGCGATATTCATACTGTCGAATCTAAACAAAACAAATCACCACCTCCGCCGCCGCCTCTGGATCAGCGGCGATATTGTCAAATAGCCGTGCTCACCGGCAACAGGCTCAGAGGGATTTGCCAAATCTATAAATAACTGCATGTTTAGCTAACGCAAACGGTTTAGGCGCCCATGCATATGGCGTGACATACTTTGTGACGCCGGTGATACCTACCCAGTGTTAGCGGTTAACACAACACAACGCTAACACTGCTTCATGCATAAGGCCCCAGGTCCTACAATAAAAACGTATTGCAACTTTACCAAGTGAATACAGAAGATAAGATCTGCATACTTTCTAAATACAATGAAAATACTCCCATCGATCCGACTATTATTGATGTACTCATATTGTAATATGTTGGGTACTCGGCCGTCAGAGCCCGAAGATACCACTTACTCTTCCCCAGGTGTGTTCTAACAACTGTCTGTCAGTTCCCACCTGATGGCCCTCTCCAACAAACTCATAAGGAAGAAAGGCATCAACTCCTGTTCACCTACTAGCGAGCTATCACCCTCACTCCTTACCTACTGTCCACACAGATCCTCATTACTCTCAATGGTTAGTGTGTCTAAGAATCAGTGCCTACAGCCCTGTTTGCATCTCAAAATTTAGCCATTTAAAATAAAGGTTTCTTCAAACTAAAGTAAGGTATATTACAATGATAAATTCAATATATGTATCTCAGATAAATGATAGAAACTCAAAACGATTGAACTATGCAACGTTAAGCATATTGCACTTAAAACCCACTAGGAACAGTCGTGATGGTCCGGGAAGATCGACAGGGCGCTACCTACTGGGTTGGAGCAAAGACCTATAATACTAAGACGGCTCACTCCCTATCTCTCCCATGTAAATTTTGCAGTGCCACCTTGTGGTGGGTTTGGTCAGCCTGGCTGCTGGTGGGTGTTTCACATGTGAACACATACAATTATATTATACATGAGATAGGTAAGTATGAATACACATCAATATGAAATTGCTATGAACAAATACACATCATCATCAGTATCATCATCATCATCACCATCATCACACATCTTCCACATTCATATATACATTTATACATATAATATAGCATCTGAACAGCTAGCGCACCAAGTGGTGGGTTTGATCATTTTGATTACACAGTACATGCTGAGTGAGCCGTCTTAGTATTATAGGGTCTTTGGTTGGAGCTCAAATAGTCAATTCTATGACGTCATGAAGAGGAAGGATTGGTGGAATTAGAAATGTTATAAAGGCCTAGCAAAAGGGCTTCAAATTCACCGCTAGTTAAAGTAGATGACCAGACGGGATGGCCAAATGAGTTGAGCATCCTCTCCCGTTTTGGTAGATCGTTCGATTCGAACCCATTAGTTCGAACCATGATTGAGTCAAACCAATAACTTAAAAATTGCTACTTGTCGATTGCTAGCCAGGCGCTCAGTGTTGTTAGGATAGGACAAGGACTGGTTGGCTCAGTGTCAGGATAATGTGACCGAGTGGGATATCAGGTCATGGTGCTGGTGGCCTGGTTTCCCAGTGGGGCGACACTATAAAGTCGATATGAGTCCAAACTGTCATAAGTCGGGACCCATCCTGATATGACCTTAGATGTTGCTAGGACGTAAACCAACAAACAAACAAGCAAACCCAGTGGAGCAGCACTATAACATGGTATATCTAGATTAAAACCGTAATTGGATGGGTGCAAGGTATTACAAATGTTAAGCGCCTGTCACACATCACCGGATTGAGCAACGGACAGAATTGTCTAGTCCGGTGGTGTTCGGGTGTGATAAGTATCAATAAGTATCAAAATGTATTAAAATGTGTCAAAATGTTGCGATATCTGGTCAAAGGCCGCTGGACGAACGGACATGAAACGGACATGAAATGGACATGAAACGGACATGAAACAGACATGAAACGGACATGAAACAGACATAAGACGGACATGAAACAGACATGAATGGATAGCCAATGGATGAAACAAACTGAAACTGGACAAGAACCGTAGAGATCAATCCGGCGGCATCCATTCCAAGTTGTGTGCATGTTCAAAACGTACTATCAACGGACTTTGTTCGGTTTCTTTCCGTTTCCTCCAATCCGTTATGTGTGACAGCCGCTTTAACTATGGGCAAAAATATAATCGGAAATCAAACAAATTTGAAAAGGAAATCAGTCCATATGGATTATGCCCACTACTGCACAGCGGCGAAAACAAGTGCATGCACTTAGCCGTTATGAGCAGAATAAACAAACGATCAATCAAAACAAAATAAATATATGAATGTCTAGAGATACCACAAGTATTGGTTCATTATCCTAATAGTCACATCCCTCACCCACACACATCCACTCACACACCACCCACCACCCACACACTCCCACAACCCCACTTTCCACCCACTGCCCCACTCACCTCCATCCCACCCCCACCCCCACCCATACTCTCGCAAAGACCCTATTATACTAAGACGGCTCACTCAGCCTGTACTGTGTAATCAAAATAATCAAACCCACCACTTGGTGCTGGCTGTTCTCTTGGTTAAACAGGTGCTATATTATATGTATGAATGTATATATGAATGTGAAAGATGTGTGATGATGGCGATGCTGATGATGATGCTGATGATGATGGGTATTTGTTCATAGCAATTTCATATTTATGTGTATTCATACTTACCTATCTCATGTATAATATAATTGTATGTGTTTTCATGTGAAACACCAACCAGCAGCCAGTTGATCAAACCCACCACAAGGTGGCACTGCAAAATTTACATTACCATGGGAGAGATAGGGAGTGAGCCGTCTTAGTATTATAGGGTCTTTGACTCTCGTGTCTGGTACAGCAATATAGATCCAGGTGGCGCTCCCTGCCGAGCTTAGTTAGTCTGGGACCCAGGCCTTCCGCGCAGAGAAATGTCTCGGGAGGCGGCCGCCATTTTGGAAATCACCGGCTGGAAATATTTCATGTGAAAATATACTAAATTAAATGTTGGCATGTACATCGAAATGATGGACAATTGTAAGCGTCGGCAGTGATAGATTTTAACAATATTTTGTTATTGAATTGAAGGCAGTTTTCCCAGTTTTCCTTCTATACAGTATCAGACGATCTGGCCGAATGAATTTAGCGTCCATCTCCGGGTTTGGTAGATCGTGGGATTCGAACCCACAGGGATTCGAACCCTGGTCGAGTCAAACCAATGACTTATATCAAATTGATACTTGTCGCTACCTAGCCAGACGATCGGCATTATTAGAATAGGGCAAAGAATGGTTGACTGAGTGTCAGGATAATGTGACTGAGTGGGATATCAGATCATGGTGCTAGTGGCCTGGTCTCCTGGTGGTGCAGCACTATAAAGTCACCATGAGTGGGTACTGTCACAAGTCAGTGCCCATCCTGATATGACCTTGGATGCTGCTAGTAGGTAAAACTCCAACAGACAGACAACAAACAAAACCAACGGACAATGCAACTTTAAATAACGGCTGAAAGTGTTTGTTTGTTGTTGTTTTACATCCTAGCAACATCTAAGATCATATCAGGATAGGTACCGACTTGTGACAGTGCACACTCATGGTGACTTTATAGTGCTGCCCCACTGTAAAACCAGGCCACCAGTACCATGACCTGATATCCCACTCAGTCACATTATCCTGACACTGAGCCAACAAGTCCTTGTCCTATCTTGTGCCAGGCTAGGAAGCGACAAGTGTCAATTTTTAATTCATTGGTTTGACTCGACCAGAGTTCGAACCCACGACCCAACGATCTACCAACAACGGCTGTAAGTAAAGCACCAGTCAGACCACGGCTTGCGACCACTTGCAACCACTTTGGACCAAAGAACCTACAGTTACCGCCAACCTCCTTATGACCAAGGCAATTGCTTGTTTATTTGTTGATTGTTGTTTTATGTCCTAGCAACAGATAAGGTCATATCAGGAGGGGTACCGACTTGTGACAGTTCACACTCATGGTGACTTTATAGTGCTGCCCCACTGGGAAACCAGGCCACCAGCACCATGAGCTAATATCCCACTCAGTCACATTATCCTGACACCGAGCCAAACAGTCCTTGCCCTATCCTAATAATGCCAAGCGCCAGACTAGGAAGGGACAAGTATCAATATTTAAGTCATTGGTTTGACTCGACCAGGATTCGAACCCACAAACTCATGGGTTTGCATCGTACCCAAAACAATTGCCACCGACCTCTGAGCGACCACTTTGGTCGCAAGGAGGTTTTTAATGCAGCAGCTGCAACCTGCTTGCGACCGAAAAGATCCACATTGCGACCACTTTGCGACCAAACTATTTTTTTCATGGTCGCAAAGTGGTCGCAAATTGGTCAGGTGGTCACAAGCAGTCGCCAACAGTGGTGTACTAATAATGGGTAGTTGCGAGGTAGTATTAAAAGCTTTAGACCCATATAAGGACCGGACGCGGTGGTCTAATCGGTAGAGCGCAGACTTCCCATGCGAAACATCGGGAGTTCGAATCCCATCCGAGTCTAACCAATGACTTATCAAATTGATACTTGTCGCTAGCTAGCCAGGCACTCGGCATTAATAGGATAGGACTCAGCGTCAGGATAATGTGTGGGACATCAGGTCATGGTGCCAGTGGCCTGGTCTCCCAGTGGGGCAGCACTATAAAGTTGCCATGAGTCCGCACTGCCACAAGTCAGTTCCCGTCTTGATATGACTTTATAGATGTTGCTAGGACATAAAACAACAAACAAACCAAATTTAGGTGAAACAAACACACGATTTATTAGTGACGTGGGGCCGAGCGTCCGCGCAATGCGGTTGGTGTCAGACGTTCGCTTCGTTTTTCGCTGGTCATGGCGGACACGATGTAGGTGTCAATTCTTATCACCACCGGCAACAAGATCAAAGCAGGGCCCCAATGGCGACCCTCTGCTGGGCAAACTAGATGTGCCATCGATATTTTATATATATCTATATATATATCTATATATATATCTATATATATATATATATATAAAACTTCCGAGCAAGTGTCGTGCGAAAGCCCCGAACATGGGGGGGGGGGGGGGTGCAAGGGATAGGAGCAGGACACTACAGACATTATTACATGCGATAACAATGTTATCACTATCCATATATATATGTATGTATGTATGAAGAGTTCAGGTGCAAAACCCCATGAATGAAAAATAAAAAATGCAGGATTTTAGCTGAGAATAATTATAATTCTCACTAATTCCATTTTTCGTATGATCACACGGTTACGGAGCAAGGAACAAAAAAGTAGGAATATCAAAACATTTACTTTTTCTATGTTTGATTCCGATGTTTATCGCAATTTTTGGATTGATGTTTACATGTTTTTGCGCCTGAACTCTTCATATATATATATATATATATATATATATAGTATAGTTATACGAATCTTACCTGGGTATAGATGATGGATAACTGTTGTTTTCCCGAGGTATAAGCCTCGGGTAGACGTGGGCTAGGGAGAAGGAAGCACGTGAGGTACCAGCAATTTTAACCTACTTATTCAGGATAAAAATGATCTTTCAATACAATGGATACTATGATTTTCCCGTAATGGTACACCAACGGGATAGACGTGGCAGGGCGTGGTGGGTGGGCCCTAGCCCACGTCTACCCGAGGCTTATACCTCGGGAAAACAACAGTTATCCATCATCTATACCCAGGTAAGATTCGTATAACTATACTATTTTACCTCGGTATACAGCCTCAGCATAGGGAGACCTTTACATAATTCATTTTTATCCTTAATATCATCCATTCTTATATAATATTCAACGTTTTTGTTCTCACCTATTCTTGTTAGTTGGCGAGCAGGCGCTTTGCAATGCCGGTAGGCTTTTCTAGTCGCTTGTTGTAATGTTTTGCAAACGACTTAGCCGTCTTCCAGCCTGCATGCGCTGTATTCTTTTCACAGAAATACCTAGCAACCGTGCCTTGGAGAACATGGCACCTCTAGTTGAGTGGGATGAGTATTTGCTTGTATCCACTCCAGCCAATTTCAACACCGTAATTGTCCATCTGGCAAGGGTGTCTCGTGAAATCGCCTTATGTGGCTTTATAAAGCTCACTAATAGTTGTTGTGATGCACACAGATCCTTTGTTTTAGATACATAAGCCCATATGGCTGAGAGAACACATAATTTCTGATCACTCGGAAAACAGTCTAAGTGAACCGTAGATAAGGGTCACCTAACGTGTTCGATTTAAGCAATTGTGCTAAATCAAACGTAGCTTGTTTCTTGTCTATTTCTAATCCAGTTAAAGACAAAGCAACAATGGTCTGTCCTCTGTGTCCGGTTACTAATAATAACAGGACCGCGACCTTAAAACCTAACTGTTTTAAATCTAACCACGAGTTGTGAGGCCAAGCCTGAAACAACTTAAATACTACAGACACATCCCAAAACCGACTATACTTTGGTTTTGGAGGATTCCTTTGATAAATTGAACGAAGTAGATATCCAAGAACATAATGTTTTCCCAACTGTTTCGCCATAAATTCTCGGTAATATGATTGATAACGCACATCTTGCCGCATTAATCGACCCAAAGGATAGTCCCTCATCCTCTAGAGAACGAAGAAAACGAGCTACTTGTGAAATTGTTGGAATTGTTGGCTTAACTTTCATTAACAAACAATGTACACCCCATTTCTTTAAATAGGATGTGTACATTTTAACAGTTCCTGGCCTCCAGGCATCAGCTACTATCCTATTCTCAGTAATTTTGTCCAATCCAAATTGCCGCAGCTGGTTCCTTAGAAAAGGAATGCCAATAGAGGTGTCGTTGACACGTCGCCGTGAACCACTAGCGGTCCGTGGTGTGTCAGATTCCCGAGTTTTCTTGGGAATCGTATACGTTCTTTTGCCAGTTGTGAAACTGCTTGGCAGCCAAGGTTGCGTGTCCCAATCGGGCACCACCAGTATAGCATGTGTCCTTTCCAAACCGATTTTCCTGACAACTCGGCTGATAATGCTAAACGGTGGGAAAAATATAAAAATAATTATTTTCCCAGGTAATAGCAAATGCATCTACTTTCCAAGCACTCCGGTTCAGGATGCCAAGAAACATAACAAGGTAATTTGTTATTATTTCGTGATGCAAACAAGTCAACTTTAGGTGTACCCCATTTTTCACAAATGAAGTTAAACAAAGGTGTAGAGAGAGACCATTCTAAATGGTCATGGAAATTTCTACTTTTATGGTCTGCAAGTGTATTTTGTGACCCTGGAATATGCGCTACAGTCAGCCAGACTTGTTGAGCCTGTGCCCAGTTCCAAATCAGTTTAGATAACTGATTGCAAGGCTTTGATTTGGTTCCACCCATGTTACGAATATATGCCATGGCAGTAGTATTATCAGTTAGTATTCTAACTTGTGATTTATGTATCTTTACTAAACTACATAAGCCCAGATAAATAGCACGCAATTCTAGCGCATTAATATGGTCTGATTTTTCATCATCAAGCCATCTACCTCCTGTTGTGACCCCATCTCGATGAGCTCCCCAACCTTCTAACGAAGCATCAGTAGTAATTACCGTATTAGGTTCCGCCATACGGATTGGATTTGGTGAACTTGCTATGTGTTCCATCCACCATTCAATATCCTGTAGCCCTTCTTGCGAAATAAACATCTTTCGCTCAAAATTCCCCTTAGTTCGTGTTAACGCTAAATTTTTATCTATTTCTAGAGATTTAATATGGGCCTTCCCATATAGAATAGCGGGTGCATACGATATCATTATCCCAATAAGGACTGCGACCTGTCTAATTTTAGGTTTTGGTAACTTAATAAGCTGGGTCGCTGTATTCATAAACTTAATTAGTTTTTGTTCTGTTATCGACACTGTAAGAGACTGTGTATCCAGAATAAACCCTAAACATTTGAGTTGTTTTGTTGGTTTAAACACTGACTTTTGTGGATGTACATAAAACCCCAATTTAGTAAGTAATGCACATAAATCCAAAACTGCATTCCCACAATCAATTTGTGTTGATGCTATAATAAAGGAATCATCTATGTATGGAAACATTATATGACCTTTCCGCGCCATTACTGAGAAAACAGGTTTAAGCAGTTTAGTGAATAAATGAGGGGCACAAGCTAAACCATTCGGCATACAGGTAAACTCATAGAGTTGGTTATCCCAAAGAAACCGAAGAAATTTCCGGTCTTTTTCTCTTATGGGAAGCGTATAATATGCATCTTGTAAATCAACACTAGCCATCCACGCATCTGGCGTAATCAGATCGCGTGCTGTATCTAGCGAGAACATTTTAAAATGTCGATATTCAATCATTTTATTAAGGATTGTTAAATCCAGGATCATTCGAACCTCGCCATTAGGCTTTGGTCTCGAGAAGATGTTTGAAATAAACTCTCCTGAACAGTATGTCACTTTTTGTATAATTCCTTTCTCAAAGAATTTTGTGTACCTGTTTAGTTAATGCCTCTCGTTCAACCAGTTCAATGTTATAAGGAAAAGGTATTCTGCCTTGTACCGGAATTTGTGTGAAGGGAATGTGAACACCCCTAACTATTTGTAAAATTTCTTGGTCACTAGTAATTTTGTGCCACTCAGAAATATGATTATTAATATTACCAGCCACAAAGTTGCTTACAGTTTGTGTGGTTTTAGAGGCTGGAAGGACTTGTAACGTTTGTGTTTCAACCTCTACTTGGACCCCCCCCCTGGGGAAGGGTCTCGGCGAGTTGACACCTCGGCCCAGTGGCCGTGCGGTGTTGTCGGTCCAGCCTGAGCGAGCGCCCCGGCCCCGAAAAGCTTGACCGAAGTTTGAGCCCGGTCTGGTTCCCCTGGTGAACCGCCGTGGACGAAAATCCCCTCGTGACCTTTTGAAACGAGGAGTTTCCTGTTTCTTCTTACCATCCATGTTTTTGCCACTCTTGGCTGCAGTTTCTACCTCTTTATAGAGGTATTGTAGTTGACCGCCAAACATTTTCGTGTTATCTAAAGGTTTCCCTTTAATCGGCTCTGGAGCAAGAAAGAGCGTAAACTCTTTCCCATCATTATCAGTAACCTTCTTTGAGCGAGCCACTTCTTTGCCAGCATCTGTGCAAACCGACTTGAAAACATTTTCATATCTTCGATACGACAGGTAATTACCAGCCGCCGCCAACAATGCAATACCTTTGTCCATCGTCTTAGCCAAAGACGAGAACTTATTTTCTCGTTGCATTCTGTTTGCTACAGGAGCAATAGCTGTTAGGGTACCAAGCACCGCCTTATGCACTGTGTGCAACACACCCTCAAATCTCTTACGGTCCTCCGTCATATTGACATCTCGATCCATCTCCTTAATGATGGAGTTGGGAACACCTTTAATGCCTGTTAACTCATCTGATAACTTAGAAATAATCTCCGCCGGCTTAAACGTGCGGAAATGGCCATTAATGTTCTCGCGCATAAGCGTAGTGGTTTTCACACGCTTAGCCCTTGGCTTCTCGACTTTCTTAGCCACTTTGCCCCCAATGGCAGCATAGACACCTTCATATTGCGTGTCTGAGTCCGATTCCGTGGAAGTGGAATCCGTGGACGAGTCAGAAGAAGAAGAATCTTTCCTCTTCTTCTTCTTCTTCTTCTTGGACTTGGTCTTGCGCTTTTTGCGAAGCCCAGTCCTCCCCCTTTCCTTGGTGAAATCATCACCCGAAGAAACAATATGTTTCTTCTTCTTCCTCCGTTTAGGAGAAGGAGGAGGAGCCCTAAGCTCCATCTCTGAGTCTGTCTCCGAGAAATCCTCCAAAGAAGACTCCTCTTGAACACTCGGCATTTGCCGTTTACGAGACACTGGTGGTTTGAGAGCCATTATATGACTCTCCATCGCCGCAAACCGCGTCTCCCAATTTTGAGCCGCGGCACCGTCAGGCACTATGTCCTCCTCGGAGAGAATATGCGCCCCGGGCTGTGTCGAAGGCACTGCCGACAACACGGGTGAGGAGTCGTACTCCTCGTCCCCTCCACTCGGAACACGCCCCTCGGCTGCTGCTGCACCGCGCTTACTCCGCTTCGTGGCCATCGGGAGCTGAAACAAAGATTTTTGGTCAGTCCCGGTATATATATATGTCACAACATGGTTGTTTCAAACTCATTTGGACATCTATTGGTGTTAGAGAACGTGTTTATACCGTTATAACACAGGCGTAATAAGCTAAATTTGTGCGTGGGTTGTGAGTCAAGCCCAAACCTTACGCGGGGTCGGGACCAGTGTATCGGCGCCGCCCATCCCTCTGTCCCGCACACTTCTCCCACCTGTGACTACAACGTCAACAAGTTGGAGAAAATGCTACAAAACTCGGAGAAACGCCTGAAAAAGTTTGTGGGGAGTCTATAAAAGAAACCCAGGAGCATCTCCAACATTACTCTCTATTAGAGTACGAGAGAATTTCCACAGGAGACGAGGCAGAGCCCACATCTCTACCCATAATCACATGGTGACTCGGGTGTTGACAGAACCGCTAATGACCGGTTTCAATCCTTCGAGAAGGAATTCTATCCTTGGTTTTTTATAACCAAATAACTCGTCCAAAATGGACCAAAGAAAGTCTAAACTTTCCATAATGATGCTCTAATGCATCATGATTAAGGTAACCACAGTTTTTATGATACTTACTGCGTATTAGCTTGTATGTAGACTAAATTTGCCGGAGCAACCCAACGACACGTAATCCAGTCGTGAGTTGTATATGCTAATTGCTGGTACCTCACGTGCTTCCTTCTCCCTAGCCTGAGGCTAGCCTGAGGCTGTATACCGAGGTAAAATCTATATATATATCTATATAAAAGCGAATTTTCCTCCAGAGTGTGATGCGAGGGGGCGCCTGCCCAGCAATACCTGACAGCTGGGAGGGGAGGCACTTCACCAATGCGCATGAGGAAAGATAGGATGTACATGTTACCCTTGCATTTATACTCGCATAATGCATTATACATCACATATATATATATATATATATATATTGGAGCGAGTGGTACATGCGTGAGGTAGAGGCACATGCGAGGAGGAAGAAGCCAGGTGGCAGCTCCAGGCGAGGCAGAAGGCCTGACCAGCCTATGAGTAGATAAGTGTCATTAGTTGGTGTAGTGTCAGTTGACATGAACTAGTTCACTAGTTCTTAGATAATCGGTGACCGGATAATTATACTGGTATAATTGCTTATACAGCATATATATATATATAGATTATATATATATATATATATATATATATATATATATATATATATGGATAGTGATAAACCCTTTATCGCGTGTAATAATGTATTGTCCTGCACTACCCCCCACACCACCTAGCCGGGTTGGGAATTGGGTACCGCTCCGCCTCCTGCGCGGGGCCAATCCTCTACTCGCTCGAAGGTATATATATATATTATATATAGACATTATATATTATATATATATTATATATATTATATATATATATTATATATATAATATATCTATATAGATATATACACTCTGTATACATACACCGACTCATGGACCGACTCATGGACACAACTCTCACAGCAGAGAGCTAAATGGAGAGCGGCAGTCAAGTAATGAAAGCAGTCTTTGTCGCATCGCGACCGACAGCATGATGATGATGATGATGATGATACATACACCCGACCGCAGGACCAACCAACCCACGGTGATATTCCACTCAGTCACATTATTCTAACACTGAGCCTTGTTATATGTTACTAATAATGGCCAAGCACATTGTTACTAAACACCAATTTTAGTAAGCGTGTGCCCCAAATCTTGGTGAAGATCCGGATCCATTGGGGCTTTGTGTGCTAGCAAGATCCAAGGTCCTATCAGGTTAAAACAATATTTTAAACAAATTTGAAATCGGAAAGAAAAAATACAAGATTCTCACCCTATGAAACAAGAGCCAAGATTCGTAAATCTAGGTTAACATCTGTGTGTTGCGGTTCGGTGTCCTAGCAACATCCAAGGCCCTATGAGGGTAAACATATTTCTAACACAACTCTGAAATCAGGAACAAAAATAGCAAGATTCTCACCCTTGGAAATAAGACCCAAGACTGGTAAATCTATGCCAATATGTGTTTATTAGTGTTTGCTGTCCTAGCAAGATCCAAGGTCTTATCGGGTTAGACCTTTTTCTTTGAAGCAAATTTGAAATCGCAAACAAAAATAGCAATATTGTCAGCCTTGGAAATAAGACCCAAGAGTGGTATCAGAGTCACATAATATGGATCATACATCAAAGGGCATAGACAGGAGCAGGCAATATTAAACAGGCATACAGTGTTAGTGTACTGATGTCAGGTGCCATCATCACCGGGTACAGCCTGCCATGTTTGTTTGTTGTTGCTTTACATCCTAGCAACATCTAAGGTCATATCAGGACGGGTACCGACTTGTGGAAGTGCGCACTCATGGCGACTTTATAGTGATGCCCCACTGGGAGACCAGCACGCCAGCACCGTAACCTCATGTCCCTCCCCCCTCCCCCCTCACCCCTCCCCCTCCCCCCCTCCCCCTCTTTATTCAAACTCAGGGGAAGCTTGGCTCGAGCCCCTGAACTCTCTTTGTGCAGATAGCATGGGTTACCAGGGGCGTAGCTAGACCTTTAACAATGTGTGCTCCTAATTTCGGCAGGGGGTTTAGGGGGCCGCTTAAGCTTAAGCTGGCAGATTTTACACATTTTAGACTTGAGTTTTCAACACTCCGGACTACTACATGCCTCCTCTCTCTCTCTCTCTCTCTCTCTCTCTCGCTCTCTCTCTCTTTATTATTATTTTTTTGTTGTTGTTGACAAAACGATGTGGACGTTTTGGCGTACATGCGTACGCATAGCTATGCCCCTGGTTACCTGCACTAAGAGGCACATTGGTTTGTTTGTTTGTTGTTGTTTTCGGTCCTAGCAACATCTAAGGTGATATCACGACGGGTACCGACTTGTGACAGTGCGCACTCATGGCGACTTTATAGTGCTGTCCCAACATATACATAATGAAGCCATTGGTTTGACTAGACTGGGAACCGAACTACCGACCTTCCGGACGCGAGACCCGCGCTCTACCGATTAGGCCACCGCGCCCGGTATGCCTGCAAGATAACGGGTGTGGGACCTTAGGTCATGGTTCCAGTGAAACTGCACCTCAGAGTGGCAGCGCTATAAAGCTACCATGTGTGTGTCTGTGTGTGTACTGCTCACAAGACAATATCCCTATGGAGTACCACTGAAGGGCAGGAGGAGGCAGGCACTGACTGCCACAAAGATACAGATTCCTCAGGGGACAAGCAGCAAGCTCAGATAGCAATAATGAAAAATTAAAAAATTGAATAAAAAGATTTAAAAAAAGAGACGGTAGGAAACATAATTTTAATAGAAGAAAAATGAAGCAAGCTTTCCCATAATGTTGACAGAAGCGGGCATGGATTGTGGGCTGTTTTTGTGTTATTCTGTTCATCGATTTGTGAATTCAATAGGCGATGTTAGTGGTCGTCAGTAGGTAGACACGCACCATGCAAGGGTGAGGAGGGGGTGGGGCATATTGAACTACGAATGTAGCAGGTTGGTTAGTTGGTTGGTTGTTCGAGTTTTATGTCCTGGCAACATCTAAGATCATATCAGGATGAGTACCGACTTGTGACAGTGCACACTCATGGCGATTTTATAGTACTGCCCCACTGGGAAATCAGGCCGACAGTGCCATGACCCACTAGGTCACATTATCCTGACACTGAGTTAACCAATCCTTGGGCTCTCGTAGTCATGCCGAGTGCCAGGCTACGAAGCGATAAGTATACATTTTAAAGTTATTGGTTGGAACAAACTCCCCGTTGAGTCAAACCAATGTTTAAGAATGTATACTTGTCGCTTCCTAGCTTGGCACTCGCCATTAATAGGATAGGGCAAGGACTGGTTAGCTCAGTGTCAGGATACTGTGACTGAGTGGGGTTCCGGCAGGAGGTGAGGTGTGAGGGCATGTGTGGGGAGGAGAGCTCCTGTAGATGGCGCTGATGGTTGTCAGGATCGAGCGGAGAGGCGATATCAGGGAGGAGTGGGTGAGAAGGAGGAGGGGTGTGGGAGGGAAGGAAGGAGAAGGAGGATGGGAGGGGAAGGGAAGAGGAGGGGGAGAGTAAGTTGTGCTGTAAGGAGGGACAAGGAGAGGGAGGGGGAGAACGAGAAGGAGGAGGAGAAAGAGGAGAAGGAGGAGGGGGAGGAGGAGAAAGAGGAGAAGGAGGAGGGGGAGGAGGAGAAAGAGGAGTGGAGGGAGAACAAAGAGGAGAAAGAGGAGAGGGAGGAAGAGAAAGAGGACATGGAAGAGGAGCCGAAAGAGGAGAAGGAGGAGGAGGAAATCGAGGAGAAGGAGGAGGAGGAGAAAGAGGAGAGGGAGGAGGGGGAGTATATAGAGTAGAAGGAGGAGGAGAAAGAGGAGTGGGAGCAGGAGGAGAAAGAGTAGAAGGAGGAGGGGGAGGATATGGAGGAGAAGGAGGAGGAGAAAGAGGAGAGGGAGGAGGAGAAAGAGGAGAGGGAGGAGGGGGACGATATGGAGGAGGAGGAGAAAGAGGAGAGCGAGTAGGAGGAGGAGAAAGTGGATAGAGAGGAGGAGGAGAAAGAGTAGAGGGGGAGGGGGATGATAAGGAGGAGGAGCAGAAAGATGAGATGGAGGAGGAGGGGAAAGAGGAGATGGAGGAGGAGAAAGAGGAGAGGGAGGAGGAGGAGAAAGAGGAGATGGAGAAGGAGAAAGAGGAGAGGGAGGCGGAGAAAGTGGATTGGGGATAGGTCCACTCCACAGGAGAGAGTCTGGGGGGGGGGGGGGTCTTAGACCTTGGTGGGTAGGGCGTAGCGGGGGTACGGGAGGGGGGGGGGGTTGATGGAGGATGCTGCTGAGGGAAGGAGATCTTAGGTTGATTTAATATGAAATGATTGCTGCTTGCTTTAAGACGTATCGGCAACAAGGACCATATTTACGGTGAAGATGTTCGGTTTGTCGAGGTAGGTGCAAAACGGGGGTGGGTAGGATGCTGGGTAATGAGGGGTGCTGGAGGCATGGTGGTGTGAGACCTGTATGGTAGGTGTGGAGTGCTGTAAGCATGGTGGTGTGAGACCTGTATGGTAGGTGTGGAGTGCTGTAAGCATGGTGGTGTGAGACCTGTATGGTAGGTGTGGAGTGCTGTAAGCAGGGTGGTGTGAGACCTGTATGGTAGGTGTGGAGTGCTGTAAGCAGGGTGGTGTGAGACCTGTATGGTAGGTGTGGAGTGCTGTAAGCATGGTGGTGTGAGACCTGTACGGTAGGTGTGGAGTGCTGTAAGCATGGTGGTGTGAGACCTGTATGGTAGGTGTGGAAGTGCTGTAGAGCATGGGTGGGTGTGAGACCTGTATGGTAGGTGTGGGGTGCTGTAAGCATGGTGGTGTGAGACCTGTATGGTAGGTGTGGAGTGCTGTAAGCATGGTGGTGTGAGACCTGTATGGTAGGTGTGGAGTGCTGTAAGCATGGTGGTGTGAGACCTGTATGGTAGGTGTGGAGTGCTGTAAGCATGGTGGTGTGAGACCTGTATGGTAGGTGTGGAGTGCTGTAAGCATGGTGGTGTGAGACCTGTATGGTAGGTGTGGGGTGCTGTAAGCATGGTGGTGTGAGACCTGTATGGTAGGTGTGGAGTGCTGTAAGCATGGGTGGTGTGAGACCTGTATGGTAGGTGTGGGAGTGCTGTAAGCATGGTGGTGTGAGACCTGTATGGTAGGTGTGGAGTGCTGTAAGCATGGTGGTGTGAGACCTGTATGGTAGGTGTGGAGTGCTGTAAGCATGGTGGTGTGAGACCTGTATGGTAGGTGTGGAGTGCTGTAAGCATGGTGGTGTGAGACCTGTATGGTAGGTGTGGAGTGCTGTAAGCATGGTGGTGTGAGACCTGTATGGTAGGTGTGGAGTGCTGTAAGCATGGTGGTGTGAGACCTGTATGGTAGGTGTGGAGTGCTGTAAGCATGGTGGTGTGAGACCTGTATGGTAGGTGTGGAGTGCTGTAAGCATGGTGGTGTGAGACCTGTATGGTAGGTGTGGAGTGCTGTAAGCATGGTGGTGTGAGACCTGTATGGTAGGTGTGAGTGCTGTAAGCATGGGTGTGAGCTGTATGGTAGTGTGTGCTGTAAGCATGGTGGTGTGAGACCTGTATGGTAGGTGTGGGGTGCTGTAAGCATGGTGGTGTGAGACCTGTATGGTAGGTGTGGGGTGCTGTAAGCATGGTGGTGTGAGACCTGTATGGTAGGTGTGGAGTGCTGTAAGCATGGTGGTGTGAGACCTGTATGGTAGGTGTGGAGTGCTGTAAGCATGGTGGTGTGAGACCTGTATGGTAGGTGTGGAGTGCTGTAAGCATGGTGGTGTGAGACCTGTATGGTAGGTGTGGAGTGCTGTAAGCATGGTGGTGTGAGACCTGTATGGTAGGTGTGGAGTGCTGTAAGCATGGTGGTGTGAGACCTGTATGGTAGGTGTGGAGTGCTGTAAGCATGGTGGTGTGAGACCTGTATGGTAGGTGTGGAGTGCTGTAAGCATGGTGGTGTGAGACCTGTATGGTAGGTGTGGGAGTGCTGTAAGCATGGTGGTGTGAGACCTGTATGGTAGGTGTGGAGTGCTGTAAGCATGGTGGTGTGAGACCTGTATGGTAGGTGTGGAGTGCTGTAAGCATGGTGGTGTGAGACCTGTATGGTAGGTGTGGAGTGCTGTAAGCATGGTGGTGTGAGACCTGTATGGTAGGTGTGGAGTGCTGTAAGCATGGTGGTGTGAGACCTGTATGGTAGGTGTGGAGTGCTGTAAGCATGGTGGTGTGAGACCTGTATGGTAGGTGTGGAGTGCTGTAAGCATGGTGGTGTGAGACCTGTATGGTAGGTGTGGAGTGCTGTAAGCATGGTGGTGTGAGACCTGTATGGTAGGTGTGGAGTGCTGTAAGCATGGTGGTGTGAGACCTGTATGGTAGGTGTGGAGTGCTGTAAGCATGGTGGTGTGAGACCTGTATGGTAGGTGTGGAGTGCTGTAAGCATGGTGGTGTGAGACCTGTATGGTAGGTGTGGAGTGCTGTAAGCATGGTGGTGTGAGACCTGTATGGTAGGTGTGGAGTGCTGTAAGCATGGTGGTGTGAGACCTGTATGGTAGGTGTGGAGTGCTGTAAGCATGGTGGTGTGAGACCTGTATGGTAGGTGTGGGGTGCTGTAAGCATGGTGGTGTGAGACCTGTATGGTAGGTGTGGAGTGCTGTAAGCATGGTGGTGTGAGACCTGTATGGTAGGTGTGGAGTGCTGTAAGCATGGTGGTGTGAGACCTGTATGGTAGGTGTGGAGTGCTGTAAGCATGGTGGTGTGAGACCTGTATGGTAGGTGTGGAGTGCTGTAAGCATGGTGGTGTGAGACCTGTATGGTAGGTGTGGAGTGCTGTAAGCATGGTGGTGTGAGACCTGTATGGTAGGTGTGGAGTGCTGTAAGCATGGTGGTGTGAGACCTGTATGGTAGGTGTGGAGTGCTGTAAGCATGGTGGTGTGAGACCTGTATGGTAGGTGTGGAGTGCTGTAAGCAGGGTGGTGTGAGACCTGTATGGTAGGTGTGGAGTGCTGTAAGCATGGTGGTGTGAGACCTGTATGGTAGGTGTGGAGTGCTGTAAGCATGGTGGTGTGAGACCTGTATGGTAGGTGTGGAGTGCTGTAAGCATGGTGGTGTGAGACCTGTATGGTAGGTGTGGGTGTGGAGTGCTGGTGAGAGCATGGTGGTGTGGAGAGGGAGCCTGTATGGTAGGTGTGGAGTGCTGTAAGCATGGTGGTGTGAGACCTGTATGGTAGAGTGTGGGAGTGCTGTAAGCATGGTGGTGTGAGACCTGTATGGTAGGTGTGGAGTGCTGTAAGCATGGTGGTGTGAGACCTGTATGGTAGGTGTGGAGTGCTGTAAGCATGGTGGTGTGAGACCTGTATGGTAGGTGTGGAGTGCTGTAAGCATGGTGGTGTGAGACCTGTATGGTAGGTGTGGAGTGCTGTAAGCATGGTGGTGTGAGACCTGTATGGTAGGTGTGGAGTGCTGTAAGCATGGTGGTGTGAGACCTGTATGGTAGGTGTGGAGTGCTGTAAGCATGGTGGTGTGAGACCTGTATGGTAGGTGTGGAGTGCTGTAAGCATGGTGGTGTGAGACCTGTATGGTAGGTGTGGAGTGCTGTAAGCATGGTGGTGTGAGACCTGTATGGTAGGTGTGGAGTGCTGTAAGCATGGTGGTGTGAGACCTGTATGGTAGGTGTGGAGTGCTGTAAGCATGGTGGTGTGAGACCTGTATGGTAGGTGTGGAGTGCTGTAAGCATGGTGGTGTGAGACCTGTATGGTAGGTGTGGGGTGCTGTAAGCATGGTGGTGTGAGACCTGTATGGTAGGTGTGGAGTGCTGTAAGCATGGTGGTGTGAGACCTGTATGGTAGGTGTGGAGTGCTGTAAGCATGGTGGTGTGAGACCTGTATGGTAGGTGTGGAGTGCTGTAAGCAGGGTGGTGTGAGACCTGTATGGTAGGTGTGGAGTGCTGTAAGCATGGTGGTGTGAGACCTGTATGGTAGGTGTGGAGTGCTGTAATCATGGTGGTGTGAGACCTGTATGGTAGGTGTGGAGTGCTGTAAGCATGGTGGTGTGAGACCTGTATGGTAGGTGTGGAGTGCTGTAAGCATGGTGGTGTGAGACCTGTATGGTAGGTGTGGAGTGCTGTAAGCATGGTGGTGTGAGACCTGTATGGTAGGTGTGGAGTGCTGTAAGCATGGTGGTGTGAGACCTGTATGGTAGGTGTGGAGTGCTGTAAGCAGGGTGGTGTGAGACCTGTATGGTAGGTGTGGAGTGCTGTAAGCATGGTGGTGTGAGACCTGTATGGTAGGTGTGGAGTGCTGTAAGCATGGTGGTGTGAGACCTGTATGGTAGGTGTGGAGTGCTGTAAGCATGGTGGTGTGAGACCTGTATGGTAGGTGTGGAGTGCTGTAAGCATGGTGGTGTGAGACCTGTATGGTAGGTGTGGAGTGCTGTAAGCATGGTGGTGTGAGACCTGTATGGTAGGTGTGGAGTGCTGTAAGCAGGGTGGTGTGAGACCTGTATGGTAGGTGTGGAGTGCTGTAAGCAGGGTGGTGTGAGACCTGTATGGTAGGTGTGGGGTGCTGTAAGCATGGTGGTGTGAGACCTGTATGGTAGGTGTGGGGTGCTGTAAGCAGGGTGGTGTGAGACCTGTATGGTAGGTGTGGAGTGCTGTAAGCATGGTGGTGTGAGACCTGTATGGTAGGTGTGGAGTGCTGTAAGCATGGTGGTGTGAGACCTGTATGGTAGGTGTGGAGTGCTGTAAGCATGGTGGTGTGAGACCTGTATGGTAGGTGTGGAGTGCTGTAAGCATGGTGGTGTGAGACCTGTATGGTAGGTGTGGAGTTCTGTAAGCAGGGTGGTGTGAGACCTGTATGGTAGGTGTCGAGTGCTGTAAGCAGGGTGGTGTGAGACCTGTATGGTAGGTGTCGAGTGCTGTAAGCATGGTGGTGTGAGACCTGTACGGTAGCTGTGGGGTGCTGTAAGCATGGTGGTGTGAGACATGTATGGTAGGTGTGGGGTGCTGTAAGCAGGGTGGTGTGAGACCTGTACGGTAGGTGTGGGGTGCTGTAAGCATGGTGGTGTGAGACCTGTATGGTAGGTGTGGAGTGCTGTAAGCATTGTGGTGTGAGACCTGTACGGTAGGTGTGGAGTGCAGTAAGCATGGTGGTGTGAGACCTGTATGGTAGGTGTCGAGTGCTGTAAGCAGGGTGGTGTGGGACCTGTATGGTAGGTGTGGAGTGCTGTAAGCATGGTGGTGTGAGACCTGTATGGTAGGTGTCGAGTGCTGTAAGCATGGTGGTGTGAGCCCCGAAACCTATAGATAGGTTGGGGTGCAGGAGATGTGTCTGTGCTGGTGCAGGTGTGTCTGGGGTTCGTGTCACTGCAGCGCTCCTGTTGACAACACGGCAGAACCGAGCGGTGCAGTGTGGGTTGGGTGCGTGCTGCTGAGGCCTTTGCGTGCAGGTGACGTCACAGCAGGACATCAGTCCACGTCAGTGCTGCTCCCCCTGATGGAGGGCTTCCCCCCGGAGCTGCTCCCCCTAGCGGAGGGCCTGCTCACCATGCTCACCCGGGCGGGGGGGGGGGCGGGGGGGAGGGGGGGTGTCCGTCCAATGAGCTGCTCCTCCTCGTGGAGGGCATGCTCACCATAGTCATCCAGAGATAGTAAACACCTAACACACTCAAATGATAATTTGAATAAGCCGTGTTTGTCCTATATATGCTTGTTGGTTTCTTTGGGTTTTACATCCTGGCAACATCCAAGGTCATATAGGACCTGGTCACCACGCTCAGCTAGGAGTAGTAAACAACTAAGCCACTCATATTTTAATTTTAATTTTAATAAGCCCGTATTTGTTCTATTTGTTTGTTGGGGTTTTGCATCCGGGCAACATCTAAGGTCATATGTGGATGGTTACCGACTTGTGATATTTATAGTGCTGCCCGACCATGGCTTGATATCCCACTGTCACACTATCCTGACACTGAGCTAACCAATCCTTATCAGTGCTTATCCTATCCTAGTAATGACGAATGCCTGTTCTATGTAGCCACAAGTATCAATTTTGCAAGTCAATTGTTTGACTCGGCCGGGTTTCAAACCCTCACTTTTCACACCTGGGCCGGTTACATGTCTATATAAATAGGATTTCGTGATATATTACAAGGAATAGCATCTCTACCCACTAGGCACTTACACATATATATCGTTATTGCATGTTAATAAGTGACTAAGATATTAGTTACATCACCATATCCCATAAAAACTGAAAAATCCTTTAAGATTTATTCACTCTACAAATATGTGAGGCATCTGTTGATATCTGTTGATATCCGGCCCGATCCGTTGCAAGTTTCGAACATGCACAAAACCTGGAATGGATGCCGCCGGATTGATGTTTATGGTTCTTGTCCGGTTTGAGTCCATTTAGTCTGCATACCCTCCATTGGCTATCCGTTCATATCTGTTTCATGTCCATTTCATGTCCGTTTCATGTCCGTTCGTCCAGCAGCCTTTGACCCGAAATCGCAACATTTTGACACATTTTAATACATTTTGATACTTATCACGCCCGAACACCACCAGACTAGACAATAATGTCCATTGCTCAATCCGGCATAGTGTGACAGGCACTTTACATACCCTCATGGCTATGTCAGCCACTTGCCTATGAATCGAAAATCTAAAGCCCCTGTCACACTATGCCATATGCATCAGCGTATGCCTATGTATGTTATTTTGCTCCAACACGTTGGTGTACGCTGGTGTACGCTGGTGTACGCGGGTGTACGCTGGTGTACGCTGGTGTACGTCGGTGTACGCTGGTGTACGCTGGTGTACGCTGGTGTATGCTGGTGTACGCTTGTGTAAGCTCGTGTATGCTGATACACACTGGTGTAACCTGGTGTATGCTGGTGTATGCTGGTGTATGCTGGTGTATCCTGGTGTGCACTGGTGTATCCTGGTGTATGCTGGTGTACGCTGGTGTACGCTGCTGTATGCTGGTGTATGCTCGTGTAAGCTTGTGTAAGCTCGTGTATGCTGATGCACACTGGTGTAACCTGGTGTGTGCTGGTGTATGCTGGTGTATGCTGGTGTGCACTGGTGTATCCTGGTGAATGCTGGTGTACACTGGTGTATGCTGAGACAAGTCATGGGTACATTTGGCATAAGTAGTATTCGTTATCAACAACAGCCCAGTGGTGTATGCTGAGATAAGTTAACGGTAAGTTTGACATAAGTAGTATTTCTGACCATGTTCAAAATTCCGCCATATGACAACATATGTCCAATACGTCTGCATAGGCTGTCGCAATACGGCATAGTATGACATGGCCTTAAGGGTATTCCATAGTGGCATGTTTCTACCGTAGCCTGTGTAGACAGAGGTTTAATGTACACAGCAAAATTAATTTAGCATCTTTTCACTATAAACCTGTCCAACAGTTAGCAATTTACTTCAAACTAAAGTAAAGTAGATTAAAATGATCAACCTAATATATTTATCTCTTTTTTGTTGTTGACAGAAACTAAAAACCAGCGGAAATGACTAATTGATAACAGTACATGCGGGTACCAGTTAGAGGGAATCCCCAAATCTAAAAATAGCCACGCAGATAGCTATCCCCACCACTTTTCTTGTTCACGCATACCACTTGAAACACACCGCAATCCTCGTGATAGCTATCCCGGGGATAGTGCCTATCACCGGGATAAGCGACCGGGCGCGGTGGCTGAATCGATAGAGCGCGGGGTCTCACGTATGGGAGGTCAGGAGTTTGGTTCCCAGTCGAGTGAAACCAATGAACTATCAAATTGATACTTTTTGCTTCCCAGCCTAGCGCTCAGCATGAATAGGATAGGACAAGCAGTGGCTAGGTCAGTATCACAATAATGTGACTGAGTGGGATCTTGGGTCATGGTGCCAGCGGCCTATTTCCCAGTGGGGCAGCAGTATAAAGTTGCCATGAGTGTGCATTGTCACCAGTTGGTACCCATCCTGATATGACCTTACATGTTGCCAGGATGGGACTCCAACAACCAACCAATCCGGATAAGTCAACGCTGGTCCGACCCAGCGCCATCTGGCGGGATGCGATATTCATTTAGTGCTGACGTTGCATTCACATAATGCACAACACGAGCAGCATCCGAATCAATCCAACACTTTGCAGTGTCTAACCCACGCCCGCCCACCCACTCACCCATGCAGCCACCCACTCATCCATTCACCAACCAACCCACTCACCCATTCAACGACCCACTCACACATTCACCCACCCAGCCACCAACTCACCCATTCACCCACCCAGCCACCAACTCACCCATTCACCCAACCACTCATCCATTCACCCACCCACTCACCCATTCAACGACCCACCCACCCACTCACCCATTCAACGACCCACCCACCCACTCACCCATTCAACGACCCACTCACCCATTCACCCACCCAGCCACCAACTCACCCATTCACCCACCCAACCACCCACACACCCATTCACCCAACCACTCATCCATTCACCCACCCACTCACCCATTCAACGACCCGCTCACCCATTCACCCACCCAGCCACAAACTCACCCATTCACCCACCCAGCCACCCACTCACCCATTCACCCAACCACTCATCCATTCACCCACCCACTCACCCATTCAACGACCCGCTCACCCATTCACCCACCCAGCCACAAACTCACCCATTCACCCACCCAGTCACCAACTCACCCATTCACCCAACCACTCATCCATTCACCCACCCACTCACCCATTCAACAACCCGCTCACCCATTCACCCACCCAGCCACCCACTCACCCATTCACCCAACCACTCATCCATTCACCCACCCACTCACCCATTCAACGACCCGCTCACCCTTCACCCACCCAGCCACAAACTCACCCATTCACTCACCCACCCACGCACCCACCCAGCCACCCATGCACTCACCCATTCACCCACCCACCCACCCATTCACCCACCCATTCACCCACCGACCCATCCATTCATGCACTCACACACCCATTCACCCACCCATTCACCCACTGACTCATCCATTCATGCACGCACACACCCATTCACCCACCCATTCACCCACAGACTCATCCATTCATGCATTCACCCACCCATTCACCCACCGACTCATCCATTCATGCATTCACCCACCCATTCACCCACTGACTCATCCATTCATGCACTCACACAACCATTCACCCGCCCATTCACCAACTGACTCATCCATTCATGCACTCACACACCCATTCACCCACCCATTCACCCACTGACTCATCCATTCATGCACTCACACACCCATTCACCCACCCATTCACCCACCGACTCATCCATTCACGCATTCACCCACCCATTCACCCACCGACTCATCCATTCATGCATTCACCCACCCATTCACCCACTGACTCATCCATTCATGCACTCACCCACCCATTCACCCACCCATTCACCCACCGACTCATCCATTCATGCACTCACCCACCCATTCACCCACCCATTCACCCACCATCTCCCCCATTAACCCACCCACTGATGTGCATCCATTCATCCACCCACCAGATCACTCACTCACACATTCACCCACCCACTCATCCATTCACCCACCATCTGACCTATGCACCCATTCACCCACCCACCCACCCGCACATGCTCTCTTACAGATTCACCCACTCGCTCACCCATTCACCCACGCATTCACCCAACCACTCACCCACGCACCCACTTAGCCGTTCATTCACCCACTCACCCACCCACTCAAAAACCCACTCAACAACCCACTCAGCCGTTCACCCACCCACTCACCCACCCGCTCACCCACCAACTCACCCGTCACCCGCCCACCCAACCATTCACCCACCCATTCACCCGCCCGCCCAACCATTCCCCCATCCTCTCACCCATTCAACTACCCACTCATCCATTCACCCACCGACCCACCCTCTCACCCACCCACTCACTCAATCACCCATTCACCCACCCATTCACCCATTCACCCACCCTCTCACCCTCCCACTCACTCAATCACCCATTCACCCACCCACTCACCCGTTCACCCACCCACCCAGTCACACCCACTCACCCTCCAACCCACTCACCTATTCATGTATTTACCCATTCACTCACCCTCTCATCCATTCACCCCACCCATTCTCCCACCCACTCACCCACCCACTCACCTATCCCCCCCTCACTCAACCACTCACCCCCCCTCTCACCCATTCACCTACCGACCCCCCCCCCGCCCCCATTCACCCACTGACCTACCCTTTCACCCGCCCACACACCCATCCATTCACCAATTCACCCACCCATTCACCCACCCACTCACCCATTCACCCTCCCTCACTCACCCATTCACCCTCCTGTGACCCATTCACATTTACAATATGTACTGTTCTAGTTAATTTGAGAGAGAAAATCAAAATATACTGCTCTCGTTAGTTGAGAAAGCAATATTTATTTTAGATCTATTGCCCTGGTTAATTTCAGAGAAAGTAGATATCTAAATTCACCCACCCAGTCACCCATTCACCCTCCTTCACCCACCCATTCACCCCTCTGTGACCCTTTCACATTTACAATATATACTGTTCTAGTTAATTTGAGAGAGAAAATCAAAATATACTACTCTAGTTAGTTGAGAAAGCAATATTTATTTTAGATCTATTGCCCTGGTTCATTTCAGAGAAAGTAGATATCTACAACATTCACTCACCCAGTCACCCATTCACCCTCCTTCACTGACCCATTCACCCTCCTGTGACCCATTCACATTTACAATATATGAAGAGTTCAGGCGCAAAACCACGTAAGCACCAATCGAAAAATTTAGTTTAAATAAAGGATTGTTTACCTGAAAATAAGCTTAAAGCTCAGTAATGCCACTTTTCAAATGCTGACATGGTTATGGGGCAATAAACAAAACAGTAGGTATATAACTATATCAACTTTTTGAAGGTTTGATTCCAATGTTTCTCTCCATGTTTTGATCGGTGTTTACATGGTTTTGCACCTGAACTCTTCATATACTGTTCTAGTTAATTTGAGAGAGAAAAACAAAATATACTGCTCTAGTTAACAGGTTAAGTTAAGAGAGCAATATTTATTTAGATCTATTGCCCTGGTTAATTTCAGAGAACATAGATATCTACAACAGATAACATCTTAGTTAATTTCAGAGAGAAATAGACATTTACAATATATACTGTTCCAATTAATTTGAGAGAGATTTAAACATTTATATTTATAATATATAGTATTCTAGTTAATTTGAGAGAGAAACATACATTCAAAATATATTCTGTTTTAGTTAATTTGAAATAATGATTATGTGTTTGTTGTTGTTGTTTTACATCCTAGTAACATCTAGGGTCATATCAGGACGGGTACCGACTTGTGACAGTGTGCACTCATGGTGGCTTTATAGTGCTGCTCCACTGGAAGACCACCAGCACCATGACCTGATAACCCACTCAGTCACATTATCATGACACTGAGCCAACCAGTCCTTGACCTATCCTAATAATGCTGAGTACCAGGCTAGAAAGTGACAAGTATCAATTTTTAAGTCATTGGTTTGACTCGACCAGGGTTCGAACCCACGACCCCACGATCTACCAACACGGGAGACGGACGCTCTAACTCATTCAGCCATCCCGTCTGGTCCTCAATAATATTATGTGTCTTACATGTATGACATGTGTTAGATTATTACATTTATTATATTGAATACATTTACTACTAAGCTTCTGCCAAGGAACCACATAGAGAGGTAGGTGTGGATAGGGTGATAGCATCAGGAAGCCTAGGTAGTGTACTGGTTAGCACACTAGCCCCCAGAAAGGCTAGACGTGTTGATTCGAATCCTCTGCTAGGCATAATATTTCCCATTTCCATCACCTCCATGATAGTACATTAGTCGATGAAGCAAGAGTTTTAAAGCGCGTACAATTGGTCTTCCTCATTCCACTCCTTGCTCTATTCTAGACCAGACGGGATGGCCGAATGAGTTAGAGCGTCCGTCTCCCGTGCTGGTAGATCGTGGGGTCGTGGGCTCAAACCCTGGTCGAGTCAAACCAATGACTACAAAATTAATACTTGTCGCTTGCTAACAAGGCGCTCGCATTATTAGGACAGGGCAAGGATTGGTGTGCTCAGTGTCAGGTGACTGAGTGCGACACCAGGTCATGGTGCCACTGGTCTGGTTTCCCAGTGGGACAGCACTATAAAGTTGCTATAAGTGTGCACTGTCACAAGTCGGTACCCGTCCTGATTAGGACGTAAAACAACAACAAACAAACAAACCCTATCCTAGTAATGTCAAACACCAGGCTAGGCAGTGACACATGTAAATTTTTAAGTTATTGGCTTCACTCAACCATGATTCACATATGGGGATTTGAATCCAATGACCCTCCAAAATATCGGGAGTCTGTAGTAAAATGTTGGTGTGTACTACATTTCGGGGGACGGGGGGGGGGGGTCTGGAAAGTATGACCTTGAAAATGTTGAAAACTTTGGACGACCCCTGAGTAGAAGAGTTTGACCAGCATTGTTTGACTAGGCCACATGCAGGTCAAAGGTCAGGTACCTACTTTCCTTCAATGAGGTAAGTAGCCCACCTATTCACCCCTCCAATCACCCATCTCCTTCCAGGTACACCCTCAACAACCACGTGACCCACCCACACACCCACGCGACCCACCCCATGACGCAGCCTTTCTTCTTTCTTCTACTCGCCCCCATGCCCCGACCTTCAATCTAACACCCCTCCAATCACCCATCTCCTTCCAGGTACACCCTCAACAACCACGTGACCCACCCACACACCCACGTGACCCACCCCATGACGCAGCCTTTCTTCTTTCTTCTACTCGCCCCCATGCCCCGACCTTCAATCTAACACCCTCCAATCACCATCTCCTTCCAGGTACACCCTCAACAACCACGTGACCCACCCACACACCCACGCGACCCACCCCATGACGCAGCCTTTCTTCTTTCTTCTACTCGCCCCCATGCCCCGACCTTCAATCTAACACCCCTCCAATCACCATCTCCTTCTGGTACACCCTCAACAACCACGTGACCACCACATACCCACGTGACCCACCCCATGACGCAGCCTTTCTTCTTTCTTCTACTCGCCCCATGCCCGACCTTCAATCTAACACCCCTCCAATCACCCATCTCCTTCCAGGTACACCCTCAACAACCACGTGACCCACCCACATACCACGTGACCCCCCATGACGCAGCCTTTCTTCTTTCTTCTACTCGCCCCCATGCCCCGACCTTCAATCTAACACCCCTCCAATCACCCATCTCCTTCCAGGTACACCCTCAACAACCACGTGACCCACCCACACACCCACGCGACCCACCCATGACGCAGCCTTTCTTCTTTCTTCTACTCGCCCCCATGCCCCGACCTTCAATCTAACACCCCTCCAATCACCCATCTCCTTCCAGGTACACCTCAACAACCACGTGACCCACCCAAATACCCACGCGACCCACCCCATGACGCAGCCTTTCTTCTTTCTTCTACTCGCCCCCATGCCCCGACCTTCAATCTAACACCCCTCCAATCACCCATCTCCTTCCAGGTACACCCTCAACAACCACGTGACCCACCCAAATACCCACGCGACCCACCCCATGACGCAGCCTTTCTTCTTTCTTCTACTCGCCCCCATGCCCCGACCTTCAATCTAACAGTTGTTGTTCTTTTCCTTGAAGACTTATACTGCCTATCATGGATAAGTCTGAATAGACTTCTTTTCAACGTTATGCAGTTTATTGATAGAAAGCCCAAGTCTACACATGTACCGACCCGGGGGATTTTTAACCTCCCACACCACATAGACATGGTATGATAGCAACTGGCCTTTGATGATGCTGTAAGTTATACACAGTGGCGGAAATCCAAATTGGCAGAGGTGCGGGCATGGGGAATCAAACGACCGATCTTCAGATTAGGAGTCTGACATAGAAAAAAAAGAACACCACACCAGTTGCCTTCTTCCTACGCAAATCTTACAATTGCCCGTTCAGCCCTCCTATCTCTTCAGCTATTTCATCTCCCAGGCCCTCTCGACATTAAAGCTAAGATTCCATATACCCGGTATGTGGTATGTGCATTCGACAAGAAATGGAAAAGTATGTAAATGCATGGTGGTGCTTCCATATGTCCAAAAGCGTGAAATATGAAGGCGTTGACATCAAAGTGGATCGCTCAATGGACCGATCGGTGTGAATGCATTTTTGGTGCATTCCCATATGCATCCGCGTCCGCATCCGCATCCGCATACCGCATTTTAAAATTGTTTTTATTTTTTATTGAGGCTGTATTTATTCTGTCCATAGCATGTAAGCCTGGGTACCCAGGCTTGTTTTCAATGCTGGCCAGCTGTAGTGTCGGTGTTGTCTTACCAAACAGTAGCTGCTGATAAGTTATTTGATTGTCTGCATTTCAGTCGCAGATAGATAGTCTGTTGGTACGTTTAGTAGTCTATGTTAGTTTTTTTGGGCCCTCTTGGCATTGTATTTTTGTTCTATTCTTATTACTATGTTAGTTGTTTTCTTAAGGTTCTATGTTAGTGTTTTGTGGTTTTCTTGGGAAGAGTTTTCCGCTTTTTTCTACTTAATTCTATACTAGCCTATTTTATTTACATGTCCATAGGCTTGTACGTAATAGGTGGTTGAGTTATGTTTGTTTGAAATTGATTTGATTTATATTGTTGTTGGATATGTTATCTGGCTTTTATATTTACGGTTATCTCACCCTGGGCTGTCCAGTTGGTGGGCCGTGACATATCACCTGCCCCCTTGTGGTGCAGTTCAGTTGGGGTTCCCAGTTTTTATTTTGCACAGATATTTGTTGTACGTTTTTAGGTCAGGGATTTGTCTTTCTTTCACTGTTTGCGCATTCCATGCCTTGGCGGCCATTTCCAGTGTGCTCCTTTCATGGGCTTTGATCTGGCTTCTGGTCTGTCTTAGTAGTGGTGCCTTGCTTGCTCTGGTGTCCCTTAGTGGTTGGGTTAGACACTTAATGTCTTGGCTATATCCATATGCTAATGTTTTTAGGTGGATTATCCTTCTGTTTTCTAGTAGCTTTACTTTAGTTCTTTTGTGTAGGTCATAAGTGGGGTGTAGTTTGTCTACTTTCAGGCATATTTTCAGGGCCCTATTTTGTAGTATCTGCAATTTTTTAAGTAGCTCTTTTTTAGCACCCATGTAGATTACATCCCCATAGTCAAAGTAGGGGAGTACCATGCCTTTGAAGATTTTTATTGACATATCTTGTGTCATATAGTTTCTTAGTTTAGCAAATAGCCATAGTTTGTGATTTACTTTTTGTATGATTTTTGTTAAACACAGATTGTAGTTTAGATGGCTATCCAGTTCTAGGCCTAGGTATTTGTAGTGATTTACACTTTCCAGTGTTTGGTTTCCTAGTGTGCATTGTAGGTTTCTTCCTGTGATTGCTGTATGTGAGAAGAGTACTGTTTTAGATTTATTTGCATCGATGGTTATTTTATTGGATGCATACCAGCTGTCCAGTTTTAGCAGGAGGTTGTTCAGTTTGGTTGCTACCTCCTCTACTGTGCTTCCTTCTGCATATATGACAGTGTCATCCGCATATAGCTGGAGACATTCTGTCTCCAGCCATTTTTCTAAGTCATTTATGTATAGTATAAATAGTAGTGGTCCCAGGACTGATCCTTGGGGTACACCACAGGTGAATGGAATCTTAGCTTAAAGCTGCAGAATATGATGAAAGGGATACCGGATGTGGTGGCCAAATCTGTAGAGCACAGGCTTCCTGTGCGGAAGATCGGGAGTTCGACTCCTGGTCGACTGAAACCAATGACTTACAAAATTGATGTTTGTCTCTTCCTAGCCTGGTCCTCGCCATTAATATGATAGGCCAAGAACTGGTTAGCTCAGTGTCAGGATAATATGACTGAATGGGATATCGGGTCATTGAGCCAGTAGCCTGATTTCCCAGTGGGGCCGCACTATAAATTTGCCATGAATGAGCACTGTCACAAGTCGGTCCCCATCCTGATATGAGCTATGAAGTTGCCAGGACGTAAAACTCCAACAACCAACCTGCTCTAGTAATATAACTAAAATTTCAGAAGACCAGTTGGACTCATTTTATAATCGACCTGAGAAGCCATGTATATTTATTACCTTCCTTGTTGCCAACTTCTTTCACAACCCTGGTGACTACTTGCGCTATTTGTATCCCACCTAACCAAAATCAATGAAGCGTAACATGAATTATCCATTGCATCACGTGATCAGGGTGGGGTACCCTGGTTTGAGAAGGAGTTGAAGGTTCTAAGCTCATGATTTACCAGCCAAACTGTGTTGTGTGTGAATCACCACTTGATTGGTTGGTTGCTTTGTTTGTTTGTTGTTGTTTTACATCCTAGCAACATCTTAGCAACATCTAAGATCAAATCAGGATGGGTACCGAGTTGTGACAGTGCACACTCATGGCAACTATATAGTGATGCACCACTGGGAAATAAGGCCGCCAGCACCATGACCCGATATCCCACTCAGTCAAATTATCCTGACACTGAGCTAACCAGTCTTTGCCATATCTTATTAATGCCGAGCGCCAGGCTAGGAAGTGATAATTATCAATTTTATAATTCATTGGTTTGACTCGACCGGGAACCAAACTCCCGATCTCCGACACTCTAGGCCCACGCTCTACGGATTTGGCCACCACGCCCAGTCCTATACAGTTAGTGGATGTCAAAAGATATCCTAAATATAGAAATTGAGAATTCTATGGAGGGTTCAATTTATATCAAACTAGTCACCGATTCAGACTCAGATTCTTGGAGGCAGATAGAGCCCATATCCCGAAGATCTGACATTTGTGAATTGCCCTCTGCTCTGACAAATCGCGATAAAATAAATATGTCTGTTTGTTTGTTGTTTTACATCCTAGCAACATCTAAGGTCATATCAGGATGGGTACCGACTTGTGACAGTGTGCACTCATGGCAACTATATAGTGCTGTCCCACTGGGAACCCAGGCCGTCGGCACCATGACCTGGTATCCCACTCAGTCACATTATCCTGACACTGAGCACACCAGTCCTTGCCCTTTCCTAATAATGCCGAGCGCCTGGTTAGGAAGCGACAGGTATCAATTTTTAAGTCATTGGTTTGACTCAGCACCAGGGTTTGAACCCACGACCCCACGATCTACCAGCATGGGAGACGGTAGATAAAAGATTCACCCGGTACTTGTAGTACACGGGTGAAGGACAACGTAGTGTAAATACGGGCGAAAATAGGTTTAGTATGGAACATGAAGTAGAAACTGTGGTTCCAGTATCGAATGGCTACCCATATAGGCATAGAGTTGGTGAAATGGGAGAGAATGCAAAAAGACAAGATGGCGGCCACAGAACGCCACCATTTTCACTTTTAAATCTTATTAAACTAGATATTATATTAGATTTTTCAACTCAAAGGTAGCGGGCTATCAATAAGACATATGTAAAGAATAATTGTTGCTTCTTAGATTGTGAAATTAGGCTCTCAATTAGTTAACCCGCTTTTTCGACTGTTTTTATATAGGGTTGGTATTCACCCACACGTCATTGCGCATGTGCAGCTGCTGTTGTCACTTCCGTTGTTTTCACACATTCCAAATAACCTCACGCCCCCTTCAGTTTTCGGGTATTCTGAGTTCCGCTTGTCCCTCAGGAAGAAGTGAAGCTGTGACCCAGCAGCTACAGGTTACACACCGGAAGTTAGGGTTGGTGCCCTTCCGATCCCTATCCTTAAAGCGGCTGTCACACCTCGCCGGATTGAGCAACGGACAGAATTGTCTAGTCCGGTGGTGATAAGTATCAAAATGTATTAAAATGTGTCAAAATGTTGCGCTGTCGGGTCAATGGCCGCTGGACGAATGGACATGAAACATACATGAAATGGACATGAACGGATAGCCAACGGATGAAACGTACTCAAACTGGACAAGAACCATAGACGTCAATGCGGCGGCATCCGTTCCTAGTTTTGTGCATGTTCAAAACTTGTATGGACACAAACCGGACTATGAACGGACTTTGTTCAGTTTCTTTCCGTTTCCCCCAATCCGGTGAGGTGTGACAGTCGCTTTACTATTAACTGTTTTGGGGTTTAAACTTTTTCTTTTTTTTCCTCTGAATACATATTTTGTCAGTGCCGAGGCACTGGCCTTCCAGCCGTTGGAGCGATCATTGTGGTTTTGAGTTTCTGATATTTCTTTTAGGTAAATACATGAGATTGATCAATATGATCTACCTTACTTGTGTATATGTGTGTGTATATTGTATGTGCGTGTGTATGTATGTGTGTGTATGTATGTATGTATGTATGTGGTATATATATATATGTGTATGTATGTATGTATGTGTGATGTGTATGCAGGTATAGCAATACCTCAGGGAGTTTGACGCCCCTGCCCTGCAGAGTTGTAAACCACTGCCTTGTGGTACAGGTTCTTTACAGAACCGAAGGCTAAGGGAGCAAACCTTAAAGAGAAAACCATGTCACTGTGGCAGCATTAAGGGCAGTTGATGTATGGAACTCCCAACATCTCCTGACCAGCCACTGCAGGGACAACTAGTTTTGCGCCTGTCTTGACATGTTCTTGCTGGTGTGAAACCCCTATTTGCTCCCCAAGAGAGTGCCGCTGGTAACTTGCAAAAGCCAGCAGCACTTCAACACTTTTGCAGGCAGCTTTCATGAAATGTTTAAGACCGACTCATGGACGCAACTCTCACAGCAGAGAGCTAAATGGAGAGCGTCAGTCAACTAATGAAAGCAGTCTTTGTCGCATCGTGACCGACAGCATGATGAATGATGATGGTATTCACCCATGTACTGCAACTGCGAGTACCGGGTGAATCCTTTATCTAGGGAGACGGACGCTCTAACTCATTCGGCAATCCCGTCTGGTCAATAAATATCTCACTTCCGAAATACCAAAGTTGGTGCCCTCCATGTCCAAGTTTGGGTGCGGGTAAAGAGTCCTAACCTTTAGACTGCCTAGACTCCTGATGGAACGGATTGATTGATTGGTGATTATTTAACGCCACAGCAACGGTCATATTATGCCCAAAACCCAATGGCATTTTCATGAAAAAGTACTAATTATAAAATTTATATCTTTACATTGAAATTTACAGAAACGTCTGAATTGGTCATATTTGTGCCATATTTGTGTCATATTTGTGTCAAATAACAGAAAATATTATCTCAGCTGCACTTCTGAAGTGATTGAATTTTATTTATCAATTAACAGTGAAATCTAAATGCCCTGTCACATTACGACGCATCTCGCAAGTGCCCGGCCAATGCGCAAAATCACTTTTTTACATCGAGAAATCACTTTTTTACGTCGAGAAGCATCAAACTTTTCGGTGCGGGCGGCAAAGTTGGACGTATACATACCGTATACATAGCGTATGGGCAACGTATGACCAATGTATGGCTAACGTGCCTCCTGGCGAAAAATGCTTGAAAAACGCTGGTGAACGTTATATACGTTATTCAATCGCCAGAACTATGCCTCATATGTTACATACATCAAGACACACTGGAGAAACACTAAACATATGAGATGTACATTAGACATATGTTGGACATATGTTAGACTACATTAAACATATGTTATCCATGTGTTGTCAGTATGTGGACTGTACGTTTCCACTGCCTTTAACGTAGGTCAACATAGTGCAACGTAGTGAACAACATTTGTCTAACGTACGTCTCACATACATCAATGTAAGCCTAACATATACATAACGTACGGCCAATGTAAAATCCAAATGTTGTTGAACGTTGTCATACATCGAAAGTTTTGTGCCTGCACAAAACTTTGTCAACCCCCTGACATACGACGCTGTATCTCGATGAACATCGACATAGATTGATGTATACCAACGAGCACCTAAAGCATGCATAAACGCATAACAGCGTATCCCGACATAGTGGCCAAAAATCACATACGTCAGAGTGCGTTGGCGCGATGCATTGTAATATGACAACCCGTTCACTCACAAAACATAGCTAAAATTACAGGAGACAAGTTGTTTGTAGGAATTCATAAGATTTCTTCATGTTTTTCCCTGCTAATTTGGAAACTCAGTTCTCGCTGAATCAGCAATTTCGCTGAGAAATGGGATCCCTGAAGGTAGCAACAACGACTGATAATATTACAAATCTCTGGTTTGACTAAGCTAGTGGTTGACCAAAGATACGACCTGGAGCAATTTAACTCTCAGTCTCAGGACCTGGTTGCTTACACCGGAAGCGGAAACACAAATCACTTCCGGTTTGTTATGTGTACTGCGCAGGTGCGGGATAATCCCTGCGTCCTTGGCGCACCTGTGTCCGCCATTGCAGTGGCCATCCGCCACCGTGAAGGTCTGACTGACGGGCTACCGGAACCGGAAAGGGCAGGACCCGACACTGTGCGCATGCCTCTAACTACACCGATTTCTGCGCACTCCCGTTGGCTGTCAACAGTTTCAATTTGAGTCTGGTGACAACGGCCTGGTTAGAGCTGTGTATTTATTTGCACTGTCTGACATTGACCTCTGAGGTAAATCGCTACATAGACAGGTAGCCGTGGATAAGATTGGTTGGTGCTGTTAGAGTTTTACGTCCTGGCAACATCTAAGGTCATATCAGGATGAGTACCGACTTGTGACACAGTACACACTGATGGCGACTTTATAGTGCTGTCCCACTGGAAAATCAGATTTCCCAGCACCATGACCCGATATCCCAGCCAGTCACATTATCCTGATACTGAGCTAACAAGTCCTTGCCTTATCCTAGTAATGCTGAGTATCAAGCTTGGGATGGCTGAAAGAGTTAGAGCGTCTGTCTGCCATGCTGGTAGATCGTGGGATCGTGAGATCGAACCCGGGGCGAGTCAAACCAATGGCTTAAAAATTGATACTTGTCGCTTCCTAGCCTGGTGCTTGGCATTATTAGGATAGGGCAAGGAGTAGTGGAATAAGGAAGACCAATTTTCCGTGATTACAATTTCCCCTGCTTAACCAACTAATATACAACAACAAAAAAGCTAGGAAGCAATAAGTATCAATTTTGTAAGTCATTGGTTTGACTCCTCCAGGAATCGAACTCCGTATGGATAGGGTGATTGCACCAGGGCTTCTAGATAGTCTAATGGTCAGGACACTAGCTATGGAATGGTGGGAAATGTGGGTACAAATGCTGCTCTAGGCGCAATCTGATTAAAGTTGCATGGTCCGATGAAATATTTATTTTTCAAAACCAAAACATGTATCTTAATTTGATTATATATATCCATCTTAGATATTGGTGCATTAACAAGTGATTTGGGACCGCATACATAGAATAATCAGTGAATTTACTACCTCATCCTACTTTGAGAGACCCCTTACACAAGGAAGCCATTAATCAATTAGGTCAATCTCATGGCCTCAGCAGCCTTGACCCTCATTCCAAGTACCTCGTCAGGTTCCAGGATGTCCAGTGGTAGTATTGCTGGCACCATACCCTGGGTTGATATGAAGTTGCATGGAAGTTTGTATTAAATAATTGTTACAGATCTGAATAAGAGTGATGTAATAATTATGTATATTATTATCCAGGAACAATACATTTGATAATCATTAGGTCAGCCCACATCACATCACATGCCAACAAACAAATGATGTGCAATGGCACCATCAGTGAAAATACCAGGAGACCAGGCTACATTTGAATTAGGTCATCCCATATCATGTGGTCATCGCGAGATGTCAATACGCGTCATAGCTAGAAGACTTTTGGAAAGCTTGTCAAAAGTATGTTGGGTTCTTTCAGCTCAAATTGCTTCAAAACTACCCACTTTTCATCAAAATTACTCCAGACTAATGATTAGTAGGTTATAACGATCAATTTGATATATTTATCTAAAAAATAAAATGAAAATTCATTTACCATCGGAACATGCAACTTGAAACCACAACACTTTCAAAACCATTGGGATTGGGGAGTGAGTTGAGTGTCCACTTTCCATGTGGCTGGTCCTGCGTTAAAACCTGTAGGTTTCAAACGCTGGCCAAGTCAAGCCAAGGACTTACAAATGTATACTTGTCGCTACCAGAGAGCGTGTATATAAACAGATGAGAGGGACAACTCCCATACTAGAGCATGTAACATCTGCCGACTGTGGCGCTCCAAGTGGTGGTTGTTGAACAGTATATGACACAGCTGTCAAACTCAAGGCATTATCAATGGCCTTGAGCAATCTTCGTACAGAAAAAGTGAAATATCTCTAAAGCTACACTACATAGAAACAAACTGTTTGGAACACATATAGAAAACATGTTTAGCAATGAGACTATATTAAATTTACATGGCTAGGGTTCTGTATTTCTATTAATTTTGAATAAAATACACGTTTTTCACTACGCTTACGGCAAACTCAAGGCATTGTCAATGGTCGTGTGCACTCTTCCTACAGAAAAAGTGAAATATCTCTAAAACTACACCAAATAGAAACAAGCCGCTTAGTACACATATAGAAAACATGTTTACCAACAATCAATTAGGTCAATCTTGTGGCCTCAGTAGATTTGACCCTCATTCCAAGTACCTAGTCAGGTATGCTCAGTGCAAAACTTAATGTTTTGCACTGAGCATACCGGCAAACTCAAGGCTTGTTCAACACTAACCGCCAGGAACGCCACTGTAGCCTGTGTTACCGTTTTTCGCGGGAGTTGTCCCTCTCATCTGTTTATATACACGCTCTCTGTCGCTACCTAGCCTGGTGCTCGGCATTACTTGAATAAGGCAAGGAACAGTGGAATGAGGAAGACCAATCGGCCACGATAAAAAAAATGTCCCCTGCGTAATTTATAAATGTTATAGTTGCATAGCATATTATGCAAGTATACATAACGCTTGATTATCTATATGTGGATTTTTGTTTGATTTTTGTTGTTTTACATCCTAGCAACATCAAAGGTCATATCAGGACGGGTACCGACTTGAGACATTGCACACTCATGGCGACTTTATAATACTGCCCCACTGGGAGACCAGGCCACCAGCACCATGACCTGATATCCCACTCAGTCACAACCAGTCCTTGCTCTATCCTAATAATGCCAAGCGCCTGGCTAGGTAGTGACAAGTATCAATTGTTAAGTCATTGGTTTGACTCGACCAAGGTTCGAACCCACAAACTCATGGGTTCGGATCCCCCGATTTTCCAAAACAGGAGACGGACGCTCAACTCATTTGGCCATCCCGTCTGGTCATATGTAGATGTTGCATATTCTTACTATAGGATTTAGTGCTGCTGTCCTCTCCTCTACTCATATAACAACTCCTCTTCAACCAATTGCAACTGGCTACAGTTAACACTAGGTGGCAGCACTGTTGGGATACAACACACATATTGTCTTTATATTTCAACATGGCCACCTTGGCATATTTTGCTAACCAAGACCCAACTGTCGGACACGACTAGAATCGGACCAAGTCGGCTACAGTTGGCGCATTTAGAGCTGGGCATGAGACAACACTGGCAACCTTTCACCAACACCCCATTGACATTTGGAATTTATGATGCGTCAGCAACGAAAGGGTGGTGTTTTTTGTTTGAGTAATATCTAAGGTCAAATATGGATGTGCACCGAGTTGTGACAGTGCACAGTCATGGTGACTTCATAGTGCTGCCACAATAGGAGACCAGCCTGGTGACACCATTGTCCGATATCCCACTCAGTCACATTATCCTACTACTATGCTATCCAGTCCTTGCCCTATGATTAGTAATGTGGAGTGCAAAGCTAGGAAGCCAAAAGTATCAATTTTGTAAGTCATTTCACTCGGCCTAGATTTGAACGTCAGCAACATGTATCAATTTTGTTAGTCACTGGTTTGACTCGGCTGGGATTTGAACTCCTGATCTTCTTTGTGGGAAACCAGAACTTTTACGTCAATTTCCACCACCAAACCTGCATTGACTGCTCAGAGCTGGGATAGTGCTTGGAGAGTACTGGAAGAAAACTGACCTCCGGGAATTTTCAACAATTCCCTGACAACGCTAAGCCTATGAGAGAATTTCAGTGTGTTCAAGGAAATGTACCTTAAAGTTGCATAGTCCGATGGTGTTGAGTTTCTCTAATTTTTCTGAGATAAATAGATTAACCTGACCGTTATAACCGACCTTACTTTAGCTTCAAGTCCTGTTTATTTTAAACAGTTATGTTTTGAGATATTTGAAGTGCAAACATGTCAAATTAGTTTTGGCAAGCTTGCCAAAACTCTGACACCATCGGCTTTACCAGTAACATGTTCTATTAAATTGCCTCAGTATTCCCTGCTATGTGGCAACAAACGTTGTATACGTGCATCAGTATCTAAGTTAGATATGTAGAATCAATTCCAGAAAATTGTTTTGGTTTTGAAAATTTGATGCTTCATCGGACTATGCAGCTTTCACATTGAGGATACTGGATTTAGTTTGTTGTTGTTTTACGTCCTAGCAACATCTAAGGTCATATCAGGACGAGAGGATAAAGGATGTGTTTGTTGTTGTTGTTTTACGTCCTAGAAACACCTACGGTCATATCAGGATGGGAAGCTAAAGGATTTGGTTTGTTGTTGTTTTAAGTCCTAGCAACATATCGATCCCGTGAGATCTAACAAAACAGGAGACGGACACTCAACTCATTCGGCCATCCCGTGCCGTCAGGCCAGAATAGAAGGGTCCTGCCACTCAACAAGTCAGGTAATTAACATGTAACCGCCTTTTGGGGAGGGAGAGGGGCGTATAAACAATGGTGGGAGCATTCCACAAGGTTGGGGGGTTGGCCGCTAACCATGGGTGGAACGGTCCACCATTGGGACCACCCCTCTAGCGCGCTACCAACTGTCAATCTTTCTTACGGGTAAGGGTCAGTGTAGATGAGAGCGCCACCGAGTGGTAGTGGGGCTCATTACTGACTACGCGAGTTACATAGTTACTGACGCTGTACATGTATACCTCCCATAGGTCATGTTTATATAATGCTCCAACCAGACAATGACCAAACTGAAAACCTGATGAGGGTGTTCAAGTACAGATTTATATTTGCTACTGGTCACTGTTACTCCTCTGTGGCCTGTCACAGAGACACACCCTCCCCCTAGAAGTGCAGCAAGTGATATCGACAAACTGACAGGCGCACTCTCCCACTCTTTGCACCATAGGCTGTCACACCAGCTGTCACTGTTTACTGTCACTATTATCAGCAATCAGCTGTCACTGTTTACTGTCACTGTTATCAGCAAACATCTGACACACCAGCTGTCACTGTTATCAGCAATCACCTGTCACACCAGCTGTCACTGTTATCAGCAATCATCTGTCACACCAGCGGTCACTGTTTACTGTCACTGTTATCAGCAATCAGCTGCCACACCATATGTCACTGTTATCAGCAATCAGCTGTCACACCAACTGTCACTGTTTACTTCACTGTTATCAGCCATCAGCTGTCACACTATCTGTCACTGTTATCAGCAATCAGCTGTCACATCAGATGTCACTGTTTACTATCATTGTTACCAGCAATCAGCTGTCACACCAGCTGTCACTGTGTACTGTCACTGCTATCAGCAATCAGTTGTCACACCAACTGTCACTGTTATCAGCACTCAGCTGTCACATCATATGTCACTGTTATCAGCAATCAGCTGTCACATCAGATGTCACTGTTTACTGTCACTGTTTTCAACAATCAGCTGTCACACCAGCTGTGACTGATATCAGGAATCAGCTGTCACACCAGCTGTCACTGTTTACTGCCACTGTTACCAGCAATCAGCTGTCACACCAGCTGTCACTATTTACAGTCAGATAATCATACTGTTAGACGACTGTTATTAGCAAGCAGCTGTCATTAGTATACCATACATGCTCCCACTGTAGCAACCAGCTGTCATTCATCTGTCATACTGTCACTGTTTACTGTCAGATGCTCAAACTGTTAAACCACTGATTTTAGCAATGAGCTGTAATTCGTCTAAAGCTAGGATTCCTTACACGGGGTTTGCGGCATGTGGCATGCGAAAGGGATGATTCGTTTCACATGGCATGTGGCATGCGGCATGCGAACGGTCATGATTCCAGCCCGGCCCAGCCCGGCCCGGCCCAGCCCGGCTAGTGCTAACACTAAACATTGATCGTTTTTCTATTCGCATGCCACATGCTGCATGCCGCACTGATGGCTACATGGACCGATTCAGTTGCCGCATTCGCATTCGCATGCCGTGTGTAAGGAATCACCCCCATTGACTTATAGGTGCTGCCATTTCTTGCCGCATTTGCATGCCGCATGCCGCATGCTGCGTGTGAGGAATGTAGGCTTAATGCACCAGCTGTCAGTGTCTATTCTGTCACCTGTCCACCCTGTCTTATATCACCATCGTCAGCTGTCAGCAGATATTTAGGCTATTAGACCAACTGTCACTGTCTATTCTGTCAACTATGCTTAATCTTAGCAACTACCATTCGCAATCAGCTGTCTTTAGTCTATTGCACCAGCTGTCACTTTTTAGTGTCAGCTAGTTGGCTAGGATAAGTAGCAAAAGGTATCAAATTTTAAAGTTATTTATTTTACTCGGCCGGGACTCAAACCACCAACCTTCCACAGAGGAAGCCGGCCCTCTTACTGATTAGGACATCGCGTCTGGTGTGCACATTGGACTCATCTCATCGGTCCCTGTCTGTGATATCAGCTGTCACTAAACTGCAGCACTATAAAGCAGTTACGTAGTCACTTGGAGAGTTAAAAAAAGTCAAGCTTATTTTATTTAACGACGCCTCTAAAGCACATTGATTTTTGGTATTGTGTCATTAGCTATTGGATGTCAATATATGGTCATCCCTAATATATTTCTTTGGAGGAAACCCGCTGCCGCCACATAGGTTACTCTTTCCAATAAGCAGCAAGGGGTCTTTTATATGCACTTTCCCACAGACAAGACAACACATACTACAGCCTTTGATGAATCAGTTGTGAACCACTGTTTGGAACGGAAAATAGCCCAAACTGCAAATGGATCCAGTGAGAAGGATCGATCAGATGATAGACAACTTCACAGACCTGGGCCGCGTTCAGGCTCCGTCTCTGAGGCGCCTCGGCGACGGGCATGACGTCACGCCAGTCTGAACGACAACAGTAGTTGGTCGCCTCGAAAATGGCCGCCCCCATAGGCGGCGGCCATTTGCAATGGACAAGCTGCGCTGTGATAGGCTGAAACTACTGGATACGGTGGAAATGCTGCGCTGTGATAGGCTGAAACCACTGGACACGGCGGCCATTTTCGAGGCGCTTTTTGTCTCCACATTGAAAAGGGAGGCGTCGCCAAGACGTCGCCGAGACGCACCCTGAACGCAAATAGAGCAAAAAGCATCGCCACAACTTCGCCGCGACGTCTCCGAGACGTACCCTGAACACGGCCCTGGACACGCTACTGCTTGAACTACACCCTGCTCCCCCTCACTTGGAGAATCAAACTCCATAGCGTTGACAGAAAACAACGGCAACCCAAAGCAGGCCTAGAACAGGTAGAAGGTCATTCAGTGAACTCACCAGGGGCTGTAGTTCTGTAGTGTAGTTCGACCAGAGTGTTTACTGAGCACAACTTACCTAGAAAAAGAAGAAACACTCATGGTTAGTTTTGACGGACAATTAAGCAATTTGATGTTTTTTCACTAGCCTAACGTGTATAATTAAAGCTGCATAGTCTGATGAAAGCTGCAAATTTTCAAAAGCAAAACAATTCTGTAGTTCTACATATCTAACGTAGGTACTCTTCCCAAGAAAACCCCAAAACACTAACATAGAACCTTAAGAAAACAACTAACAAGAATAGAACAAAAATATGACGAAACATACCAACATACTATCTATCTGCTACTGAAATGCAGACAATCAAATAACTTATCAGCAGCTACTGCTTGGTAAGACAACACCAAAACTACAGCTGGCCAGCATTGAAAACAAGCCTGGGTACCCGGGCTTACATTCTATGGACAGTATAAATACAGCCTCAATAAAAAAATAAAAATAAAAAATAAAAAAATTATTAAGCATTTGTTGCTACATAAAAAAACGATACTAAGGCAAGTTAGTGTAACCTGTTACTGCTGAAGCCTATGGTGCCAGAGTTTTGGCGTGCTTGCTGAAACTAATTTAGCATACTTGCACTTCAAATATCTCAAAACTTAGCCATTTTAGATCAAAGTTACTTGAAGCTAATGTAAGCACAATAAGCTACTTACAAAGTTACTTTAAGCAAATAATGCGCCACTACTGAAGCAGCCCAGAAGCCAAATCTGACTCAAACTACTTCATGTAGTCAAAAAACCTTTTAAGCATAACCCTATAAGCTAACCACACTCTATGTAACAGAATAAACAAACCATTCTACTAACACTCACTCCATCTCAAAATGTTAACTCTAACAACATGATAGTTTTGCAATTCACAACATAGTAGGCATACAAACCTATGAAGGGAAACTATGCACCTAACCACAATGTAAAGGTCTAATCAATACACATGTATGTATCAAGTGTGTAGGGATACACCATATAACTGCTATTTTTGTATGTGAATTGTCAAACTATACCATATGTAAGTCTTTGAATGTTTGATATTGTTATTTCAGCTGATTTGGGCAAGCTGCATATATTGTAAATAACTGTATTGTCACATGGCTGGAAGACCAGGGCCACAGCGCTGACAAAAGACTTTATTCAATGAATAAACTATATTTACAAAACAATAAAAAAATTAAAGCTCATGATAGAAGCACGTTGGAAATGGCTGCCAAGGTGTGGAATGCCCAAACGATAAAGGAATGACAAATTCCTGACCTAAAAACTTGCAAAAAATATCTGCACAAATTAGGCTAGGAAACCCCCACTAAGCCGCACTGCAAAGGGGCATGTGATATGTCACGGCCCACCAGCGGGATGCCCAATGGAAGGTAACCATGCCAAGAGTAGCCAGATAACACGCCACACAACTATGTACAAGCCTATGATATGTAAATAGGAGTAGGCTAGTCTAGTAATAAGGGTAGAACAAAATAAAATACATATATGCCCCAAAAAAAAAAAAAAAAACATAGGCTACTAACCATGCCAACCAATTATCTATCTGCTACTGAAATGCAGGCAATCAAATAACTTATCAGCAGCTACTGTGTGGTAAGATAACACCAACACTACAACTGGCCAGCATTGAAAACAAGCCTGGGTACCCCGGCTTATATGCTATCGACAGTATAAATACAGCCTCATTTATTAAGAATAAAAATGTAAGGTAGATTATGACGATCAACTTAATATCTTTATCTCAGAAAATGACAGAAACTCAAAACCAACGGACTATGCAACTTTAAGCGATTTGATGTTTCTCCACTAGCATTACATATATAAGTCATCCTACATGATTGTCAGTAGTACCTTAAAATAAACACCAGTGAGATTAGTGAGAATGAATGACCCTCATCTGCTCACATTTTAACTCATGAAAATCAAAGCTTTGAAAATCATTACAGGATAGATTATTATTTGTTGCTTCTTCGAAAGTCTATTTGCTGCTAGAAGTAGATTAAAAACATGGCAGAAAATGTGTGCTCCCATATCTTACACATTAATTAATTTTTAATTAATTGTGTATATTAGTTTATCACTGTTTAATAAGCAGGGACAATTTTAATCATGGACAATTGGTCTTCCCGATTCCATCAGTCCTTGCCCTATCCTAGTATTGCTGAGTGCTAGGAAGCAGCAAGTATCAATATTTAAATCATTGGTTTGACTCGACAAGGGTTCGAACCCGTCTGCCAAAAAGGGAGACGGACGCTCAACTCATTCGGCCGTCCCGTCTGGTTCATTAATCTGAAGTGGGAGATGGAGAAACTGGTGCCAGCCAGGTCCTGGTCCCGTTGCGTGATCTATCACATTGGGCAGCCTTCCTTCGCTGACTGCACAGCGTGCTTTACCTCATTATATAGCTCAGAATCGAGCAGAAGGCGCTGATCGTGCCAAACGCCTCCATTACTTGTACCCGCGCCATGTGGCTTCCGCCGCCTATCGGCAACGGGCAGAACTAACCTCCCCATAGCCCCTTTCTGTAAGCGGTGCTGCCCTCTCGTGTCGGGGGAATGCAAACTCATGCTTAGTGTACCGGTTGCACACCAGAGGGAGCCAACGTACGGTGGAGGCAATACACAGCTGCATTGAAATAGACCGGTTCACAGCTGCATTGAAATAGACCGATGTTGCTGGAATTAGTTGTCGGATGGAGTTTTATGTCCTGACAACATCTATGGTTATATTAGGACTTGTGTGACAGTGCTGCCCCACTGGGAGACCAGGCTCCCAGCACCATGACCTGATATCCCACTCAGTGACATTATCCTGATACTGGGCTAACCAGTCCTCGTCCTATGTTATTAATGTGCCAGGCTAGGTAGCGACACATATCAATTTTATAAGTCATTGGTTTAACTCGACTGGGATTCAAACTCCCGACCTTCCACACGGGAAGTCTGCGCTCTGCCGATTCGGGCACCACGTCCAGTATATTGCTAGAATAGACGAGATCACAGTTCCGAGTGCGCAAGCGCTGAAAACGGCATTGGCAGCAAAGCAAATGCGTACAGCCATTGAGTTTGCCAATACGCGTAGGGCAAAACTTCCATGTTATTCAAAATTAATAGAAATACATAACAATTTGGCACAAACATGGACAGAAGGATGCAATATAATAATATAATGAATATGTTTAGGACATAACTCTCCATAATTACGCATTTTGAGCTAAGAAAGATACAATTTCATTCACTTTACAGGCTGATGTTTACATCACCATTGATTAGCCATAAGTGATTCTTGTTCTAAATATTAAAATGGCAAATGTATCAACAAAAACTTGTTTCAAAGAAATATATAACCAATATCTGATTAACACTACTCATTTTCTATTTCTACATGTGAAGAGTTCAGGTGAAAGACCCTGTAAACGCCAATCCAAAAATGCAATTTAAATGAAAGATTCTGACCTGAAAATAATTTTAATTCTGACTAATTCTACTTTGTGGTGATGGCATGATTATGGAGCAATGACCAGAAAGTAGGAACATCAAAAAATAATCTGTTTTGTATGTTTGATTCCAATGTTTATCCCAATTTTTGGATTGGCGTCTACAGGGTTTTGCCCCTGAACTCTTCATGTGTCATTAACCATAGGATATAAATAAAAAACGTGAATAAAATAAGTAAAACTGACTCTGGCTATGGCTCTAACCAGCTAACAGTAGTCTGAGTGCCCAGATTTGTCTAAATCTAAATGCACATGGCATAAGATGTGCTGATTATATTGATGTAAATGCAATGCTGGATAAACGATTGATATCTTACGTTATAATATATATTTTTTTAGTTAGCGTTCTATGTTTCAAACAAGAGCTGAGATGAGCTGAAACTAGCACATTTCATAGCTGCACCCAGTGTATTAGCATGTGTCATGTGCTTCTCGCGGGTTTGTTTTGCTCTGACACATTGCACAATGCACTGCGCGGCTGGACCAGTGATGTAGTCTATTATGTTTGTCGGGGTTTTACGTCATCATACCAACATCTGAGATCATATCAGGATGGGCATTCACTTGTGACAGGGCATCCTCATGCTAAGTTCTCTGTGGCGGTGTGGTTAGAGTGTCTGCATTTTTTCTAGGTCAGACTCCTAATCTGAGGGATGGCAGTTTGATTCCCCATGCCCCCAGCTCTGCCAATTTGGATTTCCACCGCTGTGTATAACTTACATCGTCATCAAAGGCCGGTTGCTCTCATATCATGTCTATGTGGTGTGGGAGGTTAAAAATCCCTTGGGTCGGTCAAAGTGTAGGCTCAGGCTTGCTATCGACCAGCAGTGGAATGAGGAAGACCAGTCGTTCATGACTGAAATTTCCCCCGCTTAAACAAATAATGGACCAAAAAAACAACAACAACAAAGTTTTACCATGTTTCCCCACTGGTTGACGGGACCACTATCAATTATCATCATGACCCGATATCCCACTGAGTCAGATTTTCCTGCAACTGAACAAACCAGTGCTTGCCCTATCCCAATCGTGCTGAGCGCCAGGCTATGTTTCGACAAGTATCAATATTGCCATTCGTTGATTGGATATGGGAAGCCAGTGTTCTTTACTGATTCGGTTACCGCATCCAGTGGAGTCAAGAGTAGAAGGTATTTGAGAATAATTTCTTTAACCAACCTTTTTTTTCTTCTTCAAGATGTATACTGCCTATCATGGATAAGTCTGAATAAACTTGTTTTCACAATTAGACAGTTTGTCGATAGAAAGCCCGAGCCTACACTTTTACCAACCCAAGGGATTTTTAACGACATAGATATGGTATAAGAGCAACTGGCCTTTGATGATGCTGTAGGTGATATACAGCAGTGGAAATCCAAATTGGCAGAGGTGGGGGCACAGGGAATCGAACCACCAACCTTCAGATTAAGAGTCTGACCTAGGAAACAGTCAGACACTCTAACCACTCCGCCACAGAGAACAACACCACCTGGGGCCGTATACATGGAGCGGTGTTAGCGAGCAAAAACTGGTTTTGGATGGGATTTCTAGTTTAGCATTGAAAAGTCCCTATGCATGGAGCAGTGTTATGGAAACACCGCCAGTTGAAGGTCGGGTACACTAACGCCACTCCATAGGAGGTTTAAGGGCGGTGTTAGGTACCGATTAGGCCTAATCTATTCAATGCTATCATATTTAACAGAATTACATACTCAAAAAGTGAAATTTGATCAAATTAACCCTGAAATCGATATTAATGCCTCCGCTAAATCGGCGGCGTTATTAATATTGTCGAATGTAAACAAAACAAATCGCCACCGCCGACAGAATAACATTTAAAAAAAGTGAAATTTGGCCAAATTAAACCAGAAATCGAAGCGATATTAACGCCGCCGCCAAATTTTGGTGAATTTAAACCAATAATCGAAGCAATATTAACACCGCCGCCGCCGAATTGGCGGCGATATTGTGAAATAGCGGTGCATGCAGGGAACAGGCTCAGAGGGATTTCCCAAATCTATAAATAACTTATAGGTTAACTAACACCACCACGCTTTGGACCCGTAAAAACCCCATGACCCATTTCTCAACACTGGTGTTAGCTAACCCGCCGCCGGCCCTTAACACTGGAGCCGATAAAAACTTGTTCATGCATATGGGCCCTGCCCTCTGATGACAGTGACTGGAACTAATGCTGTCGGTAGCAACGCATTGTGCATCATGCTCCATTGAATAATGCCTGGCATGGAACCGCACAGCTGCAGTGGCTGACTTCTAGAGTGTTTGTAACCTTACGACAGTTACCAGCTGCAGAACTGCAGCAATATAGAGAGGCACCGATAAATCGGCCCAATCTTTGGTTGAGGATTAATCTTCTGGTGGGACAGTTGTAGAAGCTGGGGGATGTCTTTACAACGATTAAACGACGAGTCATTGGGGCGGCCCCGAATCACTCTGGTCCGGCGGTAGCACAGCACTTGTATCCGGGCAGACAGCAGCAAGGGTTTACGAGGAAGTGATGGGTAAAGGTGGGTCCAGCAGTTCCACCAACAAGAACAAAGCGAGAGAAACGATAAGGTAAAGGGCCCCACCTAAGCAAACAACTCCCTTGATAAGGGGGAGAAGTAAGCATTGGGAGAAAAAAAAATGGTAGAGTATAGGAAAGAGAAATGAGGAGAGTTGAGTCAAAGGAACGTGTCTATTTGCTCTATGGTGACAAACCGGCGAGCCAAAGACACAGACAGAGTAACAGTAGAAAGTGAAATGCTGGTGGGCTCCCACTCCTGGAACTCTTTTCAGACAATATCAAAGAGGAGCATGGCCAGCAGAGAGGAGATAGAGAGAGGTGTGGGTGAAGTGCGGTCCGGATAGCAAATTAGCTGCAGTGCTGCCCTGAATCCTAGAGCTACAGCAGGTGGGTCGGTGAGTGGGTCGGTGGGGGGCGGTGTGCATAGCGACACCCCCCCCTCCTCCTCCGACCATCATGTTAACTTGTGCCACCATGGGGTGTTGGCGTATGATGGCGCCACCTATTGAATGTGTAGGGAACTAAGCTGCCATCGCTGACGGATATCGAGTGTGGGTGTGTGGGTGTGTGGCTGGGCGGGGGGGCCTCATCTTTACTAACTTAGAAACTCTGCATTATGCTGACATAAACAAATCTCCAACACCTCAATGAGTGTCATATTAAAGGGTATTACATGACCAAACCAAGTTTACTTATTCACAATTATTATCTTCAAATATGACTACAGTAAAACCTCTCTAAATCGACCGATCTTGGGACCGACCATTTAAGGAGGTGGCCGGTTTATGGAGTTAGAATATAGTTACAATGGTATTTTCGGCAGCCAAATAAAGCGATCGATATAGTGGAGTGGTCGATCAGTGCAGGTGGTCGGTTAGAGAGGTTTTACTGTAGTTATAACTTGCACAGCTTGAAACAACATACACTAAAACCCCTCTAAGTCGACGGACCATGATACCGACTTTTACTGGTCCATTTAGGGAGGTGGTCTGCTTAGGGAATGAGAATATCCTTATAATGGTATATTGGTGGGGCCCAAATAAAGCGATCAATATAGGGGAGTGGTCGATCTGGGGAGGTGGTCAGTTAGAGAGGTTTTACTGTATTCTCCATTCTCTTATTTAGCTGCTACGTCAGTCTGTTTGTTTGTTGTTGCTTTACGTCCTAGCAACATATTAGGTCATATAAGGAAGGACTAGGTATGTCTGCCTTCCCCACCTCTGCATGATGGCATAGAACTACTGATACATAATAGCCAGTACTCTAATAAATAGTGCTGGACAGACCAATCCTGACCTTCTGGGTTAAAAAATAAAGTTTATTTTATTTAACGATGCCTCTATAGCACATTGGTTTTCATCATCGGCTATTGGACGTCAAAGATATGGTAATTCTGACATATTTCTTTTGAGGAAACCCACTGCCGCCACATAGGCTACGCTTTCCAATAAGCACAAGGGGTCTTTTATATATGCACTTTTCCGCAGACAGGACAGCACATACCACATCCTTTGATGAACCAGTTGTGGACCACTGGTTGGAACGGAAAATAGCCCAAACTGAAAATGGATCCACTGAGAAGGGTTGATCTAATGACCGACAGCTTCAGAGGTGGGCACTCTACCGCCTGAGCTATGTCCCACTCCACTCTGCGTTCAAGCTCATATAGGCCGTAAGTGTGATCTTTAATTGAGATATGTCAAAGCCGATTATTCCAGACCGGATGGTTGACTGAGTTGAGCATCCGCCTTCTGGAGTTCTGGGATTCGAACCCTCAGGTTCAAACCACGCTGACTCAACCCAATTGATGACATACAAATTTAGACTGGTCACTACCTAGCCTGGTGCTCGGCATTACAAAGATATGGCAAGCAGCAGTGGAATGAGTAAGACCAATTGTCAGTGATTGAACTTTCCCTCGCGTAATCAACTAATGTACAACAACAAAAGTGACGTACCAGTTTCTTAAACTTAAAGCATGACAGAACCCAGAAATAGAAACTCCCCATCCGTCACATTGAAGTTCTTAAAAGGGTGCAACAAAGGATTGCCAGGTCTCCCAATGGGCCTTTTCAAACATGGCATTTGAGCAGGCTTTCTCTGTGCTGCCACCTGGAGGGATGCTCTGAAGTTAGTTGCACATCAGCGGTCTGCAGCCACCACATGCTGACAAGTACTTCGGCTCGAAACCATACGCAGTGGCTGAATCAGCATAGAGCAGGCATCCTGTGTGAAAGTTTGGGAGTTCGATTCCCAGCCGAGTCAAACCGATGACTTACCAAATTGATACTTGTCAATACTGGGGCTGGCACTCAGCATTACTAGGATAGGGTCAATACTGGGTCTGGCAATCAGCTTTAATAGGATAGGACAAGGATTGGTTAGCAAAGTATCAGGATGATGTGATTGGATGGGATATCAGGTCATGGTGCTAGCGGATTGGTATTCCAGTGGGGCAGCACTATAGAGCCATAAGTGGATACTGTCACGACTCGGGACCCATCCTGATGTGATCTTAGATGTTAGCGTTTGTTGTTTTTGTTTGCTGGGGTCTTACATCCTAGAAACATCTATGGTCATATCAGGATGGGCACCGACTGTTGAAATCGCACAACCATGGCAACTTTATAGTGCTTCCCCATTTGGAGATCAGGCTGATGGCACTGTGACCCGATATTCGACTCAGTCACACTATCCTGATATTGACCTAATCAGTCCTTGTCCTATCCTTTGGTAAGTAATTGGTTTGACTCGGCCGCCAGATAAACCCGCAACCTTCCACAAGGGAAGCCAGTGCTCTCACCTCTTACTGATTTGGCCACCACGTCCCGTCATCACACCATGGAGCCTAGATACCTTTCAGAGTGGAATCGACCTTATGTTCTGCTGAGTCAAAAATACATTAGCGGTGTTGTGACTCCTCAGTTGACAATAGGTCAATCAAACTGCTAACCCCTAATACAAATCCCAGACCCTTTTTGGATGACTTTTCCAAGTTGCATAATCCGATGATTTTGAGTTGGTGCGCTGAGAACACATATATGTAGTTTAGATTGAGTAGTACTATACCCTGTGCCGCATAGTTGTGACTAACTCGAGCCTACTACCTGTTGTGTCTATGTGCACCGGTCACCGGGTGACCATCCAACTGTCCAACATCTGTCCCTCAAGTTCTTCACAACAAAATAAATAACACACATTGGTGCATTGGTGTTTATCTACGTATTCCTCAACCAGACCTACGATTCATTTATCTTCAAATGTTGATTAGGAAGCAAACACGAAATCATTAGAAGCCTTCAACTGCATTGTTTAGTCTATGCTTTTATTTTACAGAAATACAATGAACAATACAGGTATACAGCCGTAATACAAAGTAGCGGCTGGCCCTCGTGGCCTGATTGCCATCATAATATAAAATTCTGCTATTAACACGCAGCAGAATATGAATGACTGTGGTATGAAAGGGCCACGAGGGACCAGGGGCCCACCCTGAGTCTGTATATAACCACTTGAGAAACAACTGCATACCAGCATTGAAATACTACAAAATTATGACGAGAGCTCGACCGACGTGACCTCCAGTAGCCGCTGGCCCCTCATGGCCCTTTCATACCATAATAATTCATATTCTGCTGCATGTTAATAGCGGAATTTTATAGTAGTGCGACCCTCAACACACACACAGACACACACACTCCTACCAGGTGTGTGTGTGTGGTGTTGGGTCGTTGCAGGCTAAGATGGAAACACATTTTCTTTTTGTTTGTTGTTGTTTTACATCCTAGCAACTAAGGTCATATCAGGACGGGTAGCGACTTGTGACAGTGCGCACTCATGGTGACTGCATAGTGCTGTCCCACTGGAAAACCAGGCCACCAGCACCATGACCTGATATCCCACTCAGTCACATTATCCTGACACTGAGCCAACCAGTCCTGGCACTGACTCATAGATACTAGAGAGATAATGAGATTCTGTGTCGAGAGAAGGTAAGGAGTGAGGGTGATCTATCACTAATAGGTTGACAGGAGTTGATGCCAATAAAGCACAACTTCTTCACTGTCAATCTTGTGTGACTTGTCTTCCTTTCTTCCTTATGAGTTTAATTAAGGGAGTTTAATTGTTTAAGAGCAGCATCAGAGGTGAAATGAAGGGGGAGAGTTTATGGTATTATCTGGTGTTCATGACGGCCGAGCATACAGAAATACTATACTATGCTATGCTGGGCAACTCAGTCAACATTTGACTTTTATACCACGAGTCGGCAAGGGGTATGAGCACCTACAGCGGCACATCTCTTTGCACCCCGGGCCAGAGGGCTAACCATTACACCACCTAGGCTCCCTGATATCACCACACTACCCTCGCCTACCTGTCTATGTGGTTACTTGCCTGAGAGGTCAGTGCAGAATAATACACTACTATTTAATGAGTGCAACAGGAATTAAGTTGGATTCGGAGGGTCACATTTATGTCAGTGATTGGCTTTAAAATGTTGATGTTTTCATCAAATTATGGCAGCTTCAAATAGTGTAGAAGCCGACCTGCCCATCTATCTATCTGCCTGTCTATCTATCTATCTCTATCTACATACCTATCTTTTTTAATCTATCTGGCTATCTGTTTATCTGCCTGTCTGCCTATCTTGATATCGATCTATCCAATTACCTACATACAAGCAATGGTAATCTATATATATATATATATATATATATATATATATATACATATGGATAGTGATAAGCTCCTTATCCCGTGTAATAAGATGTGCAGTGCATTGCCCCCCCCCTGTTGTGGGGGGGGGGGGGTCTCCCAGCATCCTCTACGCTGCCCCCCCCCCCCTGTGCAGGGTGGGCCGCACACTCCATACCCTCTGACGTTTTTTTTATATTATATATTATATATATATACAAAATTCTCGGGTGCAAATGACAGTGTAGGTTCCAGGATAGAAGCATGCCGGTCGTGGCGCCACCGGACACGTGGTTGGAGGGGGGGGGGGGGGGCATACATCAAGTAAGTCACCCCATCAATAATAAGGAAGTAAATAAACATATAATCCCTTTTGTGCCTTTATACCTGCATAATGCTTACACATCACATATACATATATATACACATATATATTTACATGTGTATATATATATATATATATATATGTGGCACGAGGGGGGCCACCCGTATACAACTCCCTGACAACTGGGGGTGGGGCACTCCACCACAGAAAGTAGCAAAGTATATATGTTCCCTTAGCATTTATATTCATGTAATGCGTTATACATCACATATATATACACACAAACACATCAACCATACGGCGTGTAGCTTTGTATAGGATTCTGGTCACAGCAACCAGGGTCATACTCATAGGTGTGTGATACAAATGGATGTGTGTCAATAAGACCTATTACTATAGATACAGGAATACATTATTCTATTTAATTGTGCTATCTAAATTATCCGTGATTATAGCTGTGTTCATAACCTATACATTTCATGAAAGCTGCCTGCAAAAGTGTTGAAGTACTGCTGGCTTTTGCAAGTTACCAGCGGCACTCTCTCGGGGAGCAAATAGAGGTTTCACACCGGCAAGAATATGTCCAGACTGGCGCAAAACTATTTGTCCCTGCAGTGGCTGGTCGGGAGATGTTGGGAGTTCCATACATCAACCCCGCTTAATGCTGCCACAGTGACATGGTTTTCTGTTTAGGGTTTGCTCCCTTAGCCTTCGGTTCTGTCAAGAACCTGTACCACAAGGCAGTGGTTTACAACTATGCAAGGCAGGGGCGTCAAACTCCCTGAGGTATTGCTATACCTGCAATACCTGCATACCAACGTGACCGACAGCATGATGATGATGATGATGATCATAACCTATATCTATGGATCGATCTAGGTCGAAGATCGGTGGCTTGGTACTGAAGAGAACTGGCGCGTTCGAAACGGCCGGAAGCGCCCAGCTTGGCGCGAACCCGCCCGAATGCGGGTCAAGTACCGTGATGGACCTTCCGGCTCACACGAAATAGCAAAACTTGCATCGCCGGAGATAATAATTACATCCCGAATATTTATCCCAGCTCATATTTATATTAATATAATTAATTATATAGCACATAAACATAGTTAAATCTATCTGTAATACAATATCATCATCATCATCATCATCATGCTGTCGGTCGCGATGCGACAAAGACTGCTTTCATTACTTGACTGCCACTCTCCATTTAGCTCTCTGCTGTGAGAGTTCCATCCATGAGTCGGTCTTAATGTCTCTCAGCTTCAGGTTTCTCTTGATAGTATCTTTGAACCGGAGACGGGGGCGCCCTCTCTTTCTGTAGCCAGAAGACAGTTGAGAATAGAGGATCTGCTTTGGTAGCCTGTCTGATGACATCCTCATGAGGTGTCCAGTCCACCGGAGATTCTTTTTGATCAGAAGATCTTCCATAGAGGGCAGCCCCATCCATTCGAGTATTTCCTTATTCGTCACTTTGTCCTTCCAGGTTAGCCTCATGATTGAACGCAGATGTCGCATCATGAAGGCATGCAGCTTTTTCACCTGCTGGCCGAAAGATGCGCTAGCCTTGGCCATCCTCCTCTGTATCTCAGCATCAATGCGTCCATCACTTGATATAGTGCTTCCGAGATAGGTGAATTCCGGATCAGGGTTCAGCTTGTTTCCGTCAACCATGATCTCCTCCTCTCGGGTTCTTGTAGAGTTGGGTTGGTACAGCACCTCCGTCTTCTTGATGTTAATTTTCAGGCCAAACTTCTTTGATGCATCGGAGAAAGCGTCCACTATTTTCTGGGTCTCTTCAGCAGAGTGGGCACTGTCATCTGCGAATAGTAGCTCTCTCACCAGTATCTGAGTAGTCTTGGTCTTCGCTCTGAAGTGTGCGACATTGAATAGGTCAGCGCTCTGTCTGGACTGTTTATAGATGCCATCCCCCATGTCTCGGAAAGCCTCGTCTAGCATTGCTTGGTAACAAGAGAGACAAATAAGGTAGTGGGCTTGAGTAGCGTTAATCTCTGGCAAGGGATTATATGCGCTTGCCCATAAAAAAAATATAAAATCATCCAGTGCGGCTGACACTTGTGAACATCCAGGGGAGATGAGGTCGCCGAGCTGGCGCCACCGCTAAAGTGTCATATCTTCTGGAGGAAAACAATAATAATAAAAATAATAATAATAATAAGTAATATTCCGTTATGTATCTTTTACTGGTGATACATCATTCCCAGTTTGGCTTCCACATTGTCATGGTCGTCCGACGCCATCTTGTTTTCTTTGTCGGTCGTCCAGCAAGTTGAATGTGAGCGAATATATGGACGTGCACTATCCTGATTTTTCTCACAGTTCGTACTATCTCCGGATTCATGAACTGTACCGCAGATGTCACAAAACTCTTTACGCTAAGATTCCTTATACATGGTATGCGGCATGCGAATGTCGTATATGCATCATGGATATATGCCAACCCCCAACATTTGTTGGGGTTTTCCCTCCAAATTTGTGAAGGAACAGTATTGTTTTCTATGGCAAATGCGACAGTATTCGCATTTGCATGCCGCACCGATCGGTCCATGGGTCGATCCATTTGCCGCATTCGCATTCGCATTCGGACTTATGGAAGCACCACTATTCGTTTACATGCTTTTTGATTGTTATTCGCATTCGCATGCCGCAAACCGTGTATAAGGAATCTTAGCTTTAGGCATAGTATCAACAGTACTTATCTGATTCTGAAAGAACAAGTCAGGCAGATAACAGTATCCGAACAATTGCAGGTATCCAGTAGCAGCTCAAATCCAGTGGTACACAGCGAGTGAAGTTTCAGGATGAATGAACAAAGCAGTGGCAGTGCGGTAGTAGCGGGGCAAAGAAGTGGCCCGCAGTGAATATTACAGTGGAGAATAAATAAGAGACCATGCAATAATAAATAATTAAATAGGAACTAAATAAGTGTGGGGGGAAACTCCGCCTATTTATATATATATAATAAATTATATTCTACATATATATTTGAGCCACTGAGACAGGGGTGAGGCAGAGCCAGGCAAGGAGGAAGCAGTAGGCGCGCCACCAGGCGAGGCAGAAGGCCTGACCAGTAGATGACTGAGGAGCGTCAGTTAAGTGCTGTCGTGTCAGATACTCCGTGTCCTTATCCAAGAACACGATTCAATCTGTTTGAAAAATTTAAAAAAGTAAATAATAAAACAAAAGGCTTTTCTGCTGATTCTTAATTCTTTTTAAAGGCTCCCCCACGAGCTTCCTCCCACACAGTCCACACAGAGCGCGAGCATTTCCACCTTTTATATCCAACGCATAGATGATCTTTTTTTTCCCGGCGGCAAATTCTTTTTGGGTGGGCGTAATTAATTTTCTTAATGAAATAACTCTTACTGAGTCAAACCAAATATAAATAAGAGGTGCAATTTAGTTGATATTTCTATATGACTATCTATTTAAAGCTGTATACTCTGACTAAAACATCAAAACCAGACGGGATGGCCAGATGAGTTGAGCATCCGTCTCCTGTTTTGGGAGATCGGGGGATCGGAACCCATGGGTTTGTGAGTTTGAACCCTGGTCAAGTCAAACCAATGACTTATAAAGAGATACTGGTCACTTCTTAGCCAGGCGCTCGGCATTATTAGAATTGGGCAAGGACTGGTTAGCTAAGTGTCAGGATAATGTGAGTGAGTGGGATATCAGGTCATGGTGCTGGTGGCCTGGTCTGCCAGTGGGGCAGCACTATAAAGTTGCCATGGGTATGCACGGTCACAAATCGGTACCAGTCCTGATATGACCTTAGATGTTGCCAGGACGTAAAACAACAACAAATAAAACAATCGTTCTCAAAACCTAATCAGTTATTTAGATTTGATCCTACATATCTACGTTAAAAATAGATGCAGTTATTAAGCATTTGTTGCAGCATAGAAGGCAATACTGAGTAAATTTAATCGAATGTCTAATTGCTGAAGCCTATGGTGTCATACTTTTAACAGGCTTACCAAATTTATGTTGGGATATTTGCACTTCATATATCTCCAAAATTAGTCATTCGTAATAATACAGCAAAACACTTACTTATACATTTATTATACATGTTTAATTCAGGACATGAGACGGAACTATATAGTATGGGAATTTTATTGGTCTAAGTTCAAAGAGCATCAGGTCAAGTTCAATTGTTCGGTATAAGGTTTGATTCTCTGCACGACCCGGCACTCAACCCTTGCGATTCAACTGTTTATAAGTGGGGTGGTTTGGGTGGGATGGTGAGAAAAGGCAGACGGTGGTGTCGGTCTGGCATCTGGATGGTGAGTGCTGTTGGTGCAGCGGCAGTGTCGGAAGTGATGTCAGATATCGGTCACTGGGTATAGGTGGCGGCCACCGGCGCATGCGCCGGTGTCGCCACCTGCAATTAGTGCAGTTCTGGCTGCCTATGTATAAAAGGGGGGAGATTGTGGTAGCATTAGGGTCGGAAATCAAATGGGGGAGCACTATCTGTCCCGTCTCAGTCCCGAATTATCCACGTTGCCAAAGCAACATGACTGATGTCGGTACAAACATTTACAAGCCATTAGCAAGAAGCAAAAAAACCTAAGTTATTACGCAAACAAAATACAAAAGACTTAAGGGGACACATGGGTAATTTCCGGGTGATTTCCGTATCTCAGAAGCTATTAGAGATATAGCTTTGAAAATTGGAGCACACATTCTTTGTATCAAGAGAAGCATATATCCCACTCAGTCAAAAGTAGGGGTCATATGATGAAGGATCTTGCAAAGAGAAAAAATCAAAATTTTACCCCCTCCAGGAAGTATACTAAATGTGCCTAGATTTGCCTGAATCAAGTTATTATATGAAGAACTGGTCCAGTTGAGTGCAAGAAGGTGGTTTGTGAATTTATATATGTCATTACCAACATGTCCCGACATGATGAACCAGAGGGGAAAAAAATTCAATGGTCAATTTGTGTGTCTCCATCCCAGCTCTTGAACTATGAAAGATACAGTGTTTTTAACCATCTTATTGCACTCAGAAGTAACTTTAACATAAGACTGCCAAGTCTCAACTTTCTGCTACAATTATAACTTACAGTTTTAGAGGGGGCAAATTGGCAAAACCCCGGAAAAAGCAGTTCTGAGAAAATGAGCTTCAAAGTTCACAAAGTGTCTCTTTCAAATGGTAAAGTCCAGTATCATCATCTAGCATCCCATATTATATACACAAATATCCAGTCAAGTAATTAATTATCTGTCCAAAAAACATACAAGCTTTTCTATATGAATACACCAAAAACCAGAAATCACCAGTTTGACCACAATTCATGTTCCGATCACCCGTCTGTCCCCTTAAATCGAATTGGGTTAGTGCTGCCCAGCGGTGAAAACAAGATTTAGTGTTAACACACTTATCCGTTATGGGCAGGGTAAATCAATTCTAGTTTTCTTAAAGGAATAAAAAAATAGATAACAGTGTAGTTATTAAGCATATAGTTTTGTATAAAAGAAAATGATAAGTCAATTTTTATTGAACCTGTTACTGCTGAAGCCAACGGTGTCAGAATTATTACAGGTATGCACACTTAATTCGGTATGTTTCTTTTTGTTTAGTTTTTTTGGTAAAGTAGTTATTCATCTGAATATGACATTTGTCAGTGCCGGAGCACTGGTCTTCCAGCCTTCTTACTATTAGAATTGACAGTCTAAATAATCTTATTTTGATCAGTGCTGTATTAGTTACAGCACCGATCCTGTAGAATTAAGGGAGTGGCTCCTGCTGTATAATGTACAGAACCACTGACTGTAGTTCATACAAAAATGGGGAGCAGCACTTAAAAACACTCAAAATGTTCCCATTTATAATAAATGGTCCTTCAAACCAAAGTTAGGTTATTACAATGATTAACTCGATATATTTATCTTTAAAAACTACCATTAGCTCAACACCATCGGAATATAATCATACAGGATGGCCGAATGAGTTAGAGCGTCAGTCTCCGCTGTTGGTAGATCGTGGGATCGTGGGTTCGAATCCTGGTCAAGTAAAACCAATCACTTAAAAATTGATACTTTTCGCTTCCTAGCCAGGTGCTCGGCATTATTAGGACAAGGCAAGGAGTAGTGGAATGAGGAAGACCAATCGTCCACGATTGAAATTTCCCCTGCTGAAACAAGTAATGTACCCCCCCAACAAATACATATGAGTCTATCTCAAACGGTGGTCACTCTTGTTTTTTTTGTCCATTGTAACGATTGACACAAAACAGCACAGAAACAGTTACACTAAAAACACAAGGAAATTTGCTTCAAATCAATATGTATTCTATTGGGATTATGAAACCCTGTGTAAAAAACAAATCAGTTTATCCTGAGCAAATGCATAAGCAGATACTATGTTGATCGTTACAACGGACAAGGTTTTGTCCCATATTGCTTAGCACCTTTTGAGACAGTCTCATATATATGTTGTGGGGGTGATGAAAATGGGAAATATTGTGGGCCAGGCTGCTAACCATCACACCACCTAGGCTCCCTGATATCACCACACTACCCACGCCTACCTGTCGATGTGATCACTTGCCCGAGAGGTCATTGCAGACTACTACACTTGTCCCCATGGAATTGTAAGTCTTTTAATGATTACAATTACATACATACAGGCAATGCACTAACACATACACAGGGTAGGTTCAACAAACATACAGCGTGTAGCTTGTACAGGATCCTGGTCACAGCGCCAGTGTCATGGGTGTGATGAAAAGGGGAAATATTGCGCCTAAAGCGGGACTCAAACCCACATCTCTTTGCAGTCTGGGCCAGTATGCTAACCATTACACCACCTAGGCTCCCTGATATCACCACACTACCCACGCCTACCTGTCTATGTGGTTACTTGCCCTACATATATATATATGCAAAGTATGGCAGAAACTCAAAACCATGGCAATTGAAAAACAACTTTTCTTGCACTTTTTTTAAAACTGTTTTTTAGACTTTATTTGTTGTTGATTTAACTTCTTTTCTCTTTCTTCAAATAACACTACATAACATAACAACCAGCAGGCATTTTCAGCCATAGTTTTAATTAAAGGGCATGCTGTGCTTGTTTTCATAACCTCCCCCCCACCACCACCCCACCAGTACCCCTCCCCCCTCCGTTCTGAACACATAAACAACACAGTTACCTGGGCCGTGTTCAGGGTCTGTCTAGGAAGCACCTCTGAGATGGCCGCGACGTCACGCTAGGCAGAACGGCAAAAGCAGTTTGTTGTCCCGAAAATGGCCGCTCCCATAGGCGGCGGCCATTTGCAATGGAAAAGCTGCGCTGTGATTGGCTGAAACCACTGAATACGGCGGCCATTTTCGAGGTGCTTTTCAACTCCAGTTTGAAAAGGGAGGCATCTCTGAGACGTCGCTGAGACGCACTCTGAACACAAATAGGCCAAAAAGCATCGCCGAGACTTCTCCGTGGCGCCTCCGAGACGGACCCTGAACACGGCCCCGGTTTCAGCATCACAATTAACTGACAGACGGGACGGCCCAATCGGTAAGAGCACAGACTGGCATTGAGAACAGCAGATCTTGGGGTGGAACCAATGACTTGCATTTGTTTGTTTGAGTGTTACGTCCTGGCAACATCTATGGTCATATCAGGATGGGTATTGACTTGTGACAGTGTGCATTCATGGTGACTTTATAGTGCTGCCCCACTGGAACATGAGTCGGCTGACACCATGACCCGATATCCCACTCAGTCACATTATCCTGACATTGAGCCAACCAGTCATTGCCCTATTCTATTAATGCCGAGCGCCAGGCTAGGAAGTGAGAAGTATCAATTTTAAAGTCATTGGTTTGACTCGACCGGGAACCAAACTCCAGACCTTCCGCACGGGAGGCCTGCGCTCTACCGATTAGGGCACCGAATGTGTCTCCTATCTTGGTGGATTGTGGGATTCGAACCCTGGTCAAGTCAAACCAATGACTTAAATATCAATACTTGTTGTTCCTAGCCAGGCGCTCAGCATTAATAGGAGAGGGCAAGAACTGGTTAGCTCAGTGTCAGGATAATGTGACTGAGTGGGATATCGAGTCATGGTGCTGGCGGCCTGGACTTCCAGTGTGGCAGCACTATAAAGTCACCATGAGTGCGCACTGTCACACGCCGGTACCCGTCCTAATATGACCTTAGATGTTGCCAGGACGTAAAACATCAACAACCAAGCTTGTTTGTAAAAATAAAATGCTTAAACCATTTTAAAACCATTTTCTTTTTTTTTTTGCTTTTATTTTATTCTTGTTCTTATTTAATTTTAAAAAATGTTTCTGTGAACATCAGTGCATACTCATATTCATAACAACCAGTGTGCTTTATCAGGTATGGGCAGGGCTCTTTAATTAAAGAGCAGGCCTAGGTTGTTTTTATCTCCTCCCTCCCATCCCTCCTTGGGGGCTCACATTTAACATAGTTGCATTGCCGCACTTAAATAGTCGGTTGGTTGTTTTACGTCCTAGCAACATTTAAGGTCATATCAGGACGAGTACCGACTTGTGACAGTGTCCTCTCATGTCAACTTTATAGTGCTGCCTCACTGGAAAATCGGGCCTCCGGCACCATGACCCGATATCCCATTCAAGTCACATTGTGCATGTTATTCGTAACATGGGTAATTTACAGGCGTATACTCGGAACCTGCCATTGAGTTAACCGGCAACGCTGCTGCTAACTATCGGCTAACTGACAAACTAGCTCCAGCCCTACCATGCGACATGTGGAGCCACCTAACAGTTCAACCCCAAACAATGTTATCCAGATGCTCGAGACCCCGCACCTTTCACACAAAAATGACACACGATACAAAATTCAAACTTTCAAACCCCTCCACAGTCCCACTCCTCCTGCCGCAGCCAAACAGCAAGGACCTCAACAACCTTTTCCTCACCCGCCCACCCACACCTCAGATAACAGACTCACGGGTAGAGTTGATGGTTCGAATCTGCCACTCACCAGGACCATAAACATTTTTCTTTTCTTGAAGATTTATACTGCCTATCATAGATAAGTCTGAATAGACTTGTTTTCACCATTAGTCAGTTTGTTGATAGAAAGCCCAAGCCTACACTTTTACCGACCCAAGGGATTGTTAACCTCCCACACCACATAGACATGGTATGAAAGCAACTGGCCTTTGATGACACTGTAAGTTATACATAGCAGTGGAAATCCAAATTGGCAGAGGGGGGGGGGGCACAGGGAATTGAACCATTGACCTTCAGATTAGGAGTCCGACCTAGAAAAAAGTCTGACACTCTAACCACTCCGCCACAGAGAACACCACATTGACCGAGAGGGGGGAAGAAGTCAGCCCATCATACCTTAACCTTGTTCTTTTTTATGTAAAATAAAAACCAATGTATAGAACTGTCCGCCTCTGTCTTCCTAAATTATCCTGACACTGAGCTAACCACTCCATGCCCTATCCTATTAATGCTGAGCGCCAGGCTAGGAAGCGACAAGTATCAATTTTTATAAGTCATTGGTTTGACTCGACCAGGAACCGAATTCCCGATCTCCCGGCCGCGATGCTCGCATCTACCGATTCAGCCACAACGACTGGTTGCAGTTAAATAAATGAATAAATAAATAAATACAATTTTAAAATTTTAAATAAAAAATAAATAGAAAGGCATTAGTAAATCAATGAAGGATTGCGCGGTTGTTGTTATTACGGGACGCCGACGTGCGCTGGTTGCTGGCATAACAAATGGCCGGAAACCAAAGGGCAGATGTAACCAGCAGAGAGACGAGTGAAATACGACAGCACCTCGGCTCGTTGCACACAACTCTTTTGTAATTAAGGAGTTTTTGCTTCGGATTCCTGCAGTTGCTTAATTCTTTGTTTTCGTGTTTATTTTTGTGGAGCATGAATCATTTAAACAAAAATATGTCAGCATCAGTTGGCCCAAGCCCGGAATGATCTATGTATGTAATTATTTTGCTTGATCGTAAAAGAGTGTGTTTAATTAATTCTGTTGATTGCATTATGGAGTAATTGTAAATTGTGTGTGGTTCGTAGAGAAATAGCTCATGCCGCCCTGTCACATTTAGCTCAACCAGACGGCATGGCCGAATGAGTTCAGCAGAAAGAAGTAACCAGCCTAGAGCGGACGGGTGAAATACGACGGCACCTCGGCTCATCGCACACAACTCTTTGTGTGTGATGTGTGGCGTTCTCTGTTGTGGAGTGCTTAGAGTGTCTGACTTTTTTCTAGGTCAGACTCCTAATCTCAGGGTCAGCGGTTCGATTCCCCGTGCCCCCAGCTCTGCCAATTTGGATTTCCACCGCTGTGTATAACTTACAGCGTCATCAAAGGCTGGTTGCTCACATACCATGTCTCTGTGGTGTGGGAGGTTAAAAATCCCTTGGGTCATTAAAAGTGTAGGCTCGGGCTTTCTATCGACCAGCAGTGGAGTGGGGAAGACCAGTGGTCTGTGACTGGGATTTTCCCTGCTTGGGACAACTAATGTACCAAAAAAAAAAGAGAGACAAATAAGTGTTCACACTTCCTGTCTACCATTCGCTATATCGCTATATAATCAAGGAGTCTTTTTCTTCTGATTCCTGCAGTTGCTTAAATCTTGGTTTTTGTGTTTATTTTTGTGGAGTATGGACCATTTAAACAAAAAATAATGTCAGCATCAGTTGGCCCAAGCCCGGATTGAACTAGGTATGTAATTATTTTGCTTAGTTGTTAAAGAGTGTGTTTAATCAATTGAGTTGATTGCATTGTAGCGTAATTGTAAATTGTGTGTGATTCATAGAGGACCATTTCACGCCACGTTTCCGCACTCAGCTCGACCAGACCGGATGGCCGAATGAGTTGAGCATCCGTCTCCTGTTCGAAACCTGGTTGAATCAAACCAATAACTTAAAAATTGATACTTGTTGCTTCCTAGCCAGGCACTTGTCATTTTTAGAATGGGACAAGGACTGGTTGGCTTAGTGTCAGGATAATGTGGGGGATATTAGTGGGGCAGCACTATAAAGTCATCATGAGTGTGCACTGTCACAAGTTGGTACCCATCCTAATATGGCCTCGGATGTTGCCAGGATGTAAAACTCCAACAACCAACCAACCACCAACCACACTCATCTCGCCCTCCCCACTGTCTGGCTCCCACACCTCATTGACCACTCGCTTCTCGAATCACTTTCACTCGCTGTCGGACTCAACTCACCGACTGGCTCTCACACCGCCTTAACCAAATCAGCGCCTCCCTCTCGCGTCACCCATACTTGTAAGTCCCTCCTTCGACCTATGCCAATGGTAGTCTTCCAGTCGCCACCGATGCCGCAGCACCTTTCGCTGCCTTGCACTTTCCGCCAACTCATCGTTACTGTGCTTCGTCCCTTTCCAGGGCTTAGCTTGCGGCCCAGTCAGATTTTTGCTCCCTTTGTCTTGTTTGTTGCGATAAGTAAGCTGTTCACCTCTACTGGTCCTCACCTTGTGAATCACGCTTTGGTTTGGTTTGTTGGGTTTTGACATCCTAACAACCTCCAAGGTCATATCATGACGTGTAACAGTGACAGTACTTGTGACAGTGCAATTGATTGATTGATCGATTGATTGCTGGTTTCTTTTTGCCGTGCCGGCAGAATAGGTCATATTCACAGCGAGAATTGTTTGCTTTTTATTGAAACATCCCTTTTACATTTAATGTAAAAGCATAAATCAAGTGTGTGTCAATAGCCAGTGTTCACTCATGTTCACCTTATAGTGTTGCACCCTTATGACACCACAATACTGGCGTCATGACCCAATATCTCATTCAGTGACATATCCTCATATGGTGCTACCCAGTCTTTTATAGTGAATAAATGAAGGATCGCGCGGTTTTGCTATTATGGGACGCTGACGCGTGCTTGTTGCTGGCGCAACAAATTGCCGGAAACCAAAACACAGAAGTAACCAGCAGAGAGACGAGTCAAATATGACGGCACCTCGGCTCCAATTAATGCTAAGTACCATACTAATTAGAGACAACTATAAATTTTGTAAGTCATTGAATTTAATTCAGCCAGGATTCTAACCCCTGACCTATTGATCCGACCGTATTTACTCAGGTAGTAGCATCAGTGATTTTGGGGTCTATTTCTTGGACATTTTCGACGCGAGGGGTTCATTTGAGGATCCTGCTACATTGTTCAGAGCTGGGGTTCATAGTTTGTTGTAGGTTGTTTTTATGCGGGGTTTTATTTCCATTAACACATTTACATTTGTGTTATGTACTGATCGTATTCAATTCAAAATGGAAAGGTGGATTCAGGTGTGTTTTTTTTGCTGTTGCTGCAATTTCTTTGTTGTTGTTTGTTTGTACGTCCTAGCAACATATAAGGGCTAGCAGGATGGGTCCTGATTTGTGACAGTGCATACTCATGGTGGCTTTACAGTGCTGCCCAACTGGGAAATCAGGCCGCTATCCCGCCACTGAACTAACCAGTCTTTGCCCTATCCTATTAATGCCAAGCGCCAACCTAGGAAGCGACAAGTATCAATTTTTGTAAGTCATAGACTTGACTCGACTGGGAATCAAACACACAAACCTTCCACACGGGAAGCCTGCGTCTGGTCTGTTTGCATTATTTATAGCAGTGCATACATATAGCAACATAAACCAATCCCTGATCCCCCACATCCCAATCACCGGAGCCTGTTGCAGTTCGGCTCTCCTCATCCCAGACAGGGGCTGTGTGTGATTTATCCCCATAGTCTTGCTTTCACGCTTGCCAGCCCCTGGTGCCCACTCTCGGAACCTCATTCTATTGGATGAAATTGGCCAATCAATACCGGGCTTTCTGGGCGCTGCAGGATCAACCAATCACAGCTGCGCTCTCAGCCACCGTCAGGGCAAACGGGAGGCCACCAGTTACTTTTTCCCGATGTCGTTTCCTATTGGCTAATGCATACATTGGCCATGGAGTCATTGGACCGTGAACAATCCCATAGCTTACGGGTAGCTAGCCTCTTTGGTGGGTAGTATTTTATTTTCTGTTTTCCCTTTGCGTTTTCATTTTGTATCTACACCAGACTGCGTGGCCGAAGCGGTGAGAGCGGTAGCTGGCTGCCTTCCAATGCAGGAGAGTGTAGTAGTAGTCTGCACTGACCTCTCAGCCAAGGATCCGCATTGTAGTAGTAGTCTGCACTGACCTCTCAGCCAAGGATCCGCATTGTAGTAGTAGTCTGCACTGACCTCTCAGCCAAGGATCCACATTGTAGTAGTAGTCTGGACTGAGCTATCAGCCAAGGAGCCACATTGTAGTAGTAGTCTGCACTGACCTCTCAGCCAAGGAGCCACATTGTAGTAGTAGTCTGCACTGACCTCTCAGCCAAGGAGCCACATTGTAGTAGTAGTCTGCACTGACCTCTCAGCCAAGGAGCCACATTGTAGTAGTAGTATGCACTAACCTCTCAGCCAAGGATCCACATTGTAGTAGTAGTCTGCACTGACCTCTCAGCCAAGGAGCCACATTGTAGTAGTAATCTGCACTGAGCTATCAGCCAAGGAGCCACATTGTAGTAGTAATCTGCACTGACCTCTCAGCCAAGGAGCCACATTGTAGTAGTAGTCTGCACTGACCTCTCAGCCAAGGAGCCACAGTGTAGTAGTAGTCTGCACTGACCTCTCAGCCAAGGAGCCACATTGTAGTAGTAGTCTGCACTGACCTCTCAGCCAAGGATCCACATTGTAGGAGTAATCTGCACTGACCTCTCAGCCAAGGAGCCACATTGTGGTAGTAGTAGTCTGCACTGACCTCTCAGCCGAGGAGCCACATTGTAGTAGTAAACTGCACTGACCTCTCAGCCAAGGAGCCACATTGTAGTAGTAATCTGCACTGACCTCTCAGCCGAGGACCCACATTGTAGTAGTAATCTGCACTGACCTCTCAGGCAAGGAGCCACATTGTAGTAGTAGTCTGCACTGACCTCTCAGCCAAGGAGCCACATTGTAGTAGTAGTCTGCACTGACCTCTCAGCCAAGGATCCACATCGTAGTAGTAGTCTGCACTGACCTCCCAGCCAAGGATCCACATTGTAGTAGTAGTCTGCACTGACCTCTCAGCCAAGGATCCACATTGTAGTAGTAGTCTGCACTGACCTCTCAGCCAAGGAGCCACATTGTAGTAGTAGTCTGCACTGACCTCTCAGCCAAGGATCCACATTGTAGTAGTAATCTGCACTGACCTCTCAGCCAAGGAGCCACATTGTAGTAGTAGTCTGCACTGACCTCCCAGCCAAGGAGCCACATTGTAGTAGTAGTCTGCACTGACCTCTCAGCCAAGGAGCCACATTGTAGTAGTAGTCTGCATTGACCTCTCAGCCAAGGAGCCACATTGTAGTAGTAATCTGCACTGACCTCTCAGCCAAGGATCCACATTGTAGTAGTAATCTGCACTGACCTCTCAGCCAAGGATCCACATTGTAGTAGTAATCTGTACTGACCTCTCAGCCAAGGATCCACATTGTGGTAGTAATCTGTACTGACCTATCAGCCAAGGATCCACATTGTCGTAGTAGTAATCTGCACTGACCTCTCAGCCAAGGAGCCACATTGTAGTAGTAGTCTGCACTGACCTCCCAGCCAAGGATCCACATTGTAGTAGTAGTCTGCACTGACCTCTCAGGCAAGGAGCCACATTGTCGTAGTAGTAGTCTGCACTGACCTCTCAGCCAAGGATCCACATTGTAGTAGTAGTAGTCTGCACTGACCTCTCAGCCAAGGAGCCACATTGTCGTAGTAGTCTGCACTGACCTCTCAGCCAAGGAGCCACATTGTCGTAGTAGTAGTCTGCACTGACCTCTCAGCCAAGGATCCACATTGTAGTAGTAATCTGCACTGACCTCTCAGCCAAGGAGCCACATTGTAGTAGTAATCTGCACTGACCTCTCAGCCAAGGAGCCACATTGTAGTAGTAGTCTGCACTGACCTATCAGCCAAGGATCCACAGTGTAGTAGTAATCTGTACTGACCTCTCAGCCAAGGAGCCACATTGTAGTAGTAGTCTGCACTGACCTCTCAGCCAAGGAGCCACATTGTAGTAGTAATCTGTACTGACCTCTCAGCCAAGGAGCCACATTGTAGTAGTAATCTGCATTGACCTCTCAGCCAAGGAGCCACATTGTAGTAGTAGTCTGCACTGACCTCTCAGCCAAGGAGCCACATTGTAGTAGTAATCTGCACTGACTTCTCAGCCAAGGAGCCACATTGTCGTACTAGTCTGCACTGACCTCTCAGCCAAGGAGCCACATTGTCGTAGTAGTAGTCTGCACTGACCTCTCAGCCAAGGAGCCACATTGTAGTAGTAGTAGTCTGCACTGACCTCTCAGCCAAGGAGCCACATTGTCGTAGTAGTCTGCACTGACCTCTCAGCCAAGGAGCCACATTGTCGTAGTAGTAGTCTGCACTGACCTCTCAGCCAAGGAGCCACATTGTAGTAGTAGTCTGCACTGACCTCTCAGCCAAGGAGCCACATTGTAGTAGTAATCTGCACTGACCTCTCAGCCAAGGAGCCACATTGTCGTACTAGTCTGCACTGACCTCTCAGCCAAGGAGCCACATTGTCGTAGTAGTAGTCTGCACTGACCTCTCAGCCAAGGAGCCACATTGTCGTAGTAGTCTGCACTGACCTCTCAGCCAAGGAGCCACATTGTAGTAGTAGTTTGCACTGACCTCCCAGCCAAGGAGCCACATTGTAGTAGTAGTCTGCACTGACCTCTCAGCCAAGGAGCCACATTGTCGTAGTAGTCTGCACTGACCTCTCAGCCAAGGATCCACATTGTAGTAGTAGTCTGCACTGACCTCCCAGCCAAGGAGCCACATTGTAGTAGTAGTCTGCACTGACCTCTCAGCCAAGGAGCCACATTGTAGTACTAGTCTGCACTGACCTCTCAGCCAAGGATCCACATTGTAGTAGTAGTCTGCACTGACCTCTCAGCCAAGGAGCCACATTGTAGTAGTAGTCTGCATTGACCTCTCAGCGAAGGAGCCACATTGTAGTAGTAGTAGTCTGCACTGACCTCTCAGCCAAGGATCCACATTGTAGTATTAATCTGCACTGACCTCTCAGCCAAGGAGCCACATTGTAGTAGTAATCTGCACTGACCTCTCAGCCAAGGAGCCACATTGTAGTAGTAGTAGTCTGCACTGACCTCTCAGCCAAGGAGCCACATTGTCGTAGTAGTAGTCTGCACTGACCTATCAGCCAAGGATCCGCATTGTCGTAGTAGTCTGCACTGACCTCTCAGCCAAGGAGCCACATTGTAGTAGTAGTAGTCTGCACTGACCTATCAGCCAAGGATCCGCATTGTAGTAGTAATCTGTACTGACCTATCAGCCAAGGATCCACATTGTAGTAGTAGTCTGCACTGACCTCTCAGCCAAGGATCCACATTGTAGTAGTAATCTGTACTGACCTATCAGCCAAGGATCCACATTGTAGTAGTAATCTGTACTGACCTCTCAGCCAAGGATCCACATTGTAGTAGTAGTCTGCACTGACCTCTCAGCCAAGGAGCCACATTGTAGTAGTAGTCTGCACTGACCTCTCAGCCGAGGATCCACATTGTAGTAGTAATCTGCACTGACCTATCAGCCAAGGATCCACATTGTAGTAGTAGTCTGCACTGACCTCCCAGCCAAGGAGCCACATTGTAGTAGTAATCTGCACTGACCTCTCAGCCAAGGATCCACATTGTAGTAGTAATCTGCACTGACCTATCAGCCAAGGATCCACATTGTAGTAGTAATCTGCACTGACCTATCAGCCAAGGATCCACATTGTAGTAGTAATCTGCACTGACCTCTCAGCCAAGGATCCACATTGTAGTAGTAATCTGCACTGACCTATCAGCCAAGGATCCACATTGTAGTAGTAATCTGTACTGACCTCTCAGCCAAGGATCCACATTGTAGTAGTAGTCTGCACTGACCTCTCAGCCAAGGAGCCACATTGTCGTAGTAGTCTGCACTGACCTCTCAGCCAAGGAGCCACATTGTAGTAGTAGTCTGCACTGACCTTTCAGCCAAGGAGCCACATTGTAGTAGTAGTCTGCACTGACCTCTCAGCCAAGGAGCCACATTGTCGTAGTAGTAGTCTGCACTGACCTCTCAGCCAAGGATCCACATTGTAGTAGTAATCTGCACTGACCTATCAGCCAAGGAGCCACATTGTAGTAGTAGTCTGCACTGACCTCCCAGCCAAGGAGCCACATTGTAGTAGTAATCTGCACTGACCTCTCAGCCAAGGAGCCACATTGTAGTAGTAGTCTGCACTGACCTCTCAGCCAAGGATCCGCATTGTAGTAGTAATCTGCACTGACCTCTCAGCCAAGGATCCACATTGTAGTAGTAGTCTGCACTGACCTCTCAGCCAAGGATCCACATTGTAGTAGTAATCTGCACTGACCTCTCAGCCAAGGAGCCACATTGTAGTAGTAGTCTGCACTGACCTCTCAGCCAAGGAGCCACATTGTAGTAGTAATCTGCACTGACCTCTCAGCCAAGGAGCCACATTGTAGTAGTAGTCTGCACTGACCTCTCAGCCAAGGAGCCACATTGTAGTAGTAATCTGCACTGAGCTATCAGCCAAGGATCCACATTGTAGTAGTAATCTGCACTGAGCTATCAGCCAAGGAGCCACATTGTAGTAGTAATCTGCACTGAGCTATCAGCCAAGGAGCCAAATTGTAGTAGTAATCTGCACTGAGCTATCAGCCAAGGATCCACATTGTAGTAGTAGTCTGCACTGACCTCTCAGCCAAGGATCCGCATTGTAGTAGTAGTCTGCACTGACCTCTCAGCCAAGGATCCACATTGTAGTAGTAGTCTGCACTGACCTCTCAGCCAAGGAGCCACATTGTAGTAGTCTGCACTGACCTATCAGCCAAGGATCCACATTGTAGTAGTAATCTGCACTGACCTCTCAGCCAAGGATCCACATTGTAGTAGTAGTCTGCACTGACCTCTCAGGCAAGGAGCCACATTGTAGTAGTAATCTGCACTGACCTCTCAGCCAAGGATCCACATTGTAGTAGTAGTCTGCACTGACCTCTCAGCCAAGGAGCCACATTGTAGTAGTCTGCACTGACCTATCAGCCAAGGATCCACATTGTAGTAGTAATCTGCACTGACCTCTCAGCCAAGGATCCACATTGTAGTAGTAGTCTGCACTGACCTCTCAGGCAAGGAGCCACATTGTAGTAGTAATCTGCACTGACCTCTCAGCCAAGGATCCACATTGTAGTAGTAATCTGCACTGACCTATCAGCCAAGGATCCACATTGTAGTAGTAATCTGTACTGACCTCTCAGCCAAGGATCCACATTGTAGTAGTAGTCTGCACTGACCTCTCAGCCAAGGAGCCACATTGTCGTAGTAGTCTGCACTGACCTCTCAGCCAAGGAGCCACATTGTAGTAGTAGTCTGCACTGACCTATCAGCCAAGGAGCCACATTGTAGTAGTAGTCTGCACTGACCTCTCAGCCAAGGAGCCACATTGTCGTAGTAGTAGTCTGCACTGACCTCTCAGCCAAGGATCCACATTGTAGTAGTAATCTGCACTGACCTATCAGCCAAGGAGCCACATTGTAGTAGTAGTCTGCACTGACCTCCCAGCCAAGGAGCCACATTGTAGTAGTAATCTGCACTGACCTCTCAGCCAAGGAGCCACATTGTAGTAGTAGTCTGCACTGACCTCTCAGCCAAGGATCCGCATTGTAGTAGTAATCTGCACTGACCTCTCAGCCAAGGATCCACATTGTAGTAGTAGTCTGCACTGACCTCTCAGCCAAGGATCCACATTGTAGTAGTAATCTGCACTGACCTCTCAGCCAAGGAGCCACATTGTAGTTGTAGTCTGCACTGACCTCTCAGCCAAGGAGCCACATTGTAGTCGTAATCTGCACTGACCTCTCAGCCAAGGAGCCACATTGTAGTAGTAGTCTGCACTGACCTCTCAGCCAAGGAGCCACATTGTAGTAGTAATCTGCACTGAGCTATCAGCCAAGGATCCACATTGTAGTAGTAATCTGCACTGAGCTATCAGCCAAGGTGCCACATTGTAGTAGTAATCTGCACTGAGCTATCAGCCAAGGAGCCAAATTGTAGTAGTAATCTGCACTGAGCTATCAGCCAAGGATCCACATTGTAGTAGTAGTCTGCACTGACCTCTCAGCCAAGGATCCGCATTGTAGTAGTAGTCTGCACTGACCTCTCAGCCAAGGATCCACATTGTAGTAGTAGTCTGCACTGACCTCTCAGCCAAGGAGCCACATTGTAGTAGTCTGCACTGACCTATCAGCCAAGGATCCACATTGTAGTAGTAATCTGCACTGACCTCTCAGCCAAGGATCCACATTGTAGTAGTAATCTGCACTGACCTCTCAGCCAAGGAGCCACATTGTAGTAGTAGTCTGCACTGACCTCTCAGCCAAGGAGCCACATTGTGGTAGTAGTAGTCTGCACTGACCTCTCAGGCAAGAGGACATATTGTAGTAGTAGTCTGCACTGACCTCTCAGGCAAGAGGTCACATTGTAGTAGTAGTTTGCACTGACCTCTCAACTAAGGATCCATATTGTAGTAGTAATCTGCACTGACCTCTCATGCAAGGATCCACATTGTAGTAGTAATCTGCACTGACCTCTCAGCCAAGGATCCACATTGTAGTAGTAATCTGCACTGACCTCTCAGCCAAGGATCCACATTGTAGTAGTAATCTGCACTGACCTCTCAGGCAAGGATCCACATTGTAGTAGTAATCTGCACTGACCTCTCAGCCAAGGATCCACATTGTAGTAGTAGTCTGCACTGAGCTATCAGCCAAGGAGCCACATTGTAGTAGTAGTCTGCACTGACCTCTCAGGCAATAGGTCATGTTGTTGTAGTAGTCTGCACCGACCTCTCAGGCAATAGGTCATATTGTAGTAGTAGTATGCACTGACCTCTCAGGCATGGCCTCACATTGTAGTAGTCTGCACTGACCTCTCAGGCAAGGATCCACATTGTAGTAGTAGTATTCACTGACCTCTCAGGCAAGGAGCCACATCGTAGTAGTAGTCTGCGCTGACCTCTCAGGAAAGGAGCCGCATAGACAAGTAGCATTGGTAGGGTGGTAATGACATCAGCGAGCCCAGGTGTTGTAATGGTTAGCACACTGTCCCGAAATACAAGACATATGGGTTCGATTCTCGCTCTAGGTGCTATATTTCCAATTTCATCACCCCCCCACAACACTGGTTCCGTGACCAGGATCCTGTCCAAGCTATGCACTGAATAATTGTTGAAGCTACCATATGTATGTATATATAAGTGTAATTGTAAGCATGTATGTATGTAATTGTAAGCATTAAATGACCATTTACAAGACTTAAAATTCCATGTGGACGAGTGTAGTAGTCTGCACTGACCTGTCAGGTAAGGAGCTGCATAGACGGGTAGGCATGGGTAGGGTTGTGGTGACATCAGGGAGCTCCTATGTGATGTAATGGTTAACACACTGGCCCAGAATGCAAGAGATGTGGTTTCAATTCCCGCTTTAGATGCAATATTTCCCATTTTCATCACCCCCCATGACACTGGTTCCATGAGCAGGATCATGTACAAGCTACGCACTGTATGGTTGTTGAACCTACCCTGTGTATGTATATGTAAAATTGTAAGCGCATTGCCCATAGGTATGTAATTGTAAACATAAAAACACCTTTTAAGAGCCTAGGTTGGTTAGTTGTTTGGGTTCTAGGTCCGGCAACATCTAAGGTATCTAAGAGCCTAGGTGGTGAAATGGTTAGCACAATGGCCCGCAAGAGATGTGGGTTCAAATCCCGCTCTAGGTGCAATATTTCCCATTTTCATCACCCCCTACGACGAGAGCATGTTTTTAAACTTCAACCGAGTCAACCCAATGACTTACAGAATTGATACTTTTCACGATCTAGCTTGGCGTTCGGTATTAATAGGATATGACAAGAACTGGTCTGCTCAGCATTAGGATAATATGACTGAGTGGGATATTGAGTCATAGTGCATGTTTTAAAATATTTTGACATTTTACACATCATTACATTATAAAATAGATTCCATTTAAAGTACCCATTTGTTTCATTTAATGGATGGAAGAATGTGTAACTCATTGCTGAACCCAGACTGATCGGGTGGGAGACAGCCACATTTGGTATTCAATGTTTAATGTGTATTGGATCCAGGTATGCAGGTATTGCAGATATTGCAACACCGCAGGGAGTTTGGCGCCCCTGCCCTGCAGAGTTGTAAACCACTGCCTTGTGGTACAGGTTCTTGACAGAACCGAAGGCTGAGGGAGCAAATGCTAAACAAAAAACCATGTCACTGTTGCAGCATTAAGGGTGGTCGATGTATGGAACTCCCAATATCCGCCGACCAGCCAATGCAGGGACAAATAGTTTTGCGCCTGTCTTGACATGTTCTTGCCAGTGTAAAACCTCTATTTGCTCCCTGAGAGAGTGCCGCTGGTAACTTGCAAAAGCCAGCAGCACTTCAACACTTTTGCAGGCAGCTTTCATGAAATGTAAAACCTGAAGCTGAGAGACATTAAGACCGACTCATGGACATCACTCTCACAGCAGAGAGCGGCAGTAAAGTAATGAAAGCAGTCTTTGTCGCATCGCGACCGACAGCATGATGGTGATGATGATGTATTGGATCCGGATTGAATTTCTATGGAGTGCATCGGATATGATAGAGGTGTCTGGTCAAGTTGCCATGACCTCGTAGTAGCTGGGATGTGGGAATGAGGGGTGCACCTGAGCTGCACCCATCTCTACTGCCCTGGAACCTCTAGATGGCCGCCATAAAGAGTAAAATAACAATATGCCATGGAGCAATGACATCATGCACCTTCAATAATATCACATACCTTCAATACTATCATGTAGCTTCAATGACATGTCTGTAGGAGTGTTGGAGAGATTAAAAGCCTGGGAGAGCTGGCAGTCACCAATGGGTCTTTCACATGACAAGAGGTACTTTTGTGTCAGTGTCAGATTCTGTGCTATACCCACTGTAGCCACTTCACTATTATAGACAGGCAACTATAGGACTCATCTACACCACACCATTTCCTATACATCCTTTGGTACTTTATGGTTAACTTGCGCTTTTATTATAGCTGACTTTCAATTTGTGTGGCAATTTATATGCTCTATGATATATATAGCTGTCAATGTAGTAGACAATAGTACCAAAAATAATGACAATTGATCATATTGCTGTGCGGTAATTAATCACAGGTCACACATGACGACCATATTTGAATAGATTTTAGTCAGTTTTGAGACCTAGCATTTTTATGCGATCCACATGAATTTCTGTATTTTTTCTGAGATAAATATATTAGATTGATCATTAGTATCTACTTTACATTAGTTCAAAGTTACTTTTATTTTAAATGGTAAACCTTTGAGATATTTTGGGTGCAAACATGGAAAATTAGTTTTGGGAATCTTGCCAACACTCTGACACCATAGACTTCTGCAGTAACAGGTTCTGTTAAATTGACTCAGTAATTGCCTTCTACACAGAAACAAATGCTTAATAAGTGCATTAGTATCTAAGTTAGATATGCAAAATCAAATCTAGATAATTGGTTTGGTTTTGAAAATTTTATATTTCATCGGACAATGCGCTTTAATACCAGGATAATAAAACTAATGGGTATGAGTTACATTTTCGGATGTAGTTTGGAAAGCATCCTTCAAATTTGAGGTTAATTAAGCATAATACTACAGATTACAACTAAGTAACTTCCAATGTAATGTTGTGGGGGTGATGAAAATGGGAAATATTGCGCCTAGAGCGGGATTCGAACCCACATCTCTTTGCATTCCGGTCCAGTGTGCTAACCATTACACCACCCAGGCTCCCTGATATCACCACACTACCCATGCCTACCTGTCTATGTGGCTCCTTGCCTGAGAGGTCAGTGCAGACTACTACACTCATCCCCCTGGAATTGTAAGTCTTTTAATGCTTACAATTACAAACATACAGGCAGTGCGCTTACATATACATACACAGGGCAGGCTCAACAACTGCACAGCCTGTAGCTTGTACAGGATCATGGTCACGGCAACCAGTGTCATGGGGGGTGATGAAAATGGGAAATATTGCGCCTAGAGCGGGACTCAAACCCACATCTCTTTGCATTCCAGGCCAGTGTGCTAACCATTACACCACCCAGGATCCCTGATATCACCACACTACCCATGCCTACCTGTCTATGTGGCTCCTTACCTGAGAGGTCAGCTCAGACCACTACAGTAATATAAACGACACCATTTAAAAAAAAAAAGTTACCTTAGATGTTGCCAGAATGTAAAACTCCAATAACCAACCAACCAACGAAGTCGGTACCCGTCCTGATATGACCTTAGATGTTGCGAGGACGTAAACCATCCAACAACCAACCAATCCTCGGGTGAACCAAAGTGCCTAACACTGAACAGGTGCTTGAGGAGATGGCGCAAACACCTAAATCTCACAGCAAGCACCCTACAGGCATCATGCAATACGATTTAGGCCCTCCGCCTCCAGTCGGACCCATGTGGAGCAGCGCCCGGGAGGAATGCGAGGCCCTGATTGGTCAATTCCCAGTGTCACATGACCTGCTCCTCACAGCTCCATGAATCCCAATTAGACGGTGGGGGGTAGGGGGGGAGGGGAGAGGGGAGAGGGGAGAGGGGAGAGGGGAGAGGGGAGAGAGGGGAGAGGGGAGAGAGGGGAGAGGGGAGGACGGGAGGACGATCCCATGGTCTACCAACACGGGAGACCGACGCTCTAACTCATTCGGCCATCCCCTCTGGTTATGAGCATAGCAAGGCGGTGGCAATATACACATACATAATACTAATAATTACAATAGACCTATTTCATATGACGTCAGAAAGGGTATTTAGGTCAGTGTGCGCGCTGTTTGGCTGAAGGATGACACACTGCCACACTGCAAACTCAATGGCTATGAGTAATCTTCATAGAGAAAAGGTGAAATATCTCTAAAACGACACGACCTAGAAACAAACCGCTTGGAACACATATAGAAAATATATTCAACGATGAGATTATATTAAATTGATAAGTTTAGAGTTCTGCATTTCTATTAATTTTGAATAAAATAAACGTTTTGCACTGGGTGTACCATGCAAACTCAGTGCATTGTCAATGGCGTGAGCAATCTTCTTACAGAACAAGTGAAATATCTCTAAAACCACACGACCTAGACACAAACCGCTTGGAACAGATATAGAAAACATATTCAACAAATAGATTATATTAAATTTATAATGTTAGGGTTCTGCATTTCTATTAATTTTGAATAAAATAAATGTTTTGCACTGCGCATAGCGGCAAACTCAATGCATTGTCAATGGCTTACAGACAAAGTGAAATATCTCTAAAACCACACCACCTAGAAACAATCCGCTTGGAACACATATAGAAAACATATTCAACGAATAAATTATATTAAATTTATAAGGTTAGGGTTCTGCATTTCTATTAATTTTGAATAAAATAGACGTTTTGCACTGCGCATATGGGAAACTCAATGCATTGTCAATGGCGGTGAGCAATCTTCATACAGAAGAAGTGATATATCTCTAACACCGCACCACCTAGACACAAACCGCTTGGAACAGATATAGAAAACATATTCAACGAATATATTATATTAAATTCAGATGCTTAGGCTTCTGCATTTCTATTAATTTTGAATAAAATAAACGTTTTGCACTGCGCATACCGGCAAACTCAGTGGCAGTGTGCATTCGTTCTGCAGCCAAGCTGCGTGCTCATACACAATGTTTACAAACATTGAAAGGGGTCTATAATAATCATAATAATTAATAATTCCCTTCCATGCCTTTATACTGACACAATGCGTTATACATCTACATGAATATATGAATACAGAATATGATATTTCTAGTTTCTACATTTCAACCAGTCCAGTGAAAACAAAGGCATTAACAAAACCCCAGATACAATCACACCACTGTAGTCCAAAAACATCCTCAGTTTGAGTGGACTCCCTCCACAGCAGACGACAGTCAGTCAGAGCAGACGACATCGGCACAGAACAGCCGGTTTGCAGTTTGAGCGCCCTGCCAGTTTGAGCTGACTGTCAGTTTCATGCGCATGCGTCAAAATCTGACAGCACCATCACTAACCTTATGAATTTAATATAATGTTTTTGGTAAAGATGTTTTCTATATGTGTACCAAGCGATTTGTTTCTAGGTGGTGTGCTTTTAGAGATATTTCACTTTTCCTGTATTTTCTGTATGAAGATTGCTCACGACCATTGACAATGCCTTGAGTTTGACGGTATGCGCAGTGCAAAACATTAGTTTTATTCAAAATAAATAGAAATCAAGAACCCTAACCTTATAAATTTAATATAATCTTTTTGGTAAAGATGTTTTCTATATGTGTTCTAAGCGATTTGTTAATAGGTGGTGTGGTTTTAGAGATATTTCACTTCTTCTGTATTTTCTGTATGAAGATTGCTCACGACCATTGACAATGCCTTGAGTTTGAGTGTATGCAGTCAGCTGAAACTGGCCGGGTGCTCAAACTGCGACACCGGCGTCTGCCTGGCTTTAGGCGGGAAGATGGAAACGAGGCCATGAATGAGTAATAGATACGGAGTGTAATCTAATGTGCATACAGATGGAAGCCCAGGCAACACCTACCTGGGAACCTTTGTGTAACTATTTGCAAATAGCACGCTGTCACAAGTCGGTAGTTGTCCCGATATGACATGCCCTCACATGTGCATAGGAAGGGAAACCTCCCAATTATCAACCCACAGAAAGGTCAAGTATTATTTAGGGGCTGGCATAGACTCGGCGAAGATGAAAGACGAAATGAAAAATATTATTTAGATGCTGGGATGCATGCCAGATGGTCTGTTTGTTGGGGTTTTATGTTCTGGCAGCATTTAAGGTCATATCAGGATGTCTACCGACTTGTAGCAATGCACACTCATGCTTGTTGTTTTACGTCCTAGCAACATCTAAGGTCATATCAGGACGGGTACCGACTTGTGACAGTGCGCACTCGTGGTGACTTCATAGTGCTGCCCCACTGGGAGACCAGGCCATCAGCACCATGACCTGATATCCCACTCAGTCACATTATCCCGAGACTGAGCTAACCAGTCCTTGCCCTATCCTAATAATGCCTAATACATGGCTAGGAAGTGACAAATATCAATTTTTATGTCATTGGTTTGACTCGACCAGGGTTCGAACCCACGATTCCATGGTCGACCAACAGACACTCACGGTGAATTTATAGTGCTACCCCACTGGGAGCCTCAGCGAATGGCACCACGACCCGATTTCCCACTAATTCATATTATCTTGATACTGGGCTAACCAGTCTTCAGTGGTGTAAAATCAAATGTAATATTAGTGAAACCTCGGTATCACAGAGTGCACGTCAAAGTTGCATAGTCTGATGGTTTTGAGTTTCTGAAATTTTCTGAGACAAATACATTAGGTTGATCGTTATTATGTATATTACTTTAGCTTGAAGTAACTTCTGTTTTAAGTAGCTAACTTTTGGGATATTTGAAGTGGAACCATGCAAATTAAATTTTGGCAAGCACGCAAAAACTCTGACCCCATAGTGTTCTGCAGTAACAGGTTATATTCAATTGCCTGAGTATTCCCTTCTATGTGGTGACACATGCTTAATAAGTACACCAGTATCTAAGTTAGATATGTAGAATCAAATTTAGATAATTGTTTTGATATTGAAAATTTGATATTTTCATCAGACTATGCAGCTTTAACACAATACAATTAGTTCAAGTAGGCTTTGTAAAAGTTTCCTTGGTTTGTTTGTTTGTTGTTGTTTTACATCCTAGCAACATCTAAGGTCATATAAGGACAGGTACCGACTTGTGACAGTACGCACTCATGGCGATTTAATACTGATGCCTCACTGGGAAATCAGGCAGCCGGCACCATGACCCGATAATCCACTCTGTCACATTATCCTGACACCGAGCTAACCAGCCCTTGTCCTATCCTAATAATGCCGAGCACCAGGCTAGGAAGCGACAAGTATAAATTTTTAAGTCATTGGTTTGACTCGACCGGGAACCGAACTCGCGAACTCCCGATCTTCCGCACATGAGGCCTGTGCTCTACCGATTCAGGCACCGCGCCCGGTAGTTTCCTTGGTGAACTCTATTGTACTGAACTGCTTCTAATGCCTGGTACAGACCTACCATATACGATTCGCGCACTAAAACTCGCGACTCGACCCGACCCGCTTAAAACTGAAAATGGGCCCATTCATTTTTCGAATCGTGAATCGCAATCGTAATCGGCCCGTTTTAGCCCTAAAACTGAGTTTTTAGTCGCGAATCGCAATCGCTAGGTGTGCATGGGGAGCGCACACCTAGCGATTTTTGTGCGTGAAACGGGCAGTTTTAGATCGTATACGGTAGGTGGGTGCGCACAAACGGTAGGTGTGTACTAGGCAGTACAACCCTTCTCTATAATTAACCTAATCGGTCTAACAGCTAACAAGGGTCATTAAGGCTGGATAACCGCAATAATTACAGCTTGACCTCAGCTGTTGTCAGGCTTGATTGGTCCTAACCGAAACCTAGAAAGTAAGTAGTTTCAGTACATTCAATCTATGTCTAGTTAATGTCCGTCATGATATTTATTGATAATAGTGAAAAGGTAAATTTAGGCATCAAAAAAAGATATTGGTGATCGTCCCCGACCGTGCCTGAAAAGTTGCCCGCCCTAATTTTTGCTTGCTTTTTGTTAAACTGTTAAACCTGTGTTGGCCTGGCAGCAATTCAACTTTTGTAAGTACACAATTGATGCTATTCATGCCGCGGCCATGTTGAAACCATACCGAGGCCATGTATGCATCTGCGAGGCGCCGCTGTATGAAAAGTAATGTGAATACTTTTTCGTTGACCAATACCTTTCAAAATCACTCAAATTTGAAGGTATTCATTTTCGAAACTACCATAGTCATCCTTGCATACCTGTTTTCTATCTATTGGACAATTTTCATGAAGATTAGGTGACCCTTGCATGGTGATTTTCCCATTCTTTAACTACTATGTTACTGTCAACTTCCAAGTCTGCATAGTTATGATGGTATCATGTACCATGCAGCACTGTCAGCGTAGTTATCTGTGTAACACAGCTAAACAAATAGTCTTAGTAATTACAAATTATTAAAAGCTTTAAAAGGGTTCAAATATATTAAACAAATATACATATATTAAGAAAGTCATGCAATTTTGAATTTAAGAAAAGATTGGCAACCAGGGTGAGCAACTTTGTTGACATTGCCTACTGAAATGCATCTGATCATCACTCAATCTTCATGACATTTGACCAATAGATAAAACAAATGTATGCAAAAATGAATATGATAGCTTAAAATGTGAATATCTTCAAATTTCACCACTTTAATTTCTGTCGTAGTTCATACATATTAGCATACGGCAGTGTCTTACTGCCATTTCCAAAACCCAACACATACTCAACCTCGTTCTGATGCCTAATTAGGTCACGTGTGAATAGTGTGAATTGAAACTTCTTGAACTGTATGATGTAATCAAATTTAAAATGAGAATACAGCGTTCATTGTTTGACTAAAAACATTGTGATGTGTTCCATAATATGTAATCCTTTTATCAGTCTAGGGTGATCCAATATTTCTGATATCAAAAGGATGATCACCAAGAAAGTTATTTGGCCTTAGTTGTTTCATGTTACTGGCTTTTTTATAGATATGGTGACGTGATTTTACTATGAAGAATATAATATATAAGTTACATGGTCAGTGTCAGGATAATATGACTGAGCAAGATATCAGGTGCTGGTGCTGGTGGCCTGATCTCCCAGTGGGACAGTACTGTCATGGGGGTGATGAAAATGGGAAATCTTGTGCCTAGAGCGGGACTCAAATCCACATCTCTTTGCATTCCGGGCCAGTCTGTTAACCATTACACCACCTATGCTCCCTGATGTCACCACACTACCCACGCCTACCTGTCTATGCGGCTCCTTGCCTGAGAGGTTAGTGCAAACCACTACAGCACTATACAGTCGCCATGAGTGTGCACTGTCACAAGTTGGTACACGTCCTGATATGACCTTAGATGTTGCCAGGACGTAAAACTCCAACAACCAACCAACATTGAATTAAACAGTTTCGATTAAACTGTACGGTTTATCTTTATTATTAAAACTAAAGGATCAGAAATTGGATACCCTGGACTTGGATCAATCATAATTTGTCTGATCCCTACGAATCTCATTCTACTGGTTTTGTTTTGTTTGTTGTTGTTATACATCCTAGCAACAGTGCTACCTCACTGGGAAACCAGGTCGCTAGCACAATGACCTGATATCCCACTCAGTCACATTATCCTCACACTGAGCCAACCAGTCCTTGCCCTGTCCTAATAATCCAGAGCGCCTGACTAGGAAGTGACAAGTATCAATTTTTAAGTCATTGGTTTGACTCGACCAGGGTCCGAAGCCACAAAGTCATGGCTTCAGATATCATAAACAGGAGACGGACGCTCAACTCATTAGGCCATCCCATCTGGTGCCACATTCTACTGGTGAATTGCTCTGTAGTAAAGTGAGTGATATATTGGGGTCTTACGTCCTGGTAACAACTTTTTAAAGGCATACCAACCAAGCATTCTCTCAACTTGTTAAAACCATACCAACTAAACCGTCTCTCAATGAATAATCACTTTGGTTGATTGGGGTTTTATGTCCTGACAACATTTTCTTACAGTACTAAAAAGCAAAGTTTGAATTAATGATTTAATACTCATTTGATTGGGTGTAAACGTCGTAGAAATATATGTGATTATGTCCAAATGTTTACAGTGAGTTGTGCACAGTGGGCAGTGGGATGGCTTTATAGTGCTGCCTAATTGGTATTCAGCGCAGGAGCCACAATGGGACGAGATAACCATCCATATTAAAGTTGCATAGTCCGATCCTTTTGAGTTTCTGCCATTTTCTGAGATAAATACATTATGCTGATCATTATGATATACGTCATGTTAGTTTGAAGTAACTTTTAATTTAAATGGCTAAATTTGGAGGTATTTGACATTAAAACATGCCAAATTAATGTTGGCAAGAATGCCAAAACTCTGAGATCAAAGACTTCAGTACTAACAGGTTGTATTAAATTGATGTATTACAACCTTCTATGTGGCAGCAAATGCTTAATAAGTGCACCAGTATATAAGATCAATATATAGAATCAAATCTAGATAAGTATTTTGGTTTTGAAAATATGATATTTTCATCGGACTATGCAACTTTAAGTCTGCATAGTCTGATGAAAGCTGATCATTTTCGAAACTAAAACAAGTAAGATTTGATCTTATATATATCCAAATTAGATACTCTTGCCCTTTTTATTTTTGGCAAAGTAGGGAATATTAAGTCAATTCAATAGAACATATTGTCATGGGGGTGATGAAAATGGGAAATATTGCGTCTAGAGCGGGACTCGAATGCACATCTCTTTGCATTCCGGGTCAGTGTGCTAACCCTTACACCACCTAGGCTCCCTGATATCAACACACTACCCACACCTACCTGTCTATGTTGTTACTTGCCTGAGAGGTCAGTGCAGCCTACTACACTCGTCCCCCTGGAATTGTAGTCTTTTAAATGGTCATTTAATGCTTACAATTACATACATACAGGCAATGCACTTACACATACATACACAGGGTAGGTTCAACAACCATACAGCGCGTAGCTTTTACAGGATCCTGGTCACGGCACCAGTGTCATGGGGGTGATGAAAATGGGAAATATTGCTTCTAGAGCGGGTCTCGAACCCACATCTCTTTGCATTCCGGGCCAGTGTGCTAACCATTACACCACCTAGGCTCCCTGGTATCAACACACTACCCATGCCTACCTCTCTATGTTGTTACTTGCCTGAGAGGTCAGTGCAGCCTACTACACTATCAATACTGACACCTATGATGTAGAGTATTTCAATGTGCATGCCAAAATTAACTTAGCATCTTTTCTCTTCACATATCTCCGAGGTGGCAGGCGGATTGAGATGCACAATTGTTGTTTGTCATGAGCCGCATTTACACGGGAAATTGTGAAGCGATTTAGGCAAATCGATTTATATGAAGCGATGTAGTGGCGCGTTTACACAAGCGAGTTTGAAAGTGTGTCGGCCACCGGGAACCAGCAGCCTTAGTGTTGCGCCTGTAGCCGGCAAGCACTGCTATTTGTTTAGTTTACACAAGTCGATTCGACGCCGATGTAGCTACATTAATATCGCTTGGAATTTAAGGTTAATTTAATTAAATTTCATTATTTGAGTATGTAATTCTGTTAAATATGATCGCATTCACTAGATTTCGGCCTAATCGGGCCCTAACACTGCCAGGCACCAGCGATTCGTTCCAGCTGAGCCTGTTGCCGGCAAGCACTACTATTTTATACTATCGCTCCCCGGGAACCAGCTGAATCGCTTCATCTATACTACCTTGCGAGGTGGTATACATGTACCGATTTATATGAATCGTTTCAGCCCTAAAACGCCTCAGAGTCGCGTTTACACGGCAAATATGAGTCGATCTAGGCAAGTCGTTTTATATGAGGCGTTTTAAATCGCCCGTGTAAACAGGGCTATGGATTCATTTCACAAAGTTGGCAGTACAAATGACGGACTACCTCGATAGCTAATCTGGCAGAGGATGCTGTGATTCAATGTGGATCATTGATGTTGGATTGTCTAACATTTGTAATAATGAGAGCATAATCCGATTATCATTATCAAATTTTGTAATTGAAAACACTTATCCAGATTTGCTTCTATTTATCGACCTAATACCCCAGTCACACGAGGCCTGCGTTCACTTACAATCGATTCGTGACGTCAAAAAGTCCTCATTGCGCCCTCTGTACGCCCTCCTTAAGTGTCCATTTCGGAAATTTTGGCTGCACTTGCAACCAACCTCCTTGCAACCAGTTTGGTCGGTGCCATTAAAAAGTGGTTGGCGACCTTGTGCCGCCCTGGTGCCGCCAGGTCACCGACCCCTTGGTTGGCGAGTTGGTGATGACCTGGCGCTGATCTGGCGCCGACTTAGCAGTGCCAAAATATGCAATGCCATGCTCACCGGGTGGTCGACGCTATGACGCCAAACCGGCACCAGGTCATCGCCAACTCCCCAGCGCCAACTCCCCAGCGCTGATGCAGTGACGGCCCGGCGACGGCCCGGTGATGGCCCAGTGACGGCCCGGTGATGGCCCGGTGATGGCCCGGCGCCAACCTGGTGTCGACCTGACACCGCCCTGGCGCCGCCCTGGCGCCGCCATGGCGCCGACCTGGTGCCGACAACATATTTGAATCAATGTATCAGATGGGATGCTGGGAGGGTGGCGTCCTTTTGGGCGTAAGGAGGTTGGCGGCGAACGCTGGCTCTCATGTGACTGGGGTATTAGATACTGGTAGACTTATTAAACATTTGTTGCTGCATATAAGGAATACTGAGTCAATTTAATAGAAAATTGTGTACTATTGAGAGCATAATCCAATGAAAATATATAATTTTCCTAATCAAAACAATTTTCTAGATCTGATTCTACTTATCAACCTTAGATACTGTAATGGCCCATGGCCCTCCGACTCTCACCCTGCCATGCACACATGGAAGAATACCAAGATCCAATATCAGTACGCTTCAACTTGGTTTATTGAACCAATCTGCTCTCCGCGGCGTCCACAGTCAACTGACCCACCCCCTGACTCGCCAGATCCCACATCAACTCTATAGGTGTGTGGGGGAGGGGGGGTTGAGCTAGCCACACGCAGTAGAGGGCAGCCCAGTCGGGGTCTGCCCGGTGGCTAGCCTGCCGCCACCTAGCGCAGTTCAGTGTAACTGCATAGGTGTGCGGCGTAGTCTCCGCTGCTACTGCGTGGTAGTAGGGCTCATGTACAGACTACTACAATACTGATAGACTTATTAAACATGTGTTGTGTAGACTTATTAAACATGTGTTGTTGCATAGAAGGACCTGCTAAGTCAATTTAATAGAACATGTTACTGCTGCTGCCTATGATGTCCAGCATTTCAATGTGCACACCCAAATTAACTTGACATATTTTCACTTCAAATATCTCCAAGATTAACTTTTAAATAAAAATACATTAGTTTAATTAAAAGACATTCAATATTTAATTAAAAGACAATAAAAAGACATTTCTTCAAGCAGATTGCAATGGCCGACTTAACATATATTCATGTAAACATGCGACAGAAATTCAAACTGTTGGAAACTCAACCTTAATAGACCACTGTTTTCGCCATGAGCAGTGGAATGAGGAAGAGCAATCGTCCGCGATTGAAATTTCCCCCGCTTAAAGCTGCATAGTCCGATGAAATATCAATTTTTCAAAACCAAACCAATTATCCAGATTTGATTTTTACATATCTAACTTAGATACTGATGCACTTATTAAGCATTTGTTTCTGTGTAGAAGGCAATACTGAGTCAATTTAACAGAACCTGTTACTGCAGAAGTCTATGGTGTCAGTGTTTTGGTAAGTTTGCCAAAACTAATTTTCCATGTTTGCACTCAAAATATCTAAAAAGTTTACCATTTAAAATAAAAGTAACTTTGAACTAATGGAAAGTAGATACTAGTGACCGATCTAATATATTTATCTCAGAAAAAATACAGAAATTCAAAGCCATCGGACGATCCAACTTTAAACCACTAATATACCAACAAAATATATATAAATGCTGCGCAATCCAACATCAATGATCCACAATGCACCACAGCGTCCTCTTTCAGATTACCTCTCGAGGTAGCCCGTTGTTTGTACCGCCGGCTTTGTGAAATGAATCCACGACAAACAACAATTGTTCATCTCAATCCTCCCGCCCCGATATTCTGAGACCCCAAGCCATTGCAGGCACTATCAAGAAATACCACTGAGTGCGGTCTGTTGTGTGTGTCCGTGGAGGAAGCTAAGCCTAAAATAGAACACTCTCGAGATTGCTGTGGCTGTGCTGGAATGGCTGGATAAAGCTGCAGTCGGATCACGCCTTGCGACCGCTTGTGATCACTTTGGACCAAAGATTTGTTTGTTTGTTTGTTGTTTTACGTCCTAACAACATCTAAGGTCATATCAGGAGAGGTACCAACTTGTGACAGTGCGCACTCATGGTGAGTTTATAGTGCTGCCCCACTGGGAGACCAGACCGCCAGGCCCATGACCTGACATCCCACTCAGTCACATTATCCTGACACTGAGCCAACCAGTCCTTGGCCTATCCTAATAATGGCAAGCGCCTGGCTAGGGAGCGACAAGTATACATTTTTAAGTCATTGGTTTGACTCAACCAGGGTTCGAACCCATGATCCCACGGTCTACCAACACGGGAGATGGACGCTCTAATTCATTCGGCCATCCTGTCTGGTTTTGGACCATAGAACCCACAGTCACCAGCGACCTCCTTGTGACCAAAAAGCAATGGTGGCCACAAGGAGGTTTTTAGTGCAGTGGCTGCAACCTCCTTGCGACTAAAATGGTTGCAAGGCGACCGACGACCACTTGCAAACATTTAGCAACCATTTTGTGACCTCTTTATGAACAATCTTTTTTTGTGGTCACAAATTGGTCGCAAGCAGTAGTGTGACTTGGGTATAATGTGACATTCAGAGTGTAAACATGTGCATAGTGAGATGTGCTATACCATGCAATATAAACCGACAAAGCCACTGGGAGTTCCGTATTACCGTGATATATTTTATGACATGGTACTGTATTTGCTCCCTATGCTGCTTACTAAATCCGCCATCTTGATTTTTCATTCGAATCGGCGTTACAAAATGAAAGAAAATAAGACTGGATTCTATTACAGTACAACCCCGTTAAAACAAGCTCAGTTAAACCAAACGATCGGTTACTCCAAACTTTTTTTGGCGGCCCAACAAAATACTACCATTTATCATATAAAGAAGTCAGTTAAACCAAAGTCAGTTAATCCAAATTATCGGTTGATCCAAACACAATTGTCAGGCCCCAGGCCACTTCCGATATGGTTAAACCAAACTGTCATGTGGTTATAAGGTCAGCTGAGACTTTTTTTATATAATAAATAGTAGTATTTTGCTGGGCCGCCGAAAACAGTTTGGATTAGCCAATCATTTGGTTTAACTTAGCTTGGTTTAACGGGGTTATACTGTATATACATAAAAAACAATAATCAAAGTGTCCACAGACATTGTATATTGCATTCATAATGCACCCACGTTTTTGCCAAAGGCAAGTCAAAGTCGAAGCCAAAGCTCAGTTAAACCAATGATCGGTTAATCCAAACAAATTTCTATGGTCCCTTCAAGTTTGGTTTAACGGGGTATATACTGTAGTTAGAAGCGCAGAACATCAGACTAAATTTGAAATCAACATGAACAGTTTAGCTAACCTGCCATAACTGGCAATTAGTCATTATCAGAATAATGTGCCTGAGTGGGATATTGCATCAAGGTACCAGCGGCATGGGTTCCCAATTGGGCAGCACTATAAAGTCACCATAACGGCGCTTCACAAAACGTCAGTAGGTAGCCTTCCTGACATGACCTGCGATGTTGCGAGGATTTAAAACCCAAATTAATCAACGAATGGATCGATTAATTTAGATTGCAATTGGTCTCATAGTAGCCAAGTGCTTAGGAATGATTTGATTGATTTAATTAGGGGCGGATCTGAAACAGTGGAATCCCACATGCCCTATAAATACCAGATCCAGATTAGCTCGCAGTGGTTAGACAATTATTTGCATGGAAATTGGAAAATGTGATAGGCTACATTCCAGTTTCAGGTTGGCATCGCTAAAAATAGTGTTTTGACGGTGCCAGTGTCAGTTATTCAATAAATAAATATTATTTAAGCTGCCTAGTCCTATGAAAACATCAAATTTTCAAAACCAAAACAATTATCTAGATTTGATTCTACGTATCTATCTTAGATAGTGATCAGGTGATGCGCTTATTAAACATTTGTCACCACACAGAAGGGAATACTGAGGCAATTTAATAGAACCTGTTACTGCAGAAACTTATGGTTGCAGACTTTTGGCATGCTTGCCAAAATTAATTTAGTATGTTTGCACTTCAAATGTCCTCAAACTAAAGTAAGGTAACGATCAATCTAATACATTTATCTCATAAAATAACAGAAACTCAAAACCATCGGACTATGCACATTTAACAAAAGTTACAGCTTTTAACAACTTTTCTTGGTGCTGATCAGTGACCTGTATTAGATTATTATAATATAAAGTATGGCAGTATACCAGACGGAATGGCCAAATGAGTTGGAGCGTCCGTCTCCCGTGTTGGTAAATCATATCGTGGGTTCGAATCCTGGTCGAGTCAAACCAATGACTTAAAAATTGATACTTGTCGATTCCTAGCCAGACACTCAGCATTATTAGGATAGGGCAAAGAGCAGTGGAATGAGGAAGACCAGTCGTCTGTGACTGAAATTTCCCCTGATTAAACAACTAATGTACCCCCCAAAAAATAACAAACAAATAATGGGGGGTGGAGGAGTGGGGGGGGGGGGGGATGTTCAACACAGTAATTAGTTTGGATCGAGTGGCATGACTCTTGGCTGGTCCAGAAGACCTGCTCATTTATTTAAAGGTCACCCTTGAAGTGAACCTGGGTGAATGAGGGTTGCAAACTGCTAGACATGCTGGAGCTAGACTAGAGTTTGCCTGTTTCACCGCAGACTAGCCAAGCTCCAGGGCGCTCGTGCCACCATCCCCCCCCCCCCCCCCCAAGCCCCCCACCCCTCCACACCCCTACCTAGATAAAAGATTCACCCTGTACTTGTAGTTCATGGGTGAATGACAATGTACTCTAAATACTGGCGAAAATAGCTTTAGTATGGAACAGGAATTCCTGGTTCCAATATCAAATGGCTACTTATATCGGCACAGATTTGGTGAAATGGGAGAGAATGCAAAAAGACAAGATGGCGGCCATACAACGCCGTCGATTTCACCTTTAAATTCTATTAAACTATATGTTTTATTATATTTTTCAACTCAAAGGTAGCGGGGAAATATGAAGACATATATAAAGAATAATTGTTGCTTCTTAGATTGTGAAATTAGGCTCTCATTTCATTTCCCCGCTTTTACAACAGCTTTTATATAGGGCTGGGATTCACCTGTGTACTGCGAGAGTACAGGGTGAATCCTTTATCTAACCCCCACCCAGCCAGGTGGAAAACGTGTCAAACCGAAGACTTACAAATGTGATACTTGTCGCTTTATAGCCTGGCGCTTGGCATTCATAGGATAGGACAAGGGATGGCTGGCTCAGTGTCAGGATATTGTGACTGAGGGGGATATCTGGTCATGGTGCTGGCAGTAGGCCTGGTCTCCCAGTGGGGCAGCACTGTAAAAGTAATCATGGGTACATACTGTCACAATGCGATACCCATCCTGATATGACCTTAGATGTTTCCAGGACATAAAACTCCAACAAGCAACCAACCACCGAACAATAATAATGCAACCATTTTCCATATCTATTAATATGCATATAATGATTATACCCTAAATAATTGTAGTGGTTTGCACTGACTTCTCAGACAAGTAACCACACAGACAGGTAGGCGTGGGTAGTGTGGTGATACCAGAGAGCCTAGGTGCTGTAATGGTTAGCACACCGGCCCGGATTGCAAAGAGATGTGGGTTCGAGTCCCGCTCTAGGCGCAATATTTCCCATTTTCATCACCCCCATGACACTGGTTGCCGTGACCATGATCCTGTACAAGCTACGCGCTGTATGGTTGTTGAACCTACCCTGTGTATGTATGTGTAAGTGCATTGCCTGTATGTACGTAATTGTAAGCATTAAAAGACTTACAATTCCAGAGGGCACAAGTGTACTGGTCTGCACTGACCTCTCAGGCAAGTAACCACATAGACAGGTAGGCGTGCATAGTGTGGTGATACCAGGGAGCCTAGGTGGTGTAATGGTTAGCACACTGGCCCAGAATGCAAAGAGATGTGGCTTCGAGTCTTGCTCTAGGCGCAATATTTCCCATTTTCATCACCCCCCACAACATAATCTACACACCGGACACTGTGGCCGAATCAGTAGAACGTAGGCTTCCAGTGTGGAAGGTCGGCAGATCGATTCCTAACACGGAGGCAACCAGTCATTTCCCATTTTCATTCCCCCAACGACACTACCAATAAGGGCCTCTGTCAACAGTTCGCATTACTTGCTCTGATTACTGCTCCTTCTCTCACTCTCACCCTTTGGCCCTCATCCCCTCAACCCCAGGTTGGGTCGCCTCTGTGGACAGGCGACGGGATGGCCAAATGAGTTGAGCATCCGTCTCCTGCTTTGGTAGATCGTGGGATTCAAATTTTATGTTCAAGCCCTGGTCGAGTCAAACCAATGACTTATAAATGTATACTTATCAGTTCCTCGCCATTATTAGGATAGGGCAAGGACTGGTTCACTCAATTTCAGGATATTGTGACTGAGTGGGATATTGGGTCATGTCATAGTGCCAGCAGTAGGCCTGGTCTCGCAGTGGGCCAGCACTATAAAAGTCGCCATGAGTGCACACTGTCACAAGTCAGTACCACTCCTGATATAATCATAGATGATGCTATGATGCAAAACCCCAACAGAATATACTTTAATATATATAGTCTGGACACATATTTCTATGTATTGGAATGATGTCCAAAATGAGTTTCCGGTGCTGATAATAAACCTATTCAGCAAAATTAATATATTTCCCTGAAAAGACCAACCAAGTCGACAGGTGTCTGTTTAGCATTACTCGCTGTAGTCCGCCCCTCCCCCCCCCCCCCAACCACCACCCTCACCTCCCCTCATTATCCGCTGTCACTCCACCTCCCCACCACCGCCACCTCACCCTTCTACCTTCTCCTGTCATCCCCCCAGACACACAGCCACACACACCCACACACACCCACACACCCTACCTCCAGGTTTGGTTGACAGGTAGACCTTGCTACACGACTGCTGTGAGTAGAGTCCTTATCTCCCGAACTGGTTCAATGACTCCAGCGTTTCTATGGTAACGTTCTCGCTCCTGACCGGGCAACACCCAGACCACCACCACCTCCACCACCACCACCTCCACCACCACCACCCACCACCCACCACCACCACCACTGCCGCTGCAACCGCTGCAACCAACACCGCCGCCACCCCCCTCCCATCACCACCGCCACCATCACCACTCCCATCACCACCCCCATCACCATCACCCATCACCACCACCACCATCACCATCACCACCACCACCAACACCGCCACCACCACCGCCACCACCATCACCACCATTACCACCCACCATACCATCACGACCCGCCACCACCACCACCGCCGCCACCACCACCCCCACCGGCCATCACCACCCACCAGCACCATCACCACCTGCCATACCATCACCACCCTCGACCACCACCACCACCGGGTCATTGCTAGGTATCCAGACACCACGAAGCTGCGTCCCCTCTCGCCGACCCCCGCTCTAAAAATGTTATGCAATCAGACAGCAGGTCCCCACGCTTCCGCTGAGGCTTCCGTCAGCCAATCAAATCATAACACAAACTGGGTAGTCCGCCCGATACGTGAATAATTGTGCCTTTGATAATACAAGCATGAGCTTGGATACGCTGTGAGACCACGCCATAAGGAAGATTTTTAGCCATAGCAAAAAACCTATAATACTCAGACGGCTCACTCCCCATCTCTCCCATGGTACTGTAAATTTTGCAGTGCCACCTTGTGGTGGGTTTGTTCAGCCCGGCTGCTGGTTGGTGTTTCACATGTAAACACATACAATTATATTATACATGAGATAGGTAAGTATGAATACACATCAATATGAAATTGCTATGAACAAATACACATCATCGCCATCATCACACATCTTTCACATTCATATATACATTTATACATATAATATATCAACTGTTTAACCAAGAGAACAGCCAGCGCACCAAGTGGTGGGTTTGATCATTTTGATTACACAGTACAGGCTGAGTGAGCCATCTTAGTATTATAGGGTCTTTGTCCATAGGGCCACTGCAGATTTGACCCATAGGCATAATAGCAGCCAATTTACAAAATGGCTGCAATTGGCTGTTATTTTATCGGTATCTCAGGTTCTAGACTACGTAGAATCTTAATTCTGGTGGCAAATCCTACATTTCCAAGGATGAGGAATGCAGTGGTACAATTTACAACAAGCTAGGAACTACTTAGCTACATGTATCTAGCATCCAGTGGACTGGACACCTCATGAGGATGTCATCAGACAGGCTACCAAAGCAGATTCTCTATTCCTAACTGTCTTCGGGTTACAGAAAGAGAGGGCGCCCTCGTCTCCAGTTTAAGGATACCATGAAGAGAAACCTGAACCTGAGAGACATTAAGACCGACTCATGGACATCACTCTCACAGCAGAGAGCTAAATGGAGAGCGGCAATCAAGTTAGGTCTGGATAGATCCGAGTCTGACCTTCTCTATTCATTGTGAGACCCAGGCTGGGAAAGCCAATAGAACACTCGGCCTCATAAGACATACTTACACATACCTGGATGAAGTCAGTCTGACCAAGCTATACACATCCCTGGTGAGATGCAAGTTAGAATATGGATATCCAGCATGGGCGCCAATGTACAGGAAGGACTGTTAACTTCTCGAGAGAGTACAGAGGCACGCAACCCGCCTAGTACCAACCCTGAAGAATTTCTCTTATGAAGACCGACTACGAGCACTAAACCTGCCAAGCCTATACTACAGAAGGGCCCGTGGAGACCTCATTGAGATCTACAAACACCTCAGCGGAACATATACAGTAAAAAAACGGTACATCATACTCAAGCCAACACACGGTCTGATAACCAGAGGGCATAATAAGAAGATCGTCAAACCCAGAACTAACAAGCGAGTTCGTCAAAATTTCCTCACTGAAAGAGCCGCCAACACTTGGAACAGACTACCAGCTGATGTAGTGAACGCCCCAAGCTTAAACTCTTTCAAAGGACGCCTCGATAAGCACTGGGTGATTTACCGCTACAGTCAGCGCTCGCTGCACTAAAACTATAATTTCACTAGGTCCCACTTAGACAGGCCAAAGGTGCTAACAGGCATTGATGCCCAATTTCTTAAGCAGAAGAGGATAAGTATAAGTAAGTATAAGAATAAGTATAATGAAAGCAGTCTTTGTCGCATCACGACTGATCTAGCATCCCGGAAACAAACTCCTTCTGGTCAGTCAACTACGCCTTCCCATACTGACCACTTCACAACTCCTTTTTTTTACATTTTGACAGTGATAACCATTTGACACCCATGCAATTGATGATTCACCTTAAAACATTACATCCCATTAAGATTGATAATGGTTATGTATCTTTGCTTCACTTGTGTTGTAAACATTATTGTTATTGTTATTGTTATGTCTCATCCTCCCTCATACCATCCTCATATTTACTCATTCTAAGATGACCTTCTAACATGACCTTTTCTTGCCGTGACCTTCCCGCCATGATCCAATGTAATTTGTCTATATGTTTGTTTGTTTGTTGTTGTTTTACGTCCTAGCAACATGTAAGGTAATATCAGGACAGGTACCTACATACTTGTGACAGTGCGCACTCATGGTAACTTTATAGTGCTGCCCCACAGGCAAATCAGGCCAATGGCACCATGACCTGATATCCCACTCAGTGACATTACCCTAACACTGAGCTAACCAGTCCTTGCCCTATCCTAATAATGCCGAGCACCAGGCTAGGAAGCGACAAGTATAAATTTTTAAGTCATCAGTTTGACTCGACCGGGAACCAAACTCGCAAACTCGTGATGTTCCGCATGCGAGGCATGGGCTCTACCGATTCGGCCAGAGTGCCCGTTTTTTTTGTTTATATGCCGCCAGGTGCGCTGCACTCAAATAAAAGTAATGATTTTCCCACTGCAGGTTCTACGTCTGCTATCAGACCGAATGGCCGAATGAGTTGAGTGTCTGACTGCCATCTTGGTAGATCGTGGGATTCAAACCCTGGTTGAGTCAAACCAATAACTTAAAAATTGATACATGTTGCTTCCTAGCCTGGCGCTCTACATTAATAGGATAGGGCAAGGGCTGGTTAGCACAGTATCAGGATAATGTGACTGAGTGGGATATTGGGTCATGGTGCCATCGGCCTGATTTCCCAGTGGGGCAGCACTATAAAGTCACCATGAGTGGGCACTGTCACAAGTCTGTAGGTACCCGTCCTGATATTACCTTAAATGTTGCCAGCATGTGAAACTCCAACAACCAACCAACCTTCGCGATGGAGCATTTATCACTGTGTAAAGTCGCCGGCTGGTGGTGTGAATGGTGTGGACAAGCTAATGAGAAATCAATACCGGTAATGAAGGAAAGTAGGTAAAGGGTGAAAGTAGGAGAGTGAGACTCCCTGGTTTATTTTCTTATATAGGTTTCTAGAATCCAAGATGGCAGTGGTCACATGGGTTGATCCACCAATCAGGGTTCAATCTGTTGTATCCAAGGCCTTGTCATGCTGGCTACAGTGCCTTGTGGTGGCCAGTGATCCATAAATAACACCATGGGGGGGATGGGGTATGTGAGGTGACTCCTCCAAAGACTATCTAAGAAGTGACACTCCTCCTCTATACTATTTTACTATACAATTTCTATACCTAATGAGTAATAGTTTACCAAATCCACATATCCCTCATATGCCTTTGGATTTTATATATCACCATTTACCATTATATAGATAAGTTGCAATTTATTATGATAGTTTTCACATATATCCTCATGCCATTAGATCGGAACATTTTAAGACTGGGTGTCCTCTATTTACTGCGTCTTCGCTTTGATTGCCAGAGGGACATCCGGCTGACAACTCAGTCTTCATATGACCTTCACCTTGACCTCATCACCTCCGGCTGTTTTCATATCATGCTTCATCTTCAGTTGTCAAGGACACAGCTGCTCCACCAGAGCCTGCATTACTAGTCGGTGTCATTAAATCGAATCGCGTCCCCCAAAATTGTCAAATTCTCTCCCGCCCCCCAGGAGGGAATTTATTTCGAAATGAAACCTCTACTCCCCCATTGAAATATAATGTCTGTGATCTATGAAATTCAGCTCAAACTGAAATACAGGGGGTGGGGGGGGGCGGTCAGTGGGGTGGAGATGGGATGGGAGGAGGGTGGTGGTTTATAGGGGAGGGAGAGGGAGATGTGGATGGTTCGTTGGTGGAGCTTTAAGCTAGGATTCCTTACATGCGGTATGCGGCATGCAAATGCGGCAAAACATCGAAAAGCATCTAAGTCAATGGGGGTGATTCCATGCATCTGAATGCGAATGCGAATGCGGCAACTGAATTGGTCCATGTAGCCATCAGTGCGGCATGCGAATGCGAATGCGAATGCTGCTGCGTTTGCCATAGAAAACAGTGGTAGAGAAACCTGACACTATGTGTGGGTGTGGGTGTGGGTGTGGGTGTGGGTGAAAGGACCCAACCCATTCACATGCCACATGCCGCATTTGCATTCGCATGCCGCATACCATGTGTCAGGAATCCTAGCTTTAGGTCATGACAACATCTAAGGTCATATCAGGAAGGGTGCCGACTTGTGACAGTGCGCACTCATGGTGATTTTTCTAGTGCTGTCCCACTGGGAGACTAGGCTGCCAGCACCATGACTTGATCATCCACTCAGTCACATTATTCTGACACTGAGCCAACCAGTCCTTGCCCTATCCCAATAATGCTGAGCGCCTGGCTAGGAAGCGACAAGTATAAATTTGTAAGTCATTGGTTTGACTCGACCATGGTTCAAACCCATGGGTTTGGGTCGGTGGAAGAGGTGAGGGGAGGAGGGAGGAGGAAGGAGGAGGGGGGAGGAAGGAGGAGGTGAGGAGAGGGGTGGGAAGGGAGGTGAGGAAGAGAGGTGTGAGGTGATCAGAGGAGGGGGAGGCAGTGGATGGGAAGGGGAGGGGAGGTTTTATTTAGAAATAAAATCTTCAGGGCTGGTTTTGTTTCCAAATAGAATCACTGGCGGGAGACAATTTTGAGGGGGTGATGACACCGGCTAATCCTCCGCTTCTCAGATCCAGCCTTCAGGTATCGGACACAGTGAGTTATTTACAGCCATCTTGGAAGGCACTGACTGTCAGATGCTGATAGTTTCTTTCTTGTGCGTGATATTATTTCTCTGAAGAACATGATACGGATGTCCAGGCATTGATTCGTCTTCCAGTAGTAACAAAGACCCTATAATACTAAGACGGCTCACTCAGCCTGTACTGTGTAATCAAAATGACCAAACCCACCACATGGTGCAATGGCTGTTCTCTTGGTTAAACAGGTGCTATATTATATGTATAAATGTATATATGAGTGTGAAAGATGTGTGATGATGGCGATGATGATGATGATGCTGATGATGATGTGTATTTGTTCATAGCAATTTCATCTTGATGTGTATTCATACTTACCTATCTCATGTATAATATAATTGTATGTGTTTACATGTGAAACACCAACCAGCAGCTGGGCTGATCAAACCCACCACAAGGTGGCACTGCAAAATTTACATTACCATGGGAGAGATATGGAGTGAGCCGTCTCAGTATTATAGGGTCTTTGGTAGTAATGACAAATACTGCTGTTGAATCAAGTTGCATAGGCTGATGATTTTGAGTTTCTGACATGTCTTTAGATAAATACATTATTATTATAATCTACCTAATTCTAGTTGGAAATAGATTTTCTTTAATAGATTGTTAATTTTGGAGATTCTTTCTTAAGCTGTATAATAGCCTGATGGTTTTGAATTTCTATTATTTCCTTAGATAACTATAGGAGGGTGATCATTATAACATAAAATAAAAGAGAAAGCTTCCAGTTGACTGAATGCCTATATATATATATATGTACTATATCATTTATTATCCGGATATAAATAACAGCAGCCCCTTAATGTTTCTCTCTAACCACCTTAACTTCCATGTTATTCACTGCGGAGTGGGCATTCTCTCCTCCCCACCTCCTCTACACCATGAGCCAACCGTCACTCTGCTCACTTTCATATATATATATATATATTATATATATATATATACATTGTCATGAACGTCCGCTACCCAAATTAAATATCTTCCTTTGACAGTATCAAATAATTAGCTGTATGGATAGCTGTATATATTATATATGTATCATATATGAGCCTGTCTCAAAAGGTGATAACTCTTCTTTTTTTTGTCCATTGTAACGATTGACACAAAACAGCACAGAAATGCTTACACTGAAAATGCAAGGACATTTGCGCAAAATCAATATGTATCCTATTGGGATTATGAAACACAATATAAAAACAAATCAGTTTATCCTGAGCAAATGCATAAGCAGATAGTATATTGATCGTTACAATGGGCACAGTTTTGCCCCATATTGCTCAGCACCTTTTGAGACAGTCTCATATGTATGGATGTTTGTTTTACATCATAGCAACATCTAAGGTCATATCAGGATAGGTAGTGACTTGTGACAGTGTGCACTCATGGCGACTTTATAGTGCTGCCCCACTGGGATTGTTTGTTATTTGTTTGTTGTTGTTTTACGTCCTAGCAACGTCTAAGGTCATATCACGACGGGCAACTTTATAGTGCTGCCCCACTGGAAGACCAGGCTGCCATCACCATGACCTGATATCCCACTCAGTCACATTATCCTGACACTGAGCCAACCAGTCCTTGCCCTATCCTAATAATGCCGACCGCCAGGCTAGGAAGCAACAAGTATCAATTGTTAAGTCATTGGTTTGACTCGACCAGGGTTCGAACCCACGATCCCACGGTCTACCAACACGGGAGACGGACGCTCTGACTCATTCGGCCATCCCATCTGGTTATATATGCATGGAATATATATGTATATAATATATATGGATTTGATTTAGCAAGATATGGGGAATATATCTGATATTGATATCTGTGTGTATATGTATATATATATGCGCTTAAGGCTCTTATTCACACCATTCCCAAGACTCTTGCTGAATGCATATATATATATATATATATATATGTATTAATACCGACCCACCCTCTGGGGAGGCTTAAGACTAACACACATGTAGATATATACACATAAACAATACCTGTACTGATAGAGCTGGAAGATGAAATCACCAAATTCCAGCAAACGGAAACGGAAATAGCCCTCTATGGGCGCTGCCATTTGTATACTCCTATGGAATATTTTCAGCTATTATCGCTCAGTTTCCAAACCTGGTCCCCTAGCCTTCAGGTCAGCGATTGGTTAATAATATATAAAAACAAATGCCCGCTGCCATAGAATTTGCCGATATGCGCAGTTCAAAACTTTGATATTATTCAAAATTAAAAGAAATAAAGAACAATTTGGCATAAACATAACAAGTTTCTTCCGCGGAAATGGACAGCCGTATTCGGGTCACCCGAGTTACTAGAATTTCAAATCGAACACCGCGAGTGGAGTAAGAAAATACACGCGCAATAATAAAATACTTTGCTGCAGTTATATCGGGGGGTCGGTCCTAAGCATTGCTTATTCATATTAAAGGGTCTTCATCAGTATTTTAAAGACGTGGCTAAATGGATATATTGGAATCGGTAAATAAAGAACTGTAGTATGGCAATACAATAAATGAAAATAAAGAGACAGATAATACAAACGATCAAAAACAGAAAAATTAAATACTTTGGCCACATGATACAACACCAGGAATCACCGAGAAGAATACTGGAAGGGAAGATAGAAGGGAAAAGACCAAGAGGGAGAAGGAGAACAACATGGATGGACAACATCACTGAGTGGACAGCAATGAGCTATGCGGAATGCTTGAGAGGAACAAATGACAGGAAGAGATGGAGGTCCATTGCAGCCAACCTTCTTCGAGAAGACGGCACCCATCGATTGATTGAGTATGGCATCTATCTTAACATATAAGTATATATATAAAATAATATATTATATATTTATAATATAGTGATCTATATTATATATGCATGATATCTATTATTATCTATGACAGTATTCACGGCACTGGTAGGGATTGGTGATGGTGGCGCCACTTGTCCCAATGCGAAAAGGAGTCACCCATAAAGTAGTACACAACATATGGGTGATCAATATAGGGACTCTTCCCTTCCATGCCTTTATACTCGCATAAGTCTTATACATCACATAATATAGATAATATTTCCTTAGTCTAAACTGAAGCAAGGAAGCAATAATTGACAAAAAGAGCACCGCATTGCACCAGAGGTGCATATATATATATACCAGTTCCAATGCCCCATGTACTAATAAGATGGTAGCTTTGACATTTATATTCAAATAATGTATTATGCAGCATAAAACTTTAAATAAACTTAATGAGAATTATATGCAAACATTAATAGTAAATCAAATCTCTTCATTACTGGATTACACGCATGCCCATCGCTGCATAAAATGAGCTGTTCTGGAGTGAGTTTGTTTTATGTTATGTGGGTTATCGATAAGTTAGTAATAAAGCTTTCGCAGGATTCCCATTTAGGCCTGTTTATTGCTGGACTTAGCTTCTTTTTGCAAAGCTCTCTTAATGAGTCATAAAATATAGGCATTCGGCCAACTTTCTACTTACTATTTTGCTTTCATCCACACAAAGTGAGTGTGCACGCACTTTCCCTGCGGTATGCATACATTCTGGATGCAGCAGACGACATAGTGGATTTCGCGACTGCGTCCAGGTTCCCATTACGATCGGGCAAGGCCAAGTACACCTTTACAACCCCATCCATTCATCTGGGTTGGCGAAAGGTGTCATCCCACAGCCAGGTCAGCTCTAAGAGCTTCATTATGAAGATGAGTTCCGCCTAGTTTCTGTGACAGTGACAGCCAAGACGCGTGTTCTAATCGGAGAAAGCGTTAGGTGGCTACACCCTGACTGATCCATGTCAACGAATTGTGTGACATTGAAGCGGTCAACTCTGAGAGCGTCATTATGAAGATGACTTCCAGGTAGTATTTGTGAGAGTGACAGCGAATAAGCCTATTCTCATTATAGAAAGTGTTAAGTGGCTACACCCTGACTGATCCATCTATGTCAGTGAATTGTGTGACATTGAAGCAGTCGGCTCTGAGAGCATCATTATGAAGATGACTTCCATGTAGTTTTTGTGACAGTGACAGCGAAGGAGCATATTCTCATTGTAGAAAGTGTCAGGTGGCTACACCCTGACTGATCCAGCTATGTCAGCGAATTGTGTGACAGCGCTGCAAAGTCAGCCCAGAGAGCTTCACTGGGAAGAGTTTGTTTGTTTGTTGTTGTTTTACGTCCTTGCAACATCTAATGTCATATCAGGATGGGTACCAACTTGTGACAGTGTGCACTCATGGTGACTTTATAGTATTGCCCCACTGGGAAATCAGGCCTGCAGCACCATGATCTGATATCCCACTCAGTCACATTATCCTGACACTGAGCGAGCCACTCCTTGCCCTATCCTAGTAATGCCAAGTGCCAGGCTAGGAAGCAACAAGTCCCAATTTTTAAGTCATTGGTTTGACTCGAACAGGGTTCAAACTCACGATCTCATGGTTTTGCATCCCCCGATCTCCCAAAACAGGGGACGGTCACTCAACTCATTCGGCCACCCCGTCTGGTTTCACTGGGAAGATGAGTGATGCATAGTGTCTGTGACAGTGACAGCCAAGACGCATGTCCTTACCAGAGAAAGCAGCAGGTGGCTAGACCCTGAACCATCTAGATCAGCACATTTTGTGACATTGCCGCAAAGTCAGTTCTGAGAGCTTCACTAAAAAGGGGAGTTCCACGTAGTGTCTATGACAGTGACACTGAAGATGCGTGTTCTAATCGTGAGAAAGCGCCAGGTGGCTACACCCTGACTGATCCATCAAGGTCAGCGTATTGTGTGACATTGAAGCAGTCGGCTCTGAGAGCGTCATTCTCAAGATGAGTTCCGTGTAGTTCCTGTGACAGTGACAGTCAAGACGCGTGTTCTAATCGGAGAAAGCGCTAGAGGGCTACACCCTAACTGATCCATCCAAGTCAGCAAATTGCGTGACATTGAAGCAGTCGGCTCTGAGAGCATCATTCTCAAGATGAGTTCCCTGTAGTTTTTGTGACAGTGAAGGAGCGTATTCTCATTGTAGAAAGCGGCAGGTGGCTACACCCTGACTGATCCATCTAGGTCAGCGAATTGTGAGACCTTAGATGTGGTGAGAACATAAAACTCCAACGGATGAATGGACCTTTACGTAGTATATGAAGAGAGCGATGGTGCTTCATGGATATATCATGACTCTCTGGAGAAAGGGGGCCGACGTTTTATGGAGATGGTGGGAGTGCTGCATGGAGATGGCTTGATAACATATGGAAATACCTTTCGGCTTATTATTTATAAACTGCGAAGGACTGCATACCATGAACTATTGGGCCCCTGCTCATCCCTTGTTTTCCTTTGCGTATGTCATGGGGTGTGATGAAGATGGGAAATATTGCACCCAGAGCGGGACTCGAACCCACATCTCTTTGCATTCCGGGCCAGTGTGCTAACCATTACACCACCTAGGCTCCCTGACGCTGAGCTAACCAGTACCTATTGTAATAATGCCGAGCACCTGGCTAGGAAGCAACAAGTATTAATTTTGTAAGTCAGTGGTTTGACTCAACCGAGAATTGAACTCCCGACACCAATGCAATGGTATTTAGCCCTAATGATGAATGTTGCTACACACTAAACAAAGCTACAATAATATACATGGACAATACATGATTTCCGTGATGCATGCACAGAGCGTAATCCAGACTGGACTTGTGGGTCACAGAGTCTGTGGAGAGGCAATTTAGGCTCTGTTAACACTGGCTTCATATTGAGCAACTGAACCAGTCTTTTCGGCACAAATGTGGATTTATCGAGAAAACATACTTACCATTTTTTAATCATTTTGGGAAATTATAGCTATATCCTATTGATTGATTGATCGATTGAAAAGCTTGATCGTCAGTGTAAAACAACGCAGTGACACACTGTCAACCCACAACACGAGTGTCATTGCCTATCACCAGGTGTCATACTAGTCGCAGAAATTGTGTATTATAGGAACATACCGAACAAAGTATTGATATGAATTAGAGGTGAAGGAATAAAAAAAGAAAGAACTAAATAAAGAAGATGAGGAGGTTAGTTACTTTTGCCCAGTCTGGCGATAGTTTTGGGGTGACGGAGGGCATAACTAAATTTGTTTTCTAGTTTATATGCTTTTTCCAAGTGTGCATGCTGGTGGTGTGGCGTAAGGCCCGGTCACATACACGTTAGTGGACGTAGTTGAACGTAGTGGAGGCTAATGTAGTTGAACGTACCGGCATCCATACTTCTCCATCATGCTAACTTGGTCATAATGTGGGTGGGCCGTGAGTTCCGATTTAATCTTTGGACATGTTCAAAAGACTGCTACATTAGAAGGTAACATACTGTGGCGAAGTCTCCATACTCTTAATGTACTCTAGCATAGTTCAGCGTACTTGGACATGATTGAATGTAGTTGACTGTAGTGGAGGCTAACGTACATTGAATGTAGTTGAACATAGTTGAACGTAGTTGAAAGTAGTTGAACGTAGTTGAACACAGTTGAACGTACCAGCATCCATGCCATAAACTATTTATCCATACCAAAACCGGCCGTACCTTAACGTTTTTCACCATAGTTTAACGTACTTACACCACATTTGACCCACATTAATCTATCCTACGTTCAACTACGTTCATTACCGTGTATGTGACCAAGGCTGTAGGGTGGGCCTTCATGGTGGAAGTGATCTTTAGGGTAATCTCAGGTTGTACCTATACTTAGTTTAAGTAGGTTAATACTGATGAAATATACACCTCTGCAGGATCCAACTAGAGGCACTTCCAGGCTCACTTAGGTGGTTACTGGTTTTTGGAGTTATATTCCCTGGCAACATCTAAGGTCATATCAAGACAGGTACCGACTTGTGAAAGTGTGCGCTCATGGTGACTTTATAGTGCAGCCCCAATTGGAAATGAGGCCGCCAGTACCATGTCCTGATATCCCACTAAGTCACATTATCCTTACACTGAGCCAACCAGTCCTTGCCCTATCCTAATAATGCCCCGCGCCAGGCTAGGAAGGCACAAGTATCATGTGTTAAGTCATTGCAGTGAGTAGCAAGGTGTGTGTGTGTCCTTGCTTTACATCCTAGCAACATCTAAGGTCATATCAGGATGGGTACCGCCTTGTGACATGCGGACTCATTGCGACTTCATAGTGCTGCCGCACTGGGCGATCAGGCCACCAGCACCATAGCTCGATATCCAACACAGTCACATTATCCTGTTTGTTTGTTGTTCTTTTCCGTCCTAGCAACATCAAAGGTCATATCAGGACGGGCACCGTGATCTGACTGTGCGACTCATGGCGACTTTATAGTGCTGTCCCACCGGGCGATCAGGCTGCCAGCACCATAACCCGATATCCCACTCAGTCACATTATCCTGACACTGAGCCAACCAGTTATTACACTATCCTAATAATGCTGAGTGCCAAGCTAGGAAGTCACAAGTATCAATTTTGTAATTCACTAGTTTCACTCGACCAGGATTTGATATTTGATCTCCCGCACGAGAGGCCTGCGCTCTACCGATTCGGCCGCCTCGCCCTAGAGTCGAGTAAAGTAGAGTCGGGTAAAGTAGAGTCGGGTAAAGTAGAGTTAGGTAATGTAGTAGTCTGCACTTACCTCTCAGGCAAGTAACCGCATAGACAGGTAGGTGTGGGTAGTGTGGTGATATCAGGGAGCCTAGGTGGTGTAATGGTTAGCACACCGGCCCGAAATGCAAAGAGATGTGGGTTCGAGTCCTGCTCTAAGGACAATATTTCCCATTGTCATCACCCCCAAGACAATAATAATATAGCACATGAGGCCAACGCGGTAATAAACAGGATACAGTAACAAGGCGGGACGTGCCGCCATTTAATGTGATGTATAACGAATTACGCAAGTATAAAGATATGTAAGGTTTAATTATTTTTATTATTTGTTATACTCCGTAAGACCAATACTGTACAAGTGGCTCCACCTACCGTCTTCACCTCCACCGGATGTAGACCAGTGTCAGTCGCAATCTATAAAGTCACCATCAGTGCACACTGTCACAAGTCAGTACCCGTCCTGATATGACCTTGGCTGTTGCAAGGACGAAAAAGTCCAACAACCAACCAACCTTTTATGGCTAAGAGCAAGGTCACGGCCCAAGGTGAGTGCGCAGTGCACCTGACGCACTGACGCACTGCGCAGACTCACCGTCACGTGTCAGTCATGTGGTGCCGCCAGCAATGGCCAATCAGGGGCTGTGATCGCTCATCATCTTCATCATCATCATCATCATCAACTGAGATACGCACTTAGTCCTGTTGGCTCAGGGAGTGGTCTTCTGTCACCGGCCACCGCCACTATTAAAGTCCCGTTTGTTGATTTGTTACCTGTCACTGTCACTGTCACTGATTGTCACTTGTTGTTCTTGAAGATTTATACTGTCTATCATGGACAGTTTGTCGATAGAAAGCCCGGGCCTACACTTTTACCGACCCAATGGATTTTTAAGCTCCCACACCACATAGACATGGTATGAGAGCAACTGACCTTTGTTGACGCTGTAAGTTATACACAGCAGTGGAAATCCAAATTGGCAGAGCTGGGGGGCATGGGGAATTGAACCACCAACCTTCAGATTAGGAGTCCGATGTAGAAAAAAGTCAGACACTCTAACCACTCCGCCACAGAGAACACCAGAGAATGTCACTTACGCTGGATGTGTCATGGTCAGTGATTGTTATGTGTTTAAATGGCAGGGATTGTTACTTAGACTGTGGGTTTCAAAGATACTGATTGTCACTTAAGCCGTGTTTACACGGGGAATTGTGAAACGTTCTAGACAAAGCAATTTATATGAAGCGTTTTAGAGACCCGTTTACACGGACAGACTTTTGAAAGTGTTTTGTCGCCGGGAACAAGCAGCCTTAGTTCTGCATGTAGCCGGCGAGCACTGCTATTTGTTTACTTTACCCTCGTCGATTCGACGCCGATGTAGCTGTTACGTTAATATCGCTTGTAATTTAGGGTTAATTTAATTAAATTTCATTAGTTGAGTATCTAATTCTCTTAAATATGATCGCATTCACTAGATTTCAGCCTAATCGGGCCCTAACACTGCCAGGAACCAGCTGAATTGCTTCATCTATACTACCTCGCGAGGTGGTCTAGATGAAACGTTTCATATGAAGTGATTCAGCCCTAAAACGCCACAGAACTGCGTCTACACGCCAAATGTGAGTCGATCTAGGCAAGTGGGTTCATATGAAACGTTTTAAATCGCCCGTGTAAACGGGGCTATAGACTGTGTGTGTTCCAGCCACTGATTGTCACTCACGTGATGTGTGTCAATGTAATTTATTGTCACTTACACTGTGGGTTTCAAAGATACTGATTGTCACTTACAGCTACACTGCATGAGTCAGTGTCAGTGATTGCCACACGTGTTATGTGTTTAAATGTCATTGCTTGTCACTTAGACACTGGGTTTCAAAGCTACTGATTGTCACTCACAGTGTGTATGATATGGTCAGTGATTGTCACCAACGATATGTGTGTCAATGTCATTGATTGTTGCTTAGACTGTGGGTTTCAAAACACTGATTGTCACTTACACTGTGTGTGTTAGTCACTGTTCGACATCCACGATATCTGTCGATGTCATTGATTGTAACTTACACTTTGGGTTCCAAAGCTACTGATTGTCACTTACAGATACACTGTAGATGTCATGGTCATTGATTGTCACCTATGATAAATGTGTCAAGGTCATTGATTGTCACTTCCTGCACCTACTAAACAAACATAATAATAATAATACCAATAATAACATTTGTTTGTTTGTGGTTTTACCTCATAGCAACACCGAAGCTCATATCAGGACGGGTACAGACTTGTGACTGTGCACTCATGGTGACTTTATAGTGCTGCACCACTGGGAGACCAGGCCACCAGCACCATGACCCGGTATCCCACTAAGTCACATTATCCTGACACTGAGCCAACCAGTCCTTGCCCTATCCTAATAATGCCAGGCGCATGGCTAGGAAGCGACAAGTATAAATGTATAAATTTGACTCGACCAGGGTTTGAACCCACAAACCCATGGGTTCAGATCCCCCGATCTCCCAAAAGAGGAGGTGGATGCTCAACTCATTCAGCCACCCCGTCTGGTTCCCAATAATACCAATAATAATAACAACAATAATAATAACAATAACACAGATTGTAAATAATAATAATAATAGTAAGTTTTCTTGTTGCCTTTGTAAAATCTAGAATTCTCGGGCATGAAGTGAGGGCCCTTTGGACAATAAGGCGGATGTCTCGGGCACGTACCGAGACATCCAGCATACTACACCAACCATTACCATTCTCAAGACCCCAGCATTCCCACACCTCCCACTTCCGGTGTCAATCTGCCGGCCGTCCATTGGCTCACTGCCGACACAAATAACACCCCCCCCCCTTCCACTGCCCCCCCCCCTCCCCGGACCCTCCCTCACACCAAATGGGATGGCTGAATGTGTTTGAGCGTCCATCGCCCGCTTTCGTAGATCGTGGGATTCGAATCCATGGGTGTGAACCGTTGGTCGAGTCAAACCATTGACTTAAAAATGTATACTTGTCACTTCCTAGCCAGACGCTCGACATTATAAATTGCCTGTCGCACTATGCCGGATTGAGCAACGGACAGAATCGTCTAGTCCAGTGGCGTTCGGGCGTGATAAGTATCAAAATGTATTTAAATGTGTCAAAGTGTTGCGATATCGGGTCGAAGAACGGACATGAAACAGACATGAAATGGACATGAACGGGTAGCCAACGGACGAAACAAATGCAAACCGGACAAGAACCGTAGATGTCAATCCGGTGGCATCCATTCTAAGTTTTGTGCATGTTCAAAACTTCTAACGGATCGGGCCGGATATCAACAGATATGCAATGGACACAAACTGGGCTTTGCCGGATATCAACGGACTTTGTTTGGTTTCTTTCCGTTTGATGTGTGACAGGGCTTTTAGGATAGGGCAAGGAAGGGTTAGCAGAGTAAAGTAAAACCTCTCGAATCAGCCACCTCCACAGATCGACCACCACCTCCACAGATCGACCACTCCCCTATATCGATCGCTTTATTTGGGTCCCAAAAGATCGCCCATACAATACCATTGTAATGATTTTAAAAACTCCTTTAACTGACCACCTCCCTACATGGACCATTTCAAATCGGTTCTATGGTCGGTCGATTAAGAGAGGTTTTACAGTATCAGGATTTGACTGAGTGGGATATCAGGTCATGGTGCTGACAGTAAGTCTGGTCTCCCAGTGGGGAAGCACTATAAAATTGCCAAGAGTGCGCACTGTCACAAGTCTTTAGGTACCCAGTCCTGATATGACCTTAGATGTTGCCAGGATGTAAAACTCCCAAAACCAAACAACTCAGTGGGGCAGCACTATAAATTCACCATGAGTGCGCACTGCCACAAGTCTCTAGGTACTCGTCCTGATATGACCTTGGATGTTGCCAGGAATTAAAACTCCAACAACTAACCAACCCTCCCTCTACCCGAACCTGCAACCCCCCTCCCGCAGCCAGCCCGCAGTCACGCACTGGACCAGGCGTACTAAATAACCATGGCGCCCCGACGTTTCACTAACTAGTCACCTGTAACTTGTAAGGCCTGTGCTACATCACGTGTAATGTCCATGTTTTTAGCGAGCATCAATGAGAATGGCCTGACAACGACAACAACAATCAGGAAAATATGGCGGTGGCTATGCATTGATTGCCATGGGTGCCGCCATGTTGGTTTGATGATTTGAATTGGTGATTTGTGCAAAACCCAGAATGGTCACATATTTTGACCATATCCGGCGCAGAAAATCGGGCGGATAAAACATCCAGAATTCCTGATAAATCCCGAAGATTATCTCATCTATGATGGAGGCGTAGCGAATTTAGGTGTTGTATTCTGGTTGTTTTTTAATATATTTTTTTAAATAATTTTTGTTTTACATTTGTTGATTCAGCAAGGGAGGATTTCAATGGCGGCCAATTCCACTCCTCCAGGCCGTATCCAGGTCATGGATGATGAACGTCTGTTTCAAATCACTCCGCCCCTGACATGCCCCTACCAGCACCCTGCCAGACACCTGTCCACTGCCGGGACAATGATTGCCTGGTTGGTTGCTGGAGTTTTACGTCCTGACAACATCCAAGGTCATATTAGGACGGGTACTGACTTGTGACAGTGCACACTCATGGCAACTTTTATGTATGTATGGGGCGGTGTTAGCGAGCCAAAACTGGTTTTGGACGGGATTTCTAGTTTAGTGGCGAAAAGTCGCTATGTATTGAGCAGTGTTATGGAAACACCGCAAGTTTAAGGTCGGGTAGGCTAACATGGTATGCAGGTATAGCAATACCTCAGGGAGTTTGACGCCCCTGCCTTGCAGAGTTCTAAACCACTGCCTTGTGGTACAGGTCCTTGACAGAACCGAAGGCTAAGGGAGCAAACCCTAAACAGAAAACCATGTCACTGTGGCAGCATTAAGGGCGGTTGATGTATGGAACTCCCAACATCTCCCGACCAGCCACTGCAGGGACAAATAGTTTTGCGCCTGTCTTGACATGTTCTTGCCGGTGTGAAACCTCTATTTGCTCCCCGAGAGAGTGCCGCTGGTAACTTGCAAAAGCCAGCAGCACTTCAACACTTTTGCAGGCAGCTTTCATGAAATGTACAACCGCACAAAACACCATACCGGCTCGGTCGTCGCCCGGGTTATCAAGGACCGCGCTGCTCGAGCTCATCTTCCGTCGACAGCGGAAAATCAGCTAGGAGGAACACAACGCAACACAACACAACTACTGACAATTGCCCAATGGAACGTCAGGACTCTTCTCGACCGAGAAGCAGCTGACCGACCAGAAAGACGTACGGCACTAGTAGCAATGGAACTGGCAAAATACAACATCGACATTGCCGCCCTATGCGAAACAAGGTTCTCAGAGTCTGGTAGTCTCAATGACCTGGAATACTCTTTCTTCTGGAGTGGCAAACCCGAAGGAGAGAGAAGGGAGGCAGGAGTGGGCTTTGCTATCAAAAAGGACATCGTCACAAAGCTGATAGAAATGCCACGGCCAGTAAGTGACAGAATCATGACGATGAGACTACCTTTGAGCAAGGACAACTTTGCTACAATTATCAGTGGTGTACGCTCCAACAATGACAAACCCAGATGATAACAAGGAGGCCTTCTACAACCAGCTGGCAAGTACACTCAGTGACATCCCTCACACGGATAAGCTACTGCTGATGGGAGACTTCAATGCAAGGATAGGAAGAGAAAATGACAAGTGGCCCTTGGTCATGGGCAAACATGGAATCGGGAAATGCAACTCCAATGGTGAGCTCCTACTGGCTTTGTGCTCTGAGTTCGAACTGATAGTAACAAACACCATGTTCAAACAGAAGGATGAACGCAAGACCACTTGGATGCATCCTCGTTCCAGGCACTGGCATATGATCGACTTCATCATCACAAGGTGCCGGGATAAGATGGACATCCACAGTACTCGAGCCATGCGTGGAGCTAACTGCTGGACCGATCACCAGATGCTAAGGTCAAAAGTGGCATTCAGAATACGAGAAAAACACAACAGGCAAGGGACAAATAAACCGACAAAAGCTCAACACAGCAAAATTAAGTACCATCAGTCACAGAGAGAGCTTCAAGCGGGAGATGGACAGCGCTCTCGCACAATGGGAGGAGAAGGAAAGCCCAACACCAGATGAGGAATGGGCAGCGTTGCAGCAGGTTGTATACAACACAGCTAAAACTTATCTCGGCAAGCCAGACAGAAAACATCAGGACTGGTTCGACCCCAACAATCAGGAGCTACAGAATCTTATGAGCAGAAGAGACCAAGCCCACCAGAGAGTGTTGCAGACCAGGAACACTAGATCCACCACTGCAGCATACAAAGATGCCTGCAGATTGCTACAAAAATGCACCCGTGCATTGAAGTCAGACTGGTGGGAAATGAAGGCAGAGGAGCTGCAGAGAGCTGCAGACAGAAACAACATGAAGGGCTTCTACAGCGGACTGAAGGAAGTGTGGGGACCCGTGAAGAAGGGAGCTGTTCACCTGAAATCAACAGATGGAACGGAGACCTTTTCCGACAGCAAGAGAGTTGTGGCAAGATGGTGCGAACACTTCCAGAAGCTACTCAACGTCCCTGGCGACATAGATCACGAAGCTCTGAACAACATCCAGCAGCGCATTACCAAAACATGCCTCGATGAGATTCCAACCATGGATGAGATGGCTAGAGCAATCGCCAGCCTGAAAGATGGCAAAGCACCTGGGGGTGATGGAATTCCTGCCGAGGTATGGAAGCATGGAGGAGACAATCTGCTCAAAAGACTGCACCAACTAATCACCAATGCCTGGGAGGAGGGTTCTGTACCCCAAGCATGGAAGGATGCCAGCATTGTAACCATCTACAAGAAAGGTGATCGAACAGACTGTGGGAACTATAGAGGAATCTCTCTTCTTTCCATAGCAGGGAAGATCTTCGCCAGGATCCTACTCAACAGACTATCTATCCACATAACACCTGCTGTAGTTCCAGAGTCACAATGTGGCTTCAGAGGTAACCGGAGCACTGTGGATATGATATTTTGTCTCCGACAGCTACAAGAAAAGTGCATTGAGCAGGACCGACCACTGTACATGGTATTTGTCGATTTCACTAAGGCATTTGATACAGTCGGGAGGACCGGGCTATGGCAGCTACTGAGGAAGTACGGATGCCCAGAGAAGTTCACAACTATGATCGAGGCTCTACATACAGGAATGATGGCGAACGTTAGTGCTGGAGGGGAAGTCTCGGAATCATTTGGGGTTACCAATGGGGTCAAGCAAGGTTGTGTACTGGCCCCCACGCTCTTCTCCATCTTCCTATCAGCAATGCTAGACGAGGCTTTCCGAGACATGGGGGATGGCATCTATATACAGTCCAGACAGAGCGCTGACCTATTCAATGTCGCACACTTCAGAGCGAAGACCAAGACTACTCAGATACTGGTGAGAGAGCTACTATTCGCAGATGACAGTGCACTGGTTGCCCACTCTGCTGAAGAGACCCAGAAAATAGTGGACGCTTTCTCCGATGCATCAAAGAAGTTTGGCCTGAAAATTAACATCAAGAAGACGGAGGTGCTGTACCAACCCAACTCTACAAGAACCCGAGAGGAGGAGATCATGGTTGACGGAAACAAGCTGAACTCTGTTCCGGAATTCACCTATCTCGGATGCACTATATCAAGTGATGGACGCATTGATGCTGAGATACAGAGGAGGATGGCCAAGGCTAGCGCATCTTTCGGCCGACTACGCCAGAGACTCTGGAACAACCACCATGTGTCCATTCGGGTCAAAGGTAAGATCTACCGCGCAATCGTGCTATCCACCCTACTATACGGAGCCGAGGCCTGGACAGCGTACAGACAGCAGGTGAAAAAGCTGCATGCCTTCTTGATGCGACATCTGCGTTCAATCATGAGGCTAACCTGGAAGGACAAAGTGACGAATAAGGAAATACTCGAACGGATGGGGCTGCCCTCTATGGAAGATCTTCTGATCAAAAAGAATCTCCGGTGGACTGGACACCTCATGAGGATGTCATCAGACAGGCTACCAAAGCAGATCCTCTATTCTCAACTGTCTTCTGGCTACAGAAAGAGAGGGCGCCCCCGTCTCCGGTTCAAAGATACCATCAAGAGAAACCTGAAGCTGAGAGACATTAAGACCGACTCATGGACACAACTCTCACAGCAGAGAGCTAAATGGAGAGCGGCAGTCAAGTAATGAAAGCAGTCTTTGTCGCATCGCGACCGACAGGATGATGATGATGATGAGGCTAACACCACTCCGTACCAGGTTTAAGTATGGTGTTCGGTACCGATTAGGCTCAAATCTATTTAATGCTAACATATTTAACAGAACAAGATAGAAAAAAAGTGAAATTTGGTCAAAATAAACCAAAAATCATGCCGATATTAAGGCCGCTGCTACATCGGCGGCGATATTCATACTGTCGAATATAAACAAAACAAATCGCCAGCCAGCTCTGCCGCCGCCGCAAATAGCAGTCCAGAAACAATTAAATTTGATCAAATTAAACCAGAAATCGAACCGATATTAACGCCGCCGCCGAATTTTGGTCAAATTAAACCAATAATCGAAGCGATATTAACTCCGCTGCCGCCGTATCGCCGGCCATATTGTCAAATAGCGGTGCTTCCCAGGAACAGGCTCAGAGGGATTTCCCAAATCTATAAATAACTAATATGTTAGCTAACTCCACCGCGCTTTGGCTCCGTACATATCCTGTGACCCATTTCCCAACACCGGTGTTAGCTAACCCAAATGCGGTCCTTAATACCGGAGCCGATAAATAATTCTTCACGCATACGGCCCGAGGGCTTCTGCTGTCACCATGACCCGATATCCCACTCAGTCACATTATCCTCACACTGCACTAACCAGTCCTTGCCCTATCCTAATAATGCCAAGCACCAGGCTAGGTAGTGACAAGTATCAATTTTGCAAGATATTGGTTTGACTCGACCAGGGTTTAAACCTGTGTGTTCAGATCCCACGATCTACCAAAATGGGAAACTGACGTTTCATCTCATTCGGCCAACCTGTCTGGTCGGGTGTAAAGGTTAGTAAGACGGGTCCCCCTGACACCCCCTTCCCTGAAATCCCCCTGATAGACGGCTGTCTACTGCCGGGACAATGATTGCCTGCGGGTTCAGCCTTCCTCGGTCAAATCCCTCCCCCTACCCCATAATTACCTTCAGGCCCTCGCCTCTTCGAACCCCCCCCCCCCTAAGCTCCACAGGTTGTTTTATTTATTTATTTAATTATTTAATTATTTATTCATTATAGTAAATATAGTTTGTTCCTTGAATAAAGCATGTCATAGTGTTGCCAACCCCAGGGTCCGTACACATGTGAAGATATGGAATTCAAGGCTATTTCAAGGCTGTTTTTTTTTTTCCTTGAAGATCTATATTGCCTATTATGGATAAGTCTGAAAAGACTTGTTTTCACCATCAGGTAGTTTGTCAATAGAAAGCCCGAGCATACACTTTTACCGACCCAAGGGATTTTTAAGCTCCCACACCACATAGACATGGTATGAGAGCAACTGGCTTTTGATGATGCTGTAAGTTATATACAGCGGTGGAAATACAAATTGGCAGAGGTAGGGGGGCATGGGGAAGCGAACCACCAACCTTCACATTAGGAGTCCGACTCAGACAAAAGTCCGACACTCTAACCACTCCGCCACAGAGAACACCACAATGCTGTCGCTCTTAGGAATTCAAGACTATTTTCATTTGGATTTCAGGATAAAACAACGATGGTGAATAGCAGACTAATTTAGATCAGTGGGCGGGCAGTTTAATGGAATTCAAAGCTTTGAAAGACTAATTACCTAAAATAGGTTAAATTCAAGGCTTTTCAAGGACTTGAAAATGGGGCAAATGAAGTTCAACACTTTTCAAGAGACATTCCTGGCCCCATACAGACCCTGCAACCTGGAGGTACTGAGAATCCTTCTTTTTTTTTTTTTGAAGATGTATACTGCCTGTTATGGATAAGTCTGAATAGACTTGTTTTCACCATTAGACAGTGCACAATCATAGTGACTTTATACTGCTGCCCCACTGGGAAACCAGGCCACTAGGACCATGACCCGATATCCAACACAGTCACATTATCCCAACACTGTGCAAAACCAGACTATGCCCTATCCTATTAATGCCAAGCGCCAGGCTAGGTGGCGATAAGTAATAATTTGATAAGTCATTGGTTTGACTTGGCTGGGAATCGTTCGAACTCCCGACCTTCCATAGGGAAAGCCTGCGCTCTACCGATTTGGTATCTATATATGTGTACCAGGCGGTTTGTTTCTAGGTGGTGTGGTTTTAGAGATATCTCACATTTTCTGTATGAAGATTGCTCATAGCCAGTGTGACCGTGTGTCATCCTGCAGCCAAACAGCGCGCGCACTGACCTAGATACCTATGCTGACGTCATATGAAATAGGTCTATACCGTAGTAATAGTAGTCTGCCCTGACCTCTGAGGCAAGGAGCCACTTAGACAGGTGGGCGTGGATAGGGTGATTGCATCTGATGGTTGCGATGCTATGGGGGGTCAGGGTGGGCAATCATTCCGCACCCTTATGACAATATTACAAACCCTATGACAATATTAACCATTTGAAGACGTACATATGATTTAGCTTGAAGCTTAGGTGAGATTAGACAGTAATTTTGTGATGTAACATATATTAAAATTAAGCTAAAGTTTGATATAATTGAGGTGTACAATTGACATAATCTGTTTTGGGCATTCGTACATTGTGAGATGCGGGTGATGCAGTACCTCGGATACCTTAGGTGCTAAAATACCTCAGGGAGTTTGACGCCCCTGCCTTGCAAAGTTCTAAACCACTGCCTTGTGGTACAAGTTCTGGTTCTTGATAGAATCAAAGGCTAAGGGAGCAAACCCTAACAGAAAACCATGTTATCGTGGCAGCATTAAGGGTGGTGATGAATGGAACTCCCAACATCTCCCGACCAGCCACTGCAGGGACAAATAGTTGGCGCCTGTCTTGACAAGTTCTTGCCGGTGTGAGACCTCTATTTGCTCCCTCAGAGAGTGCCGCTAGTAACTTGCAAAAGCCAGCAGCACTTCAACACTTTGCAAGCACCTTTTATGAAATGTACAACCGCACAAAGCGGCGGTTAAGTAATGAAAGCAGTCTTTGTCACATTGTGACTGACAGCATGATGATGATGATGACATTGTGAGATTGAGCATGTAGTGTTGGGTCATGGGAGGCGGTTGGATAGGTTAAACCAAAGACCCTATAATACTAAGACGGCTCACTCCCTATCTCTCCCATGGTAATGTAAATTTGCAATGCCACCTTGTGGTGGGTTTGATCAGCCCGGCTGCTGGTTGGTGTTTCACATGTAAAGACATACAATTATATTATACATGAGATAGGTAAGTATGAATACACATCAATATGAAATTACTATGAACAAATACACATCATCATCAGCATTGCCATCATCACACATCTTTCACATTCATATATACATTTATACATATAATACAGCACCTGTTTAACCAAGAGAAAAGCCAGCGCACCAATTGGTGGGTTTGATTATTTTGATTACACAATACAGGCTGAGTGAGCCGTCTTAGTATTATAGGGTCTTTGGTTAAACTATGTGTGTATGTATATTGATTATATCATTCAGTTACAGAGTCGTTATGTGTCTGGTTTCCCTTCCCAGATTTGTATACCTACAGCTAGATAAAAGATTCACCCAGTACTTGTAGTACACGGGTGAACAACAACGTAGTGTAAATACGGGCGAAAATAGCTCTAGTATGGAACATGAAGTAGAAACAGTGGTTCCATGATCAAATGGCTACATATATTGCCACAGATTTGGTGAAAAGGGAGAGAATGCAAAAATCCAAGATGGCAGCCATAGAATGCCGTCGATTTCAATTTTAAATCCTATTAAACTAGCTATTTTAATATATTTTTCAACTCAAAGGTAGCGGGTAAATATGAAGTCATCTACAAAGAATAAATGTTGCTTCTTAGATTGAGAAATTAGGCTCTCAGAAAGACTCAGTTCATTAGCCCGATTTTTCGACCGTTTTTATATAAGGCTGATCTTCACCCGTGTACTACAAGTACCTGGTGAATCTTTTATCTAACCTACATCATGCATGGCAATGTCCAGAAAAGTATAACCCAATAAAAACATATCATTTTTCTCAGCCAAAACACTAACATAAGATTTGATCCTAATGGTTTTTTATTTTTATTTGTTTTTTTATGGGATGTTTATGCTGTCCATAGCATATATGCTCGGATGATCGAGCTTGTTTTCAATGCTGGGCAGTTATGGGTCTGTGTTTCTTAAGATTATGGTTTGTGGTTAGTGATCTATGTTAGTTTTTTTGGATTTTCTTGGTAAGAGTCTTCCATATATTTGTTGTAGCCAAGGGGCCATACAGCTACTGGTGGTGGGCAGACCACTGGTATCCATCAAGACCAGGAATGCTGGATTCCTATTGGTGAGACCAGGAATGCTCGATTCCCATTGGTGGAAGGAGGTGGTATGATACTTTACCAAGAAGCCATGTAACGTTATACCAATAAACCGGAGGGCTGGACTCTCTCTTACACTTTACTCTCTTCCTTTCTCTTTGTCTGTATTGTTTTCCTCATAGCCTACATACACAGCCACAGATCCGAGCATTAGACTCTACACCAGTAACCAAGGTTCTTTCTATCTTTGATATATAATGTGAAGCGAACGACTAAAATCACTTTCAAACGTTGAGCTGCGTCAAACTTTTCGGCGCAGGGGGCAAAGTTGGACATATACATATCATATACGCAATGTAGCAGAGTGTATGGCCAATGCATGGTCAACATATGGCTAATGTGCCTCCTGGCGAAAAACAGTTGCATTACGCTCATGGTACGCTTGCAGAATGCCGGTGAACATTATATACATAATTTGATCGCCAGAACTACGCCGTATATGTTGCATACATCAAACATGGTGGATAGTCGCAAAGTGTACATTAGACGTACGTTAAACTTATGTTATCCATACATTGTCAATACGTTGTCAATACACAGACTGTAAGTTTCCACTGGCTCTCCATCCGACTGATGTAGGTCAATGTAGTGCTACGTAATGAACAACGTTTGTCTAACATATGTACATCTAATGTACATCAACGTATGCCTAACGTATACATAACATACGGCCAAAGTAAAAGCCACACCTTGTCGAACACTTAACGAGCGACGCCATATATTGACATACATCGACATACGTCAACGTATGCATAACAAACGTGTAACGTTTGAGTAACACATATCGATGTACACCGACATATTGGCCAAAAATCACCTACGTCGGTGGACGCTTGCGCGATCCATTGTAGTGTGACAGGGCCCTAAGACATTTTTAAGGCACTAAGATATTGTTATTCACAATTTCCATACATAGTACACAACCATATATTAACCTCTTCACAATAATATAATTTCACCCCAACGTCTTGAATTAACCAGAATGGATTGGGGAAGAGGCAATTCTTAACATGCCGTCCATATATATATATATCTTAGACCCATCGCGCAGTAAATCGAACTTTATTCAATTTATTTGACAAACACTGGGGGAGGAGGGGCCTAGACGGTGTCGGGACGAGTAGACGTTCAGCTGTCCCTTGGCGAATGGCAGGAATAATGTGAAAACTCGCGGGGGGTGGGGCGGGATGGGGGGCGTGACATCAATACTCCCTCAAAGGAGGACTTTTTTTGTTGTTGTTGAAGATGTATACTGCCTATCATGGATAAGCCTGAATAGGCTTGTTTTCACCATTAGACAGTTTGTCGATAGAAAGCCCGAGCCTACACTTTTACCGACCCAAGGGATTTTTAACCTCCCACACCACATAGACATGGTATGAGAGCAACTGGCCTTTGATGACGCTGTAAGTTATACACAGCGGTGGAAATCCAAATTGGCAGAGCTGGGGGCACAGGGAATCGAACCACTGACCTTCAGATTAGGAGTCCGACCTAGAAAAAAGTCAGACACTCTGACCACTCCGCCTTGCCCCCTCTACACCCGCCCCCCGGCTGTTTAGAGAAGCACCCAACCTCGTTGTACTAACGGCTCGCCCACACAGAATGGCAGAAATGTGTGTTCATTTGATTGATTGATTGGTGGTTTCTTTATGCCGTGTCACGAGCATAGGCCATATTCACAGCGATAATTGTTTGTTTTTGTATTCAACCATCACTTTTACATAAAATGTTAAAGCATACAATCAATTATGTGTCAATAGAGACTCATGAATTTTAAAATCTTTCAATCATATTAATGTGGGTTCGAATCGAGCTGTGGATATGATGGTTTTGTGGCCTCCACCTGCATCATTACACCAGTGTCATGACCAGGATCCTGTACAAGTGAACCTGGCCTGGTTATGTATACGTAGTTGTACAACAGAGGGTCCGTACACATGGGAAGATATGGAATTCAAGGCTATTTCAAGGCTTTACAAGGCTGCCTTTTATAGGTTGTCTGTACACATGTGAAGATATGGAATTCAACACTATTTCAAGGCTTTTCAAGGCTGTCTTTGATAGGAATTCAAAACTATTTTCATTTAGATTTCAGAAAGAAGTAACAATGGCGAATGGCGATTTCAGACTAATTTAGATCAGTGGGGATAGTTTAATGGAATTCAAGTCTTTTCAAGACTAATTACACAAAATAGGTTAAATTCAAGGAGTTTTATGGGGCAAATGAAGTTCAATACTTTTCAAGACGTTCCAGGGGACCCGTATGGACTCTGACATCCTGTGTCTGTGTAATTGGAAAGGCCCTGTCACATTACGACGCATCTTGGAAGCACGTGGCCAAGGCCTAAAATCACTTTTTTTACGTTGAGATGCGTCAAGCTTTTCCGCTCGGGGGGCAAAGTTGGACATATACATACCGTATACATAGTGTATGGCCAACGTATCGCGAATGTGCCTCCCGGCGAATAAAACGCTTGAATTATGCTCACGATACGTTCGCAGAACACTGGTGAACATTATATATGTTATTCGATCACCAGAACTATGCCTCATACATTACATACATCAAGAGACGGTGGAGAAACGTCAAATGTATGTTAGACGTACGTTAGACATATGTTGCCAGTACACAGATTGTATGGTTTCACTGCCTTTTAACATAGGTCAACAGAGTGCAACTTAGTGAACAACATAGCCTAACGTACGCCTAACGTATACATAACGTACGGCTGACGAAACACCCATACGTTGTCGTATGTTGAAAGTTTTTTGCTTGCACAAAACTTTCGATGAGCATCGACATACATCAACGTACGCATAATGAATGCCTAATGCATTACAAAATAGTGGCTAAGAATCACATACGTCAGCGTACGTTTGCGCGATGCATCGTAATGTGACAGCCCCTTCAGCATTGAATGAGTTGTGGATGTAAACCATTTCAAAGATTCACGATCCCTGATGTCACCGCCCTACCCATGCCTACCTGTCTATGTGGCTCCTTGCCCGAGAGGTCATTGCAGACTACTACCCTAATTCCCTTTGAATTGTACAACTTTTTCTTTTAATGGTCTATATCCATAAGTCGTTTTAATGCTTACAATTACATACAAACGGGAAATGCACTTACATATGTATATATACAGGGTAGGTTCAACAACTATACAGTGCACAGCTTGTACAGACTCCTGGTCATGGAACCAGTGTCATGGGGCTTGATGAAAATAGGAAATATTGTGCCTAGAGCAGGTTTCGAACCAATACCTCTTGCATTCCGGGCTAGGGTGCTAACCATTACACTACATAGGCTCTCTGGTGGATTCACCCTATCGACGCCTACCTGTCTATGTGGCTCCTTGCCTGATACAGTGATAGCTCAGTACAGACTACTACAATACCTTTGTCTGCACCTCCCATGGACACTATAGCGATGGTTGGTTGGCTCAGTGTTGTAGCTATACGAGTTATTCGGATATTGTGACATGGGCAACACTATAAAGTCGTAATTGGTGCACACCATAGCAAACCGAGACCCAGTGCGATATGAGCATGTATGTCACTAGGACATAAACCCCAAATGAACCATTCAAAACACAGTAGCAGTCGGCATCTTCTTCCATGCCACATCTGGCGCGGTGGCCGAATCAGGAGAGTGCAGCCCACGCGCGTAGTCTGGAGTTTGGTTCCTAGTCGAGTCAAACCAATGACTTATACAATTGATACTTGGCACTCGGCATTAATAGGATAGGGCAAGGACTGGTTAGCTTAGTGTCAGGATAATGTGACTGAGTGGGATATTAGGTCATGGTGCAGGCTGCCTAATTTCCCAGTGGAGCAGCACTATGAAGTCAGCATGAGCGTGCAGTGTCATAGGTCGGTACCCATCCTGATTTGACCTTAGATGTTGCCAGGACGTAAAACTCCAACAACCAACCAACCAACCATCCCTGACACAGATTTGGGTGTTTTTTTTAAATTTTCAATTATGCAGATTTTTCGAGAAATTCTCCAACTAATTTCTAGTACAGCATAACCCGTATGAGGGCGCCCTCCTGCGGGAGTTAACAGAATCACCATCAACAGGGAAACTACATTAAGTGTACAGGCCCCAGCGACACCATCCACCCTTATCTACTAGACCACTTGTTACGGCAGTTTATATCACGTGCTTCCGGTGGTGACGTCATCTAAGGCCTCGCTATCGTCAGAGAAGCTCATCAGAAAGGTCTCTCTGCTGTTCACCTACTCTGTTTGTTGTGGTTTTATATCCTAGCACCATCCAAGGTTATCCGCAGTGAATATGGCCTGTGCTGCCGACACAGCGTAAAGAAACCACCAATCAATCACTCAATCAATCAATCAATCCAAGGTTATGTCAAGCCGGGTACTGACTTGTTTGATTGTTTGTTGTTTTACGTCCTAGCAACATTTAAAGTCATATCCAGACGGAGGGTAACGAATTGTGACAAGAGCACAATCATGGAGACTTTATGGTGCTGCCCTAGTGGGAGACCGGGCTGCCAGTACCATGACTCAATTTTCCAATCAGTCTCATTATCGTGATACTGACACACTGAGAAAACCAGTCTATGCTATATCCTAGTACTGTCAAGTGTCAGGCCAGGCACTGACAAGTGTCAATTTTGTAAGCCAATGCTTTGACTCGGTCATGGTTCGAACCCAGGACCTCCCCCCATGGTACCGGGCGCAGGGGCCGACTCAATAGAGTGCGGTCCTCATGCGCAGAAGGTCGGGAGTTTGGCTCCCACTGATCCAGTCGAGTCAAACCAATACCTTATACAAATTGATCCTTGTCGCTTCCTAGCCTCGCGCTCGGCATTAATAGAATAGGGCAGGGACTGGTTTTTCTTCTTGAAGATTTATACTGCCTATCATGGATAAGTCTGAATAGACTTGTTTTCACCATTAGACAGTTTGTCAATAGAAAGCCCGAGCCCACACTTTTACCGACCCAAGGGATTTTTAACCTCCCACGCCAGATAGACATGGTATGAGAGCAACTGGCTTTTGATGACGCTGTAAGTTATACACAGCGGTGGAAATCCAAATCGGCAGAGGTTGGCGAGCACAGGGAATCGAACCACCAACCTTCAGATTAGGAGTCTGACCTAGAAAAAAGTCAGACACTCTAACCACTCTGCCACAGAGAACCACGTGTCTGGATAATGTGACTGAGTGGGATATTGGGGCATGGTGCCAGTGGCCTGATTTCCCAGCGGGGGAGGATTATAAAGTTGCCATGAGTGCGCACTGTCACAAGTCGGTACCCGTCCTGATATGACCTTAGATGTTGCCAGGATGTAAAACTCAAACCTCAAACCCACATTAAAGGGGAAGCCAGGCAGTGCTCATACCAATATGGCCATCCTGGCTGCTCGCGACTGGCCTAATCAAATCAACCCGATATTCTAATTCAGTTATTGAGATCGATTCAACTTCTGAATCACAATTGGTCGCCATAGATCTTAATGGATCGCCACCTGTTTTAACAAATACAGCTACTTAAGCAATTCACAGCGTCACCTATCATTTCGCCACTGCATTAGTGTCACCATTCATTTCTCCATCCTCTACTAGATTTTGTTTGTTTATTGTTGTTTTATGTCCTAGCAACATCTAAGGTCATATCAGGATGGGTACCGACTTGTGACAGTACGCACTCATGACGATTTTATAGTGCTGCCCCACTGGGAAATCAGGCCGCCGGCACCATGACCCGATATCCCACTCAGTCACATTATCCTGACACCGAGCTAACCAGCCCTTGCCCTATCGCATCAAGAACCCAAACAACCACAAAAGAGTCTATATTGGTTAATCCGATAATTTGCTATCCAATATTATTTGGCATGTGACAGAATGAGTCAGATTAACCAGAGCTGACTGTATTTGAATTGTGTTTTGTTTGTTTGTTGTTGTATTACGTCCTAGCAACATCCAAGGTCACATCAGGACGGGTTCCGACTTGTGACAGTGCATGCCTATGGCAACTTTATAGTGCTGCCCCACTGGGAAACCTGACTACCAGCACCATACTTTGATATCCCAGTCGCATTATCTGGATATGATGCTAATCATTCCTTGTCCTATCCTAATATGAATAAGCAATGCTTAGGACCGACCCCCCGATATAACTACAGCAAAGTATTTTATGATTGCTCATGTATTTTTTTACTCCACTCCCAGTGTTCGATTTGAAATTCTAGCTACTCGGGTGACCCGAATATGGCCGTCAATTCCACGGAGTAAACTATTAATATTTCATTTGTGCATCCATCTTTATGCCAAATTGTTATTTATTTCTTTTATTTTTTAATAAAATCTAAGTTTTGAACTGTGCGTATCGGCAAATGCTATGGCAGCGGGCATTTGTATGATATATTATTAACCAATAGCTGACCCCGAATACCGTCTGGCCTTGACATCGTTGATGCAGAGTAGCACGGAGGAACACATACACTGGTCCCAGTGACGTCATCACACCATATATGGAAGATCTGTAGCGAGGGACCAGTGTCGTTGTTCCGCGAATTGGCTTGTGCTATCTGCGGCGGGGCATCATTAAGGCGTTAGGCCAATCGCTGTCGTCCATCCTGCTTGCTCCATACCAAAGTTTGATGATCTATTTCTGTTTGCGTTTGCTGGGTTTTGATTTCTCGCTTATTCAACACGAGTTTACAAATGGCGGCGCCCATAGAAGGCTATTTCCGTTTCCGTTTGCTGGATTTAGGGGATGTAATTTCCCACCTCTATGAAGACAGGTATTGTTTATCTATATATATGTACACATGTTAGTCCTTAGCCTCCCCAGAGGGTGGGTCGGTATTAATGCTCACGCCAGGCTAGGTAGCGACAAGTATCAATTTGATAATTCATCGGTTTGACTCGGCTGGGATTCCAACTCCCGAACTTCCACACGCAATGATGTTGATTAGTCGCAGCCGGCTAATGGCTGATCAAGTAGTGTTTTCAGTCGGTGGCCATGTGTTTCTGCTTTCTTGTATCTCATTATTTGCTGCTTCAACTGCCATTAATGCTTTCTTTGCTCTGTGTTTTTCTTGTACCCATTTATCTATGTTGCTATGCGACCGGAAGCGGTGGCCAAATTCATCGGTTTGACTCGGCTGGGATTCCAACTCCTGAACTTCCACACGGGAAGCCTGCGCTCTTACTGATTCGGCCACCACTTCCGGTCGCATAGCAACACAGATAAACGGGTACAAGAAAAACACAGAGCAAAGAAAGCATTAATGGCAGTTGAAGCAGCAAATAATGAGATACAAGAAAGCAGAAACACATTGGCCACCGACTGAAAACACTACTTGATCAGCCATTAGCCGGCTGCGACTAATCAACATCATTGCGCATGCGCATCCACTGAGCATTATGGGACTGGATCTGACAGGGCAGTGAGCCGCAACTGGAGGCATCACGGATGGCCAGACACTATAAATGCAGCAACTGAACATTCTGGAATTGCAACTAATTGATGATCCTCGGACCTAATAGCTAGATATTGATGTTTCCGGTTGCCGATCGACCCTGTTTGACTTAGAACCCCCCCCCCCCCCCACCCCCAACATAACTCGATTTATTTTTGTCCGCGCTGAGAAATCACATTCTTATGTGGTCCCGTTGAACTCAAAAAGAGAAAAGAAACAATGCACCAGCAGGTCTTGTATGAATGAATGATTTATATATTACTACTCATCTGCACAGAGCTTGAGAAATACTTATTAGATTGTTTGCTTGTTTGTTGTTGTTTTACATCCTAGCAACATCTACGTTCATATCAGGACGGGTACCGACTTGTGACAACGCGCCCTCATGGCCACTTTATAGTGCTACACAACTGGGAAACCAGGCCACCAGCACCATGACCCGATATCTCACTCAATCACATTATCCGCACACTGAGCCAACCAGTCCTTGCCCTATCATAATAATGCCGAGTGCCTGGCTAGGAAGCAACAACAAGCAATTTTTAAGTCAATGGTTTGACTCGACCAGGATTGGAATCCACAAACGCATGGGTTCGGATCTCCCGAGCTCCTAAAACAGGAGACGGACCCTCTACTCATTCGGCCACCCCGTCTGGTCGCAGGTGTTGTATGAATGGTTTATATGCGACTCATCTACACAGAGCTTAAGAAGTACTATATTAGATGACCCCAGTGTAAACGTTAGTTTTGAGATCTGGAAGGACAGTTTTTGCAGTGTGCGGTTTGACAACCGATTCAACTATTTAGTTTTTTATGCCCTACCTACCGACCCAAGGAAATTTTCCCATGCAACCGGAAACATGAATATTTTTCTTGTTGGCATCACTGTAAGGAGAAACTGACAAAGAGTAGGTCAATCTAATAATGTTCCCTCGCTTAAAGATCTGGTCATGTTTAAGCATATATATATATATAGCCCGTATACACGCCTGTATGCACCTGTAAAGCAAGGAGGGATCCGGCTACACTCTCTACCCCATTGACACTATTGGTTCCCGGGTTCGACACCAGGTGGGCTTGCAGCGCCGCTGTCACCCCGGTCGGTTCCCCATTGCACCCAAGCGGTTCATTCGGTTCCAGCTGCGCTTGAAGCGACTGCTCAGGCTTGGTTGTCGGTTGGTTGTCGGGTATCGCCAATTCATTACTATGTTCGTCGCCTCCTCTTGCTTGTGATGTATAAGCATTATGCAAGTAGAAAGTCGCGGAAGGGAGTATTCTATTCTATTATATATATTATTATTAATTTATCTTATTAGCCAATGGGCACTCTTTATGTATTTGCTCCTTACTCATACGAGGACTGGTGGTGCCACCACCAGCACCGACCTTAAAGCTGCTTAGTCCGATGAAATATAAAATGTTCATAACCAAAACAATTATCTAGATTTGATTTTACATATCTAACTTAGATATTGAAGCACTTATTAAGCATTTGTTTCTGCGTAGAAGGCAATACTGAGCCAATTTAACAGAACCTGTTACTGCGGAAGTCCACGGTGTCAGAGTTTTGGCAAAGCTTGCCAAAACTAATTTTCCATGTTTGCACTCAAAATATCTCAAAAGTTTACCATTTAAAATAAAAGTAACTAATGTAAAATAGATACTAGTGATCGATGTAATATATGTATCTCAGAAAAAAATCCAGAAATTCAAAACCGTCGGACTATGCAACTTTAACTTCCGGTGTTACCACTGTCACTTGGGCATGGAAGTCTTCTTACCATTAAAATCATAGAAATATTAACTGGATTGCACTTAGAACTTCTAAGAGTAACTATTGGATGCTGAGCGTAAAGGGGCTGGACAGAGCAACCCCAAGCTACTGGGTTGGCACTTAAATGGTCCATTCTGTGACGTCATGCAGGGAAGTGACAGCATACTCAAAGCGCCACAAATTCACTATCATTCAAAGTAGTCAGAAAGGGCTATTCGTTGTAGCAGGTGGATAAGGCAGTGTGTTGCAGCAGACCGGCTGGTTGTTGGAGTTTTAGGTCATGGCAACATCTAAGGTCATATTAAGATATAACAGCAGATGGAAAAGGCAGTTCTTTGGACAGGTCAGAAGAGAACCAGGTCAGTTGGCAGGCTGGAGTAGTGTGTCCCCCAAAGCACCGCGCCCTCACTCCCGGAACCGGAAATAACCACCACCGCAAAGGATCATGGGAGGAATTACCCTGTGCAGCATGCCTTCATCTGTAGTTGCACGGAACTAAGTACAGGGGGCAGCACTCTGTGGCGCCGCCTACAGCTAGGAATGAGTAAGTGAGTGCGCGATTACTGGGTTTGACGCCTTATCGACATCTCAAGGTTACATGAGGTCGGGTACCAAATTGATGGCTGCGAAGCTTTATAGTGCGGCTACAATGAAATATGATGGTTTTGAGTTTGTTCCATTTTTTTTAAATTGTCATAATCTAACATACATTAGACCAGACACGACCGTCCTGATATGACCTTAAATGTTGCTAGGACGTAAAACAAGAAACAAAACACCATACATTAGTTTGAAGTAACTAATTATAAATGTCTGACTTTTGAGATATATGTGAAGTGAAAATGTTTTGAATTAATTTGTTGGGGTAAAAGAGTTTATTCAACAAAACATAAATTTGTTTCAGTGCTGAGGCACTGGTCTTCTGGCCATTTACATTACATTGTTGATAGGTAGCTCGGCAGCTAGGGTAGGCCATATTAGTGGACTAAGAAGGAGGCGAGTGTGTTACTTAAGTGCCTGTCACACTATGGCGGATTGAGCAATGGACAGAACCGGACAAAGAATATTCTAGTTTGGTGTTATTGAGACTTGAAATGTATCAATTATGTAACTGACGGCTAACGGACGGTAACGGTTAATAACGTATCTAATGATCAACGGACAATTCAGAATACAAAAAGAACTATAACGAATGGCAACGGACATGTAATCGATATGTAACGGATGGGGAACGAACGGGGAACGGACGGGGAACGGACGGGGAACGGATGGGGAATGGACGGGGAATGGACGGGGAATGGACAGGGAACGGAAGGGGAATGGATGATGATGGATAATTATCATATAGGTCAGTCTGGCGCAATCCTTTACAAGTTTTATGAATGCTCAAAATTTGTAATGGATTAGGTGGGATATCAACGGATATCAACGGATATGCAATGGATATGCAATGGACACAAAGCGGACTTTGCCGGATATCAACAGACTTTGTTTGGTTTCTTTTCGTTTCCCCACTCCGGTGATGTGTGACAGAGCGTTTACTGTTAGTGTGTTAGCTATAATTGTGGCGTGCACATCAAAATGCCGGACACCCTCGGTATTAGCAGTAATAGGTTCTATTAAATTGACTTAATATCCCCTTCTATGTGGCAATAAATGGGTAATAATTGAACGAGTATATAAGTTGGATATCAAGAATAAAATCGCAAAAATTGCTTTGGTTTCGAAATTGTTATGTTTTCACCAGACTAGGCTGCCTTTTTTTGGTAGTAATCTTTTAGCTATTTTTAAGCAAGTCGTATATATTTTCTACTGTGGCTTTGATGGTCTTTAAATGTATCCTGTTAGTGAGTGTGTTCTATTAAAATGTCATTATCAGTATTATTATTATTATCACTTAGAACTGTCTACAGAGGGAAAACGCTGTCTGTAAAGGAAATGCATGCTAAAGCACAAGTCAGCTACCTTAGCCAAAGGAGGGACACACATCTCCTCAGTCTCATGTATAAAAGATCCAATGATGAACAATATGTTGACCATACAAACAGAGTAACCAGACAGAGCGGTGCTACACTACTAAAAACACCCATGCCACTAACAAACAAACTAACTAAAGCACCGATTTACAGAGGTGGCACATTGTGGAATAAACTTCCAGTGAGGACAAGACAGTCCAAAAGTCTCCTTGAATTTAAAAACTTTATGAAAATACAACCGGCCTGTCAGACCCTGACACGGTTATAGGTATTCTAAAGGCCTTCCTTGCCCTGACCCTTGTACATACATATATATATAAATGTTCTCAAATGCACTACACAGCCCTGCACGCTGATCCCCTTCCCGCCCTTACCCCACCCCTATTACACCTTCTTTCAAAACCTATTACCTAAAATTTTCCTTTAAATTGACATAAAACCTGTATGATGTAAGTCCCCACTGCAATCTCAGACCGCGATCCCATCATTAGGCCACACAGAACGGAACACTCGTGATGGGATAAAAAAAAAAAAAAAAATTGTAAATGGCCAGGTTTCCGCATTTGGTATTGGTGATTGGATCCACTGATTTGCATATTTGCAATATAGTATATATATATGTGTATTGTAGATATGTTATATCTTTTTGAAAAGAGAAGAGAGAAAACAAAGGAAGAAAGAAGTGTTTAAAGACAATTCTAGAGTCATCTTGTACATTTATTGATGCATGCTCACCAAGTGCATAATACATATGTTGAACTGGAATTGCATGCAGTTACTATTACGACAAATAGTCAATTTATATTATGCTTCTATTATCGAACAGGTTTTTCATGTGGTTATTATTGCAACTAATATTGTCATTTATGTACCAACAAATTGTAATTAACGGCCGGAAGACCAGTGCTCTGGCGCTGACAAAAGACATTATTCGCTGAATAAAATACATTTAGTAAAAAAAAAAAAAAAAAAAAAATCATCTCAGGTGAGTCATGCTGTTGACCGATGCTACTAATACATGCAGACCTGTGCACCCGATCTCGTAGCTTTCCGTATTGTCAAAGCTTTTTTCCGTATTCTTGAATGACTTTCAGTAACACGTTTAGAATGGAAAATAAACACAAAACCACGAGCCTATTACAGACATGTGCACATGGGAAAAACATTATCAGTATTCTGAGAGTCATTTTCAGTATATTTTTCAGAGACTTTCAGTAATACTTTCAGTATTTGTACAGACGTGAACAGTAACTTTTAGTGTGATAAAAAATACACCAATTTCCAGAACAAAGGCCAACCGTATTTCCGTATGTACCCTTGCAATCTGGAACAAATCCTGAAAAATCTGGAAGGTGCACAGGTTTGTACATGTAATCGACATCACCAGGGTGGAACTCAGATGTACGCTTTCTCCTTTACTTTTCAAAAATTCGATTTTAAGTTAGGTACTGGACCTTTCTACACTAACAAATGTTGGTTCCAGATGGACGTGAGAGGTGGGGGAGCAGATTAAAAGAAAAAAAACAGGTACCCCTTGGGCATGACACACACAGCCAGGGAGCGGATGTAGCTCAGGCAGTAGAATGTCTGCCTGTGAAGGTTTGGGTCATCTGATGGATCCTGTTCAGTGGACACATTTGCAGTTTGAGCTATTTTCTGTTCCAACCAGTGGTCCACAACTGGTTCATCAAAGGGTGTGGTAGGTGCTGTCCTGTCTGTGGGAAAGTGCATATACAAGACTCCTTCTTGCTTATCGGAAAGAGTAGCCTATGTGGGCGCACCGGATTTCCTCCAAAGAAATGTGTCAGAATGACCATATGGTTGATGTCCAATAGCCGATGATAAAAATCTATGTGCTCTAGACGCTTCGTTAAATAAAACAAAGTTTTAACATACGCATTCAAACTGACTTTTATGCAATGTTGGAACACATTGAATAGTGGTAGAGGTATGTGTTGAAAGCCTCGGAAAGAGTTCGGGACCAGAAGGGATGGCCGAATGAGTTGAGCGTCCATCCCCAGCTTTGGTAGATTGCGGGATTCAAAGCGACTGGTTTGAAACCTGGTCGAGTCAAACCAATGACTTAAAAATTGATACTTGCCGCTTCCTAGCCAGGCGCTTGGCATTATTAGGATATGGCAAGGACTGCTTGGTTTGGTGCCAGGCTTGGTGTCAGGCTTGGTGTGACTGAGTTAGGTATCAGGTCATGGTGCTAGCGGCCTGGTCTCCCAGTGGGGCAGCACTATAAAGTTGCAATGAGCACTATAAAGTTGCCATGAGTGTGCACTGTTACAAGTCGGTACCCATCCTGATAAGACCTTAGATGTTGCCAGGATGCACAACTCTAAAAACAAACCAAACAACCAACCAACCACACACTCACCCACACTCACCACACCCACAAACATACTCATCAGACTCAACACCCTCACCACACCCTCACCCACACTCACCACCCCATACCCACACTCACCACCCTCAGACACACTCACAACACTCACCACCCTCACACACACTCACCCCACCCTCAAACACACTCACCGCACTCACCACACACTGACCCACACTCACCACACCCAGAAACATACTCATCAGACTCAACACCCTCACCACACCCTCACCCACACTCACCACCCCAAACCCACACTCACCACCCTCAGACACACTCACAACACTCACACACACTCACTACCCACTCATCCCACCCTCAAACACACTCACCGCACTCACCACACACTCACCCACAGTCACCACCCTCACACCCACTCACCACCCATACTCACCACACCCTCAAACACACTCATCAGACTCAACACCCTCACCACACCCTCACCCACACTCACCACCCCATACCCACACTCACCACCCTCAGACACACTCACAAAACTCACCACCCTCACACACCCTCACCACCCACTCACCCCACCCTCAAACACACTCACCGCACTCACCACACACTCACCCACAGTCACCACCCTCACACCCACTCACCACCCACTCACCACACCCTCAAACACACTCATCACACTCACCGCACTCACCACACCCTCACCACACTCACCACACCCATACCCACACTCACCACCCTCACACACACTCACCACCCTCACACACACTCACCACACACTTCCCCAAACTCACCACCCTCACCCACACTCACCCACACTCACCAAACCCATACCCACACTCACCACACCCATACCCACACTCACCACACCCATACCCACACTCACCAGACCCTCACCCACACTCACCACCCCATCAACATCGATCTCACAATCGGAGCCAGTCACTGCTAATCCTGTTTAGGGGTCACGTGCTTTCAACGCGGTTGTTCCCATAGCAACCCACCCCCACCTCCGAATCGCACACCGCAACGCTCGTCCCGCTTACCAATGCCCATAGACTTCCGCTTCGGACGCGGCGAGCTGTGTGAGTTTAACCTTTTTAGAATGTGGCGCTAAATGTCACTGAACATTTCTATTTCTTTTTTCCGCCTTATTTTAATTTGTTAAAAATGAAAACAGGAGTGTCGATCGCACTTGAATGTTTAATGGTGAATCTCTCAATGAGCAAGCAATTAATACCAATATTAATATTGTTTAAATGGATTTGCAAAGTATAGTGAAAGCTGGTTTTGGACTGTCGGCAATCTACAAACAGTTACAAGCCATAAACAAGAAGCAAGAAAATATAAATGATGACTAAAACTAAATTCATCAGATTTGAATCAAATTGGACTAGTGCTGCCCAGCGGTGAAAACAAGTGTTAACACACTTATCTGTTATGAGCTGGGTAAATACTAGATAAAGTATTCACCCCATACTCGCAGTACCCGGGTGAATACCAACCTTATATAAAAACGGTCGAAAAAACGCGTTAAGGAAATGAGAGCCTAATTTCACAATCTAAGAAGCAACATTTATTCTTTACATATGTCTTATTGATAGCCCGCTACCTTTGAGTTGAAAAATATAATATAATATCTAGTTTGATCAGATTTAAAAGTGAAATCGACGCCGTTCTCTGGCCGCCATCTTGTCTTTTTGCATTCTTGCCCATTTCACCAACTCTGTGGCAATATATGCAGCCATTTGATACTGGAGCCACAGTTTCTAGTTCAGGTTCCATACTAAACCTATTTTCGCCCGTATTTACACTGCGTTGTCCTTCACATGTGTACTACAAGTACCGGGTGAATCTTTTATCTAGGTAAATACATTCATTAAAAACTTCTTTAAAAAAAAAAGATTTCTCATAATAATGAAAGTAAGTAAATGTCAACATCGATTAGTAGTGTTAGTATTATAATCATTATTGCTATTATTATTAGACACTTGGCAATTTATTCTCTCATCTAGATAACAGTGCGAGAGAGTAATTCATCGGGCGGGTATATTTTACTTTTAGAACCCTCTACTCATAATTGACACTTGGATCCCCAAAGTCGTAGCCCTCTAAAGTAGATGGGGTGCCGAGTGCCGGTTAAAGTTCGCAATAAATCGCTCACTATTCCTAAAATAGATGTTGGTGCCCTTAGATTTGTTGTCCTGGTCTGACCAGTGATTGGACATCCAATCTCAGTTTGCAACGCACTTTCGGGGTGTGATTGTAGACACAGTGTTCGCATGTGCATTGTCCGTGATGCTCAGCAACACGGGTAATTTGGCACGCGGACACAGCCATAGCCGTCCCAGTAACAGAGGACCCCTGCATGCTGCCACCTATGGAGAAACGATTGTATTAGGATATGTATTGTGCGCTAGCGCCACCTATCTTCACTTTTAAGATATGAAACCTGATTATCACAAGTAAACACTATCGGAAGAGGCTTTTTGAACTAATTTCAACACGGGCACAAGGAGGACACTGACAAGCCTTAAAACTGCCACCCACCCGACACGACGTGGACACTTACTAAAGGGCAAGGGCTAAAGCTTCTGTGATCTCACTGTATTAGTGAACTTGTTGTTGAATTTGAACTTCTTGTTGAACAAAAAAGACTTACACTGCTGGAACTATAATAAGTCCAACTTTAAACTAATCTGCTGTGTCGCTTGTTAAATTACTAGAAAGGTTGGGTGGTTGGTTGTTCGAGTTTTACGTCCTGACAACATCTAAGGTCATATTGTGACACTGCATACTCATGGTGACTTTATAGTGCAGCTCCAATGGGAGTCCAGACTGCAAGCATGATGACCTGATATATCCCACTCAGTCACATTATCCTGACACTGAGCCAACCAGTCCTTGTTTTATCCTATTAATGCACCTGGCTAGGAAGTGACAAGTATAAATTTTTAAGTCATCGATTTGACTCGACCAAGGTCCTAATCCCGAAACGGACGCTCAACTCACTTGGCTATCCCGTCTGGTCTTTACTCATATATGTCCCTAGATAAAGGATTCACCCGGTACTCGCAGTACACGGGTGAAGACCAACCCTATATAAAAACGGCCAAAAAAGCCGGTTAATGAAATGAGAGCCTAATTTCACAATCTAAGAAGCAACATTTATTCTTTGTAGATGTCTTCATATTTACCCGCTGCCTTTGAGTTGAAAGATATAATAAAATAGCTAGTTTAATACAATTTAAAATTGAAATCGATGGCGTTCTATGGTCGCCATCTTGTCTTTTTGCATTCTCTCCCATTTCACCAAATATGTGCCAATATATGTAGCCATTTGATCATGGAACCACAGTTTCTACTTCCTGTTCCATACTAAAGCTAGTTTCACCCATATTTACACTACGTTGTCGTTCACCCATGTACTAGAAGTACCGGGTGAATCTTTTATCTAATATGTCCCCTGCATTAAGTGGTGGTGGGGGGGGGCGGAAGGGGGGGGGGGGGGGGGGTGCCGGGCCCTATTGTATGCTGTTCCCCCTAGTGAGAATGTACAGCAAATGGATGGGAGGGCAAATATTTTCCCGGTGCAAACCTGCTTTCGTCCATCAGCATTCATTGTGAACCTGTATGCGCCTGGCTGTTATCTTCACACACTCAGCCGAAGCCACGCTGCTATATTCTGCACAGCAAGGATCCATCCATCGTGGTCTCGTTTCACTACAGAAATACAGCCACAGTCTGTTCCAGACAGGACGGCTGAATGAGTTAGAGCGTCCGTATCCCGTGTTGGTAGACCATGGGATGGTGGGTTCTAACCCTGGTTGAGTCAAACCAATGACTTAAAAATTGATACTTGTTGCTTCCTAACCAGTTTTTTTACATCCTAGCAACATCTAAGGTCATCATATCAGGACGTGTACCGACTTGTGACAGGGCAGACTCATAGCGACTTTATAGTGCTGGGCCCCTGGGAAATCAGGCTGCCGGCACCATGACCTGATATCCCACTCAGTCCCATTATCCTAACAATGAGCCAACCAGTCCTTGCCCTATCCTAATAATGCCAAGCGCCAGGGTAGGAAGTGATAAGTATAAATTTTTACGTCATTGGTTTGACTCGACCAGGATTCAAACCCAGAAACTCATGGGTTCTGATCTTCCAATCTCCCAAAACAGGAGATGGATGCGCTCCTCATTCGGCCATCCCGTCTGGTCAACCGATCTGTCAGGTACATACCTACCTGACTAGTTACCATCACTTTCAAACAGACTGGGCCACTGGTAGATAAAAGATGCACCCGGTACTTGTAGTACACGGGTGAAGGACAATGTAGTGTAAATACGGGTGAAAATAGGTTTAGTATGGAACATGAAGTAGAAACTCTGGATCCAGTATCAAATGGCTACCCATATAGGCACAGAGTTGGTGAAATGGGAGAGAATGCAAAAAGACAAGATGGCGGCTGCAGAACGCCATCGATTTCACTTTTAAATCTTATTAAACTAGATATTATATTATATTTTCCAACTCAAAGGTAGCGGGCTATCAATAAGACATATGTAAAGAATAATTGTTGCTTCTTAGATTGTGAAATTAGGCTCTCAATTCATTAACCCGCTTTTTCGACCGTTTTTATATAGGGTTGGTATTCACCCGTGTACTGCGACTGCGAGTATCGGGTGAATCCTTTATCTAGGCCACTGGTAGCTTCTCCCATTGCGCACAACATCAGCATGGACAAAACTTCTCTCAACAAACCTAACAGATTTAATCTCTACCTCTGCATAGCACTGGCCGCAGTGGCCGAATCGGTCGAGTGCAGGCCTCCCGTGCGGGAGATCGAGAGTTCAATTCCTGGTCGATTCAAACCAATGATTTACAAAATTGATACTTGTCGCTTCCTAGCTTGACGTTTGGCATTAATAGGATAGGGCAAGGACCAGTTAACACAGCATCAGGATAATGTGACTGTGTGGGATATCAGGGCATGGTGCCAGCAGCCTGGTCTCCCAGTGGGGCAGCACTATACAATCACCATAAGTGTGCACTGTCACAAATCGGTACCCGTGCTGATATGACATTAGATGTTGACAGGACATTAAACAACAAACAAAAAAATCATTATAATAGTACTTGATATTATATAGAACCCACGCCTTCAGTGGATATCACATAACTGAAAGCATTTGAATATGGGAAAGAGTAATGATTTTCGCGTGAATCATGGACGATGGCCCATATATATATATATGAGACTGTCTCAAAAGGTGCTAAGCAATATGGGACAAAACTTTGTCCATTGTAACGATCAACATGCCATCTGCTTAGACATTTGCTAAGGATAAACTGATTTGTTTTTTACATGGTGTTTCATAATCCCAATAGAATACATATTGATTTGAAGCAAATGTCCTTGTGTTTTCAGTGTAACCGTTTCTGGGCTGTTTTGTGTCAATTGTTATAATAGACCAAACAAAAAAGAGTTATCACCTTTTGAGACAGGCTCATATATATATATATTGGTAAATATGTCCATGGGTCATTCTTTGAAACATCAGTTGGATCAGGGAGCCTAGATTGTCTAATAGTTAAGGCAGTAACCATGGAATGGCCAAGGTGTAAGTGCGTATATATATATATGGGCCATAGTCTGTGATTCACACGAAAATCAATATATATATATATATATATATATATATATATATATATATATATATATAAGCACTGCTATGAAGAGACACCACAATACGAATTGGTCTGAGGTCTTTTATATAACTCTCTGGCAAGAAAACGCCTTGCCTTAAACAAATACAATATTTTTCAATCGGTGAAGGAGTGGCGCAAACTGGCGCAGACATTGAGTATATATTCATGGCGGCGGCACCACTGCCGCTTGTGGGCTGACCCAGGCGCATGCTCGCTTATATAGTCCGAACTCATACACCTTGAAACGACTTCTTCTCCGATACTTATATATATATTTAATATTATTATATAATTTATATTTTAATAGTTTTTTGTGTTTAATAATACTCAAACATTATATTATGTTCCCAAACTGTTACAAAAACACTTAAAGCTCGTAATTTGTATCCAAGTATATTACGATGAAAGTTTCAAGATTATATTTTCCAAATAAATTTTATTTCAGGTTTATAATAATACTATTGTAAAACAATCCACATCTTCAGTTTATATTCAAAATAACAAATTATATTTTAGTTCTGTATCATTAAATTCACTTATATTATTAATGTTTATTTATCTTTAAGTTTTTTATATGTGGCACTTTTAGCTGTAGCTAGAAAGGCACAAGAATGTTTCTGCTGAAAACATTTTTGTTCGTTTGTTGTTTTACGTATCAGGACGGGTCTGCTAAAAACAGGTTTCTTTTGCATTAATGGACACTTCACGTACCAGTTGGGCTGCTGAGAGTCTTGGTCGACATACTAGGGAGAAAGGCAGTTTTTGTTTTAGTCACAAATGAAAAGATTCGTTCACAATCAGCGTTGCTGTGAAACAACACCTACACACTGCTACAAGCAAACCACACTCTATCTCACAGAATAAACAAACCATTCTACTAACACTCCATCTCAAAATGTTATCTCACAGAATAAACAAACCATTCTACTAACATTCCATCTCAAAATGTTCTCCAACAACATAATAATTATGCAATTCACAATACAGTAGGCATACAAACCTATGAAGGGAAACTATTCACCTTACTACTCTGTAATGTAAAGGGCTAATCAATACACATGTATTCATACATACTTAGATACATACAACATATAACTACTATTTTTATATGTGAATTGTCAAACTATACCATATGTAAGTCTTGGAATGATTAATATTGTTATATCAGCTGACTTGAGCTAGCTGGTGATGACAATATCAGACTACATATACATATATTGTAAATAACTGTATTGTCACATGGCTGGAAGACCAGTGCCACAGCGCTGACAAAAGACTTTATTCACTGAATAAACTATATTTACAACAACAACAAAATGCCCAGCATGACGATTTATCATAATATTTCAGATTGAACATGTTATGAGAAGATGGGTAATTGAATGCGTATGACCGACGTCTCACCGGGAATGGATAGAAAGCGTCGACTATTCTATTTATAGATTAAACCCAGACACTGGCTCAGTGCCTCCTAGCGTAAGAATTTAACCTTCACGAACTAGCCGCCTTTTGAATCAATTTGGCCTCGACTGCGGTTCTGTCAACATCTCTACTAAGCCTTTGGGGTTTTAAGCCCTCCCACCCACCCATACTGTTATATGCTCGGTGGGGTCAAGTTCTGTAAGCCTTGAAATCATGTCATTGAACTCTGATATGTAACGGAAATCAAGAAGACAATAATAAAATCCCAATATTAAAGTCAGTCGGTGTTGGCGTTCTTTCAATTACCGGTATAATGGCATAATGAGAGACATAAGATCGGCATGATTCTGCAAAAATCGTAATGGTTGGCAGCCCTGATATCGCCACCATCTATCTAGGTATCAAGCAGGTGGCTGATATCTAAGGCTACAGCGCAGTAAATGGCGCTCATATCTCACCATCATGGCCCGTTTGGCATACGTTGGAGGGAGGGTGAGATGGAGGGGGGGGGGGAGGAGGAATAAGGGTGTGGGAGGTGAGGTGGTGGTGGTGGTGGTGATGGTGGTGGTGGTGGTGGGGGGGGGGGTTACTTTGCCGCAAGGTTCTGCTTTTGTTGTTTTTTTTCAACGTGCCTAATGCAACTCATAAATATTAGTTCGGACTGCAAGTGGCAGATTTATACAGATGCTCAGAGAGCTGCCGACGGGCAAACCACGCCTGGCCAGTCTGCACTGATACACACATGTTGGGAGATTTAGGTGGGACCGACTGGTTCAATGTATGACTTGACTTTGGGGGTGGTTTGTAACCTTACAATGGTTACTGGTTGCAGAACTGCAACATTAATAGAGAGGCTCCAATAAATCGGCCCAATCTTTGGTTGAAGATTTAACTTGAGTAGGGAGTGTTGTAAAAGGTGGGGACATCTTTACAACGTTGTAACTGCGAAGCGTTGAGGCGGCCCCAAATCTCTTCAGTCTGGCGGTAGTTGAGCGGTAGTTGGCACTTGTATCCAGTCAACAGCAGCAAGGGTTTCAAGGAAGGGCAGGTAAAGATGGGTGCAGTGGTGGTTCCAGCAACGAGAACAAAGCGAAGGTACAGGGCCCCACCCAAGCACACAACTCCCCTGGTCAGAGGGAGGAGTATGCCTGGGAGAAAAGGAAAAAAAGGGTAGAGTATAGGAAAGAGAAATGAGGAGAGTTGAGTCAAAGGACCATGTCTATTTGCTCTATGGCGACCAACCAGCGAGGCATAGACACGGACAGAGTAAGAGTAGAAATTGAAATGCTGGCGGGCCCCCCCTCCTGGAACTCTTTTCAGACATATCAAGGAGGAGCAAGGCCGGCGGAGAGGAGATAGAGAGAGGTGTGGACAGAGTGCAGTCCGGATAGCAATATGGAGTATAACAGACACCTACCTATCCATACTGTAGTCAGGTGGCCTGACCTCCCCAGGTGAGATGCCACATACGCAGGTTTGTTTGTTTTACGTCCTACGTCCTAGCAAAATGCAAGGTCATATCAGGATGGGTACCGAATATTGACAGCGTGCAGTTATGGTGACTTAATAGTGCTGCCCCATTGGAAGACTATGCCACTGGCGTCATGACCCGATATCTCGCACCATTACATTATCCTGACACCGAGCCAACCAGTCATTCAATCCTTGTCCTATCCTAGTAATGCCGGACATCAGGCTAGGTACAGAATAACCCCGTTAAACCAAACTTGAAGGGACCCTAGAAATTTGTTTGGATTATCTAATCATTGGTTTAACTGAGCTTTGGCTTCGACTTTGACTTGGGTGCATTATGAATGTAATAAACAATGTATGTGGAGACTTTGATTATTGGTTTTTATGTATATACAGTATAACCCTGTTAAACCAAGCTCGGTTAACCCAAACGATCGGTTAATCCAAACTTTTTTCGGCGGCCCGGCAAAATACTACCATTTATCATATAAAAAAAGTCTCAGTTGACCGTATAACCATATGAAAGTTTGGTATAACCATACCGGAAGTGGCCTGGGGCCCGACAATTATTCTTGGATTAACCAATAATTTGAATTAGCCGATTTTGGTTTAACCAACTTTTTTATATGATAAATGGTAGTAATAGTATTTTGCCAGGCCGCCGAAAACAATTTGAATAAACCGATTGTTTGGTTTACACCGAGCTTGGTTTAACGGGGCTGTACTGTAGTGACAAGCATCAATGTTATAACTCATTGCTATTGACTCCACTTGGATTCGAACTCCCGACCTTCCGCACGAGAAGCCTGCGCTCTACTGAATCGACCACCGCGTCAGGGTACATCGCGCTAACTCTGTCCTCTTATCTCTCATTACAGATAAGGATGGCTGCTTATCGCTTTACTATATGGGTATCCATGGTTACGGGAGGGAGCAGGGGGGGAGGGAGTGGAGGGGGGATCTCAACTTGAACAATAGCGCGCGCAAGCCGCTCAGGTCGTAACGTTATTATCTCTGGAATAGGTTCATTACCATCTTGATCCGAGTTGACAATTTTGTTAACCACCTTTTCAAACTCCTCCCAAGCAGCTAAGTTAGTCAACGTCGTCGATCGCCGGTAACCTTGGTTACAACGCGAATTGGGTCACCTCTGCATCCGGACCAATAATGTCGGCACATAGCAAGTGTCTGCCATCAGATGGGAGAGACAGTTAAATGACACAAACATAGTATGTGTTATGAAAAATTGCCGGCACATTTAAATGGATGGGCGCATAATTTCGAATTCTGGTTGATTCGGGCGGGAAGCCGGGGACCCACCATGTCCCAAGCGGCAAAGACGGACACCTACTGAAACCTCCCCGCGCCCGCTAGAGATTCAGTTTCGATCATTCACGGGGGGAACATTTCACCACGCCCACCCACGCTCTTTTTTAATGACTACTATGTAGGGGTCGGCTCCGGCGGCCTCAGAGCCTCCGGCCATCCAAGACGCCCCTCTCGACATCGACGAGCTCGACTGAGAGACCCCCCTTGTGTAGCCCTCCCTCACTGTGCCAATAAATTTACCTTACTCCCACCAGGTCTCCGGCTTCCTTACTCGAATCTACAGTATTGCCGCCTTTACTCCTGTGACGGACGGACGTTTGTTTGTTGGGGTTTTACGTCTTCACAACGCATTATTTCTCAGTATATATATATGTAAAACTGTATATATCATTGTTTATAGCACTAGATCTATCACTATATATATCACTATGTATATATCACTAGATATATCACTATTTGTATCACTATATATCACTATGTATCACTACATGTACCTCTTTATGTCACTATATATCACTATATATCACTCACTGTACATCACAATATACATCACTCTATATCACAATATATCACTATGTGTCACTATATATATATACCTCTTTATATCACTATATATATCACAACATATCACTGGACATTACAATATACATCACTATATGTCACTATGTATCCATACATATACCTCTTTATACCACTATATATCACTATATACCATTATATATATCTGATGAATAATGCATTATACAAGTATAAATGCTAATGGAACATATATATTCTTTGCTACTTCCTCCATCGGAGCATTGATGGAGTGCCCCCCCCCCACCCCCACCTCCAGCTGTCGGGGAGTTCTATACCCCCCCCCCCCCCCTCCGCACCTCGCGGCACACACATTGGAGGAATATATCACAAAAATAGGCTTTTCTTGGATAGTATAGATTCTGGTAGTCGTGTGGGATCGGCGGCGGATTGGATGGTTTCTGATTGGTTGCTGCAGGTCACATGCACCCCGGTGATTGACACATATTAAACCCACCGCTACCTTTCCATAGGCCCCGCCTCCATCCCTCCATCCCTGGCCTGCCGCAAGTACTCCAAGAGCCCTACCCTGATTGGTTGGTTGGTTGGTTGGTTGTTGGAATTTTACGTCCTAGCAACATATAAGGTCATATCACGACGGGTACCGACTTGTGGACAGTGCGAACTCATGGTGACTTTATAGTGCTGCCCCACTGGGAAATCAAGTTGCCAGCACCATGACCTGATATCCTACTCAGCCACATAATCCTGACACTTAGCTAATCAGTTCTTGCCCTATCCTATTAATGCCACGCGCCAGGCTAGGCACCGACAAATATCAATTATATAAGTCATTGGTTTGATTAGACCGGGAATCGAACTCCCGGGAGGCCTGCGCTCTACCGATTCGGCCACCGCGCAAATTCTCTCCTGAGTGGATAACCCTTCCCGTCCCGCCTCCCGGTGGCAGCGTGGGTGGCGCCATCTATATACCCGAATTTACATATTGTATGCCGTCCCTGTGTGCGGAGTAAATATTGGGAAATTTTACACTCTGATTAACCCTTCTCCCGTTACCGCCCAGGCTCCGAACCTGACTAACTCCCGCCCCTCCCAGGCTTCAAGGATGACGTCATCGACCTGACCTAATTTGTAATAACACAGCCTAATTCCACATGGATCGATCATGCTGATTAAGTCGCTGTGTGAGTGACAATCCATCCCACTCCCAGTTCCAGCGTCGGTGGTGCCATCTATATACCCAAATTTACATGTTGTATGCTGTCTCTGTGTGCTAAGTAATTATCGGGAAATTCCCCTTTTCCCAAGGATGACGTCAGCCAACTGACCTAATTTGTAATAATATAGCCTAATTCCAAGTGGACCGATCATGCTGATTAAGTCGATGTGTGAGTGACAACCCATCCCACTCCCAGTTCCAGCGTCGGTGGCGCCATCTATAAACCCAAATTTACATGTAGTATGCCGTCTCTGTGTGCTGAGTAAATATTGGGAAATTTTAAACTCTGATTAACCCTCCTCCCTTTACCAACAAGGCTTTGAGGAGGATGTCATCGACCTGACCTAATATATAGCTGAGTATTGCGATTTTCTGTGCATGGTTTTGGAACTCATTTTTCAGCAACACGCGACAATTAATCGGGTAGATACACCAGTATCTAAATTGTGTATGTACAATGAAATCTAAAATAAATGTTTTTGATGAAATAAATGTTTTTGATTTCTAAAATTGCATGCTTTCATCGGATTGTCCAACTTTGATTGGTGAGTCAAACAGCGAAAAATATTTAAAAAAAGGTGCAGCATTTCGATTTTCTGTGCATGGTATGGGAGCTAATTTTGATGCAACACGCTGTACAATTTTCCGATATTTGAGATATGGGCTATGGAGAACTACTCTATAATAAATTGCAAACTAGTCTATATTATGGTAATGGTATGTAACACCAAAGGCATATAAGGTATATGTGGAGTTGGTGATCCATTACTAATTAAAGATAGAAATTGTATATCAATATAGATAGTGAGAGAGGGTCACTTCTTGACTTGAGAGAGGGTCACTTCTTGACTTGTGAGAGAGTCTTTGGAACTCTCCTCACATACCCCCTCCCCTCCAAGTGTTATTTATGGATCACTGCACACCAGACACAACAAGGCACTGCAGCCAGATCTAACCATGCCTTAGTTATAGGGATATTGAACCCTCATTGGTGGATCTAAGAATCTGTTAGTGAGTGCAAGACTGGATCATGTGATCACCACCATCTTGTTTCTTGAAACTATATATTCAATAAATGAGGGAGTCTCACTCTCCTACCTGTCACTCTTTATCCACTTTCCTTCCTTGCCTGTAGTGATTTCTTATTAGCCTATTTACACCACGCAAACCGCCAGCCGTCGACTTTACAATGCGACATTTAATAGGGTAGCCTCATTTAGGAACCCTATTATGGGCATTGATGGTGTCCGACAGCAGACCGAACAGCAAGGCCTCAGCCTTTAAGTGCAATGGCTGATAGTTTTGTTTGTTGTTGTTTTACATCCTAGCAACATCTAAGGTCATATCAGGACGGGTACCGACTTGTGACATTACGCACTCATGGCAATTTTATAGTGCTGCCCCACTGGGAAATCAGGCTGCCGGTACCATGACCCAATATCCCACTCAGTCACATTATCCTGACACCGAGCTAACCGGTCCTTGCCCTATCCTAATAATGCCGAGCACCAGGGCTAGGAAGCGACAAGTATCAATTTGTAAGTCATTGGTTTGACTCGACCGGGAACTGAACTGATAGAATGAGAGTGTGTATTGTTGTTTTATGTCCTAGCAACATCTAAGGACCATTTCCCATAGTCGGTCGATTTAGAGAGGTTTAACTGTACATCCTTGCCAAGTACTTATTTGTGAGTGTGCTGTTGTTCCTTTACATCCTAGCAACATCTAAGGTCATATAAGGACGGGTACCGACTTGCGACAGTGCACGCTCATGGTGACTTTATAGTGCTGCCCACCAGCACCATCACCTGATATCCCACACAGTTACGTCAGCCTGATACTGCTGGAGTATTATATCCTGGCAACATCCAAGGTCATATCAGGATGGGCACCGATTTACGACAGTGTGCACTCATGGTAAGTTGATAGTGCTGCCCCACTGGGAGACCAGACTGCCAGCACCATGACATGATATCCCACTAAGTCACATCAGCCTGATAGTGTTGGAGTTTTATACCCTGGCAATAGCCAAGGTCATATCAGGATAGGGACCGATTTGCGACAGTGTGCATTCATGGTGACTTTATAGTGCTGCCCCACTGGGAGACCAGGTCACCAGCACAATGGGCTGCTATCCCACACACATTTACATTATCCTGATACTGTGCTAACCCGTCCTTGTACTATCCTAGTAATGCTGAGCGTCAGGCTACATAGCGAGAAGTATCAATTTGATAAGTTATTGGCTTAACACGCTGGGATCACACTCGATGTACACGGGACTGCGCTTTACGAGCGTCAATGTCAGTCAAGCCTTTTTGAGGGCAGCTGGACTACCACCTCATATAGTTTAATAAATAAATTCTATCAATTATTAATAAAACTTTTCTTTTTCTATGGGAATCTGTTTCCCTTGGCCACAAATATATGATTGTGAGCTTTTAAATTTAACAAGTGTCTATTGGCACATAATTGATTACATGTAAAAGCGATCGATGGTTTGAACAAAAAACAAACATTTCTCACCGTGAATATGGCCTATGCTGTTGACACCACCAATCAATGAATCAACTGTCAGTCAATAGTATGGGAAGTCGAGGCAAACCAGTCACTTACAACATTTATACTTGCCGCTACCTGGCCTGGGACTCATACATATGATAGGGCAAGGACTGGTTAGCTCAGTTTCAGGATAATTTTAACTGTCATGGATGAAAGTGGTCTCTGGGGGGAAAAAAGCGGAAATGCTGATATTCTCCCATAGGTTTAGCATTGTCAGGGAATCGTGGACAATTCCTGGAAGTCGGGTTTCATATATATTGGTATACCCTGATAGTGCTGCGCCATTTGAAGCATGTATTAGTAGTGTACTCTGATAGTGCTGCGGCGCTTGGAGCATTTATTAGTAGTACAGTTAAACCTCCCTAACCGACCACCTTCACAGATCGACCACTCCCCTATATTGATCGCTTTATTTGGGTCCGAACAATACCAGTGTAACCATATTCTAACTCCCTAAACCGACCACCTCCATAAATCGACCACCTAAAGTCGGTCCCAAGATCGGTCGATTTAGAGAGGTTTTACTGTATAGGCTGAGTGCTGCGGGATTGAAAATAATCCTAGAAATCCGCGGAATCGCGGAGATCTTTCATCCCTTCACTGAGTGGGATATTGGATCATGGTGAGAGTGGACCAGTATTCCAATGGGGCAGCACTATGTAGTCACCATGAGTGCATGCTGTCAGGAGTCGGCACCCGTTCTGATATGACCTTAGATGTTGCCAGGACATAAAACCCTAAGGAAATTATCTGCAGGAGAGGTATTGGGGAAGCACAGGGCAGTGTGAGATGCACAACATATAAACCTTCATATGAATATGGATTCTGCTATTATTTGGAATGTTTTCACTTTTGATTTTGATGTCACAATAATGGTACACAGATTCTAAGAACGACCCATATTGCATATGTCCCAATAGAAGCAAGCTACCCAATAGAAGCAAGCTACCCAATAGAAGCACACACCCCATTTCAAGATTGAAAGCACGCACAAATTTACGATTATATTCAGACTGAATGCACGTAAAATAAGACGATCCCACTTTATTTCAGAGACACGACAAAAACAAATAAAAATTTACGATCATATTCAGAGGGAATGGACATAAAATAAGACAATCCCACTTTATTTCAGAGGCACGACAAAAGCAAATCCATGAAATTCTTTAACTTTGAATAGATGCGCATCCATGTGTCTGCACTCGTGCAGTACACATCTATTGGGACATATATGGTATATGTAATATAATAATTACTAGCTTTAATATGTGCACAGCACTGGTTAAAGTTAAGCTCCGCATCAAACCCTGAAACAATATTGTGTTGAACTGTCATTATATATATGAAGAGTTCAGGTGCAAAACCAGGTAAATGTCAATCAACAAATAGAGATAAACATTGGAATTAAACCATCAACAACTTTATTTGTTATATTCCTACACTTTTATTCATTGCTCCATAACCATGTGATCATATGAAAACTGGAATTAGTGAAATTAAAATTATTTTCATGTAGTAATCTGTTATTTAAACTACATTTTTGGATTGGCGTTTACATGGTTTTGCACCCGAACTCTTCATATATATTCACAGTCTCCGACTATATTCAGAGACTGTAGACCTATGTATGTTCTCTGCTATATTCCGGACTCGTCCACGGTTCTGTTTCAATATAGTGCCACCATCGGGTGAAATCCATTTATACTATTATGCGGTAAACGATGTCAGTGGCACTATCAAATGAGAGAGTTAACACACTTGCGTTATGGAACTCAAATTGGATGCCACTCTGGTCGAAGTGACCAAAGGTCATAAAAACCATCAAAATTAATATGTAATGTGTGCGGTAGGTATAACAAAATGATGCTATTAACAACCCATACATATCGAAGCATCAGTGGAGTACGACGATGCATATTGGCAGCGCCGATTAACAGAGGAGTAGTGATCAGAACGACCCTAAAACTTAACCAATGTTTGGTATTATATATAGATTATGTGAAACATTTTGATCCATGGGCCTACCGTAATCTGGATAAATACGCGTTATGAGCATGCGCAGATCTGTATTCGTCACTCACCTGAAATGCACAAAGAAATGCTTAACACATGGGTTCAATAACAATACAGCAATATATTATTGTGAAATATGCAAAGTTAAAGCTGCATAGTCTGATGAAAACATCAAATTTTCAAAAACCAAAACAATTATCTAGATTCTAGATATTGGTGCACTTATCAAACATTTGTCGCCACATAGAAGTGAATACTGAGGTAATTTAATAGAACCTGTTACTGCATAAGCCTATGGTGTCAGAGTTTTGGCATGCTTGCCAAAATTAAATGTTCATGTTTGCACTTCAAGTATCTCAAAAGTAGCGATTTAAAATAAAAGTTACTTCAAACTAAAGGAAAATAGATTATACGGATCAAACTAATATATTTATCTGAAAAAAATGACAGAAACTCAAAAACGATCGGACTATGCAACTGTAATTTACAGTAGTAACTGTTAACAAGGGAGAGTACTGAATCCAAACAAAATGTCATCCTAGCATAGGTGTATGGTCATTGCATTGACAGTCAAATGAGACAAGTTTGTACACGCACAAATTGTCCACTTATGACAAAGTGTAAAATATTCTGAAAAAACGCATTGGTGGGGAATGTAAATGGTCTATAATGGAATACAAATGGTATATTAATGTAAATCGTATATAGTGCCAGGTGCATGAATGTATTTATGTAGTTACTGGTGATCCTTTACTTATGGTCAGTAGTCATTGTGTATTAGGTAGATAGTGTGAAGGAGGCACTAGTGATAGTGTGTTAGGAGCCTCCAACTGTTAGTCACGGATCACCACACACACAGCTCAGGCAGGTGGTGGCCAAGCAGCCACATCGCATGGTGCTGGTGGGGAGATCACAGTAGCCACGGTGACACAAGAATGCTTACTGTTCATTGGTGGAACTATAAATGCTTGTTGCTGATTGGAGATAATGGTCAGGTGGTATGCCATACCAGATCCATGTACCACTATATAATAATAAACCTGAGGGTACAAGCTCTCACTCTACTTTCATTCTTTATACTCTTCCTTTCTCTTCTTGCCTGTATTGATTTCATTATAGCCTGCCTACACAACCCACAGATTCCGGCTGAGGACTTTACAGCATGTTCGCTAATCAGAGGGATCAGTAAAGATGGATAGCATTGTATTGAAAGACACGGTGTTGCATATGCACAGATATATCTTATATTGTACAGTAAAACCTCCCTAACCGAATACCTGCACAAATCGACCACTCCCCTATATTGGTCGCTTTATTTGTGTCCCAAACGATATACAGATACCATTGAAATGATCAACTCCCTAAACTGACCACCTCCCTAAATGGACCATTTATAGTCGGGTCTCATGGTCGGTCAATTTACTGTACATCCTTGCCATGTACTTATTAGTGTGTGTTGTTGCTTTACGTCCTAGAAACATATAAGGTCGTATAAGGATGGGTACCACCTTGTGACAGTGCACACTCATAGCAACTGTATAGTGCTGCCACACTGGGAGACCAGACCGCCGGCACCACGACCCAATATCCCACACAGTCACATTATCCTGATACTGTACTAACCAGTCCTTGCCAAGCACCAGGCTAGGCAGCGAACAATTATTAATTTTATAATCCATTCGTTTGACTCGGCTCGTATTCGACTCCCCGACCTTCCGCACAGGAAGTCGGCACTCTACCGATGCGGCGACTATCCGGTGTATTTATTAGTAGCTGTTCTTTTAAATAACATGTGAATATTCTGCAATTTCAACAATTATAAGGTGCGATGACATTGTAGTAGTTTGCGATGAGTCTCACTACCACTTGGTGGTGTAAGTGACTATGCTGACCTCAATTGCTAAAGCGGCTGTCCCACATCACCACCGCATTGTCGATGTTGATTTCAACATGGGTAATTTAACCCGCAAGAAAAAGTACATACTTAATATGGAGGCGACTACTGGCGCCATCTATAATGTCTTTCTTAACTAATAATGCTCCGACTGCGGCACCATCTTCTGTAAATTTGCACAACGAGATGCGACCCAGTTTCATTATAGACACTTCGACCAGAGCATTTCAATCTACAGGATGTGTTCTCTCCTTTGGGGAAACGGACAGAAACCAAACAAAGTCTGGTTTGTGTCTGCTCAAGTTTTGAACATGCACAAAAACTAGGAACGGATGTCGCCTGATTGACGTTTGCGTTTCTTGTCCGGTTTCATTTCATTTCATCCGTTGGCTGTCTGTTTCATGTCCGTTTCATGTCCACTTTATGTCTATTCGTCTGGCGGCCTTTGACCCGATGTCGCAACACTTTGACACATTTGAATACATTTTGATACGTATCACCACCGGACTAGACAATTCTGTCCGTTGCTCAATCTGGTGATGTGTGACAGCCACTTAAGAAGTAGCAACATGTGGCAACATACCACCATTTGTTTGTGTGTTGTTGATTTACGTCCTAGCAACATGTAAGGCCATATCAGGATGGGTACCAACTTGTGACAGTGCACCCTCATGGCGACTTCATAGTGCTGCCTCACTGGGAGACCAGGCTGCCAGCACCATGACCTGATATCACACTCAGTCACCTTATCCTCACACTGAGCCAACCAGTCCTTGCCCTATCCTAATAATGCCGAGCGGCAAGCAAGGAAGCGACAAGTATACATTTGTAAGTCATTGGTTTAACTCACCCAGGGTTCGAACCCATCAACGCATGGGTTCGGATATCTCGATCTCCCAAAATAGGAGACGGACGCTGAACTCATTAGGCCATCCCGTCTGGTCACACACTAGCAGGAACAGTCCCTAGGGCGGACTGTTCCACCCTGTGCTAGCAGTCACGCTCCGAAGGAGGTTAAGTGCTACCCGGCTGGATAGAGATAAATCAATTCCTATTTGTTTGTTGGGCTTTTACGTCCGGGTATGAAAACTGACTTCAAGCTAAAGTAAGGTACATAATAACGATCGAGGTAATATATCTCTGAAAATTTCAGAAACTCAAAACCATCAGACAATGCAGCTTTAATTTATAAAGTTTGAGCTTGAGGCTCAGTAGCGTTTCTTTGAAACAAGTATTTGTTGACACATTTGACATTGCTTATCTCTAATCAATGGTGATGTAAACATCAACCTGTAACGTGAGTGAAATTGTATGTTTCTTAGCTCAAAATGCCTAATTATGGAGAGTTCCGTCTTAAACTTATTCATTATATTATTATATTGCATCCATCCATCCATGTTTGTGCCAAATTGTTACTTATTTTTTATTAATTTTGAATAAAATCGAAGTTTTGCCCTATGCGTATCGTCAAACTCAATGGATGTATGTATGCCTTTGCTTTGCTGCCAGCGCCGCTTTCAGCGCATGCGCAGTCGGAATGGTGATCTAGTCTATTGGCGATGTCGGGGGACTGCGGCTAAGAGTAAATCACAAGTGTGGCTTGCACGCGTGCTAAAATTAGACATCTCATTCCAGGGTTGTCCACCTCTCGTTTGTCTCCTACATGGCTGCAATAGCTTCCTGGGTGTAAGCCTAGAGCTCTGGGGCCGTATGCACGAATCGGGGTTAGGGCCTTAACCGCGGTTTGGCGAGCTCCACACGGCTAAATGTGAGAAATCGGTATGCACGAATCGGTGTTAGCGCTCACCGTGAAATTTAGCCTAGGCTAAGCTAAACCATTTTCAAATCAGGTTTTACTGCTAGCCAGGGCAGTTAGTGTGCGTGTATGGATGTCAATCTATTGAATGCGATCATATTTAACAGAATTATGTACGCAATAAGTGAAATTTTATCAATTTAACCTTATATTTGAAGCGTTATTAAGGCTACCGCCGCATTGGCGGTGATATTAATAGTTATATTTTCGAATCGACGAACGTAAAGTAAACAAATCGCCGCCGCCGCATCGACGTCGCTTTCCATACTGGCGGCGCCGGCGGTTTGTTTACTGTAAGATCGTCGATTCGAAAATATAACTATTAATACCGCGGCCAATGCGCCGGCAGCCTTAATAACGCTTCGAATTTAGGGTTAAATTGATAAAATTTCACTTATTGCGTATGTAATTCTGTTAAATATGATTGCATTCAATAGATTTGAGCCTAATATATGGGTACAAATGCAGAGGGAATTCCCAAATCTATAAATAAACTCACGGTTAGCTATTCGCAGTGGCTAAAACAGTGGTGCATACCGATTGACATATTTCTCAAAGTCCCCGCTACCCTGAGGTAGCTATTTGCGGCTAGTGCCTTAACTCCGGCTAAGCCTAACCCCGATTCGTGCATACGGCCCCTGGTGTGGCCAACGTTCCCGACCCACTGGAGAACCCTTCAACTGTGCGCTGACATTATCTTCCTCCAGGGTTGTAGCGCAAATTCGATCGATTCTGATATTAAGCCAAATAAAAAATAAAAAGTTGGTGATCGTCCTTTTGACATCAAAATCTGTGTAGGGTGGGCGGTTTTTAATTATTGTTTGTTATTTTTCTGGTATATGACGTAGACGCAATACATAACCAGACGCGATGGCCGAATGAGTTGAGAGGGTCCGCTTCCCGTTCTGGTATGCCATGGGATTCAAACTCCTGGGTTTGAACCCTGGCCAAATTAAACCAACGACTTATAAATTGATACAAAAGTTGAATTGCAGCTATACCGACGCATTTTTAACAGTTATAAAAAAGAAAATAATTCAGGGGCAGGCGATTTTTCAGGAACGGGCTATGACAATCACCAATTCTTTTGTTTATTTGGCCTTATTTGAAATGTTTTCTGCTATTATTTGGATAGCTGCTTGTTGGAGTTTTACGTCCAGGCAACATCTAAGGTCATATGAGCGCGGGCTATTGTTATTTGGAAGATTTTCACTTTTAGTTTCCATGTCACTCCTGAGTGCCCAGTTTCAGAGAATGACCCATGTATACAGAGAGAGAGAGAGGGGGAGAGGAGGGGCGAGAGAGCGAGATAAAGAGATAGAGAGAGAGCAAGAGAGAGGGAGAGAGGGAGGTAAACTGAGGAGTGCCATCAGTGTTGTATAATTCCCAATGCAGGTGGCGCCACCATGGAGGAACCACATGAACTACAGTCCTTACTGTGTAATATAGAGCCACTAAGTCTAGGTCAGTTAGATAGAGACGGGACGGGCAAGCAGCAATATGACCGTTTCTGTTTATACTTTCATAACGCGCTATAGATCACATATAGAACCAGTGCTAGTGACCAGATGGGATGGCCGAATGAGGTGAACATCCATCTCCAGTTTTGGTAGATCATGGGATGTGAACCTTAGTCGAGTCAAACAAATGATTTAAAAATGTATACTTGTCCTTTTCTAGCCAGGCACTCGGCATAATTAAGATAAGGAAAGGACTGGTTGGCTCAGTGTCAGGATAATGTTACTGAGTGGGATATCAGGTCATGGTGCTGACTGCCTAGTCTCCCAGTGGGGCAGCACTTTAAAGTCACCATGAGTGAGCGCTGTCACAAGTCAGTACCCATCCTGATATGACCTTATATGTTGAAAGGAGGTAAAACTCCAACAACGTTGTGTCTGACTGAGGAGGAAGGTTGGGCGGTTGTTGCTGTCCATCAGTTGGTGCCCACCGGGCAACCATCACTATGGTTACCGGTTCATCTCAGCCCCAGCCCTGCAAATACCAGAGGTCTACTGTACCCGTCTCAGCGCCTCCCCAGAATTCACCGACAAGTTTGAACAAAATAGCCGTTAAGTGTTGTCGTTGGAGTGAGGAAAATAGCAAATATAGTTAGATAGCATAGGTGTCCTGTCATCGCTTTGACAGTCAAATGAGACAAGTTTGTACACGGACAAATTGTCCACTTATGAGAAGGGTTCGCTAATCAGCGGGATCAGTAAAGACGGATAGCATTGTATTGAAAGACATGGTGTTGCATATGCAAAGATATTATCTTATCATGTACAGTAAAACCTCTCTAACCGACCACCTGCACAGATCGACCACTTCCCTATATCGATTGCTTTATTTGGGTCTCAAACGATCGCCCATACGATACCTTTGTAACAATACAAAAAACTCCCTACACTGACCACCTCCCGAAATGGACCATTTAAAGTCGGTCAGATGGTCGGTCGATTTGGAAAGCTTTTACTCTATTGCGTCTACAGCAGGATTCGAACCCACACTTCTTGCCATACCGAGGCTAGCATCCTAACCATTAGTCTACCTAGGCTCCCTGATGCAATCACCCTATCCACGCCTATCTGTCTATGTGGTTCCTTGTCTGAGAGGTCAGTGCAGACTACTCACTACACTCATCCCCTTGTATGTCTTGGGAGATCGGAGGATCCAAACCCGTGGGATCGTGGGTTCAAAGCCCGGCCGAGTCAAACAAATGACTTAAAAATTGATACTTGTCGCTTCCTAAGCAGGCGCTCATCATTATTAGGATAGTGCAAGGACTGGTTGGCTCAGTGTCAAGATGGCGTCCTGGTCTCCCAGTGGGGCAGCACTATAAAGGCGCCATGAGTGTGCACTGTCACACGTCGGTACCAGTCCTGATATGAGCTTTGATGTTGCCAGGACGTAAAACTCCAAGAACCACCAAACTGACATGGGCCGCACTCAAACCAATGACTTATATAATTGATATTTGTTGGTTCCTAGCCTGGTGCTTGGCATTAATAGGATAGGGCAAGAACTGGTTAGCTCAGTGTCAGGATAATGTGACTGAGTGGGATATCGGATCATGGTGCCGGGCGACTTCATTTAGCAGTGGGGCAGCACTACAAAGTCGCCATGAGTGCGCACTCTCTCAAGTCGCTACCCGTCCTGATATGACCTTAGATGTTGCTAGGATGTAAAGCAACAACCAACTAACCAAGTGTGTTAAATGCCTTAAATCGTGAAAATTGGCAAATTGCAAAGATCTTTCATTCCTGGACTAAATAGTGCTGTCTATATATTTGGTGATTGGGATGAAATAACATTAAAAAGCAAAACATCACCCCCCCATCCCCAAAATAATTAAAAACTAATAACCCAAATTTAGGATATTGTTAAAGCTGCATAGTCCGATGAAATAACAAATTTCCAAAACCAAACCAAATATCTAGATTTGATTTTACATATCTAACTTAGATACTGATGCAATTATTAAGCATTTGTTTCTGCGTAGAAGGCAATACTGAGTCAATTTAACAGAACCTGTTACTGCAGAAGTCTATGGTGTCAGAGTTTTGGCAAGCTTGCCAAAACTAATTTTCCATGTTTGCACTCAAAATATCTCAAAAGTTTACCATTTAAAATAAAATAAACTTTTAACTTGTAAAGTAGATACTAGTGATCGATCTAATATATTTATCTCAGAAAAAAAACAGAAATTCAAAACCATCGGACTATGCAACTTTAATATACATACACACATATAATTACTATCTCATATGAAAGTTGTCAAACTATATTATATATATGTCTTGAAATGTATAATATTGTCAATTCAGCTGACTTGTCCTAGCTGCTGACGGAAATATTAGACTACATAATAATATACAAATGAAGAGTTCAGGCGCAAAACCACGTAAACGTCAATCGAAAAATGGGGATACAAATTGGAATGAACCCTTCAAAAAGTATATTAGTTTATTTTCCTACTTGTTGGTTCATTGCTCCATAAGCATTAGATAAAAGATTCACCCGGAACTTGTAGTACATGGGTGAAGGACAACGTAGTGTAAATACGGGCGAAAATAGGTTTAGTATGGAACCTGAACTAGAAACTGTGGCTCCAGTATCAAATGGCTACTTATATCGGCACAGATTTGGTGAAATGGGAGAGAATGCAAAAAGACAAGATGGCGGCCGCAGAACACCATCGATTTCACGTTTAAATCTTATTAAACTAGATATTATATTATATTTTTCAACTCAAAGGTAGTGGGCTATCAATGAGACATATGTAAAGAATAAATGTTGCTTCTTAGATTTTTTCGACAGCTTTTACATAGGGTTGGTTTGCACCCCTACTGCAGCAGTATGGGTGAATCTTGTATAGTCTACATAAGCAGGTGATCATATGAAAAGTGGAATTAGTGAGAATTAAACTTATTTTCAGGTAAGCATATTTTTGTTCAACTACATTTTTAGATTGGCATTGACGTGGTTTTGCGCCTCAACTCTTCAAATATTGTAAATAAGCTAATTATAGGATGACCACGGTACCAGTGTGACGGCCCTGACAACATATTTTATTCAATGAATAAACTATATTTACAACACCAAATCCCCAAAACAGTCACTATTTACGACCTGGCTTAGCGAACTGTATTCAAAGAACTCCCCAAATACATAAATAAAACCCAACTCTACTTCCGGTGTTCAAACCAGACAGGATGGCCAAATGATTTAGAGCGTCCGTGTCCTGTGTTGGTAGATCGTAGGGTTGTAGGTTAGAACCCTGGTCGAGTCAAACCAATGACTTAAAAATTGATACTTGTCACTTCCTAGCCTGGCGCTCGGCATTATTAGTAGGTACAGGCAGTGAAATTTAAAAATATGCACAGGGTACAATATTGTTATTCCTTCCTGTAGACGTTGAATTTAGAAACCCAAATCCAAAAAGAGTTAGGCTATATATATTATTGTTTTTGAGATAATAAATTTTAAAGAATTAATATATAAAAATGTATTAATTTCCAATTAAAAGTGGAACTTTGACCAAGTATAATAACAAGTGGAACCATGTCAGGTGTTTTCTGCTAACCAATTTCTATTGTACATATATAAAGGAATTTAAACTGCCAATTGCTAAATCAGTTCGTCAAGCAGATTTTTAATAAGACGATGTCAAAAAGTGCAATTCGTAACAAAAAAATCTTTCTCATTTGGCCAAATAGCCATTTTCAAAGCATGGTATTTTCTTGAAAAACTGCAACAATACTGAATAAATGCAAAATTGTTCGCATATTCATAACAGTTTAATAGTCTATCTTTTTCCAGACCTCTATCTGCAGAGATTCAAAAGATATTTGCATCCAAAAATGTGAAAAAGTGTAATTGTTTGCATGTAAACAACATCTGTAAGTGAAATTTGTATAATTTTCCTATCTTTGAAAACTCATTGCAGCTAAACAACCTCTTGAATCTTCCTCAGATTTGGCACAGTATTACAATAAGCATTCCCTGAGACTAATAGATATTATGTATATCAATATTATATCCAAAAATATGGAAAATATTGAATTTTGATTGAACATATAAAGATAAATTGTCAACAAACCAAATATATTAATTTGATGAATTTTTAAATGTTGATTGTAGCTTAACCAATTCGTGTATCATCCTATAAATTGACAGTGCATATCATCTGGAGGTAATACACATTATCGTTTTAATATTCAATCTAGAAATACAAAATGTGAATTTTGAGTGCATATACAAAAGAAAAGTGTACAAAATCAAAAATATATATTTGTTCATCAAGCTTTGAACACTCACTGTGGCTTATCTAATAGTTGGATCTCCTTCAAATTTTGCACACATAGCATATGGAACTAATGCATATTAGCTATACCACAGATTTGAACTGAAAATATGAAAAGCTGTATTTTGATTGCAAATACAGATTAAAAGTGTATCAAACCAAAAATATTGATTTAAATAAATCTTTAAATATTCACTGTACATAAAGTAATGGTTGGATCTTCCCCAAATTTGGTACGATATTAGATTATATATTTTGTGATATAACTCAATAGACATCAATGTCAAATACATGTTTCTAAATGGGTGTCATCATTGTGAAACTACTATGGTCAGCAAAGGCCCAAACAGGTTGGTGTCAATATTCTGCCTGCGCCTCCTTGGAATACATGGCACTATAGTAAGATTGGTATCATTAGAAAGGTAATTAAATTGTCTTTCTATCCATACCAAATCTTATTAGGTTTAAAATATTTTTTAATTCAGTAGATGGGCTTTAAATCTTCAAAATTATTTAAATTGCAGAATTTGACCTGATTGACCTTTTTGACCTAGGGCAAACCATATATGGTTAGAAAGGTGAGGTCATTGCGCTTCTTCTGATACCATCCCTGACTTTCTACGAGGTAGTGCAAGGAAGCGCGAGCCCATTAAAGATACCCTGTTTTAGCAGTCGTTTTCATTTAAACCAGGAATGAAGGAATATTCACTAAATACACTCATCTTACAAATGGAGTTTACTTAAATACAAACTTACTATATATGCTATCCAACAACACCATCGGATAGAACATATGTTGATGTTCTAGGTTATGTAATTTCATCTAAATCATATACATACAGACATAGTTAGAAGCATGTGAATATTGATGAAAAAAGCACCATTCCTGGACTTTTAATGGGCGCTGCCGGTACCTATTATTAGGATAGGGCAATGACTGGTTGGCTCAGTGTCAGAATAATATGACTGAGTGGGATATCAGGTTATGATGCTGGCAGCCTGATCTTCCAGTGAGGCAGCACTATAAATTTGCCATGAGTGCGCACTGTCACAAGTCGGTACCCGTCCTGATAGGACATTAGATGTTGCTAGGACATAAAACAACAACAAACAAACATCCTGTGTTCAAATATCATCAAAGGTGCATGTTTTTCTGTAATTTGAAATGACATATAATATTTGTTGGGGTATAATTTTAAGGAGTTTTCAATACTTAATCTTTGCATTTTCAAAAGTTAGTACTGTCGTGGGGGTGATGAAAATGAGAAATACCGTGCCTAGAGCGGGACTCAAACCCACATCTCTTTGCATTCCGGGCCAGTGTGCTAACCATTACACCACCTAGGCTCCCTGATATCAATACACCCCCCACGCCTACCTGTCTATGTGGTTACTTGCCTGAGAGGTCAGTGCAGACCACTACACTCGTCCCCCTGGAATTGTAAGTCTTGTAATGCTTACAATTACATACATACAGGCAATGCACTAACACATACATACACAGGGTAGGTTCAACAACCATAGAGCACGTAGCTTGTACAGGATCATGATCACGGCAACCAGTGTCGTGGGGGTGATGAAAATGGGAAATATTGCGCCTAGAGCGGGACTTGAACCCACATCTCTTTGCATTCCGGGCCAGTGTGCTAACCATTACACCACCTAGGCTCCCTGATATCAACACACTCCCCACACCTACCTGTCTATGTGGTTACTTGCCTGAGAGGTCAGTGCAGACTACTACACTCGTCCCCCTGGAATTGTAAGTCTTGTAATGCTTACAATTACATACATACAGGCAATGCACCCACACATACACAGGGTAGGTTCTACAACTATACAGCGCGTAGCTTGTACAGGATCATGGTCACGGCAACCAGTGTCGTGGGGGTGACGAAAATGGGAAACATTGTGCCTAGAGCGGGACTCAAACCCACATCTCTTTGCACTCCGGGCCAGTGTGCTAACCATTACACCACCTAGGCTCCCTGATATCAATACACCCCCCACGCCTACCTGTCTATGTGGTTACTTGCCTGAGAGGTCAGTGCAGACCACTACAGTACATTTTAGGTTTTTGAATCCTGTATATTTATTAAAATCAGCTCCAAAACAGTCACTTTTTAAAAGCTAGTAGGCCCTATAGTGCCCTGCTTTCAATGAACTCCCCAAACCCCAGTCCGGTGTTCAAATATCATCAACGGTGCATGTTTTTCTGTAATTTTAAATGACGTATAATACTTTTTGGGGGTATAATTCTAAGGCCTTTTTAGTCCTTAATTTTGCATTTTCAAAAGTTAGTACTTTTTAGGTTTTTGATGACCATTATGAACCCTGTATATTTCAAAAAAACAATCCCCAAAACAGTCACTCCTCACAACCTGGTAGTGGTCGACTCTATAGTGCGTTGTCTTCAATGTACTCCCAGAACCAATGTTTACTTCTTGTGTTCAAATATCATCAAAGGTGCCCTTCAAGGGAAGGTAAGACAGTTCACATCTCTCTGTGGTCACTTGTAGACAGAGGGCATGGGATGTAAACCACATGTGTAGCTTCCACGAGGGCTAAAATTAGATAATCTCATTCTGAGGTTGTCCAGTTATATCCAGTAGTCAGTCTCCCATGTGTCTAAAGCCCTGGTTACATACGCGTTAGTGAAAGGTTCATTGATTGATTGATTGGTGGTTGCTTTACGCTGTGTCGGCAGCATAGGCCATATTCACGGCGAGAAATGTTTGTTTTTGTTCAAACCATCGCTTTTACATGTAAAAGGTTACAATCAATTTTGTGTCAATGGACACTCATGAATTTTGTAAACTCACAATCATAATAGCTAAATAAAAGTCTAAATCATAGTATTATTCACTGATGAAATTTGTTTAAAAACCTATATGAGGTGGTACAAACCATCTGCCCTCAAAAAGGCTAAAATGTTTTCTTGTTTTACTTTAGTAAAAAGGTCATGCATGTTGTTTGCAGTGTAAAATTGTTGGCGCAGGGCCATGAAATCCACACAGTTTAATAAAGTGTGTTTTAATGTCAGTGGGGACTGACATCCAATACATTCAGGGGGAGGCTCCCCCTTGAGCAGAAAAAACGTGTGTTAGCCACGAGTGGCCAATATGGCATCTTGTTAAAACAACCTGGTCGTGTCGCCCTTCCAGGGGACTCTGCGGAAGTCCGTTCACGGAGGGGGTAATTCTATGGAGTTTGTTGTCTGGGTGTTCATCCCATTCAATATGCCATAGGTTCCAAATGTATTTTTGAATGGTAGGTTTCAGATCAGAGTGGGGAATATGACAGTGTTCCAAAGGAGCAGTCAGGGCTAGAGTGGCCACTTGATCTGCTCTCTCATTTCCTGGGATACCCACATGACTGGGCACCCAACATAGTTGAATGTCAAATTTTGCTTTTGAGAGAGAGTTTAGTTTAATGAGTACTTTAAGTAGTGTCGTGGGGGTGATGAAAATGGGAAATATTGTGCCTAGAGCGGGACTCGAACCCACATCTCTTTGCATTCCGGGCCAGTGTGCTAACCATTACACCACCTAGGCTCCCTGATATCAATACACTCCCCACGCCTACCTGTCTATGTGGTTACTTGCCTGAGAGGTCAGTGCAGACCACTACACTCGTCCCCCTGGAATTGTAAGTCTTGTAATGCTTACAATTACATACATACAGGCAATGCACTAACACATACATACACAGGGTAGGTTCAACAACCATACAGCGCAAAGCTTGTACAGGATCCTGATCACGGCAACCAGTGTCATGGGGGGGGTGATGAAAATGGGAATACTGTGCCTAGAGCGGGACTCGAACCCACATCTCTTTGCATTCCGGGCCAGTGCGCCAACCATTACACCACCTAGGCTCCCTGATATCAATACACTCCCCACTCCTACCTGTCTATGTGGTTACTTGCCTGAGAGGTCAGTGCAGACCACTACACTTGTCCCCCTGGAATTGTAAGTCTTGTAATGCTTACAATTACATACATACAGGCAATGCACCCACACATACACAGGGTAGGTTCTACAACTATACAGCGCGTAGCTTGTATAGGATCATGGTCACGGCAACCAGTGTCATGGGGGTGATGAAAATGGGAAATATTGTGCCTAGAGCGGGACTCGAACCCACATCTCTTTGCATTCCGGGCCAGTGTGCTAACCATTACACCACCTAGGCTCCCTGATATCAATACACTCCCCACGCCTACCTGTCTATGTGGTTACTTGCCTGAGAGGTCAGTGCAGACCACTACAGTAGTGAAAGGTAGTTGAACGTAGTTGAATGTAGGATAGATTAACGTGGGTCAAACGTGGTGTAACTTGTAAGTACGTTAAACTATGGTGACAAATGTTAAGGTACGGCAGGTTTTGGTATGGATAAATACGTTATGGCACGGATGCCAGTACGTTCAACTACGTTCAATTACGCTCAACTATGTTCAACGTACTGTAAAGTGCTCGGCTGGCAGTCTTAGTTGTGTAGGTAGGCTAAGAGGAAAACACTACAGGCAAGGAAGGAAAGCAGATATAGAGTGAAAGTAGGAGAGCTAGACTCCAGTCTTTATTATATTTATAGTTTTCAAGGTGCTAGTATGCTTAACTACTGAAGGCGTAGTGCGCTATAACTATGTGGGTGGTTAATCATTCACTACTATTGATAGACTAATGCTTTATAATTGTGTCAATAATTAGACTTGATATGTCACTGAAAGTAGTTCAGCTACTGAAGTAGTAATGCATTAAGACTATGTAGGTCGTTGGTAGTTCAGCAACCGAAGGTTTAATGCGCTATGACTATGGAAGTAGTTAGTAATTCAACTACTGATGGCTAAATGTGTTATAACTGTAAGTAGTTGGAATTGTATGTATGCAGGTATTGCAGGTATAGCAATACCTCAGGGAGTTTGACGCCCCTGCCTTGCAGAGTTGTAAACCGAAAGCTAAGGGAGCAAACCCTGAACAGAAAACCATGTCACTGTGGCAGCATTAAGGGCAGTTGATGTATGGAACTCCCAACATCTCCCGACCAGCCACTGCAGGGACAAATAGTTTTGCGCCTGTCTTGACATGTTCTTGCCGATGTGAAACCTTTATTTGCTCCCCAAGAGAGTGCCGCTGGTAACTTGCAAAAGCCAGCAGCACTTTCAACACTTTTGCAGGCAGCTTTCATGAAATATTCTATTCTCAACTGTCTTCTGGCTACAGAAAGAGAGGGCGCCCCCGTCTCCTGTTCAGGGATACCATAAAGAGAAACCTAAAGCTGAGAGACATTAATACCGACTCATGGACGCAACTCTCACAGCAGAGAGCTAAATGGAGAGCGGCAGTCAAGTAATGAAAGCAGTCTTTGTCGCATCGCGACTGACAGCATGATGATGATGATGATGATGATGATGAGTTTTCAAGAATCAAGATGGTGGCTCACACCTGATCAGAAACCTCCAATCAGCAACAGGCATTCTTATCTCAACCAATGAACATGCAAGATCCTTGTAACCAAGGCATGGTTATTATCTGGCTACAGTGCCCTGTTGAGTCTGGTGTGCAGTGATCCGTAAATAACACTTGGGGAGAGGGGGTATGTGAGCAGAGCTCCAAAGACTCTGTACATTTCAAGAAGTGCCCCTCTCACACTATCTATTAAAATACACAATTCTTATCTTAAATCAGTAATGGATCACCAACACCACATATACCTTATATGACTTTGGTTTTACATACCATTTACCATTATAGAGACCATTTGTAATTTATTATAAAATAGTTCACACCTTAACCAATAACTCAAATATAGGGAAATTCTACAACGTACGTTTGCCTCCACTACGGTCAACTACGTCCAAGTATGCTAAAGTATGCTATAGTATGCTAGAGTAACTAGAGTATGCTAGAGTACATTAAGAGTATGGAGACTTTGACACACTACATTAACCTCTAATGTAGCGCTCTTTTGAACATGTCCAAAGATTCAATCGGAACTCACAGCCCACCCACGTTATTACCAAGTTAGCATGACGGAGAAGTATGGATGCCGGTACGTTCAACTAGATTCAACTACATTCAACTAAGTTAGCCTCCCCTACGTTCAACTACGTCCACTAACTGCTATGTGACCGGGCCTTTAGGTTGCGTAGCTATAACCAGTAGTCACTCTCCTACGTGTCTTGAGTGGTTCTCGAACCTTCTGAGAACGCTACAGTTGGATGGGTACAAACATCAAGGAGGGTCGTTGGTATTATCCTTCAGCCACAACTCCATGGATAGTGATAAGACCATTATCGCGTGTAATAAGAACTGAAGTACCCCCCCACCTATGCGGGTGGGGGGTGGGGGTCCGGTATGCACAGCTCACTTTTTAATAAAGGAGTTGAGCTCTTTTTAATGTTATACCGCCAACTAATATCGCCCTACTTGTTTCCTCTCTCATTGCATATCATGTTTATATTATCTCCACTATCAGAAGAATTATTTATATATATATATATATATGGATATTGATAAGCCCCTTATCGCGCGTAATAAAGCTTCCGCCCTCCCGGGGGGATTTCCCAGCAAGCTCCACTCTCTCCACCACCACCCCAGCGTTGGGTTTCACACTCCATTCGCTGGGAAGTTTATTTATATATATATATATATACATATATATATATATATATAGAAATAAATATATGCTAGCAGGCGAGTGGGGAACCCCACCCCAAGGAAGGGGAGGGGGGAAGGCAGACCCACCCCCCACCCAACCCAAGGGGGGGGGGCCACTACAGAGCTTATTACACGCGATAAAGGGTTTATCACTATCCATATATATAAATATATATATAACGTCTTATAGATATATACATATATCATTTCTTATATATATATACATAATATATATATAAAATATATATATATAAAATCCCCGGCGTGAGTGAACAGTTGGGTGCGCCGTTAGGGACAAAGACGGGCGGGCGGTGGTGGCGCCACCGGTCCCATCAGGGTGGTAGGCTGCAGGAATCGGGAGCACATTTATAGTAATCATATTAACATAATATAATTTCCTTCTGCGCCTTTATACTCGCATATATACTCATTTCTTGCTGTGAATATGCAGATGTTAGTTGTTGGTTGTTGGAGTTTTACGTCCTGGCAACATCTAAGGTAAAATCAGGATGAGGACCGACTTGTGAAAGTGTGCACTCATGGCGACTTTATAGTGTTGCCCCACTGGGAGACCAGGCCACCATTACCATGACCTGATATCCCACTCAGTCATAGTATCCTGACACTGAGTCAACCAGTCCTTTCCCTCTCCTAATAATGCCGAGCGCCTGTCTAGGAAGAGACAATTATACATTGTTAAGTCATTGGTTTGACTCGACCAGGTTTCAAACCTATGTGTTACAAATCCCTTTCTTTATTTTTTTTTTACTAATGTGTATTTTATTCATCTAATAATATCTCTTATCAGTGGCAGAGCACTGGTCTTCCGGCCGTACAGTACAATTCCTTAATACATAAATGAAACTACTATCAGTTGTAATAGTAACTGCATGCAAATCCTGTTTGATACTAAAAGTATTATACATTTTATAAATGAAGTATCAGCTGTAGTAGTAACTGTGTACAATTCCAGTTCAATAAAAGTATCATGCATTCAGTGAATATGTATTGCATGGTTTTAGAATTGTCTTTAAACACTTTTTTCCTTCTTTCCTTTTTTGGAAAGAAATATATCAAAATATATATACCTATTTTAAAATACATGCACAGTATATATGCAAATCACTGGATCTAATCACACTTAATATCCTGGTTTATAGTAAATACCTACACTGATTTCCACATAAATGTATGCCATTATATATTGAAGGATATGGTATGATGGTGACAGGAACACTGGATGTCAATGTACATGATGTTAATTTTTGCAATACTGTCTGAGTCATTTAATTAGTAATTGTTAGTTCTTCGTATTGTATGATTTGATGAATGGAATGGAGGTCTGAGATTGTAGTGGGGATATATATATATATATGTGACTGGTATTGGGTCAATTTCAATGATCCATGATCTACCAAAACTGGAGATGGATGCTCAACTCATTCGGCCTTCCCGTCTGGTCGCTTTCACTGGTACCATCTGTGATCTATAACGCACTATGGGAGAATAAACAGAAACAGGGTCATATTGCTGCGTGCTGGTCCCGTCTCTATTTAACTGACCTAGACTTAGCTGCAGCTTTATATTACACATAGCGGACTAGTTCCCTATTCCTCCATGGTGGCACCACCTGCATTCAGAAATATACCACACTGATGGCACTCCTCAGTTTAACTCCCTCTCTCTTGCTCCCTCTTGCTCTCTCTTGCTCTCTCTTGCTCTCTCTTGCTCTCTCTTGCTCTATTTTGCTGTCTTGCTCTCGCTTGCTCTCTCTTGCTCTCTCTTGCTCTCTCCTGCTCTCTCTTGCTCTCTATGTTACTCACTATTGCTCTCTATTGCTCTCTCTATTGCTCTCTCTTGCTCTCTCTTGCTCTATTTTGCTCTCTTGCTCTATCTTGCTCTATATTGCTCTCCCTTGCTCTCTCTTGATCTATCTGGCTCTGTCTTGCTCTCTATTGCTCTATCTTGCTCTCTCTTGTTCTCTCTTGTCTTTCTTGCTCTCTATTGCTCTATCTTGCTCTCGCTTGCTCTATATTGCTCTCTTGCTATCTCTCTTTCTCTCTTGTGCTCTCTCTTGCACTCTCTCTTTCGCTCTCTCTTTCGCTCTCTATTGCTCTCTCTTGCTCTCTCTTGCTCTCTCTTGCTCTCTCTTGCTCTCTCTTGCTCTCTCTCTCTTGTCTCTCTCTCTTCTTGCTCTCTTGCTCTTCTCTTGCTCTCTATTGCTCTCTCTCTTGCTCTCTATTGCTCTCTTGCTCTCTCTTTCGCTCTCTCTCTCTCTCTTGCTCTCTCTTGCTCTCTCTTGCTCTCTCTTGCTCTCTCTTGCTCTCTCTTGCTCTCTCTTGCTCTCTTGCTCTCTCTTGCTCTCTCTTGCTCTCTCTTGCTCTCTCTTGCTCTCTCTTGCTCTCTCTTGCTCTCTCTTGCTCTCTCTTGCTCTCTCTTACTCTCTCTTGCTCTCTTTCTTGCTCTCTATTGCTCTCTATTGCTCTCTCTTGCTCTCTCATGCTCTCTGTTGCTCTATGTTGCTCTCTCTGTTGCTCTCCATTCCTCTCTCTTGCTCGCTCTCTCTCTATCCCCCTCTGTATATATATGGGTCATTCTCTGAAATCTATTCGGCCATCCCGGCTGGTATATGGAGATGTTGTCAACTTGGGTGGTTAACAAAAATCTTCAGCACTGTATCACCGACACCCGCCTCCCACCCCCACCCTTCCCTGACGTCCACTGCTTGATATTCTACAGGCACCTCCACCATTAACTGTCTCCCTCCCTATCAGATAGGCCTGAGTTCCGGGCCGGTCACTAGGGAGGGGGTGTTAGTATGCAGAGTGGGCGAATAAATGAGAGATCTATAGAGGCGAGAATGGCGGCCCCTGTCGGCTGGGAGGTTAAAATTGCATAGTCCGATGAAGCATCAAATTTTCTAAACCAAAACACTTACCTAGATTTGATTCTACATATATATGTTAGATACTGGTACAGTTATTCAGCATTCGTTGTCACATAGAAAGGCATCGGGAGTCAAGTTAATAGAACCTGTTACTGCATAAGCCTATGGCATCAGAGTTTTGGCATGTTTGCCTAAATTAATTTGGCATATTGTCACTTCAAATATCTCCAAAGTTAGCCATTTAAACTAAAAGTTACTTCAACCTAAAGTAAAGTAGCTAATAATGATCAATTTAATGTATTTATCTCAGAAAATTATAGAAACTCAAAGCTATCGGACTATGCAACTTTAATTAAAAAAGAAAGGCAGGTTAGTTGTTGGAGTTGTACGTCCTAGCAACATCTACGGTCAGATCAGGACGGGCACCAACTTGTGACAGTGCAAACTCATGGGACTTTATAGTGCTTCCCCACTGGGAAATCAGGCCACCAGCACCATGACCCGATATCCCACTCAGTCACATTATCCTGACATTGAGCTGACCAGTCCTTGCCCTATGCTTTTAATGCCAAGTGCCAGGCTAAGACGAGAAAAGTATAAATTTGATAAATAGTCCTTGGTTTGACCTCGAGCGGGAACCGAACACCCGACCTTCTGCACGCGAGCCCCGTGTTCTACCGATTAGGCCACCGCGCCCAGTAAAAATGGGAAGGGATTGGAGGAAATGAGCCAGTGGAATGATATGCCAGTGGAGCAGTTGATGTATATATTGATTGATTGATTGATCGGTCATGGTTTAGTAGAATTCATTGTCATTTAGGATTCACACAAAAATCCCTCAATCACATCAAGGTTTGAACCAGACGGGATGGCCGAATGAGTTAGAGCGTCCGTCTCCCATGCTGGTAGATCGTGGGGTCGTGGGTTCGAGTCCCGGTCGAGTCAAACCAATGACTTTAAAATTGATACTTGTTGCTTCCTAGCCAGGCGCTCGGCATTATTAGGATAGGGCAAGGACTGGTGTGCTCAGTGTCAGGATAATGTGACTGAGTGGGATACCTGGTCATGGTGCCGGCGGCCTGGTTTCCCAGTGGGAGAGCACTATAAAGTCGCCATGAGTGCGCACTGTCACAAGTCGGTACCCGTCCTGATATGACCTTAGATGTTGCTAGGACGTAAAACAACAACAAACAAACAAACATCAAGGTTTGTGATAAAATATACATGAAGCAGTATTATAAACTCAATCTGAGGGCACACACAAAGTAGGTATATTTCCATGTTGTGATGACCTTGCATGTTACCAGGACGTAAACCCCAATGAAAAACAAGCAATGTTGTAATCCGGTAAGCAGCAGCAAATGTCGATTTTGGTAAATTTGGAATTCTGGTTTAACTCGGATGGAGGATCGAACCCATGACCTGCTGTTCGGGACGCAGATGCTGTGCCGCTGGTTAGTTATACTTAAAGTTGCATAGTCCGATGCTTTTGAGTTTCTGCTATTTTCTGAGATAAATATATTATTCTAATCGTTATAATCTACTTTACTTTAGTTTGAAGTAACTTTAATTTTAAATGGCTAAGTTTTGAGATATTTGACGTCAAAACATGCCAAAATAATTTGGGCAAACACGCCAAAACTCTGACACCATAGACTTCAGTAGTAACAGGTTCTAGTAATTGACTTATTATGCCCTTCTATGCAGCAACAAATGCTTAATAAGTGCATCAGTGTCTCCGTTGAATATGTAGAATCAAATCTAGATAAGTATTTTGGTTTTGAAAATTTGATGTTTTCATCGGACTATGCAACTTTAAAGGGTCTAGCATCTGGAGGTCACCTGATCTTATGTGTTGCCAGGACATAAACTCCAATAAAAGACAAGCAATGTTTTAATGCAGCAAGCAGCAAGCAGCCAGTGTTGATTTTTCTAAGTTTGGAATTCTGGTTTGACTCGGATGGTGGATCGAACCCCGGACGCTGTGCTGCAGGTCAGTTAGGAGGTCTAGCGTCTGTAGGTCACCTGATGCAGGCTCAGACGCCGGCAGGTCCCGGCTGGTGGTCATGTGATTCACAAAGGTAGGTCAGTCAATGTCGACTATTAATGAGGCCAGGTTTACACAGCTTCACATGCTTGGTTATATTTGTGAGGTTCACACACATAGACACACACCCATACTGACACATGCACTCACACACAGACTCACTCACACAGACAGAAGTTTACACAGCTTCATATCCTTGGTTATATTTGTGAGGTTCACACACACATTCACACAGACACACACACAGGCACTCACACACACACACTCACACACACACAAAGACACCGGTTTCCACAGCTTCAGATCCTTGGTTATATTTGTGAGGTTCACACACACATTCACACACACAGGCACTCACACAGAGACACTCACACACACAGATACAAACAGACACACAGGCACTCACACACACTCACACACATACACAGACTTACACAGATTAACATCCTTGGGTATATGTGTGAGGTTCACACACACATTCACACACACAGACACAGACTAATACAGACACTCAAACACAGACTCACACGCACAGACACAAGGTTGCACAGCTTCACATCCTCAGTTATATTTGTGAGGTTCACACACACACATTCACACAGACACAGACTCACACAGTCACTCATACACATACTCACACACACACACAGACTTACAGATACTCACACAGGCACTCACAAACAGACACAAACACATACACACATACTCAAGGTTACACAGCTTCACATCCTTAGTTATATTTGCGAGGTTCACACACATTCACACACAAACACACACACATACTCACACACACACTCGCACACACATACACACACAGATACAGGTTTACACAGCTTCACATCCTTCGTTATATTTGTGAGGTTCACACACACATTCACACACACATACACACACACATACAGACACATGCTTACACATCTCCACATCCTTGGTTATATCTCTGAGGCTCACACACATCACACATACACAGTCACATCAGTTCACACACACTCACACACACACACTCACACACATACACACTCACACAGACACAGGCTTACACAGCTTCACATCCTTGGTTATATTTGTGAGGTTCACACACATTCACATTCACACACACACACATACACACACACACACATCACACACAGACACAGCTTACACACTTCACATCCTTGGTTATATTTGTGAGGTTCACACACACATTCACCACACTTACCACACTACACACACAGACCAGTTCACATTCACATCCTTGGTTATATTTGTGAGGTTCACACACATTCACACACACAGACACACACGTACACTTACACACAGACTCACACACACATACACAAGCTTACACAGCTTCACATCCTTGGTTATATTTGTGAGGTTCACACACACATTCACACACACACACACACACATACACTCACACACACACTCACACACATACACACACAGACACAGGTTTACACAGCTTCACATCCTTGGTTATATTTGTGAGGTTCACACACACATTCACACACACATACACACACACATACAGACACATGCTTACACATCTCCACATCCTTGGTTATATTTGTGAGGTTCACACACATTCGCATACACATACACACACTCATACACACACTCACCCACATACACACACAGACACAGGCTTACACATCTTCACATCCTTGGTTATATTTGTGAGGTTCACACACATTCACATACACATACACACACACTCATACACACACTCACACACATACACACACAGACACAGGCTTACACATCTTCACATCCTTGGTTATATTTGTGAGGTTCACACACACATTCACACACACATTCACACACACATACACACACACATACAGACACATGCTTACACATCTCCACATCCTTGGTTATATTTGTGAGGTTCACACACATTGACACACACAAACACACACATACACTCCTACACACACTCACCCACATACACACACAGACACAGGCTTACAGATCTTCACATCCTTGGTTATATTTGAGAGGTTCACACACACACACACTCATACACACACTCACACACATACACACAGACACAGGCTTACACATCTTCACATCCTTGGTTATATTTGTGAGGTTCACACACATTCACATACACATACACACACACTCATACACACACTCACACACATACACACAGACACAGGCTTACACATCTTCACATCCTTGGTTATATTTGTGAGGTTCACATACATTCACATACACATACACATACACACACTCATACACACACTCACCCACATACACACACAGACACAGGCTTACACATCTTCACATCCTTGGTTATATTTGTGAGGTTCACACATGTGGTTCCTGACTTTTTCCAGACACACACTCACACACACAGACTCACACACATAAACACACACATACAGACAAATATACACACATGTAGACACAAATATACACACACATTTACATAAACAAATATACACACACAGACACACAAATTGACACACACACATAGACACGCACAGACACCCTCCCCCGCCCTCCCCCGGGCCGGCAGCTTTCACACTCACCTGCTGTCGCCTGCCCCCCCCCCCCCCCCCCTCCCCCCCCTCTTCCCTTATAAGGCCGCCCGCCGGCCTCCCTCAGGCACTCGCCCTCCTGCCGCCGTCCAGCTCTCTGCTCCTCCCGAGCCTGTTTATTTGCTCCTCATGAGCCCTTCCTTGCTTTTTTCCTCCTCAGCCTGCTTATTACCTTCCTCTGTATCCTCTGTTTGAGGCGTTAATAAACGCCTTTTCTTTCCACCCCCGCCTTGCCTTCTTCCTTTTCGCGCATCAAGGAAACATATCTTATAATAATCAAAGTATTGTAAAAAGAAAATGAAAGTTTGTTTTATTTAACGACGCCTCTAGAACACAGTGATTTTTATCATTGCTATTGGACGTCAAACATATGGTCATTCGGACATATTTCTTTAGAGGAAACCGGCTGCTGCCACATAGGCTACTCTTTCCGATAAGCAGCAAGGAGTCTTTTATATGCACTTTCCCACAGACAGGACAGCACATACCACATCCTTTGATGAACCAGTTGTGGACCACTCATTGGAACAGAAAATAAACCAAACTTCCAATGTGTCCAGTGAGCATGATCGAGCAGACGACCCACACCTTCACAGATGGACACTTTACCGCTTGAGCTACTTCCTGCTCCGCAAAGTATTGTATTCATCTTAAAGGTATGGCAGAAACTCAAACCAATCCGATTAAAGTTGCATAGTCCGATGGTTTTGCGTTCTGGTCATTTTCCTGAGATAAATATATTAAATTGATCGTTATAATCTACCTTATTTCAGGTTAAAGTAACATTGATTTTAAATGGATAAGTTTTGAGATATTTGAAATTCAAACATGCAAACTTAGTTTTGGCAAGCACACCAAAACTCTGACACCATAGGCTTCAACAGTAACAGGTTCTATCAAATTGTCTCAGTGTTCCCTTCTATGTGGCCACAGATGCTTAATATGTGCATCAATATCTAAGTTAGATATGTAGAGTCAAATTTATATAATTATTTTGGTTTTGAAAATATGATGCTTTATCGTACTATGCAACTTTAAGCAACTGTAACCTGACTTGATTAAAATAAACTGTTTGTTTGTTGTTTGTTTGTTTTTTATGTCCTAGCAACATCTAAGGTCATATCAGGACCGGTACCGACTTGTGACAGTCCACCCTCATGGTGATTTTATAGTGCTGCCCCACTGGGAAACCAGGCCACCAGCACCATGACCTGATATCCCACTCAGTCACATTATCCTGACACTGAGCCTTGCCCTATCCGAATAATGCCGAGCACCAGGCTAGGAAGCGACAAGTATCAATTTTTAAGTCATTGGTTTGATTTGACTTGGATTCAAACCTTATTATAAGCAATCCAGATTAAAATAACATGAAAGGATCCCTAATAATTGCTCGAAACACACTGGCCGTAATCGATTAACACGACCCGAGCGACTTGGGTCACCTAACTCGTCAGAATTTCAAATCGAACACCGCGAGTGGAGTCGAGAAATACACGTGCCGTGTGCAAAACAACCCGACCCCAGTAACCCACCTCTTGGCTGGGGTTTGCTAGGAGCGATGTCGTCACATATGTGCCGGTACCTGTAAGATAACAGCTACCAGTACAACTCCTACGTGTTGTTTTAATCCTTTTTTTTTAATAAACCAGATTGTCAGCTCCTGCAATCATAAAATACTTTAAATCCTATTTTGCTGTACTTATATCGGTTATTGAACAAAAAATACTATGTTTTAGTTTAAGCCACCATTTTGTCCAACCCGAGTGTATTCGTTTATTCAGCCCGAGTCTGTAGGATGTGCGCATGTGCCAAAAAGTGGCTCGGGTGACCCAAGTTGATTAATCGATTACGCCCACTATGGCGGACTAGGGTTAGAGAGAGGCGTATTTTTTTATGAGCGTCACAGATTGTTATGTGGTAAAGGCTGATAGCATGTCTGAGGTTGCTCAGCACTAATCAGGAAAAAACGCGAACACAGCAAATATAGTTATGGCATCTTTAATTAAGGCAAAGTTAAACGTCAGGTTATACAAATGTCAGCTCACAAATGCTTAAGAAACGAGGCTAGAGATGGTATGGCCCTACTTCCACTTTCACATGTAGGGTGGGTGGGAGGCCAATTTAAGGCTGGTTATTGTCTCCTGGCTCCTCCGGTCGTAATGACCAAACCCCGTCGGTGCGCCGCCTTATATAGCAAAAGTCTACCCGAAAAGGGGCGCATCGGCAGTACGAGTGTACTGCGTAATACGTCATCAAGTCTTGTTTACCCGATCGGCGACCAGGTTCAGCAAAGACCCGCTAGTCGGCGTTTGAGTTGTTACATAGTTCTAAAGAATTCCGCTAGTCGGCGACACAAAAGACGTCCTTAGTACTGGCACGCCTTGGTCTGTATTCGCGATCCTGATTACCCGCAATGCCAAAACATTACGCACAATTGGTGTCAATATTTGTCAGCACTGACAGCGCAAGTGGCGGTGGACATCCACTGATAGGCCAGCGAGTAACAGACCAAGAGGTGGGCCAGGGGGCGGGATACAAACAAATCAACAGCTAACAATTGAGCTGTTTTACCAATGTGACAGTGCTAAATGGGTTTGTAGTGAGCAAATTTGCATAGTCCGATGAAATAAACAAAGTTCCAAACCAAGACACTTGCCTAGATTTGAACCTATATATCCAACATAGATACTGGTGTTAACAGATTAAGCATTTGTTTCTGCATGGAAGGCAATGAATGCAAAGTGAACTCAGTAGAATCTGTTGATGCTGAAGCCTGAGGGGAGCGGGACGTAGCTGAGGTGGTAGAGTGTACACCTGTGAAGTGGATCATCTGATCGATCCTAACCGGGCCCGGTGGCCAAATCGGTAGAGCACAGGCCTCGCGTGCGGAAGATCGGGAGTTTGCGAGTTTGGTTCCCTGTCGAGTCAAACCAATGACTTAAAAATGTATACTTGTCGCTTCCTAGCCTGGTGCTTGGCATTATTAGGATAGGGCAAGGGCTGGGTCGCTCAGTGTCAGGATAATGTGACTGAGTGGGATATCGGGTCATGGTGCTGGCATCCTGATTTCCCAGTGGGGCAGCACTATAAAATCGCCATGAGTGCATACTGTCACAAGTCGGTACCCATCCTGATATGACCTGAGATGTTGCTAGGATGTAAAACAACAACAAACAAACTGATCCCATTGGACCCATTTGCAGTTTGGGCTATTTTCCATTCCAACCAGTGATCCACAACTGGTTCATCAAAGGCTGTGGTATGTGCTTTCCTGTCTGTGGGAAAGTGCATATATATAAGATCCCTTGCTCCTTATCGGAAAGAGTAGCCTGTGTGCCAGCAGCAGGTTTCCTCCAAAGAAATATGTCAGAATGACCATATGTTTGACATCCAATAGCCGATGATAAAAATCAATGTGCCCCAGAGGCGTCGGTAAATAAAACAAACTTTCTTTCTGCTGAAGCTTAGGATGCCAGGATTGGTATGTGTACAACAAAATTGATTCGGACAGTTTCACCTAAAATATCTCCAAAGTTAGCCATCTGAAATCAAATTTACTTCAAATTAGATTGTGACAATTAACCTATATTTATTCCAAAATAATTGCATAAATTCTAAACCATTGGACAATGCAACTTTAGTTCCGGGCTATTCTTTGGACTCTTTTCTCTTTTGGCTTCCATGTCTCAAAAGTAGAACACAGTTTCTAAGAACGACCCATATCGGTTCATAAATATTAGTTTGTTCTTTTGTTATTGTCTTAGGTCCTAGCAACATCTAAGGTCATATCAGGACGGGTACCGGATTAGTAATTCATCATTTGTAATAAAGCTATGCCCTTGAAGTGCTAAAGATAATCAAACGATAACACATAGGCACAACCAGAATGGCTGCTGCCATCATAGCATTAACAGCGGAAACCTGTGTATTTGCAGCGGATCCCATCGAACTATTATTTTACCACGCGAACAAGGAGCCCATGTTATGGAATTTTTAATGAACAAGACATGTAAGACAGTAAGTACAGTAAGGAAGAGCAATATGATGACAGTTGAAAGTTTGACTCAGGCCCTCAACTGCATGCATATGACTGTTCGTTTGAAGGGTTGGGTGGGCAGCTGAGTTGAGTCGGTCTGTTGAGTTGCTCGTCTGACTGCCGGGTTGGAAGTGAGGAATAAGGTTCGTTGATTTCCGATGAAGGGCCCGTGATGTCATAGTCTCACGAGGCGTGATCGTGACATCAGAGTCTCGTGGGGCTGGTTCTGGGTGAGACCAGTAGGAGGCCAGGTGGGGGAACACTCCAGGCGGTGCCACCGTAGGGCTCCCTGTTCATGCGCAAATTACCCATGTTGGTGAACCACCATGAGCAATGCTCAGGCCCGGCTTATGTGGCCAGCATGGAATGGCTGCTCCATTACTTAATAGTAATACAAAAGATCTGAAAGTCAAAAACTTTCAAATGCACATATCTCCATCCATATGCTTAACTCCTTTTTACATTCAATAACAAAAAAACGTTTTCCTTTTATATACAGTGTAACTGACAAATTTCAAACGGATGCACGCAAAATAAATTTCTGCCATTGGGACAATGTCAATCATATACCGATGTATATGTGATGTTGGATATTCGATGCTACTTGGTCAATTCGATAGATATAAATCAAATTAACCTTTCTACAGAATAATATTTTGTTAAAAACCCTAGTGCTACGGGCCTATGGCACCGATCCATTCCCAGAATGTTCACACCCCAAACAGAAATGCCTACCTACAGCCGTGTCAGGTTCCAGGATTAGTAGGTCATCTCACATCACGTGGTCACCGCGAGATGATCTGGGTCATAGCCCCAGGACTTTTGGCGAGCTTGTCAAAATTATGCTGGGTTCTTTCAGCTCCAATTGCTTCAAAACTAGTCATTTTTATTCAAAATGACTCCGGACTAATGATTAGTAGCTCATAACAATCAATTTGATATATTTATCTAAAAAATAAGACAAAAATTCTACACCATCGGACCATGCAAATTTAAGGTCCACACTGGCATGCGTCGCTTCTACTGCTAGACGTTGTATGGGGAGACTTACTAAAGAAATATAGAAAGCTACTGAACAAAAATAATCAGGCGCTGAGAATAATAAATTTAATAATTCAGGAAAGCATATTAGTTATAGCCATGGGATATATATCAAAGAAGCTATATGCATGGTTGGTTGGTTGTAAATATTTATATTAGATTTATGCGATTATTGTGATAATGCGTATATGTTGTGCATTATGCACTATCTGAATATAACTAATTTGCATTACTTGCACAGTTATATATTCGGGTGCCTCCCCCCTCCCATAGCGCCTCACACACAGGAGGAATAGAAGTGTTTCTGAGCAACTGGATTGTTTGTTTGTTTGTTTATTGTTGTTTGAAGTCCTAGCAACATCTAAGGTCATATCAGGACGGGTACCGACTTGTGACAGTGCACACTCATGGCGACTTTATAGTGCTGTCCCACTGGGAAACCAGGCCACCACCATGACCTGGTGTCCCACTCAGTCACATTATCCTGACACTGAGCACACCAGTCCTTGCCCTGTCCTAATAATGCCGAGCGCCTGGCTAGGAAGCGACAAGTATACATTTTTAAGTCATTGGTTTGACTTGACCAGGGTTCGAACCCATGACCCCACGATCTACCAGCACGGGAGTCGGATGCTCTAACTCATTCGGCCATCCCATCTGGCAACTGGATTGTGAACCCGGTGGTGTTGGGGGAGGCAAACAGTAGTCCATGCTGGGTAGAACCCCATCCCTACCTACATGAGCAGGGAGGAGGGAGCTGAGCCAATGGGCCCCCCTCCCGGGGTTAGAATTCACGATAACGGGGTCATCACCATCCATACAGGTGATGCGAATATAAATAGTCTGTACCGCTTGTAATGTTGGTCCAAATATATATATATATGTACACACCACAGGCCGTCTACCGTTTTGGTAGATCGTGGGGTTCGAACACACGTGTTCGAACACTGATACTTGTGAGATCAGACGGTGTTGGTCAAATGAGCTGAGGATCCATCTCCTGTTTTGGGAGATCAGGGTATTAAACACTGGTCGAGACGAACCAATGACTTAAAGAAGTGATACTTGTCACTTCCTAGCCTGGCGCTCGCCATTATTAGGATAGGGCAAGGACTGGTTGGTATAGTGTCAGGATAATGTGACTGAATGGGATATTGGGTCATGGTTGTCAGTGGCCTGGTATCCCAGTGGGGCAGCACTATGAAGTTGCCATGAGTGCGCACTGTCACAAGTCGGTACCCGTCCTGATATGACTCTAGATGTTGCCAGGACGTAAAACTCCCACAAACAAACGTGATACTTGTTGCTATTGAGGCTGGTGCCCGGAAGTGTCTGGGCCTATTCAGGTGCTGACGTATTCCGAACCTACACGCAGCGTACGTTCAATGTACGAGCCACACGTCGACACACGTTGGAAATTTTGAGCATGCACACAATTCTTTCGGAGCCTCGACGCACGGCGACGTAAGACGACTTATAACGACGTACCCGGAATGTACCCGACGTACGCCCAACGTATATGCAACATATGATGACGTACACCGACGTGTTGGTCGAAAATCACATACATCGGCATACGCTGAGGCTATATGTCGTACAGCCCCTTTTAGGTCGGCCTATATATATGAGGCCCGGAGAACGTGTGGAATCAGCAGGGAAATGCTGCCCGCCTGGCGCGCAAGGAATGCCGGGAATAGACTGGGTGAGTGTGGGCGGCGGGTGTGGGTGGGTGGGGAGTGGTGGGGGGGGTTGTTTGTTGGAACTTTATTTATGTCTCAGCAAATCCTCCAATTCTCATTCAAGAATTTCGTGTCAATTTCAAATTTAGGCGCGTGGATGTGATTGACAAGACTGACGGAGTGGATACCGCTAAAGGCCCTGTCACACTACAACCTATGGCGTTAGCGTATGCCCGCGTATGCGCTTTTCAACCAACACGTCGGCATATGCCGAGATAGGTTACGCATAGGTTGGACATAGCTTGTATACGCTCTTCATAGGTCGTCATAGGTCGGCGTAGGTTGAGCCACTGAAATTGTTGTGTGCATGTTCAAAATTTTAAACCTATGCCAACGTGTGGCTCATAGGTTGCTCATATGCCGGACATATGCTAGACGTATGCCGCCATAGGTTAGGCATAGGTTAGGGGTAGGTCGGCATAGGGTAGCATAGGTTAGCCGTACGTTGAGCCGGTGCCCTCCGCGTATCTCTGGCGTATGTAGTGTTCGCCTAGCGTACGAGTAAAGGGGCTGTCACACTATGACGTATAGCGTTAGCATATGCCGACATACGCAGTTTTCGACCAACACGTTGGCATACACCATCATAGGTTATGCATAGGTTGGACATACTTTGTATACACTTTTCATAGGTCGTCATAGGTCGGCGTAGGTCGAGCCGCCAAAAATAATTTTGTGCATGTTCAAAATTTTATACCTATGCTGGCGTGTGGCTCATACGGTTCTCATACACTTGGCATACGCTGGACGTATGCCGGCATAGATTACGCATACTGTGGCCATACATCGGTGTAGGTTACTCATACGCTAGAGCTGTCACCTGTATCCATCAACAAACGTCCCAGTACACCACGTATAGGTCATCATACGCTTTGCATATGCCGTCATAGGTTAGGCATAGGTTAGGCATAGGCTACGCATATGCTTCATACATCACTGGGACCTCCCTAGTGCAAAAACGTTGGCGTTTCTCGACCTATTATGATTTTCTAATTATTTCGCCATGTTACGCATATGCCGCCGCCATACATCGTAGTGTGACAGGGCCTTAACTTTTCACTGTGAATATGGCCCTTGTGGCTGAGACGGAGTTAAAACATCAGCAAATCAATCGATCAATCAATCAAGCATAGAAACATCTAAGGTCATTTCGGGTCAGGCAGCGACTTGTGATAGTGCACACCTATAACGACTTTGTCGTGCTGCCTCACTGGGAAACTGGATCGCCAGCACCATTACCCAAGTTCCAACTGAATTACATTATCCCAATACTGAACAAGCCAGTCCTTGGCCTATCCTATTAATGCCAAGCGCCAATCAATGTCGCGATAAGTATGAATTATATCAAAGAAAGTTTGTTGTATTTAAAGCTGCATAGTCCGATGACAACATCAACTTGTCAAAACAAAACGAATTATCTAGATTTGATTCTACATATGTAACTTAGATACTGATGCACTTATTAAGCATTTGTCATCACATATAAGGGAATATTGAGGCAATTGAATAGAACCTGTTATTGCAGAAGCAGAGTTTTGGCAAGCTTGCCAAAATTAATTTAGCACAGTTGCACTTCAAATATCTCCAAAGTTAGCCATTTAAAATAAAAGTTACTTCAACCTAATATGCTTATCTCAGAAAATGAGAACAACTCAAAACCATCGGACTATGCAACTTTAACGACGCCTCTAGAGCACATTGATTTTTATCATCGGCTATTGGACGTCAATCATTTGGTCATTCTGACTCATTTCTTTACAGGCTGGCATTCGAACCCACGACCTTCAATGCAAACACACCAGACGCAGTGGTACTATGGGTAGGAGCACAGGCTTCATGTGCGGAAGGTCAGTACAAACTCAAAACCATGGGACTATGTGTTCTCTGTGGTGGACTGGTTAGAGTGTCTGACTTTTTTCTAGGCCAGACTCCCTAATCTGAGGGTCGGCGGTTCGATTCCCTGTGCCTCCAGCTCTGCCAATTTGGATTTCCACCGCTGTGTATAACTTACAGCGTCATCAAAGGCCGGTTGCTCTCGTACCATGTCTATGTGGTGTGGGAGGTTAAAAATCCCTTGGGTCGGTAAAAGTGTAGGCTCGGGCTTTCTATCGACCAGCAGTGGAATGAGGAAGACCAGTCGTCTATGACTGAAATTTCCCCTGCTTAAACAACTAATGGACCCCCAAAAAAAAAGAAGAAAAAAGCATCTTTAAGTCATTGATCTGACTCGGCCAGTGTCAGGGTTCGGATCCCAGGGAATAGCACACAGGAAGGAGGCTCTCAAACTCATTTAAACCAGATCTGTTTGTTTATTGTTGTTTGACGTCCTAGCAACATCTAAGGTCATATCAGGATGGGTACCGACTTGTGACAGTGCACAATGATGGCGAATTTATAGTGCTGCCCCACTGGAAGACCAGGCCGCCAGTACCATGACCTGATATCCCACTCAGTCACATTATCCTGACACTGAGCCAATCAGTCCTTGCCCTATCGTAGTAATGCCAAGCGCCAGGCTAGGAAGTGACAAGTATAAATTTGTAAGTCATTGGTTTTACTCGACCAGTGTTCGAACCCACGACCCCACGATCTACCAACACGGAGACGGACGCTCTAACTCATTCGGCCATCCCATCTGGTTCTAACCCAGATACACAGGAGAAAAAAGTCAAGCAGCAGCCGAATGACCTTCCTCACTCTACCTCAAGGATGAAAGTGATCGTGAAAAAAGAAGAAAAAGACGGAAATCTACGGTGAAGTGAGCGATAATAGGGTCACAACAATGGCACTGGAACGCTCTCCAAGCCGGTCCTGACTCGTGACAGGAATGGAGGTAATATAATGCCTGGAGAGTGAGTACTGGATGAAACCTGACTTCTGCTATTTTTGCAAAATACACGATTTCCGTGACTAGTACGACACCTGGTGATAGGCAACAACACTCGGGTTGTGGGTCAACAGTGTCACTGTGTTGTTTTACACTGACAATCAAGCTTTTCAATCAATAGGATACAGCTATGATTATCAAAAATGATTAAAAAATGGTAAGTATGTTTTCTCTAAAAATCCACATTCATGCCGAAAAGACTGTGTCAGTTGCTCAATATGAAGGAAATGTTAACCGAGTCTCAATTGCCTCTCCACAAACTCTGTGACCAACATCCAGTGGAGTCCAGTCTGTATTATGCTCTGCGCATGCATTGCGGAAATCGTGTATTCCCTGATGATACTAAGTATGAGAGAATTTCAGATTTTTTTTGTGTAAATTCAGTTGCATTCAGCCCAGAACAGAGGAAAAAACAGTGTTAAACAGGTTGGAGGGCTTACCGCCTTTTAGCTATGGTGGTCATTTGACTTCTGATACGATTACCAAGGTCAGATTGTATATAGGATTAATGTGCAGTTTGCCAAATCTGCTTGTGGCAGAATTAGTTTTGGTAAGTTTTCATTACAGAATAATACATAACTAGAATGTAAAAGAATTATATGTAATTATCTGATTGTAGACAGCCCATTTAGCTCAACTCATTCAGCCACATCATCTGCTGCGTTGCAAGGATGATATATTGATAGATACAAAGTAAAGCTTGGTTTATTTAATGACGCCTCTAGAACACATTGATTTTTATATCATCGGCTATTGCACGTCAAACATATGGTCATTCTGACATATTTCTTTGGAAGAAACCTGCTGCCACCACATAGACTACTCTTTCTGATAAGCAGCAAGGGGTCTTTTATATGCACCGACCCACAGACAGGACAACACATACCACAGCCTTTGATGAACCAGTTGTGGACCACTGATTGGAACGGAAAATAGCCCAAACTGCAAATGGGTCCACTGAGCAGAAGCGATCGGATGACCCACACCTTCACAGGTGGACATGCTACCGCCTGAGCTACGTCCCACTCCCACGTCGGTTTAGGGAGTTAGATATAGTTACAATGGTATTGTTGGGACCCAAATAGAGCGATCGACAAAGGGGAGTGGTCGACTTCTGGAAGTAGTCGGTTAGGGAGGTTTTACTGTATATCATTCACTGTGATTATACATATTATGCATAAGCACCATGTATATCACTTTTCTTGCTGATCCAGAAACATCAACCAAAACATTAGCTTAAATATTACTGCATTTAAATTTGATTTATTTTACTTTGGGTTATTACTTGTTATTTCTATTCAGATATTTGAGAGGTGGTGGAGGGAGGCTCGGAGCCGGGAAGCTGGGAGGCTGGCGCCGGGAGTCCCGGTACAAGATCAGAGTCAAAAGCTAAAACAGCTTTTTTATTCAACCTGACCAAAGACCCTATAATACTAAGACGGCTCACTCCCTATCTCTCCCATGGTAATGTAAATTTTGCAGTGCCACCTTGTGGTGGGTTTGATCAACCCGGCTGCTGGTTGGTGTTTCACATGTAAACACATACAAGTATATTATACATGAGATAGGTAAGTATGAATACACATCAATATGAAATTGCTATGAAGAAATACACATCATCATCAGCATCATCATCAGCATCACCATCATCACACATCTTTCACATTCATATATACATTTATACATATAATATAGCACTTGTTTAACCAAGAGTACAGCCAGCGTACCAAGTGGTGGGTTTGATCATTTTGATTACACAGTACAGGCTGAGTGAGATGTCTTAGTATTATAGGGTCTTTGGTTACACACTATTTTCTGCTCAAGCGCAAACTCCCCCTAAATATGTGTATTATAATAACAATTATAATTATATAAATAACGGAGCTCACATACAGGTTTATTGTATTTATTGTCACCAAAACTTGCTATTGTTGTGTTGGAGTCGCGCGTCAACCTCCCTCGGCACGCACGCCTATGGGGCGCCACCTGTATTGCGCCATATTGGATTCAATTCTCTCTGAATTTCAATTGAAGCAGACGTGTGTGTCGAGAGCTCATTATGTATTGCGATTTGTGTGGTGCGTCGCACAAAACAGACAAGTGCAAGAAGAAGGGCCGAAAAGGAAAGAAGTCGACTAGAGTTACACATGCTTCATCTCGACAAACAGGTGATAGTTGGAAAGATTCGAGGGAAAGTTCACCTGAAATTCTGAAAAGAATGTCGTCACTAACGTTAGACGAACAGGAGACTTCACTGTTGAAAGAGATAAAAGATATGGAATTGGAGGAGCGAGTCCTAAATTTGCGCGAAAAACGAACAGTCATGAGAAGAAGACGACTGGAGTGGCAGCAAGCAGACGAGGACGAGTTGGTGAAAGGGACGACGACTACGGCGGTGACCTCGACAGAGCGAGCGGGGGCAGCCATGACAGACGAATGGCCGCCGACTGCGATAGCCGGTGCAGGTGCCGGAACGGCATTGAGCGGGAAGGATGAACACTCAAGCTACGGTGTGTTGAAACCTCGACACAGGTCGCTAACAAGGCGAAGGCGCCGAACGCCGTCGGATTCGAGGAGTCGAAGCAGCAGTAGTAGTCAACGACTTCGAAGTAAGTGGAGTATCAGAAGATTTGCTGTATTAGGAAAAGAAGTAAAAAAGCTAAATTGTTATGAATTGCTCACAGCGTCAGTTAGGTGGTGTCTAGATATACAAGGCTTGACTATTGCAGACTATCGTGCTTTCCTTGAGCATATATGTTTTATGGCATCAAGGGCTCGACAAAATGATTTCATGGACTCGACACATGTTGAATACGACAAAGACATTCGTAAGCTAGCAGAAACACAAGGGTTTGCAGCATTCGGTAGCAGTAATACAGGCCTGTGCATGTACCACTATGGCATGCACAACATGCGGTCGAAAAAGCAGTCGAGTACTGTGCGTAGAACAGCAGCTTATACAAAGGAAGGTAAGACTGGATGTTTCAAATGGAATAAAGACGGTGGCTGCAGTAGGAGTGAGGACAATTGTAATTATGGTCATTGGTGCATGAAATGCGGCAGTAAAAGCCATAAAAAGATTAATTGTACTGAAGACTGACGAGTTAGGTCAAGTATGAAGCCTGCCAATGCAAACGGGAAAAAGTCTGTAATACATGGCAAATTAACGAATAGCAGTAATAATATTGGTATGTCAAATATTAACCCCATGGTAGGCGTAAAGAGTGCAGCAAATAATAATGTTCCGGTTACATGTACGAATGACAATGGTACAGGACATAGTAAAGTTATACACTGGGAGCAGCATAGTGCTAATGAGAAATTACATGGTAAGCATGAAAGTACTGACTCTTGGCTAATTACTAAGAATGTTACATGTGCACAGTCCGCGAATGAAGTGGGCGTACCTGACATGGTTCAAAAGACATTGAGCATGAAAGTAGCTAATTATACTCAACTAGAACCAATAGGTGTGAGCCAAGTTAACTGTAGTACCCCTAATGTCGTAATAAATGAAGTTGCATGTGCTATAGACAACCAAACAGTAGGTCAAAGTATAATGAGTAAGCAAATAAGTGGAAGTTATGCTGTTAAGGCCGAGGTGTCACAAATAAGTAGTCAAGTCAACAGAATATGGCAAAGTTGGATTAATCATGATAGTAGTAATGAAAATGACATGTTATATGTTAAAACAATAAGGGAAGAATACAATTGTTGGGATTTTTATATTAAGGAATTCCCGTATAGTAAGCCAATTGTGATTCGAGTTGGGGTTGACTGTGTGAATGGTATATGTACATGTATACATTACGTAGAAGGCAATCAGATGCAGCTTAAACCTTGTCGGTTCATTTGTGAGCTATTTGTTAGGGGTGACACGGATCCAGATTGGTTCTATATTTTGTGGGGAGTAGTTTTTGGCTTCCACGTTACCAATATCGACTGTGCGGTAGAATATGAACCTACATTAAAAAAAATCTGTAACGCTATTTATAGGGATATTATAACGTAGAAGTTGTTGCTAGAATTGAGCCAGCAAATGATTACCTTGACAGATAGGAAACCTCAATGTGTGCACAATATTTTTTGTATTCCTAAGGAGGGAGGGGGACGAGGAATAGTTGACTGCAGCAGGCCAAAAGATAAATCTATTAATAATTATACAGAAAAAGTAGCTTTGAAGTTTACTTACAGAAGTGTAGATGATGTGGTAGACAAGATGGAACAGGGAGATTATTTGGCCACTGTGGACTTAAAAGATGCATATCGCGCTATTCCTATCCACCCTTTAGATAGACCTAGGCAAGGTTTGGTTTGGGATTTTGGTGAAGATGAGAAGGGGCCTGTATACTTATTGGATAATAGGCTGTGTATGGGATTATCATCAAGTCCATTTGTTTTTTCAAAAGTGTCAGATTTTATAGTGCGATGTGCAGTTAGAGAAGGGGTGAGTCGTATAGTAAATTATTTAGATGATTTTTGTATCATCGGTGCATCATATGATGAAACTGTAATTCTGCAAAACAGATTAATTAGCTTGCTTCGAAGGTTAGGTTTCTACATAAGTTATAAAAAACTAATTAGTCCCAATACAAAAATTAGGTTTCTGGGGATATTAGTGGATTCAGTGAAACTTGAATTAACTCTTCCGAGAGATAAGTTGGATAAGTTAGGTAAAACGCTGGAAGCTTTCAAAGGGAAGAAGAAAGAGACAAGAAAGAGCCTGGAGAGGTTAGCCGGATTGTTAGCCCACTGCGCCAAAGTAGTGCGCGGTGGGCAAACTTTTTCTCGTCGAGTATACAACTTAATAAATACTGTAGCTCGTCCATACTATAAAGTGAGACTGAATTCAGCGTTTAGGGAGGATGTATACTGGTGGAGCCATTTTGCAAATGAGTTTAATGGAAAGGCTTTAATGCTAGGAAAGTTTTCTTCAGTTAAAGCAGTTTATAGTGATGCGAGTAAGTGGGGATATGGTGCGATGCACAATACCGACTGGTTAGTAGGATGTTACGACAAGCAATTCGATAGGCAGTTGCAAGAAGTAGTTGGTCACCATTATGACCGTCCTGAAAGCAAGGTGCTGGATGCCCATATTAATGTACAAGAGATGTGGGCAGTATATGCGGCGGTAGAGAGGTGGGCGCCTGGATGGCAGGGGGCGTCCATAGTAATGGTGACAGATAGTGCCACAGTCGAGTCAGCGTTAGCCACAGGGAGGTCAAAATGCAAATTAATAATGCATTATATACGAAGACTGTTTTGGTTATCCATAAAGTATAATTTTGTATTTACCACTGTGCACATTACAAGTGAGGCAAATGTTATAACGGATGCTCTTTGAGTAGATTAAATGATGACTACATGCAAAGTGTTATATATAAATCAGATTGTAATAAATGTTTATGCTGTATTAGTCTATTTGAACGGCCATTCTCTTTACAGGGGTCGATAGACTTAAGCAGGAGCAGAAGGAATTCCAACTAAAATCCTACGCTCCTAACTCTGTGATGGCTAGGGAGGTACAGGTGAATAAATATCTGACTTTTGTTGGGGAGTTTTCGGATACGCACGCTCCGTTCCCCTGCAATTCGTTACAGGTGGCGTTATACGCGACCTGGTTGGCAAGAACTTTAAAGTATTCCTCGATTATTAACTATTTAAGTGGCCTCAATTATTTTTTGAGGAGGAATGGTGCGGTGAGACTTTGTAGTTTCTTCTACATTATGAGGGATTCGGAGGGAACTTGGTGATGCACCTAACCAAGCAATGCCATTGTTGCCAAATATGTTGAAATGTATATTTTCCCAACTATCAAGTAGTTCAGGTCATACTGTGTGGCGGGCGGCCGTCCTGTGTAGCTTCAGGGGGTTGCTGAGGAAGTCGAATGTAACATGTTCAGGAGCCATGCTCCGGAGGAAGGACTTTAAGATCTACCCGTGGGGGATGATTTTGAAAATTTATAAGTCTGTCATGGGGGTGATCAAAATGGGAAATATTGTGCCTAGAGCGGGACTCGAACCCACATCTCTTTGCATTCCGGGCCAGTGTGCTAACCATTACACCACCTAGGCTCCCTGATATCAACACACTCCCCACGCCTACCTGTCTATGTGGTTACTTGCCTGAGAGGTCAGTGCAGACCACTACACTCGTCCCCCTGGAATTGTAAGTCTTGTAATGCTTACAATTACATACATACAGGCAATGCACTAACACATCATACACAGGGTAGGTTCAACAACCATACAGCGCAAAGCTTGTACAGGATCCTGATCACGGCAACCAGTGTCATGGGGGTGATGAAAATGGGAAATATTGTGCCTAGAGCGGGACTCGAACCCACATCTCTTTGCATTCCGGGCCAGTGTGCTAACCATTACACCACCTAGGCTCCCTGATATCAACACACTCCCCACGCCTACCTGTCTATGTGGTTACTTGTCTGAGAGGTCAGTGCAGACCACTACACGTCTAAGACAATTCAGTTCTCAGAAAGGTCGCTAATCATTCCTATTGCTCGGTGTGTGGAATTGGAGTTATGTGCAGTCCATTGGACGGAAAAACATTTTCAGGATATTCTGGCCACAGGAGAGGATTTTGCCTTTTTATTGCCAGACGGTAAGGGTGGTAGTTTCCCCTTATCCTATGAAATTTATCAATCGACATTAAAAATATTTGGAGGTCGAGTAGGATTAGATGTTGAATTATTATCATCACACTCCTTACGAAGGGGTGGATGCACGTATTTGTCAATGTGTGGTGCCTCGTTGGAGGAGATTCGCGCAAGAGGAGACTGGAGTAGCAGTGCGGTCTTTGCATATTTAAAAACGCCATTGACTACTAGGATAATGAATGACATGAAAGTGGCAGCCATGTTGGCTGATGTTAATTGAGTTGGGCTGGGGACCTGGTAGGTTTTGGGCATATTTATCAGTCCTGCCAGAGACTAATAAAAATAGTACTCAGCCCAACTCATGATTTGTTACCTTCTGTCGCAGTGACCATTATGTGTATTATAATAACAATTATAATTATATAAATAACGGAGCTCACATACAGGTTTATTGTATTTATTATCACCAAAACTTGCTATTGTTGTGTTGGAGTCGCGCGTCAACCTCCCTCGGCACGCGCGCCTATGGGGCGCCACCTGTATTGCGCCATATTGGATTCACTTCTCACTGAATTTCAATTTTTGTGGTGGGCATATTTATCAGTCCTGCCAGAGACTAATAAAAATAGTACTCAGCCCAACTCATGATTTGTTACCTTCTGTCGCAGTGACCTTTATATGGGGGGTCAGTTCCCACTGACCCTCAAACACATCTGATTAAACTGTGTTGAATATGTGGCCTTTCACCAACAATATTAAATGACTAACAAATAACTACCTCCCCCCCCCAAACAAAAAATCCCAGAAAACAAAATCATTAACAATGTAACGTGGAATCAAAAAATGTGGTACACATGTTTCTGAGAATGACCCATATACATATATATATATACGTCTTACCAATGCATAATAAGAAGCAAATGTATGTATAAATCAATATAGTTATTTGCTTCTTGGGGTTTTACATCATATCAACATCTAAGGTCATATCCGGACTGATATATATCGGGCAGAGTGAGTGAGTGCTGCCAGACAAGTTACAGCGTTTGAAGGCAGGGGGCGACACAATCGACCTGGTTTTGGTTGCATAATAGATGAGCAATGTAATAACACATGAGTATAGTAGATGACTTAGAATATATTAAGGTGTGAAATCTTCTGATTAATTATACTTGTATAAGGCTTATACATCATATATATATACCCTTTCCTACAGAAGGAAAAGAAGTGACATAATTGAAGTATTTAAAATGATGAAAGGTTTTGATAAAATCGATATGAACCAATTTTTCACCTTGAATAACAGAGAAGGCAGTTGGGGGCCATACTCTCAAACTAGTAAAACCCAGAGCCATTTCAAAGTTAAGGCAACAGTTTCTCAAACAGGACCATAAATATATGGAACAGTCTCCCACAAAATGTTATTGCTGCTGAGTCAATAAATTTCATTCAAGAACAGATTAGAAAAGGCATGGGCTGATGATCCAGGGAAATTTGACTCCTTATTCCCCACATGGTACGAATTATTCCTTGTGTTGCTTATTTACTTGCACTCAAGCAAAAATGAGAGACAAATAAGTGTTCACACTTCCTGTCTACCATTCGCTATTTCGCTATTAAACAAACAAGCAGAGTTTACTTCCCAGAGGCCAGCGCAACTCCAGAGTGGATGGTACCCTACCACGAGTATAACCGGAAGCAGAAGATAACTTCTGCATCCATTCTAAATGCCATGAAAATACTGACATGGATCATTCTAATATTAGTGTATCATGATTCATGTTACACATCATATTGTTGTTATTTCTTCTGTTACGTCCTCGCAACATCTAAATCATATCAGGGTGGGTACTAACTTGTGACAGTGCTCACTTTATAGTGCTGCCCCACTGGGAGACAAAGCCACTGGCACCATAGCCCGATATCCCACACAGTCACATTATCCTGATACTGTGCTAACCAGTCCTTGTCCTATCATATTAATGCTGAGCGCCAGGCTAGGAAGCGACAAGTATCAATTTTATAAGTCATGCACACGGGAAGCCTGCAACCTAGAGTTTCGGGCAATCGCGTCCTGTATAGACCTATTTCATATGATGTCAGCATAGGTATCTTGGTCAGTGCATGTGCCTTTTGGCTGCAGGACGACACAGGGTCACACTGCAAACTCAATGGCCATGAGCAATCTTCATACAGAAAAAGTGAAATATCTCTAAAACCACACCACCTAGAAACAAACTTCTTGGAACACATATATAGAGAACATATTCAACAAATAGATTATATTAAATTCATAAGGTTAGGGCTCTGCATTTCTATTAATTTTGAATAAAATAGATGTTTTGTACTGCACATACCGGCAAACTCAATGCATTGTTAATGGCCGTGAGCAATCTTCATACAGAAAAAGTGAAATATCTCTAAAACCACACAACCTAGAAACAAACCGCTTGGAACATATATAGTGAACATATTCAACGAATAGATTACATTAAATTTATATGGTTAGGGTTGTGAATTTCTATTAATTTTGAATAAAATTAACGTTTTGCACTGCGCCTACCGGCAAACTTAATGGCAGTGTGCCTTCGTTCTGCAGCCAAACTGTGCGCGCATACACAATGTTTATAAACATTGAAAGGGGTCTATAAGGACAGGAGAACCAGCCAGTCTATGTATGCTACGCTGAGACCATACCAGCATACCAAACTAAGTGAATTCTACAGACGCTAAATCAGATTTCATAATTCAGCAGTTCATCGGCTGATTTGATTCCCATCGATAGAGCGCTACCATGGACCTGGGACCGACCGACATTTTGTCGTTTATTGATGTTGTCAGCGGCCCTCACACCGAGAGTCCAACCAACCACAAAATGCTGTCGTCTTGTATTGGTCATAGCATGTGACTGTATAAAGGATTTGGTTGCTTGTTGAAGTTTTACATACTGAAAACATCTTGGACCAGATGGGATGGCCGAGTGAGTTACAGCGTCTGTCTCCCGTGTTTGGTAGATCGTGGGGTCATGGGTTCGAACCCTGGTCGAGTCAAACCAATGACTTAAAAATATATACTTGTCGCTTCCTAGCCAGGCGCTCGGCATTATTAGGATAGGGCAAGGAGCAGTGGAATGAGGAAGATCAATCGTCCACGATTGAAATTTCCCCTGCTTAAACAACTAATGGACCCCCCCCCCCAAAAAGGTCATATCAGGACGGGTACTGACCTGCGTCAGTCCGCACTCATGGTGCCTCTATCCATTAAGAATGGTAATTGTGGACCAGGAAGCTCTTAAGCCGTGTTTACACGGGCAATTGTGAAGCGAATTAGGCAAATCGATTTATATGAAGCGATGTAGTGGCGCGTTTACACGAGCGAGTTTGAAAGTGTGTCGGCGACCGGGAACCAGCAGCCTTAGTGGTGCGCCTGTAGCCGGCGAGCACTGCTATTTGTTTAGTTTACACTCATCGATTCGACGCCGATGTAGCTGCTACGTTAATATCGCTTGGAATTTAAGGTTAATTTAATTAAATTTCATTATTTGAGTATGTAATTCTGTTAAATATGATCGCATTCACTAGATTTTGGCCTAATCGGGCCCTAATACTGCCGGGCACCAGCGATTAGTTACAGCTGAGCCTGTAGCCGGCGAGCACCACTATTTTACACTATCGCCGCCCGGGAACCAGCTGAATCGCTTCATCTATACTACCTGGCAAGGTGGTTTACATCTACCGATTTATATGAATCGATTCAGCCCTAAAACGCCACAGTGTCGCATTTACACAGCAAATGTGAATTGATCTAGGCAAGTCGTTTTATATGAGGCGTTTTAAATCGCCTGTGTAAACAGGGCTTTAGGCATAGATGAGAATGGCATTACAAAAAGAATCAGGAAAATAGTTGGGGGGTGGGGGTGCAAAAGCTGGAATGGTCACAAATTTGACCATATCCGGATATTCAGAAAAAATTGGACATATAAAAAAATCGGTGAAGATAATGTGACTGTGTAGGATATCAGGTCATGGTGCCAGCCACCTGGTCTCCCAGTGGGGCAGCACTACAAATTTGCCATGAGCGCGCACTGTCGCAAGTCGGTATCTGTCCTGATTTGACCTTAGATGTTGCTAGGATGTAAAACAACAACATGGATAATAGCAACAGAGCCCTGCATCATAAGTCATTGCCTCTTTCTTGAATGTCGTTACATATTTATTGAAACTCGACAGTTTTAAGAGTCCTAATTTGTCTTCATTAGCACACTATGTTGGGTGGTTCGTTGTTGTTGTTGAAGATTTATACTGCCTATTATGGATAAGCCTGAATAGGCTTGTTTTCACCATTAGACAGTTTGTCGATAGAAAGCCCGAGCCTACACTTTTACCGACCCAAGGGATTTTTTACCTCCCACACCACATAGATATGGTATGAGAGCAACCGGCCTTTGACGACGCTGTAAGTTATACACAGCGGTGGAAATCCAAATTGGCAGAGGTGGGGGCACAGGGAATCGAACCACTGACCTTCAGAATAGGAGTCCGACCTAGAAAAAAGTCAGATACTCTAACCACTCCGCCACAGAGAACACCACTAGTTTGACGTTGGAGTTTTACGTGTTGGCAACAGCTAAGGTCACACCAGGATGCCTACCTACAGACTAGTGATAGTGTGCACTCATGGCAACTTAATAGTGCTGCCCTACTGAGAAATCAGGCCGCTGACAGCATGACCCAATATCCCACTCAGTCATATTTTCCTGACAGTGAGCTAACTAGTCCTTGGCCTATCCTATTAATGACGGGTAAGGGTACCGACTGGTTGGCTCAGTGTCAGGATAATGTGACTGTATGGGGGATATCAGGTCATGGTGCTGGCGGCCTAGTCTCCCAGTAAGGCAGCACTATAAAATCGCCATGACTGCGCACTGTCACAAGTCAGTACCGTTCCTGATATGACCTTAGCTGTTGCCAGGATGCAAAACATCAACAACCAACCATCAGTAGTGGAAATCCTTTATGAGACCTTTTCCACAGAGCACACTGCACAATGAGCTACAACCCCCAGCACTAGTTCTTGCCACTGCCACCAGGGGGCGGGTTGGTGGTGGCAAGTCCCGCATGACACCTTTTCCAGTGGACTTCCTAGCAGTGGGCTACTTACTAGCCGCAACAGTAGTTTAGTTATGGCCTCTGCCGTCAGAGGGCGGGTTGCTAGCACAAATAGTAAATTCCGTCATGTAATCTTTAAAAAAAACCATGGCAAGCAAGACCACAGACATCGAAGGGTCGGACTGCAGTTTGTAGTCAGCAGATCCCTCCCCTCTCTGCGTGAAACCACATCTAACCCCACCTCCCCCCCACCCCAACCCCAACCCGCCTCATCTCACCCCCACAATTGAAACCATAGGTTAGCCTATCAGTGTTAAGGCCCTGTCACATTACAATGTATGGCGTCAGCACGTGCTCGAACATTTTCCAGTATGTCAGCATTCGTCAAACTTTTCAGTGTCGCGGGATAAAAATGGGTGTATACGCAACATGCACACAACGTACGTAACATATGCGGAACGTATCTGTGATGTATTGCTAGCATATGAGAGCAATCATGAGCCTCGCAAAACGTTTGCAAAATGCTCACGGAATGTTGCCCAGTGTTACATACGTTACTCCATCGCTAGAAGTATGGCATATACGTTAAATACACTGGAGATACGACAGGCATACGTTCGAAGTGGGTTAGGAGTATGTAATGCATCCGTTGGCAGTACGCGGACTGTACATGGACTGTATGCGGACTGTACGCAGACTGCATGTTCCCACCGGCTGAATGTATGGCTAACGTGCAGCACCATATACCAAAGTATCCCTAACGTACTCCCAACATACGTTGATGGATCCCGAACATACATGCAGCATATGTTCAACGCACAAGCCACACGTTGACAATTTTGAGCATGCCCAAACATTTTTAGGAGCCTCGACGTGCGTCGATGTAAGACGATGTATCCAGAATGTATACGCTGTATGCCCAACATACATGTAACATACGCCAACATGTTGGTCGAAAATCACATACGTTGGTGCACAGTGAGGCGATACGTCAGAGTGTGACAGACCCTTTACCAAACTGTGTTTCATCTTACTACCTGATGGGACCAGACGGGATGGCCAAATGAGTTGAGCGTCTGTCTCCTGCTATGGTCGATCGGGATGTTATATTTGTTTGTTGTTGTTGTTTTATGTCCTAGAAACATCTAAAGTCATATCAGGACAGTGCACAATCATGACAACGTTATAGTGCTGCCCCCATATGTGGCAACAAATGCTTAATAAGTGAATCAATCTCTAATATAAGTTAAATATGTATCATCAAATCTAGATAGATAGTTTGGCTTTGAAAATTTGATGTTTTCATCGGACTTTAATCAATAGATGTAAATAACAAACATAAAATGTATTGAGTTGCTTGGTTGCATCGAACAGCTGTGCATGCAGCCCCCTATTGGTCATCTAGTAGTCAGTAAATGTTCTCAATTCTGGCAATAACTCAAGATGATTTAGCTCTGACCTGCTGACCTGTAGCTGTGGGCAGCCTATTGATATTCTCAGACCGACCCAACTACCACTCTGCCCTGTCCGTGCTGCACACACCTTGTTTGTTGGGAGAGTTTACGTCCTAGTATCATCTACACAGCAGGTTTACATCCTAGTAGCACTACACAGCCCTGCACGCTGATCCCCTTCCCACCCCTACCCCACCCCTTCTAGACTTTCTTTCAAAACCTATTACCCAACATTTTCCTTTAAATTGACATAAAACCTGTGTGATGTAAGTCCCCACTGCAATCTCAGACCTTGATCCCATTATTAGGCCACACAAAATGGAACACTTCTGATGAGATTACAAAAATGGGCAGGTATCTCGCATTTGTTATTGGTGATTGGATCCACTGATTTGCATATTTACAATATAATATATATATGTGTATTGGAGATATGTTATATCTTTTTGAAAAAAGAAGAGAGAAGGCAAATGAAGACAGAAGTGTTTAAAGACAATTCTAGAATCATCTTGTACATTTATTGATGCATGCTCACATAACAACATATGTTGAACTGGAATTGTATGCAGTTACTATTACAACAAATAGTCAATTTATATTATGCTTCTATTATCGAACAGGTTTTTCATGTGGTTATTATTGCGACTGATATTGTCATTTATGTACCAACAAATTGTAAATGAATGGCCAGAAGACCAGTGCTCTGGCGCTGACAAAAGACATTATTCGCTGAATAAAATACATTTAGTAAAAAAGAAAAAAAAGGTCGTATCAAGACAGAAGTTGTTGAATTGATTTACCCTGCACATAATGAATAAGTGTGTTAACGCTTGTTTTCACTAACCGCTGGGTAGCACTAGTCCATTTTTTTTAATTGTTGGGGGGTAGATCAGTTTGTTTGTTGTTGTTTTACGCCCTAGCAACATCTAAGGTCATATCAGGACGGATACTGACTTGTGACAGTGCGGACTCATGGCGACTTTATAGTGCTGTCCCACTGGAAGACCAGGCTACCAGCACCATGACCTGATATCCCACTCAGTCACATTATCCTGACATTGAGCCAACCAGTCTTTGCCCTATCCTAATAATGCCGAGTGCCAGGCTATGAAGCAACAAGTATCAATTTTTAAGTCATTGGTTTGACTCGACCAGGGTAGATTAGTTGCTTAAGCAGGGAAAACTTGAGTCATGGCCGATTGGTCTTCCTCATTCTGTGTTCCTTGCCATATCGTAATAATGCCGAGCGCCAGGCTAGGAAGCGACAAGTATAAATCTTTAAGTCATTGGTGTGACTCAACCATCATTCAAACCCACTATCTACCAGAATGGCAGATGGACACTCTAACTCATCTGATTCAAATCTTTAGAATTTCATATCAGTAGAAATGTTGGTTATCTTCTTGATGTGTTGTAACTGTTTGTAGATGGCAACAAATCCCCAAAATAGGTCAACATTTGAACTTTTTAATGCCCAATGGAAGGTAACCATGTCAGAAGTAGCCAGATAACACACCATACAGCTATGTACAAGCCTATGATATGTACATAGGAGTAGGCTAGTCTAGTAATAAGAGTAGAACAAAATAAAATACATATATGCCAAGAAAATTACAAAAAAACTAACATAGGCTACTAACCATACAAACCAACTATCTATCTGCTACAGAAATGCAGGAAAACAAATACCTTATCAGCAGCTACTGTGTGATAAGACAACACCAACACTACAGCTGGCCAGAATTGAAAACAAGCCTGGGTACCCGGGCTTATATGCTATGGACAGTATAAATACAGCCTCAATAAAAAACTGTTTGCGACCAGTCAGAGGGTTGACTCAACCAATTAAATATGTCCATCCGATTGACTTCAGGGTTGAAGGAAAATTATATTAAAATGCTTTAGTCCGATGAAAGCATCACATTTTCTAAATCAAATCACATATCTAGATTTGAATCTACGTACCCAACTTAAAAGAAAATGACAGAATCACCAAACCATACATAATCTCTAGCTTTTACTGAAGTGCCACCTTATTCAATCCACTAAAAATTAAAATGGGGCTAAAAGATTAACTATTGTCCAAAATGTAGGGTAATATTTGATCTTTGATGCTGAATCAACAGGTTCTATTTTAAATCAGCCATAGGGTTAAAGTTGCATAGTCCGATGGTTTTGAATTTCTGTATTTTTTATGAGATAAATATATTAGATCGATCACTAGTATCTACTTTACATTAGTTCAAAGTTACTTTTGTTTTAAATGGTAAACTTTTGAGATATTGTGAGTGCAAACATTGAAAATTAGTTTTGGCAAGCTTGCCAAAACTCTGACACCATAGACTTCTGCAGTAACAGGTCTGGTTAAATTGACTCAGTATTGCCTTCTATGCAGAAACAAATGCTTAATAATTGCATCGGTATCTAAGTTAGATATGTCAAATCAAATCTAGATAATTGGTTTGGTTTTGAAAATTTGATATTTCATCAGACTGTGCTGCTTTAACTCATCTGATTTAGTTGACAGAAGCAGCAAAATTATAAGCTGTATAAGCAATTATACTAGTATAATATGGCCGGAAGCTTCCACCTACTCGTCGGTATTTACGCCCTCCTCAGTCATCGCCTACTGGAGCCTGAACTAAGTCATCAACTGGTTCAATATCCCCCAACCTCAGGTCGCCTGAGGCGCCACCTGTCTCTTCATGTGGCGAATTATCTTGCAACCCACACTCACTGCACTACTGAAATCTTTTCATTTCATAGCCCTGTCACACTATGATGCATTGCGCAAGCTTGCGCCAATGTAGGTGATTTTGCCCCAATACATCGGTGTACGTCGATATGTGTTACTCGAATGTTACATGTTCATTAAGTGTACATTGGTATACATCGATGTACATCAACATTCGTCATTATACGGCGTCGCTCGTTAAGGGGCCGTGAAAGTTGTGTTCGTGCACAAAAGTTTTGACGTTCGATAATGTGTGGCTTTTACGCCGGGTGTATGTTATGCATACGTTAGGCATACATCGATGTATGTTAGACATATGTTAGACAAATGTACTACGTTGACATAGTACTCCGTTGACCTACGTCAGTCGGACGGAGAGCCGTGTATTGACAACGTATTGACAATGTATGGATAACCTGGTCTAATGTAGTCTAACGTAGTCTAACATACCTTTTGCGTTTCTCCACCATGTCTTGGCATATGTAAAGTATAAGGTGTACTTCTGGTGATCGAATTACAAATATAACATTCTGCGAGCGTATCGGGAGTGTTTTTCGCCGGGAGGCAGGTTGGCCATACGCTCTGCTACATTGCGTATACAGTATGTATACATCCAACTTTGCCCCCCGCGTCGAATAGTTCGATGCATCTCGATGTTTGAAAGTGATTTTAGCCATTGGCCACGCGCTATGCAATGCATCGTAATGTGACAGGGCCAATAGGCAAGAGGCACTAGTTCCTCTAACCAGAGAATATAACTATCTCATATATATGATACAATTTACAAATGTCTACATATTACATTGTTCATATATAATAAATATTATTCATATACGATATAATCATTGATATATAACGGACCATGGTCCTCAAATAGCTGAGAATGCCGGCTGCATTCTTGTGTAGGAGGTCAAATCCCCGCCGAGTTAAACCGATGGCATACACAATTAATACCAGATATACAACATATTGCGCAAATTGCCATCTATTTCAAAGCTCAAGGCACATAGTTACGGTAAATAGTGATAGAGTGCAATAGGCAGGGTGTGAGCATTATTTACACCCCTAATTAACCTGAAGATTAAAGCCACACCATGACACTCCAACAGTTTTGTTCTCTTGTCATTTTTTTGTTGGTACATTAGTTGATTAAGCAGGGGAAATTTCAATCGTGGAAGATTGGTCTTCCTCATTCCACTGCTCCTTGTCCTATCCTAATGATGCCGAGTGCCAGGCTAGGTAGCGACACGTATCAATTCATAAGTCATTGGTTTGACTCGGCCAGGGTTCGAACCCACGAGTTCGAATCGCATGAGCTACCAGAACGGGAGGTAGACACTCAACTCATTCGGCCACCGGGTCTGGTTTGCAGGGCACTAATAACATACCTTTCACAGTGACTTCATAGTGACTTCATAGTGCTGCCCCACTGAGACACCAGGCCACCAGCACCATTACTTGATATCCCACTCAATCACATTATCCTGATCCTGAGCTAATCAGTCCTTACCTTATCCTATTAATGTGGAGTGTCAGGCTAGGGAGTGACAATCATCAATTTGGTAAATTACTGGTTTGACTCGGCTGGCATTCGAACCCCCAACCTGCCACAGGGGAAATCGTCGCTCTTAGAGATTGAACCTAATTTCTTCTTTTTTTTCTGATGGCTTATTGACCCTGTCCATAACACATAAGTCACATCACGGCTTGTTTTCATTGCTGAACAGCAAGTCTTGGTAGTTGCCTTGTCATCTTAGCTGTTGGTGGCTAGCCTTAATCAAAGACCCTCTAATACTAAGATGGCTCACTCAGCCTGTACTGTGTAATCAAAATGATCAAACCCACCACTTGGTGCGCTGGCTGTTCTCTTGGTTAAACAGGTGCTATATTATATACACGGTGGACCACCCTATCCTAAGGAGCAAACTAACCCAAATGGGAATAACGGGAGTAACAGGAAAATGGCTAGCGAGCTATCTAGAAAACAGAAAGCAATGCACCACAGTAAATGGATCCATATCCAATGAGGAAAAGATAACTTGCGGAGTACCCCAAGGGTCAGTCCTGGGGCCACTTCTCTTCCTCATATATATTAACGATCTAAACAACTGGCTAGAAATTGAAAATATCCAACTATATGCAGATGACACCGTGGTATATGCTGCAGGCAAAACAACCGAAGAAATAGAAATGAAACTGAATCTAACACTAACAAAACTAATCGAGTGGTGCCAACTAAATAGGATAACCATAAACAACAGCAAGTCAAAAACAGTACTATTTGGTACCAGGCTAACAAGTAATGAGAAAATAAAGTGTCTTCTGGGAAACACCGAACTAGAACAAGTAGACAACTACCGATATCTGGGAGTGGATCTAGACAGACACCTAAATTATGACCTCTGCATAACAAATACTATCAAAAAAGTAAACCATAAAATATGGCTACTGGCTAAACTGAGATACTACATGACTGAAAGCATGGCAATTAAAATATATAAAGGCATGATCCTCCCCTACTTTGACTATGGCGATGTAGTATACATGGGAGGAAATACTAAACTATTAAACAAACTACAGGTGCTACAAAATAGAGCCCTCAAAGTATGCCTTCAGGTGAACAAAAGATATCCCACAATCGAATTACACAAAAAATGCAATGCAATACTACTAACAAGTAGAAGGGAAACGCACCTCAAAATACTGGCACACCATTACACCACAAAACCAGGCTACACAGCAACCCCCCGTAGGGACACCAGGCAAATGGCAGCCCCAGTGCTACTGACAGCAATAAGTAACACCAAAATTTATGAGAGAAGTGTGTTTGCCATGGCGGGACATGCCTGGAATAATCAACCCACACAACAACGGGCAATCAAAAGCATGGACCACTATAAAAGGTCCTTAAAGAAAACATAATACACAACCACCTACTGAAGAAACAATATCTCACCTGATCTTGGGCGCAGTCACTGCTTGCTGTGTTCTGGCACAAAAAGCAAAAGACCGGCCAGAAAAGATGGTAGATATTACAAATACGGAAACTAGCCCTACTAAGTACTAAGGAATTCGAAATGACTATCACCATAGGGCGCGGTCCGTCTGGGTATGTGCACTGGCACAAACCAAAGCAGAACCAGGCAGGCCACGGTCATGCATCCGAATCACCCTGAAATACGAAATGGCTAACCATACAACACAGCCATCCCACCTAGTCGCAGTCCTGAAGGGTCCAGGGGAGTTCTGGCACACTGGTGTACTATCTAAGGACAGGGCATGGGTGAAAGGATGCTGTAATAAACCACAATGGGATGGGATCCTCTCCCACAGGCCTGTATGTCATCTGCGTAGATGTACATAGTAGGCTAAGTTATCATATACAGGTTAGGAAAAAACTTGAAAATTTAAAAAAAAACTAATATAGAAACTACTAACACCCAAAACCGCAAAGGTTGGCCCGAGAAAAATCAGGTAAAGACTCCTGAGTGCGGGACCAGACCAATCCAGTACCACAGCTGTCCAGCGTTGAAAACAAGCACCCTCACGGGAGCTTATACGTTATGGGCAGAATAAAAAACTTGTCACAAAAAAAAAAAAAAAAAGTATAAATGTATATATGAATGTGAAAGATGTGTGATGATGGCGATGCTGATGATGATGCTGATGATGATGCTGATGATGATGTGTATTTGTTCATAGCAATTTCATATTGATATGTATTCATACTTACCCATCTCATGTATAATATAATTGTATGTGTTTAGATGTGAAACACCAACCAGCAGCCGGGTGGATCAAACCCACCACAAGGTGGCACTGCAAAATTTACATTACCATGGGAGAGATAGGGAGTGAGCAGTCTTAGTATTATAGGGTCTTTGCCTAAATTATGTTAGTTGTTTTTTTTTACAAAGAGAATTAGTTATCAAGACCATTTAGACCATTTAGACTAATGTTAACCTAGCCATATTTTGAAGCATATTTAATATATTTATCTACAAGATATGTCAGGAACTCAAAACCATCTGATTATGGAATATTCAATGAAGAAAGAAGGAAGAAAGGAAACTAGGTGATATTGCATGGCAGGCTACTTCTTTACACACCCACCCGATCCCCATCGGATAATCAGTTTGTTTGTTATTGTGATATTGCACAGCAGGCTACTTCTTTACACATCTATCCCATCCCCATCGGATAATCAGTTTGTTTGTTATTGTGATATTGCACAGCAGGCTACTTCTTTACACACCCAACCCATCCCCATCGGATAATCAGTTTGTTTGTTATTGCGATACTGCATGGCAAGCTACCTTTTTACACACACAGCCCTTCCCCATCGGATAATCAGGTTGTTTGTTATTGCGACACTGCATGGCAGGCTACTTCTTTACACACCCAACCCATCCCCATCGGATAATCAGTTTGTATGTTATTGCAATACTGCATGACAGGCTATGTCTTTGCATAACCAACCCATCCCCATCGGATAATCAGTTTGTTTGTTATTGTGAAACAGCATGGCAGGCTAGTTCTTTACACACTCATCCCATCCACATCGGATAATCAGTTTGTTTCTTATTGTGATACAGCATGGCAGGCTAGTCCTTTACACACCCAACGCATCCCCATCGGATAATCAGTTTGTTTGTTATTGCGATACTGCAAGGCAGGCTAGTTCTTACACACCCAACCCATCCCCATCGGATAATCAGTTTGTTTGTTATTGCGATAATGCATGGCAGGCTAGTTCTTTACACACTCATCCCATCCACATCGGATAATCAGTTTGTTTGTTATTGCGATAATGCATGGCAGGCTAGTTCTTTACACACTCATCCCATCCCCATCGGATAATCAGTTTGTTTGTTATTGTGATACAGCATGGCAGGCTAGTTCTTTACACACTCATCCCATCCCCATCGGATAATCAGTTTGTTTGTTATTGTGATACAGCATGGCAGGCTAGTTCTTTACACACTCATCCCATCCCCATCGGATAATCAGTTTGTTTGTTATTGTGATAATGCATGGCAAGCTACTTCTTTTCACACCCAACCCATCCCCATCAGATAATCAGTTTGTTTGTTTATTATTGTTTTACATCCTAACAACACTGAAGGTCATATCAGGACAGGTACCAACTTGTGACAGTGTGCACTCATGGCGACTTTATGCTGCTGTCCCACTGGGAGACCAGGCCACCAGCACAATGATATCCCACTCAAGTCACATTATCCTGACCCTAAGCCAACCTTTCCTTGCCCTATCCTAATAATGCCAAGCGCCAGACTAGGAAGCGACAAGTAGCAATTTAAAAGTAATTGGTTTGACTCGACCAGGGTTCAAAGCGATGGATACATCAGTTTGGATGCCCCCATATCCAAAAATAGAAGACGGACGCTCAACTCATTCGGCCATTCCGTCTGGTCTTAGATAATCAGACATCAGGGGCAGACTCCTCTGCCTGACCATCTGATTACTTCTACAAATACGATTCTGAACCAACATTTGGCGTCCCAGATCACTATGGCAACAGTGAGCCTGTCTAGTAACCAGGTCAGGGCTCGCCTTAAAGGTACACTAATATGCTCTGCACAACTTTATTTATTCAGTTATAAGGAATGAACATGACCAGTTATAATTCGGCCATCCCGTCTGGTCACCTCACCCACTCACTCTCACATCACCTTTTTTGTCATTTTTATTTATTTATTTGTTTATTACTAAAATGTATTTCATTCATTGAATAATATCTCTTGTCAGCACCAGATCACTGGTCTTTCGGCCGTACAGTACAATTCCTTGATTCGTAAATGAAATTATCAGTTGTAATAGTAACTGGATGCAAATCCTGCTTGGATACTAAATGTATTATACATATTATATAATGAAATAACAGCTGCAGTAGTAACTGCGTACAATTCCAGTTAAATAAAAGTATCATGCATTCGGTGAATAGGCATATGGCATAGCATGGTTTTAGAATGTTTTCTTCTTTCCTTTTTTTGTAAAAAAAAAAAAAGTATCTATAAATACATATTTTTAAATACATATCTAAATATGCAAATCAGTGGATTTAATCACAACCTACAACTTGCCTACGTACATAACCACTGCCAACGCGGTCAAACCAAGCCTACCTTAATTCTAGAATTTTGTTCTTCAAATTTATGTATATATAATTTTTTTTTTAAACAGCTAACTTTTGAGATATTTGAAATGCAAAAATGCTCAATTAATTTTGGCAAGCACCTCAACATTCTGGACACCATAGGCTTATGCAGTAATTGGTTCTATTAAATTGCCTTAGTATTCCCTTCTATACATAAACAAAGGAAGAGTTCAGACGCAAAACCACGTAAACGCCAATCCAAAAATGTTGTTTAAATAAAAGATTTTTATTTGAAAATAATTTTAGTTCTCACTAATTCCACTTTTCATATGATCACATGGTTATGGAGCAATGCACAAAAGAGTAAGAATATAAAGAAAATTAAGTTTTTAAGGGTTTGATTCTAATGTTTATTTCAATTTTTGGATTGGCGTTTACATGGTTTTGAGCCTGAACTCTTCAAATGTTTAATAAGTGCATCACTATCTAATACCCCTGTCACACTACGACGTAACGAGCCAACGTGAGCCTAACGTGATGATTTTTCGTCATTACGTTGCCGTACGTTGGGTCACGTTATGATGACGTCATAATGACGTTAGAGTGACGTCGAGCTACGTCATGTTACGTCATGTTACGTCGGCGCGCGTCGAGGTTTTGAACCTGTTCAAAACTTTCGACGTATCTCAACGTGAAGCCGTTACGTTGGGATGACGTGACAATGACGTTAGGTTGACGTTCCGCGATCGTTATAGCAGCGTAAATGACTTTAGAGTCACGTTATGTCACGTCAGACCGACGGCCCGGGTGGGAGCAACGTGTGGGCAGCGTTTTGCACGTTACGGTCACGTTACGGTCACGTTACGGTCACGTTACGGTGGCGTTACGGTCACGTTACGGTCACGGTTACGGTCACATTACGGTCATGTTACGGTCACGTTAAGGTCACGCTACGGTCACGTTACGGTGGCGTTAAGGTCACGTTACGGTCACGTTACGTTCACGTCACACCCGTTACGGCGACGTTACGCTCACGTTACACTAACGCCCGGTCACGTCGCCAATTACCCCTCCCCTCTAACGTTGTCACGTTACAGCTAACGTCACGACGTAACCCGACGTTACTTTCACGTTACGCTCACGTCAACTACGCGGCATTCACGTCCACAATTTGCATATTACGCCGATAACTTCGACGTGATATCATTATTTTCACGTTGTGGTTACGCTGACGTAGTCACGTCGTAGTGTGACAGGGCCATAAGTCAGATATGTCAAATCAAATCTAGATAATTGCTTTGATTTTGAAAATTTGATATTTTCATCGGACTATGCCCATTTAATCGATGAATGAATATAAGAACAATCAAATTGTACTTACATTTCAAGTGATTTCGCTAAAATTTAACAAGTGTCAACTTCCATTATTAAATATTTGGCTTGATAATATTGTATTTTTGTATATACTAATTGGGTTAAATGAACACGGCGGTGTTCATTTGGTGTCATTACTGGGGGCGGGGAGGCAACCAGTGAAGCAGCCATGCCCACCTGTCAATTACAAAACCCTCCTCCCAGGAGGCTCACTCCCTAACAGCCAATCAGAGGCCCCCTCAGCCACTCTCTTCCTCAAGCCTCTGCTTACCCCTACCTCTCCATTCTTCCACTGACACTCGTCAGCTGCACATCTCTTCTAAAAACCCACCCACCCTCTACCTGCACTTGTCTCGATTAAAATACACAATAACGAGACAAAAATAAAACAAAAAAACTGTTAAATAGCCAAGAAACTGCTAACTAAAAAGTATGATGAGATGTCTATATCCTCACTTCTGATGTATGACTACCTTAGATAAGGTCATCCGATCATATAACTACTCCATCACTACTCATACCTTGATTGCTGAAAGCATTCACCCAAATTGATTGACAATTAATCATCACAAGACACTGTCTGATTTATGTCACTACAGCATTAACTTACTTGATTGACAATTAATCATCACAAACGACTGTTTGATTTATATCACTACAGTATTGACTTGCCCGTTCATAAAAAAACACTGTAGATATGTTGATGATCAATTTATCATTGTTGCATAACTTCATGCTCATGTCAGACTTCGCCTGCGGGCAACCTCAACCGTGTACAACCTAAAACCGAATGAGCCAACGACTACGATTGTCTTGAGAATAAAGTTATGTTATTCCCACTCCTCCTTCCGCGTTCCTCCCTGCCCGTGCCAGTAATGTTCCTCAATTAAAATTAGACACTATATTAGCTACACTTATAGTTGCATGAACGGATGGTTTATAAAACTTGTTTTTCAGATAAATATATTAGGTTGATCATAATAATGTACTTTACTTTAGTTTGGAATAATAACTATTTTAAAGGGTTAACTTTAGGATAATGAAAGCATACCAATTTGATCTCAGTGCTCACACCAAAATGCTGGATATAGGCTTTATCTACTAGATCTTCAAGGAGAGCACAACAGCATAAAACTGCAATATATGCTTAATAGGTTGGTTGCTTGTTGGAGTTCTACGTCCTTGCAACATCTAGGGCCATATCAGGACATGCATCAACTTGTGACTGCGTGCATTCATCATGACTTTACAGTGCTGCCCCACTGGAAAACCAGGCCGCCGGTGCAATGACTTGATATCCCACCCAGTCACATTATCCTGACACTCAGCGAACCAGTCCTTGCCCTATCCTATTAATGCTGAGCACCAGGCTAGGAAGTGACAAGTATCAATTGTATAGGTCATTAGTTTGAGTCGACTGGGAACCAAACACCCAATCTCCCATATGCGAGGCCCGTGCTCTATCGATTCGGTCACCGCTTCCGGTTCTTTATTATGTAAAATATTTGGGAATTTTGGGCTGATTTTTATTTAGTGCTATGCAACCAAGCAGGTGACGACTGCATTAGTACTCTGCAGCCAATGGGCTGCCGGGTTTCAGCCAGGGTCATCTAATTGATACCCAGATTAAAACCTATATTAAGGGTGCAGGGGCTATATGCATGATGTGGTGTTAGCGACGTTTGGTGTTAAAGCCTGACACCGTTTAGCTATCACCGAGGTCGGGAATTATGTCAAGCGGGATGTAGATGCGCCTAACACTTTCATGATAGCTAAAAGTGCAGTTAGTTATAGATTTGGGAAATCCCTCTGTAGCGGCAGCATTAATATCGCCTTTATCGGTTCGAATTTGCGGTTAATTTGATCAAATGTCACTTTTAGAGTATTTAATTTTGTTAAATATGATAGCATTGAATAGATTTGGACCTAATCGGTAGCTATGACTGCCAGGCACCAGCTAGCCTTGTTACTGCTGAGCCTGTTCCTGGCGAGCACCGCTATTTCCCAATATCGCCGCCGATTCGGCGGCCGGGAACCAGCTGCCTTCTTATTGCTGAGCCTGTTCCCGGCAAGCACCGCTATTTGTTTTGTGTACATTCATCGATTCGACAATATTAATATCGCCGCCGATGTAGCTGCGGCGTTAATATCGCTTTGAATTTAGGGTTAATTTGATCAAATTTCACTTATTGAGTATGTAATTCTGTTAAATATGATAGCATTGAATAGATTTGGGCCTAATCGATACCTAACACCACCTGTAAACCTGCTATGTATCTGATTTAGCTTACCCTAGTTTAAGCTTGTGGTGTTAGGCCTCTCAGTTACTCTTGCATGCCACTTTTCGCCGCTAAATGGGGGATTCCCGCCAAACACCGTTTTGGCTCGCTAACACAGACCCATGCATATGGGCCCTGGTCACATGCCCTCTCTCTTTCACCACGGCCACCAGCCAGTCCAGACTGTACACGCGCCTGTAGCAACTATGTTGAGATTAAAACAACCAAGTGAGTACAATGTAGTCTTCTTGTGGATGTTTCAGACACTGAGTCCACCAGGAAAGCAGAAGTAGCTCAGGGATATAGAAAAAGATACACAAACTTTTCACCACATTGAATCAATAAACACATGATTCTCGATTCTCGAACTTGGTAAAGCTCTTGAACTACATTCATTTCTGGTGTGAATCGCTTTAATATTATGTTGACAAGTATTCTACTTCGCATAAAACATTGCTTCCTGTGGGTCTCATGTGGAAGGTCAGAGTTCAATTCCCGTACAAATCAAAGCAATGACCTACAACATTTATACTTCTTGCTACCTAGCCTGGCACTCGGCATTATTAGGATATGGCAGGGACTGGTTAGCACAGAATCAGGATAATGTGACTGTGTGGGGAAATTAGGTCATGATGTCGGCGGCATGGTCTTCCAATCCCGGTGGGGCAGCACTTTAAAGTCGCAATAAGTGTGCACTGGCTCAAGTCAGTACACGTCCTGATATGACCTGTAGATGTTGCTAGGACGTAAAACTCCAACAAACAAACAATACTCTATTTCGCTCTAGCGCTGTGCACTTGGGCAGTGTGTTTAAACCAATGGCTTACCAAATTAATACTTCTCGCCACCTAGCCTGGCGCTTGGCAATACTAGGATAGGGCGAGGACTGGTTAGCACAGAATCAATATAATGTGACTGAGTGCGATATCGGCTCAAGGTTCCAACGGCCTGGTCTCCCAATGGGACAACATTATAAAGTCACCAAAAGTGTGCAGTGTCACAAATCGGTACCCGTCCTGATATGTCCTTTAGAGAAAGTAAACCTTGTCTTATTTACCAACGCCTCCAGAACACATTGATTTTTCATATCATCGGCTATTGAACATCAAACATGGTCATTCTGACATATTTCTTTGGAGGAAACCCGCTGCTGCAACATAGGCTACTCTTTCCGATAAGCAGCAATGCCTCTTTTATATGCACTTTCCCACAGATAGGGCAGCAGATACCACAGCCTTTGATGAACCAGCCATGGATCGTCGGTTGGAACAGAAAATAGCAAACCTGCAAATATGTCCACCGAGAAGGTGACCTTTAGATGTTGTCAGGATGTAAAACTCCAACAAACAAACGATACTGTATTTCTCCATAGCAGTGGGCAGTGTGCCTCACTTCCGGCCACCCGTGCACCCATTTCCGGGGGCCTGGTCACGTGACGCAGCCCGGGCTGCGTTAGCTGTGCTCGCGACAGTAAGATTACATTACAGATAGTGCCAGATCAATAGGTGACCAGCCCGCATTGGGCGCCATATTGGCGGCCCACTGTCCGAGCCAGTGATGTCACGTGACAGGGCACTTCAACACCGGGCTCCTCAATCCACTCCACCGGCGGCTGTATGTCCTAGCACCATCTGAGGCTAGGTCGATTTCTCCATCTTGGAACTTTAAAACAGATTAAAATAAAATCTAATTGTAAAGATATGGTACCTTGATTTGTCTGTACAATTATTTTGAGTAGCTACTACTACTACTACTACTACTACTACTACTACTACTACTACTACTACTACTACTACTACTACTACTACTACTACTACTACTACTACTACTACTACTAATACTACTACTACTACTGAGGAGACCGTATTAAACTGACATCATTGTTGATTATTATACCATTAAATTTATTATAAATATTATAATATTAATATTAGTATTACACTCATTATATATTATATACATATGTATATATATATATCCTAAAGTGGAAAGTCGAGAGAGGGCCAGACGTGTGGGGGACATTCAGTGCCTGCGTTCGAATGTCCTCTGGAGCCAATCAGGTGCGCGCGCATCAAACCGCCCTGAACCAGCGCTTGCCTTTACATCCGGGTCTCTACTCCGCCGCAGTGTGTGTCGCGCCCGCCAGGGGGCTCATCACGTGATGGCATCCCGGCCCGGAAGTCACCCACATTAAATCTGGTACAGGGAAAGGCACACTCTGCTTGAATTGCAGGGAATGTGAGTGAGTGGATTGGTGGGTGTGTGAGTGTGAGTTGGTGTGTGTGTGGGTGAGTGAGTGAGTGAGGTGGTGGGTGGGTGAGTGGGTGAGAGTGTGTGTGGGTGAGTGTGTGGGTGAGTGTGTGGGTGAGTGTGTGGGTGAGTGTATGGGTGAGTGTGTGGGTGAGTGTGTGGGTGAGTGTGTGGGTGAGTGTGTGAGTTAGTGTATGGGTGGGTGTATGTGGATGAGTGTGTTGGTTAATGTGTGGGTGAGTGTGTGGGTGGTTGAATGTGTGGGTGAGTGTGTGGTTGAATGGGTGGGTAAGTGAGGGTGTGGTTGAATGTGTGGGTGAGTGAGTGTGTGGGTGAATGTGTGGGTAAGTGAGGGTGTGGTTGAGTGTGTGGGTGAGTGAGTGTGTGGTTGAATGTGTGGGTGATTGAGTGTGTGGGTGAATGTGTGGGTGAGTGAGTGAGTGAGTGGGTGGGTGAGTGTATTGGTGAGTGTGTAGGTGGGTGTGTTGGTGAGTGCGTGGGTGAGTGTCTTGGTGAGTGCATGGGTGAGTGTGTGTGAATGTGTGGGTGAGTGAGTGTGTGGGTGAATGTGTGGGTGAGTGAGTGAGTGGGTGGGTGAGTGTATTGGTGAGTGTGTAGGTGGGTGTGTTGGTGAGTGCGTGGGTGAGTGTATTGGTGGGTGCATGGGTGAGTGTGTGTGAATGTATGGGTGAGTGAGTGGGTGGGTGAGTGTGTGGGTGAGTGAATATGTAGGGGAGTGTATGGATGAGTGCGTAGGTGTATGGTGTATAGGTGAATGAGTGCGTGGGTGTGTGAGTGGGTGAGTGTGCGGGTGAGTGAGTGGGTGAGTGTGCGGGTGAGTGAGTTGGTGGGTGAGTGAGTGGGTGAGTGTGTGGGTGAGTGAGTGAGTTGGTGGGTGAGTGAGTGGGTGAGTGTGTGGGTGAGTGAGTGGGTGAGTGGGTGCGTGAGTGAGTGAGTGGGTGAGTGTATCTGTGAGTGAGTGAGTGGGTGAGTGAGTGGGCGCGTGAGGGTGAGTGATCGTGAGTGTATGGGTGAGTGAGTTGGTGGATGAGTGAGTGGGTGATTGTGTGATTGTGTGAGTGAGTGGGTGAGTGAGGGTGAGTGGGTGAGTGAGTGGGTGATTGTGTGATTGTGTCAGTGAGTGTGTGGGTGAGTGCGTGGGAGAGTGCGTGTGTTCAGTGGGTGAGTGTGTGGGTGAGTGAATTCGTGGGTGAGTGGATGACTGAGTGAATGAGTAGGCGAGTGAGTGTGAGTGGGAGAGTGTGAGTGGGAGAGTGTGAGTGGGAGAGTGGGTGCTCAGTGGTGCAGTAAGTGAAGTGTCGGTGATGAATGGATGGGTGGAGGGCTGAGTGGGTAAGTGGATGAGTGGATGAGTGAGAAAGTGGGTTAGTGGATGGATGGCTGAGTGAGCTGAGGTATGCAGGTACAGCAATACCTCAGGGAGTTTGACGCCCCTCCCTTGCAGAGTTGTAAACCACTGCCTTGTGGTACAGGTTCTTGACAGAACCGAAGGCTAAGGGAGCAAACCCTAAACAGAAAACCATGTCACTGTGGCAGCATTAAGGGTGGTTGATGTATGGAAATCCCAACATCTCCCGACCAGCCACTGCAGGGACAAATAGTTTTGTGCCTGTCTTGACATGTTCTTGCCGGTGTGAAACCTCTATTTGCTCCCCGAGAGAGTGCCGCTGGTAACTTGCAAAAGCCAGCAGCACTTCAACACTTTTGCAGGCAGCTTTCATGAAATGTCCCTCTATGGAAGATCTTCTGATCAAAAAGAATCTCTGGTGGACTGGACACCTCATGAGGATGTCATCAGACAGGCTACCAAAGCAGATCCTCTATTCTCAACTGTCTTCTGACTACAGAAAGAGAGGGCGCCCCCGTCTCCGGTTCAAAGATACCATGAAGAGAAACCTGAAGCTGAGAGACATTAAGACCGACTCATGGACACAACTCTCACAGCAGAGAGCTAAATGGAGAGCGGCAGTCAAGTGATGAAAGGAGTCTTTGTCGCATCGCGCCCGACAGCATGATGATGATGATGATGGGTGAGTGAGTGGGTAGATGGGGGAGTGAGTCAGCAAGTGGGTGAGTAAGTCGGGGAGTGAGTACGTGAGTAAATAGGTGGGTAAGTAGGTGAGTGAGTGAGTAACTGAGTGGCTAAGTGGGTAAGTGAGAAAGTGGGTGAATGAGAAAGTGGGTTAGTGAGAAAGTGGGTGAGTGTTCATTGGATGAGCGATGCGTGTGATGAGGTGATGAGTGGATGAGTGGTGGGTCGGTGGCTAAGTGAGTAAGTGGGTAAGTGTGTGTGGGTGAGTGAGTGAGTGAGTGAGTGTGTGAGTGAGTGACAGAAAGAGTGAGTGGGTGTTTGTGGGTTATTTTCTTTTGTTCTGAACATAATATTTTCAAAAGCAAAAACCTCTACTGCGTTAGAATCTAATCACTGGTTAGCACAGAGTTAGGATAATGTGACTGAGCGGGTGGGATATCAGGTCATGGTGGCAGCAGCCTGGTCTCCCAGTGGGGTGAGCACTGTACAGTCGCCATGAGTGTGCACTGTTACAAGTCGATACCCGTCCTGATATGACCTTAGATGTTGCCAGGATGTAAAACTCCAACAACCAACCAACAAATTCTGACTGCAGCTACACACACATGTCCAACGTGCCACCGCATATTCCGAGCACAAATTGGACTCATCAGTCATCGACGAGTTCACAACAAATGATAAGTTATTTTCATCATCGTCATCGATGGACAACAAAGAGTTGTATTTGTTAATGGTGTCATGGACATAAAACAACCAACAAACCAAACCACTAGGACCCGTTCCCTGCCAACCAGCTCCAACAGGACGAGTAGTTCCTGAGCTGCTCACACACTGCCTGTGCCACTCGATCACAGGCCCCCAATTCCATATCGACAGAGTGCCCATCTAGGGTGTTGTAGTGGCACGTGGTATAAGTCAGACAATGAGCAAACAGAAAGGAGCGGGATGTAGCTCAGGTGGTAGAGAGTCCAGCCGTGATTCACTGTGGGTCATCAGATCGATCCTTGTCAGTGGATCCATTTGCAGTTTGGGCTATTTTCCGTTCCAACCAGTGGTCGACAACTGGTCCATCAAAAGTTGTGGTATGTGCTGTCCTCTCTGTGGTGGGAAAGTGCATATAAAAGACCCCTTGCTGCTTATCAGAAAGAGTAGTCTATGTGGCGGCAGTGGGTTTCCTCAAAAGAAATATGTCAGAATGACCATATGTGTGACATCCAATAGCCGATGATAAAAATCCATGTGCTGTAGAGGCGTCATTGAATAAAAACAAGTGCTACCACATCAGAACCAGGGCCATCTAAAAACCATTACAACTAGTGGTGGTGTCAGTGGCAGAGTGGTTAGAGTCTCTGCCTTTTTTCTAGGTGTGACACCTATTCTGAAGGTCGATGGTTTGCTTCTCCATGCCCACACCTCTGCCAATTTGGATTTCCACCACTGTGTATAACTTACACCGTCATCAAAGGCCAGTTGCTCTCATACCATGTCTATGTGGTGTGGGAGGTTAAAAATCCCTTGGGTCGGTAAAACTGTGGTGGGTTTGAGTGTGGGTGTGCATATTACTACTCTAGTAGTAGAGTATTACTACTCTAGTAGTAGGCTCGGGCTTTCTTTTAAGATATTTTTTTTTATTGAAGTGGTATTTATACTGTCCATAGCATATAATCCCGGGTACCCAGGCTTGTTTTCAATGCTGGCCAGCTGTAGTGTTGGTGTTATCTTACCACACAGTGGCTGCTGATAAGTTATTTGATTGCCTGCATTTAAGTAGCAGATAGATAATTGGTTGGTATGGTTAGTAGCCTATGTTAGTTTTTTGGGATTTTCTTGGCATATATGTATTTTATTTTGTTCTACTCTAATTACTAGACTAGCCTACTCCTATTTACATATCATAGGCTTGTACGTAGCTGTGTGGTGTGTTATCTGGCTATTCTTGGCATGGTTACCTTCCATTTCTATTGACCAAGTGTCTTAGGTGGTGACAAGACGTATCAATGATAAGCAGTATAAATCTCTTCTTTTCTTCTTTTAACCCAGCACACCACCACATCGGGCACGGCAACACCTCCAGAACCAGCCTGCAACTAGCACAACCACATACTGTGATCTTTTAACTAATGTAAAACAAGAACGATCCTAGCCTTCTTGAGGGCGGTATGACTATACCGCGTTATATAATTCATAACAACAATTTTCACCAATTCAGGAAGAACCATATCTTCAACGTATATCTAGAAGTTTACCTGGCTTCAAATGTTTTTGTAATTGTGAGCTTCAAAGGTGTCTTTTGACACAAAGGTGTCTTTGACACGTAGTTCAGATTGTGTGCTTTTACATTCTATATAAATGCGATGGCCCGCTACTAATATAACATTAACAGTAAGATTTGAACACTTCTCGCCGTGATTATGGCCTTTGCTGCCGACACGGCATTAAAGGCTCAGTCACACTTACCGGACTGGGGAAACGGATAGAAAATGGACACTGTCCATTGAAATACGGCAATGTACAGTTTATATACATTATGCATCCGGCGTGTCCGTTCTGTGTCCGGTGGTGTCTGGTGTGTACGGTGGCAAGTTTTGAACATGCACAAAACTTGTACTGGATAACGTCAGACTGACTTGTATGGTTGGTTCTGTTTTAAGACCGTTTAGTCCGTTTTGTCTGGTTCATGTCCATTACCCTTCCGTTAAGTCTCCGGTTTGCTTCCTGCAAAGTCCATTGACGGTGTTGCGGGAAGTCGGTCAGTATATGTTTTCGGCGCGTCTGTGAACAATCCGGTATGTGTCCAGTTGATGTTTGGTCTGTCCGTTTGACATTCGGTTGTCGTCCGGTTATCATCTGGTTAATATTTGTTAATGTACGTTCCTTGTCCATTCAGCATCCGTTTCGTCCGCCGGCCGTTGCAACATTTCCATACATTTCGGTACATTTTAATACCAAACACCACTGGACTAGAAAATTCTTTGTCCGGTTTATGTCCATTGCTCAATCCGGTAAGGTGTGACAGGCACTTAAGGAATCACCACTAACTAACCACCAGAGGCGGTGGCCAAATCAGTAGAGCATAGGCTTCCCATGCGGAAGGCCGGGAGTTCGATTCGCGGTCGAATCAAACCAATGGCTTACAAAATTGGTATACTTGTCACTCACTTCCTAGCGTCGCGCTTGTTAATGCTAATGTTAGCACAGTAACAGGATAACGTGACTGATTGGGATATTGGGTCATGGTGCTGATTGCCTGATTTCCTAGTGGGGCAGCACTATTACGTTGCCATGAGTGTGCACTGTCACAAGTCGGTACCCGTCCTGATATGACCTTAGATGTTTCCAGGACGTCAAACTCAAAAAACCAATCATACTAACTCTCACACAACATCCCTCCCCGATGGACCCCTCCTCTCTTCCCCTTCACCCTGCCCCTCCGTCCCCCACCCCCCACCCCGGCTGCCCCCCCCCCCCCCCCCCCAACCCCCCACTCTCCCACACCAAGTCCATTACGCCCGGCAGACCGGTCTAATTCTGGCGTCAGACTAATTTTTCATGGTTACAACCAAATGAAGGAGTGACCAAATGGTAGAACGCCCCCAAGTTCCCCGTGTGGAAGGTTGTTGTTGTTGTTGTTGAAGATTTATACTGCCTATTATGGATAAACCTGAATAGGCTTGTTTTCACTATTAGACAGTTTGTCGATAGAAAGCCCGAGCCTACACTTTTACCGACCCAAGGGATTTTTAACCTCCCACACCACATAGACATGATATGAGAGCAAGTGGCCTTTGATGACGCTGTAAGTTAACCACAGTGGTGGAAATCCAAATTGGTAGAGGTGGGGTCACAGGGAATCGAACCACTGACCTTCAGATTAGGAGTCCGACCTAGAAAAAAGTCAGACACTCTAACCACTCCGCCACAGAGAACACCACAGGCTGTGAGTTCGATCCCTGGCTGAGTCAAACCATGAACAGCTGAATTCTATTTACCAAAATGCAATTGGTAGGGTATATGGATAGAGTGTTTAGCGTGTTTGGAAGAGTACTCAGACTAGACAAAAAAACTGGAAAATTACCAAAGAAAACAAACATAGGCTATTACTAACAACCAACATTACAGAAGGCTGACCTAAGCAGACACAGGTAAACACTCCTGGGCGAAGGAACAGATCAAGACCGCACCAGAGCTGTCCAGCGTTGAAAACAAGCACCCTCACGGGGGCTTATACGTTATGGGCAGAGTAAATACCTTGTCAATAAAAAAACCCAAAAAAACAACAACTTACAATTGCTACCTTTTGTAGTGACCTCAAATGTTGTTGCTAGGATGCAAAGCAACTACCGCTGATCTACGTCTAATACTACTAATATGAATCCATCTATGTTTAGACTGCTTACTGCTTTTATATATTGATAGTAGTGGTAATATAATTAACACTAATAGAAAATACAGTAATTTAAATATATATATATAATACTCCCCTACGAAATGACAAGGAGACCAGCAGATTGGGTTGGTTTGTTTATTCGACTCTGGGCTGAGCGATAAATGTCCTACCTAATTCAATCAAAAAGCAAAAAAAAGGGTGGCAACTGATGAGTCAAATACAGTGAGAGGCGTCAGAAGCTGCTGGGCCCAGTAGGTCCACAGCAAAGTGGCTGGACGATGGCGGTTTGTTAATAATATAGTCGCGTGAATCGCCTAATAAATAATTAAATAATTCTCCGAGCGTGTATATGTATATAATAGATTATATATAATATATATAGTATAGTTATACGAGTCTTACCTTGGTACAGATGATGGATAACTGTTGTTTTACCGAGGTATAAGCCTCGGATAGATGTGGGCTAGGGAGAGGTAAGCACGTCCGGTACCAGCAATCTTAACCTACTTATTGAGGATAAAAATGACTTTCAAACAATGGATACTATTACTTTACCGAAAAGGTACACCAACGAAATAGATGTGGCAGGGTGTGGCGGGAGGGCCCTAGCCCACATCTATCCGAGGCTTATACCTCGGTAAAACAACAGTTATCCATCATCTGTACCAAGGTAAGACTCGTATAACTATACTATTTTACCTCGGTAAACAGCCTCAGGCTAGCCTCAGGCTAGGGAGACCTTTACATAATTCATTTTTATCCTTAATATCATTCTTTCTTATTATTATAACATTCTAAATTTTTGTTCTCACCTATTCTTGTTAGTTGGCGAGAAGACGCTTTGCAACGCCGGTAGGCTTTTCTAGTCGTTTATTATAATGTTTTGCAAACGACTTAGCCGTCTTCCAGCCTGCATGCGCTAGTATTCTTTTCACAGAAATACCAAGCACCCGTGCCTTGGAGACCATGGCTCCTCTAGTTGAGTGGGAAGAGTATTTACTCGTATCCACTCCAGCCAATTTCAACACCGTAATTGTCCATCTGGCAAGTGTGTCTCGTGAAATCGCCTTATGTGGCTTTATAAAGCTCACTAATAGTTGTTGTGATGCACGTAAATCCTTTGTCTTGTATATATAAGCCCGTATGGCCGACACAACACATAATTTCCGATCATTCGGAAAACAGTCTAAGTGAACCGTTGATAAAGGGTCACCTAACGTGTTCGATTTAAGCAATTTTTCTAAATCAAACGTAGCTTGTTGCTTGTCTATTTCTAATCCAGTTAAGGATAAAGCAACAATCGTCTGTCCTCTGTGTCCGGTTACTAACAATAACAGGACCGCGACCTTAAAACCTAACTGTTTTATATCTAACCACGAGTTGTGAGGCCAAGCCTGAAACAACTTAAATACTATAGAAACATCCCAAAACCGACTATACTTTGGTTTTGGAGGATTCCTTTGATAAATTGAACGAAGTAAATAACAAATAACATAATGTTTTCCAACTGTTTCGCCATCAATTCTAGGTAATATAATTGATAACGCACACCTCGCCGCATTAATCGATCCAAAGGAAAGTCCTTCATCCTCTAGAGAACGAAGAAACCGAGCTACTTGTGAAATCTTTGGATTTGTTGGCTTAACTTTCATTAACAAACAATGTACACCCCATTTCTTTAAATAGGTTGTATACATTTTGACAGTTCCTGGCCTCCAGGCATCCGATACTATCCTATCCTCAGTAATTCTGTCCAATCCAAATTGCTGTAGCTGCTTCCTTAGAAAAGGAATGCCAATAGGGGCGTCGTTGACACGTCGCCGTGAACCACTAGCGGTCCGTGGTGCGTCAGATTCCCGAGTTTTCTTGGGAATCGTATACGATCTTTTGCCAGTTGTGAAACTGCTGGCAGCCAAGGTTGCGTGTCCCAATCGGGCACCACCAGTATCGCATGTGTCCCTTCCAAGCCGATTTTTCTCACTACTCGGCTGATAATGCTAAATGGTGGGAAAATATAAAAATAATTATTTTCCCAGGTAATAGCAAACGCATCTACTTTCCAAGCATCCGGTTCAGGATGCCAAGAAACATAACAGGGTAACTTGTTATTATTTCGTGATGCAAATAAGTCAACTTCAGGTGTACCCCATTTTTCACAAACGAAGTTAAACAAATGTGTAGAGAGAGACCACTCTAAATGGTCATGGAAATTTCTACTTTTATAATCTGCAAGTGTATTTTGTGACCCTGGAATATGCGCTACAGTCAGCCAGACTTGTTGAGCCTGTGCCCAGTTCCAAATCAGTTTAGATAACTGATTGCAAGACTTTGATTTGGTTCCACCCATGTTACGAATATATGCCATGGCAGTAGTATTATCAGTTAGTATTCTAACCTGTGATTTATTTATCTTTACTAAACTACGTAAGCCCAGATAAATAGCACGCAATTCTAGTGCATTAATATAGTCTGATTTTTCATCATCAAGCCATCTACCTCCTGTTGTGACCCCATCTCGATGAGCTCCCCAACCTTCTAACGAAGCATCAGTAGTAATTACTGTATTAGGTTCCGCCATGCGGATTGGATTTGGTGAACTTGCTATATGTTGCATCCACCATCCAATATCCTGTAACCCTTCTTGCGAAATAAACATCTTTCGCTCAAAATTGCCTTTAGTTCGTGTTAACGCTAAATTTTTATCTATTTCTAGCGACTTAATATGGGCCTTCCCATATAACACAGCAGGTGCATATGAGGTCATTATGCCAATAAGAACAGCAACCTGTCTAATTTTTGGCTTTGATAACTTAATAAGCTGAGTCGCTGTAGTCATAAACTTAATTAGTTTTTGTTCTGTTATCGACACTGTAAGGGACTGTGTATCCAGAATAAACCCTAAACATTTGAGTTGTTTTGTTGGTTTAAACACTGACTTTTGTTGATGTACATAAAATCCCAATTTAGTGAGTAATGCACATAAATCCAAAACTGCATTCACACAACCAATTTGTGTTGAAGCTATAATAAAAGAATCATCTATGTATGGAAACATTATGTGACCTTTCCTCGCCATTACCGAGAAAACAGGTTTAAGCAATTTAGTAAATAAACGTGGCGCACAAGCTAAGCCATTCGGCATGCAGGTAAACTCATAGAGTTGGTTATCCCAAATAAATCGAAGAAATTTTCGGTATTGTTCCATTATGGGAAGCGTATAATATGCATCCTGTAAATCAACACTAGCCATCCACGCATCTGGTGTAATCAGATCTCGTGCCGTATCTAGAGAGAACATTTTAAAATGTCGATATTCCACCCTTTTATTAAGGATTGTTAAATCCAGGATCATTCGAACATCACCATTAGGCTTCGGTCTCGAGAAAATGTTTGAAATAAACTGTCCTGAACAGTGTGTCACTTTTTGTATAATTCCTTTCTCAAAGAATTTATGTACCTGTTTAGTTAGTGCGTCTCGTTCAACTGGTTGAATGTTATATGGAAAAGGTATTATACTTTGTACAGGAATTTGTGTAAAGGGAATTTGAACACCCCTAACTATTTCTATAATTTCTTGGTCACTAGTAATTTTGTGCCACTCAGAAATATGATTACTAATATTACCAGCCACAAAGTTGCTTACAGTTTGTGTGTTTTTAGAGGCTGCAGGGACTTGTAAAGTTTGTGTTTGGACCTCTACTTGGACCCGCCCCTGGGGAAAGGTCTCGACGAGTTGAACCCTCGACCTATTGGCCGTGCGGTGTTGTCGGTCCAGCCTGGGCGAGCGCCCCGGCCCCGAAACCCTTGACCGAAGTTTGAACTCGGTCTGGTTCCTCTGGTGAACCGTCGTGGACGAAAATCCCCTCGTGACTTTTTGAAACGAGGAACTTCCTGTTTCTTCTTGCCATCCATGTTTTTGCCACTCTTGGCTGCAGTCTCTACCTCTTTATAGAGGTATTGTAGTTGACCGCCAAACATCTTGGTATTATCTAACGGTTTCCCTTTAATCGGCTCTGGAGCAAGATAGAGTGTAAACTCCTTCCCCTCATTATCGGTAACCTTCTTAGAGCGAGCCACTTCTTTGCCAGCATCTGTGCAAACTGACTTGAAGACATTTTCATATCTTCGAAACGACAGGTAATTACCTGCCGCCGCTAGCACTGCAATGCCTTTGTCCATTGTCTTAGCCAAAGACGAGAACTTATTTTCACTCTGCATCCTATTAGCCACAGGAACAATAGCTGTTAGGGTAGCCAACACTGCCTTATGCACTGTGTGCAACACATCCTCAAACTTCTTACGGTCATCCGTCATATTGACATCCCGATCCATTTCTTTAATGATGGAGTTGGGAACACCCTTTATGCCTGTTAACTCATCTCCTAACTTGGAGATAACCTCCGCCGGTTTGAACGTGCGAAAATGACCATTCACGGTCTCGCGCATAAGCGTAGTGGTTTTAACCCGCTTAGCCTTTGGCTTCTCCACCTTCTTAGCCACTTTAGTGCCAATGTCCGCATAGACCCCTTCATATACGGTGTCTGAGTCTGATTCCGTAGAAGTAGACTCAGTGGACGACTCAGAAGAAGAATATTTCCTCTTCCTCTTCTTCTTTTTGGACTTAGTCTTCCGCTTTTTGCGCAAACCAGACTCTGCCCGCTCCTTGGTGAATTCATCACCCGAAGAAATCACCTGTTTCTTCTTCTTCCTCCGTTTAGGAGAAGGAGGAGGAGGAGCCTTAAGCTCCACCGCCGAGTCTGTGTCCAAGAAATCCTCAAATGAATCCTCTTGGACACTCGGCCTACGCCGCTTCCGAGACACAGGCGATTTGGCAGTCAAGATGTGGCTTTCCAATCTTGCAAAGCGAGCCTCCCAATCTGGAGGCGCAGGCACATCAGGCACTGCGTCCTCGTCCGGGTCGGAGAGGATATGCGCCCGGGGCTGTGTCGACGGCCCTGCCGACAACACGGGTGAGGAGTCGTACTCCTCGTCCACTCCACTCGGAACACGCCCCTCGGCTGCTGCTGCACCGCGCTTACTCCGCTTCGTGGCCATCGGGAACTGAAACAAAGATTTTTGGTCAGTCCCGGTATATATATATGTCACAATATGGTTGTTTCAAACTCATTTGGACATCTATTGGTGTTAGAGAACGTGTTTATACCGTTATAACACAGGCGTAATAAGCTAAATTTGTGCGTGGGTTGTGGGTCAAGCCCAAACCTTACGCGGGGTCGGGACCAGTGTATCGGCCCGCCCATCCCTCTGTTCCGCACACTTCTCCCACCTGTGACTACTACGTCAACAAGTTGGAGAAAATGCTACGAAACTCGGAGAAACGCCTGAAAAAGTTTGTGGGGAGTCTATAAAAGAAACCCAGGAGCATCTCCAACATTACTCTCTATTAGAGTACGAGAGAATTTCCACATGAGATAAGGCAAAACCCACATCTCTACCCATAGTCACACGGTGACCCGGGTGTTGACATAACCGCTAATGACCGGTTTGGTTCCTTCGAGAAACCCACTCGAGTGTTCTATCCTTGGTTGTTTATAACCAAATAACTCGTCCAAATTGGACCAACGAAAGTCTAAACTTTCCATATTGATGCTCTAATGCATCATAATTAAGCTAACCACAGTTTTTATTATACTTACTGCGTATTTGCTTGTATGTAGACTAATTTTGCCGGAGCAACCCAACGACACGTTATCCAGTCGTGAGTTGTATATGCTAATTGCTGGTACCGGACGTGCTTACCTCTCCCTAGCCTGAGGCTAGCCTGAGGCTGTTTACCGAGGTAAAATAATAGTTGTCCTCCATAATAAAAAAGACACAAGACCTGATAGTGGGTAAAGTACCTGTCACACTATGGCGGATTGAGCAACGGACAGAACCGGACAAAGAATATTCTAGTCCGGTGTTATTTGGACTTGAAATGTATCGATTATGTAACGGCCATGTAATGGGCGGTAACCGTTGATAACATATCTAATTATCAACCGACAATTCAGAATACAAAAAGAACTATAACCAACGGGAACGGACGGGGAACGGATGGGGAACGGCGGGGAACGGACGGTAATGGATAAAAAACGCATAGGTCAGTCAGGCGCAATCCATTACAAGTTTTGTGCATGCTCAAAACTTGTAACGGATCGGGCCGGATATCAACGGAAATGTAACGGATATGCAATGGACAAAAACCAGACTTTGCTGGATATCAACGGACTTTGTTCGGTTTCTTTCCGTTTCCCCAATCCGGTGATGTGTGACAAGAGTCTTAAGAGTTATAATCTCTGGCTAGACGAACTAAAACCATTTGCATAAATAAAATTAAAAGTCAGTAGTGCAGAGAAGGCAGATGGGGAGGCAGTTGATGCGTGAACAGACAGGTGGCGCCCCCAACGGATCTGATGTTGACTAGGCTGGAACAGTAGATTACTAGATCAAGGCTCCTTTAGTCAATGACTGAGGGAGGAGGTGGGGGAGGAGAGCTGGCCAGGATTATTGGTTGGGTTCGAATCCATCAGGTGGCACCTCGGCACCTCCCCTTCCTCGGGCTTCGAGGCCCTGACCAGAGCCCACTTATACCTCGGACACTGCCCGGACCACCTGCTCCTCTGATTTTTAAAATATTTTATTTTACTTATATTATTAAACTCGGTAGGGCGCCTTTGCCCAGCCAGATATGGTTATTTCATTATCTAACGGTTGTGTTCTTGAATGAATACTGTATCCGCCCTTTGTCGTCCGTGTTGCCTGCGTTCACTACATGTACTATATAATATATTATGCGGATATATATAACGGCAGCCACTTAATGTATAAATATTACTATTGAAACTGATAATATAAATGTTATTACTAGTAATATCTGAGATAACATTTAGGTGGAACAATTGAATCATGATTCATGAAAGTTAATCTGTAAGTTAAATAGTAGGAGTCGTAGGCATAGCTAGCTAGGACTAGTAGCAGTAGAGCAGGCGATGGCCGACTATTTGAGGGCGCTTGCTGGCCTCCCATGTGGGAGGTCATAGGTCAGCAGCTGTGTTGATGCGACCGTAGATGTTATAGACAGAAAGCACCAACGATCAAAGAAAGAGGTAGCAGTAATACTCTAGTAGTGTTAGTAGTACTCGAATAGTAGTCTTACTACTCTAGTAGTAGAGGTACTTTTATCCGGTAGTAGTGGTACTCTAGTAGCAGTACTCTAGTAGCAGTACTCTAGTAGTAGTACTCTAGTAGTATTACTCTAGAAGTAGTACTCAAGTAGCAGTACTCTAGTAGTAGTACTCTAGTAATAGTACTCTAGAAGTAGTACTCTAGTAGTAGTCCTCTAGTAGCAGTCCTCTAGTAGTAGTAGTACTGTAGTAGTAGTACTCTAGAAACAGTATTCTAGTAGCAGTACTCTAGTAGTATTACTCTAGTAGTATTAGTAGTACTCGAATAGTAGTATTACTACTCTAGTAGTAGTGCTTTAATTCGGTAGTTGTAGTATTCTAGTAGTAATACTCTAGTAGTATTACATTAGTAGTAGTACTCTAGTAGTAGTACTCTAGGAGTAGTACTCTATGAGTAGTACTCTAGTAGTAGTCCTCTAGTAGCAGTGCGTTAGTAGTAGTTCTCTAGTAGTAGCACTCTAGTAGCAGTACATTAGTAGTAGTCCTCTAGTAGTAGCACTCTAGTAACAGTAGTCCTCTAGTAGTAACACTCTAGTAGTACTCTAGTAGTATTACTACTACTAGAGTACTCTAGTAGTATTACTCTAGTAGCAGTAGTCTAGTAGCAGTAATCTAGTAGTAGTCCTCTAGTAGTAGTACTCTAGTAGTACTCTAGTAGCAGTACTCTATTAATACTACTCTAGTAGTAGTATTCTAGTAGTAGTACTATAATAGTAGTACTCTAGTAGTCATATTCCTCTAGTAGTAGTACATTAGTCGTAGTACTGCTAGTAGTAGTACTCTATGGTGGCCGCCACGGGGTGAAGTAGTAGATACTAGGGGACCGGAGGGGAGGGGAGGGGATGGGAGTGGGGAGAGGAAGAGGAGAGGAGAGGAGAGAGGGAGAGGAGGGGGAAGGGAGGGAGAGGATGGGAGGGGGAGGGAATAGAAAGGAGGAAGGGAGGGGAGGGGAGAAAGGGAAGGGAGGGGAAGGAGAGGAGGGGAGAGGAGGAGGGAGGGGGAAAGGGAGGGGGGAAGGGAAGGGAGGGGAGGGGAAGGGAGGGGAGGGAGTGGGAGAAGAGAGAAGGAGGGGAGGGGATGGGAAGGGGAGGGGGAGGGGGGAGGAGGGGAGGAGAGGAGTGGAGAGGAGGGGAGACGAGGGGAGGGGAGTGGAGGGAGACGAGGGGGGGGGAGGAGGGAGGTGGAGGGGGGGCGGGAGGGGAGGAGAGGAGGGGGGGGAGGAGAGGAGGTAGGAGAGGAAGGGAGGGAGAGGAGAGGAGAGGAGTGGGGAGGGGAGGGGAGGGGAGGGGAGGAGAGGGGAGGAGAGGGGATGGGAGGAGAGAGGAAGGGGGAGGGCATGGGAGGGGAGGGGAAGGGAGGGGAGGACAGGGGAGGGGATGAGATGGTGGCGGAGCAGGGAGGGGAGGGTGGGGGAGGAGAGCTGACCAGGAAAATGCTGACGGGCCGACTCGGAGCCAAGGTTGTCGATGTCCATTCAGAATATTGACTAACAAAAATGAGTTGGGCTTTCCACATTGAACGGGTATTTAGATGTGATGTGCATATATACCGTATATGTCCCAATAGAAGCACGCTACCCAATAGAAACACAACACCCCATTTCAAGATTGAAAGCGCGCACAAATTTACGATCATATTTAGACTGAATGCACATAAAATAAGGCAATCCCACTTTATTTCAAAGGCACAACAAAAACCAATCAAAATTTACGATAATATTCAGACTGAATGCACATAAAATAAGACAATCCCACTTTATTTCAGAGGCACGACAAAAACAAATCCATGAAATTCTTTAACTTTGAATAACACATGCATCCATGTGTCTGCACTCGCGCAGTGCGCATCTATTGGGACATATACAGTATATATATATATATATGTGTATATAATCCTCCGGCAGGACTGACAATGTCGGCCAGGTGGAGGGTGGGGTGAGAGCAGGTGGCGCCACCGGTCAAGTGCAAAGTCTTAAGGAGAATAACAATGGTATGAAGTAATAATAATAATAATAATATAGACTAATAGGAAATTCCCTTCGTATTTTTATACTCGCATAATACGTTATACACCATATATATATATAATACGATACACACACCATATCCAGAGAACGTTCATATAGAGAAGTCCAACTCCCATCCCCGACCGTGTGACTAACACTTGTGACTGGCACACACCAAGTGGCGGTTGTTGAACAAGACGCTTCACTCACTGGTGGCTATGGTGGGAAAACAGCAGCCAATGGGGGACCTTTCAGTTTGCATGACTCTCTCGTCAGATGGCGCACCATGCCGGTCTCTGTATGCTTTGGTGTGTGGTGAGTGTGTATGGTGGGGTGGGTGTGGGTGAGGTGTAGGTGGGTATGGTGGGTGTGTGGTGGGGGCATATGTTTGTGTGGTGGAGGTGTAGGGGTGTGTGGCAAGGATTTTGGTGTGTGTGGTGGTGGGGGGGGGTGAGGATTTAGGGGTGTGTGGTAGGGATATGTGGTGAGTGGGTATGGAGTGGTGGGTGTGGTTGGGGGTGTGGGGGTGTATGGTTGGAGGGTGGTGGGGGCGTATGTTTGTGTGGTGGGTGTGTTGTGGAGGTGTAGGGGTGTGGTGAGGATTTTGGTGTGTGTGGTTGGGGTGTATGGGAATGTAGGGGTGTGTGGTAGGAGTGTGTAGTGAGTGGGTATGGTGGGCTGGGGGTGTGATGGGGTGTATGGGTGTGGTGGGGTGTATGGGTGTGGTGGGGTGTATGGGTGTGGTGGGGTGTATGGGTGTGGTGGGGTGTATGGCTGTGGTGGATGAGGGATGTGGTGGGGGTGTAGGTGTGTGTGGTGGGGGTTGACAATATGTGTGGTGGGGGTGTAGGTGGTTTGTGGTGGAGGTGTAGGGGTGTCTTGCAGAGCGGCACCTCATAATCTTTAGCATCCCTAAACCCCCACCACACAGCTACACCCCCACACACCTACATTTAAAATAAGTTAATTCAAACTAAAGTAAGGTAGATACTAACAATCAATTCAATATATTTATCTCAGAAAATCACTGAAAATCAAGTTTAAATCCTGCAAAAACTGTCTCGGCCAAACTGCTTGGGGTTTCTGTCTTACTGTGTATTAAGACATTCTGAGTAAAGTTGCATAGTCCGATGGTTTTGAATTTCTGTATTTTTTTCTGAGATAAATAAATTAGATCAATCACTAGTATCTATTTTACATTAGTTCAAAGTTACATTTATTTTAAATGGTAAACTTTTCAGATACTTTGAGTGCAAACATGGAAAATTAGTTTTGGAAAACTTGCCAAAACTCTGACACCATAGACTTCTGCAGTAACAGGTTCTGTTAAATTGACTCAGTATTGCCTTCTACGCAGAAACAAATGGTTAATAAGTGCATCAGTATCTAAGTTAGATATGTAAAATCAAATCTTGATAATTGCTTTGATTTTGAAAATTTGATATTTCATCGGACTATGCAGCTTTAACTGCATTATGAGGCAAAGCCATCAGAACCAACAGATACCCTTCGCCAATACCCATGGGTCTGGTTGCTAGGTAACTCTTCCCCATGGGCACATTCGGTGAAGCAGGGGGGGGGGGGTCGTTATCTCTCTGTCAGATGGAAGAGCCGCCGGCACAAGGCGGGTTGGATTTATTTGGGGAGGGAGGTTTAACGTCCTAGCAACACAGACGGTCAAATCAGGATCAACCACTGTTGTATCTATAGTTGATTCACTGTGTAGGATGTGAAGCGTAAATAAGCATAAACAAAAACCCCAAAACAACGAACACGTCTATAGTTTTAATATAAAAATCAAGATGCAGAATAACAAAGCCACAAAAATCACTTCAAATATAAAACGCACTGATTAATAAATAAAGGACATATGTGCAAAACAACCCGGCGATTTATGGTTAAAAAATAATAAAGGCTTCAGAGAATATAGTCATGATTTTCCATTTTCAAGGATTTTCAAGGGTCTTTAGACAAATTCCATGACTTTCCATGCCTGGAATCCATAATTATCAAATTCCATGACTATCCATACATGGAATCTATAATTATAAAATTCCATGACTTTCCACACCAGGAATCCATAATTATGAAATTCCATGACTTTCCACAGCCGGAATCCATAATTATCAAATTCTATGACTTTCCATGCCTGGAATCCATAATTATCAAAGTCCATGACTATCCATACATGGAATCCATAATTTATCAAATTCGATGACTTTCCACACCAGGAATCCATAATTATGAAATTCCATGACTTTCCACAGCCGGAATCCTGAATTATCTAATTCCATGACTTTCCACACATGGAATCCATAATTATCAAATTCCATGACTTTCCACACATGGAATCCATAATTATCAAATTCCATGACTTTCCACACATGGAATCCATAATTATCAAATTCCATGACTTTCCATGCCTGGAATCCATAATTATCAAAGTCCATGACTATCCATACATGGAATCCATAATTATCAAATTCCATGACTTTCCACACCAGGAATCCATAATTATGAAATTCCATGACTTTCCACAGCCGGAATCCTGAATTATCTAATTCCATGACTTTCCACAACTGGAATCCATAATTATCAAATTCCATGACTTTCCACATATGGAATCCTGAATTATCAAATTCCATGACTTTCAATGCCTGGAATCCATAATTATCAAATCCCATGACTTTCCGTGTTTTGAAGGACCCATCTGAACCATGGAAATACATGGTCAAATCAGGTGCAAACAATTGCTGCTTTTATTTCTCCATGAATTCAGTTTTTTTAGATCTAACCTGATGGCTCATAACTAATCCTATATGATTACTCATCAGATGTTTGTGTCTTGTTTGTTGTTTTATGTCCTAGCAACATCAAAGGTCATCTCAAGACGAGTACTGACTTGTGACAGCGCACACTCATGGCAACTTTATAGTGCTGTCCCACTGAGAGACCAGGCCGCTGGCATCATGACACGATATCCCACAGTCACATTATCCTGATGTTGAGCAAAACAGTCATTGTCCTATCCTATTATTTTATGCGGAGCACCAGGCTAGATAGCAACAAACATTAATTTGATAAGTCCTCGGTTTGAATCGGCTGAGATTCGAACCCCCGACCTTCCGCATGGGAAGCATGCGCTCTACCGATTCGGCCACCTCGTCCGGTCTCATTACACGTATGAGTAACCATTATGTACACAATTATGTTTATTTTCCTTTGTTCATTGTACTAAGCTATTACAAATAATTATCTTGTATTTTTAATGTCCAAATAACTGTCCCAATTTTACCTTGGTGATTCCACAGTCAAAACAAATTAATTTGGTTCCGACGAATAAACATATTTAAGACAACAAAAACAAAGTGCCTTTGAAATGTGAATCGATCTCGGGCTTTATCTCGGTCGATACTCATTCTACAGACCCTTGCGCCTCAATCTCCATATCGGGCAATAACAGCTCGCTAGATGGCAGTCCGAAAAATTTCGCCACTGGGGGGCACCACCCTGTCCCTCACCGGAATACTGAACTACGATAAGTAGCAGGCAGTAACTGTGCCTCCCTCGTCAGGCGGTGGGCATCCCCCACCCCCACCCACACTCCAGCCTCCACATATCTCCACAACTCCCAACGGGTACAGTGGTCTAATCGGCAGAGCGTGGGGCTCGTGCGTGGAAGGTCGGGAGTTCGGTTGCCAGTCGAGTCAAACCAATGACTTATAAAGTTGATACTTCTTAGCCTGGCGGGCGGCATTAATAGGATAGGGCAAGGACTGGGTAGCTCAGTGTCAGGATAATGTGACTGAGTGGGACATTAGGCCATGGTGGCATTGGCCTGATTTCACAGTGGGGCAGCACTATAAAGTCGCAAAAAGTGCGATCTATCATAAGTCGGTATTCATCCTGATATGACCATAGATGTTGCTAGGACATAAAGCACCAACAAACACAATCCAGCCATAAGTGCGCACTGTCACAAGTCAGTACCCGTCCTGATATGACCTTAGATGTTGCCAGAATGCAAAACTCCAATAACTAACTAATCCCCCACATACACACACACATATATACACAACTCCCCACAACTCCCTACGAACAGATCCAGCATGGCTCCCTCACCCACATCCCCACAACGCCCCCCCCCCCACACACAACTCCATCATGGATTTACCCCACAATCTCCCTCCACACACCACTTATATCATGGATTCCCCCCCCCCCCCCACCAAACCCCACATACATATCTAGCATGGTTCATCTTCTCCAACCTCTCTTCACCCCCCCCCCCCTCCTCTCCCCCCACACCGACAACTCTAGCATCCCCCCCCCCCCCCCACAAACACATACCGACATTCCACCCCCACCTACAAAACCCCCACCCAGGGATATGATTGGCCATCAGCAAAACAAACTCTGAAAGTCAGGCCGCTAGTTTGGCAGCTGCCCAGGCCCTCAATGGGGTCTGGGGCAGAGCACCAAAGGGGGCCCATGGTGCAATGCTGCCGGAAGCTCGTGCAATTTAAGCCTTTTAAGAGCCTTAAGGCTCACTCACACCTTAACGGTTTGGGGTACCGGATAGAAAACGGACAATGTCCGGTGAAATACGTCAATGTCCGGTTTATATATGGTAGGCATCCGGCGTTTCCGTTCTCTGTCCGGTGGTGTCCGGCTTGTTTTGAACATGAACAAAACTTGTACCGCACACCGCCGGACTGACATGTATGGTTGGTGTCCGGTTTAAGCCCGGTTTAAGTCCTTTTAGTCCGTTTTGTCAGGTTCATGTCCGGTACCCATCCGTTACATCTCTGGTTTGTTTCCTGAAGAGGCCGTTGCAGGAATTTGGTCCGTCGGTTTTTTATATGTTTTCCACATGTCCATGAACAGTCCGGTACTTGTCCGGTTGATGTTCGGTACATCCATTTCACATTCGGTTTTCGCCCGTCGGTTCACCGTTGCTTGTCGTTTGTTATCCGGCGTCGTCCAGTTATCATCCGGTTATCATCCAGTGGCTATTTGTTAATGTACGTTCCTTGTCCATTTAGTGTTCGTTTTGTCTGGCGGCCTTTGACCTGATACCACAACATCTCGACACATTTCGGTACATTTTGATACCGAACACCACCGGACTAGGCAATTCTTGGTCAGGTTGTGTCCGGTGCTCTATCCGGTAAGGTGTAACAGACACTTTAAAGGTAGTATTTTCAGTCGGACAGCATACATTTTTCCTTTCGTTATACAAGCAATCCGAACCCTTCCCCACGCCTGTATACTACATAACACCAACTATTTTATCACCGGATCTGCATGAATTACAAGAATGACCAATTTCATTATTAAAAAATTGGAAATCCGCGAATCCGCGGAAAAATCACATCCCTGCCCACCACTCTCACCCACAACCCACACCAGAGCATCATCTCCCTCGGGGACGGTGTCTCACGAAATATGCGTCACACTCAGGACACGTGGTGTTCAGGGGAGGGGGGGGGGGCTGGCAGCGAGTTGGCCCTGTCGTACAAAAAACGTCAACATCGGAAACACAATTAAAGGAGCTTGTGGGAAGTTTGTAAAAATGGACCACATACAGACAGAACTCTTGTACATCACCTGCTGAGAAAGTATTACTTTATTTGCACAGGGCGCAGTGGCCGAATTACTAGAGCGCAGGACTCACGGGCGGAAGGTCGAGACTATAGTTCCCGGTCGAGTCAAACCAATGACTTTAAAATTGATACTTGTCACTTCGAAGCCTGGTGCTCGGCATTAATCATAGGATAGGACCACTGTCAGGAAAATCTGACTGAGTGGGATATTGGGTAATGGGGCCAGCGGCCTGATTTCCCAGTGGGACAGCACTATAAAGTTGCTGTAAAGTGTGCACTGTCACAAGTTGGTACCCGTCCTGATATGATCTTAGATGTTGCCAGGACGTAAAAATCCAGCAACCAACCAGTCGACCAACTTTCTTTGTGGGTAGAGGTGGGCGTAGAGGTGGGGGTAGAGGTGGGGGTAGAGGTGGGGTTAGAAGTGGGGGTGGGGGTAGGGGTAGGGGTGGGGGTGGAGGTGGGGGGAGGGGCGAGATATATGTGGTTCATTACCTGCTTCAAGTATCCTGGGACGCAGGTAGCGTTGTGCAGGGGTGCGTTGTATGAAAACTGCAGTCTGATAAACATGTTCAAAGCCAAAGAGCTTATGTAGATTTGACGCTAGATATACAGATAGATAAAGGCCTGCACTCAGTAACCACTTAAGCCAATGGGACTGTCACACTACGACATATGGCGGCGGCGTATGTGTAACTTACCGCAAAAATTTGAAAAACGTCATAGGTCGTCGTAAGCCACCTTTTTGCACTGCGGGAGCTTTTGAAGCATTTGCATAATCTATACATAACCTATACATAACCTACCCCTAGCCTATGGCGGCGTATTCAAAGCATAACCCGACCTATGCGTGGCATTCTGTGATGTAGCGTGACAGTTGTGATTGACAGGTCAAGCGTATGCCTAACCTATGCCGACCTGCCCCGAACCTATGTGTAATCTATGCTGGTGTACGACTAGCAAACGTCTAGCATATGAGCAACATATGAGGCATACGGTGGCATACGCTGAACATTTTGAACATGTACAAAACTTTCTTGGCGGTTCGGCGTATGACAGCGTATGAAGAGCGTATACGGCATATGGCCAACCTATGCCCAACCTATGCGTAACCTATGACGGCATATGATGGCGTATTGGTAGAAAACCTCATACGCCGGCATACACTAACGCCATAGGTCATAGTGTGACAGTCCCATAAGATTCCATATACGTGGTATGCGATAGACGAATGCGGCAAAACTGTCCAAACATGTAAATACACAGGGGTGCTTCGATATGTCCAAATGTGAAGGCGAACACGAATGCGGCAAGTGGATCGCTGTGAGGACCGATCGGTGCAAATGCGAATGCGAATGCTGCTGCATTTGCCATAGGAAACAACAAGAACTTTGACTTTCCTTCACAAATTTGGAGCAAAAAACCCCGAAAATGGCTTGGGTATCTATCTATCTATACTGCATACTGCATTTGTATTCGCATGCCGCAGACCATGTTTTTTTTAATGTTCTTATGCATTACCTCTACGTTGGATCGACGTTTCGCCTACCATTTCCTATATTATGATTTGTTTTCGATATCTCTCATCCGCCCCTCATACCAGATCATTTAACATGACCTTCGCACGGCCATCAGCTGCCCAACATGATCCAATGCAATGTGTATATGCCACCGGGGGGAGGGGGGGGGGGGCGCCTGAATAATAGTCAAGATTTTCCCAGACCAGCCTCTACGTGCTCTGTGAACATGAGCAATGAAATGAAATTTAAATAAAAATCAGGGCCGGGCGATTTTTCAGGCCATCACCCATTTAAAAATAGTTATTTAGCCTTCGATGAAAAACCCAAATAAACAAACGTCAGATTATACAGCTTAACAAATTTTTTTTTTTAAGACGAAAAAAGACGAACAAATGAATAACTCTAATAGACTCCATCAGTTAAGGGGAAAGTGCCCAAATAGAGTGGTTCCAGATTCTGCCGATAGATGTCACTGGTCCATAGATGTCATTAGCTTAACTGGTGGGGTGGGGTGTACTGTCACATATTTCTTCCTGGGAAAAGACTTACTCAAATGTTGGTATTTCAAACATTCAAATTTCCCTTCAAGATTTGTGCTGTTCTTACATAAAATATAAGAAAAGCGATGTTTTAATCAGGCATTTTATTATTTGTCCATGCCTTCTTTTACGGAGATATCGCATGTGAAATGACAGGCACTCGGGGAAAGTACCCGAATAGAATGGTTCCAGATTGTGTCGATAGAGGTCACTTGTGGGCGATCTGAGAACAATTTCAATTTGTGGCAGTAGTGCGTGAGATATCCGTGTTCTCTGCGGCAGAGTGGTTAGAGTGTCTGACTTTTTTCTCGGTCGGACTCCTAATCTGAAGGTCAGTGGTTCAATTCCCCGTGCCCCCACCTCTGCCAATTTGGATTTCCACCACTGTGTATAACTTACAGTGTCATCAAAGGCCAGTTGCTCTCATACCATGTCTATGTTGGCTGGGAGGTTAAAAATCCCTTGCGTCAGTAAAAGTGTAGGCTCAGGCTTTCTATCGACAAACTGTCTAATGGTGAAAACAAGTCTATTCAGTCTTATCTATGATAGGCAGTATAAATCTTCACGAAAAAAACCAAAAAAAACTAGCTTAACTGGTGGGGTGTATTAAGTCATACCAGCGTGTGCATAATGTTTAGGCATACCTCCCATTCACACCACATCCTGAGAAGCGGAATTTAGAATCCTGAATAAAACAATGGCGCCGCTGAAGGTGGCAGCCATTAACGTTGGACAAATGAGCGCATTGTGAAATCCGGGGGTTAAATAAACACGAAGGTAATCATCTCTTTAATATTGATTGGTGATTAACAATTATTGTTTGTTTGTTTGTTGTTGTTTTACGTCCTAGCAACATCTAAGGTCATATCAGGATGGGTACCGACTTGTGACAGTGCGCACTCATGGTGACTTTATAGTGCTGTCCCACTGGGAAACCAGGCCACTGGCACCATATCCCACTCAGTCACATTATCCTGACACTGAGCACACCAGTCCTTGCCCTGTCCTAATAATGCCTAGCGCCTGGCTAGGAAGCAACAAGTATCAATTTTTAAGTGATTGGTTTGACTCGACCGGGGTTCGAACCCATGTCCCCACGATCTACCAACACGGAAGACGGACGCTCTAACTCATTCGGCCATCCCGTCTGGTCCTTAACAATTAAGCTAAACTCGATAATTGTGGATTTGCCCGACGAGCTGGTCTCCCGAGTTAAGTCATTCCAACAGCAGCTGGAGTATCGGAAGAAAAGGTGGAGGGAATCTCTTTATGTATTGTGTAAAGCCTCAGTCACACATCACCGGATTGGGGGGAAACAGACAGAAACTGAACAAAGTCCGGTTTGTGTCCGTTCAAGTTTTGAACATGCACAAAACTAGGAACGGATGTCGCCGGAATGACGTCTATGGTTCTTGTTCGTTTTGAGTTTGTTTCATCCTTTGGCTATCCGTTCATGTCCGTTTCATGTCCGTTTATGTCTGTTTCATTGTCTGTTTCATGTCCATTCGTCCAGCGGCCTTTGACCCGATATGGCAAGATTTTGACACATTTTAATATATTTTGATACTTATGACGCCCAGACTAGACAATTCTGTCCATCGCTCAATCCAGTCATGCGTGACTGGGGCTTAAACCATCTATCATTGTCCCTTTCGAATATTTCTTAAAGTTGCATAGTTCACTTGTTTTGAGTTTTTGTTATTTTTCTTAGAATAATATATTAATTTCATTGTTGTGGTCTACCTTATTTTAGTTTGAAGTCACTTTTATTTTAAATGCTAACTTTTTTAATATTGAAAGTGTAAAGACGTCAAATTAGTTTTAGCAAGCACACCAAAACTCTGACATCATAGTCTTCTGCAGTAACAGGTTCTATTAAATTGACTCAGTATTCCCTTCTATGTGGTGACAAATGCTTAATGAGTGCATCAGTATCTAAGTTAGATATGTAGAATCAAATCTAAATAATTGTTTTATTTTTGAGAATTTGATGCTTCATCAGACTATGCAGCTTTAATGATTTGCACAGTGAAATGGATATAATTTGATAGATCTGGCTTCCAAATTCCAATGTTCAGAGTGATTAATTTTGATAAATTTTTGCAGACTTTACGCCATGTCCGCAGCAAAGGCCAAATTGACGGAGAGAAGTGTTCACACTTTTTTTTTGTTCTTTTTTTTTTGGTAAATATGTTTATTCTGCTGAATAAGTCTTTTGTCAGTGCTGAAGCACTGGTCTTCCAGCCATTTTTAAATTCAGGGTTATTTACACAAAAGGTATATAGAATAAGGTGTACAATACCTGTTGAATAGACAATTTGTACCATGTAACACAATGAAATTCTGAAACCCAAAAGTTCCATAACAATATGGTACAGTAGTGTCATATAACCACAAGATTATTGACTGGAATGAGCAGGGGCGGTCATTCGGGTTCATTCCTGGGCACGGTGGTACAGCGAGGCTGCTCCCCCTCCCACCAGGGGGGGCAGAGGGGGAGCAGACACCCCCCCGCCCCAAATCTCACCAGCAATCAATACTCCTGACCCTCTCCTCACCTCTCACACGCCTCAGCGATTATTATTGTCATGGGAGTGATGAAAATTGGAAATATTGCGCCTAGAGCGGGACTCAAACCCACATCTCTTTGCATTCCGGGCCAGTGTGCTAACCATTTCACCACCTAGGCTCCCTGATATCATCACACTACCCTCGCCTACCTGTCTATGTGGCACCTTGCCTGAGAGGTCAGTGCATACCACTAGAGTACATTAGTTGATTAAGCACTGGAATTTTCAGTCGGATAAATTTGGTCTTCCTCGTTCCACTCCTCCTTATTATTGTTACTATATTAAAGCTGCATAGTCAGATGGTTTTGAATTTCTGTAGTTTTTCTGAGATAAATATTGTAGTGGTCTGCACTGACCTCTCAGGCAAGTAACCACATAGACAGGTAGGCGTGGGGAGTGTATTGATATCAGGGAGCCTGGGTGGTGTAATGGTTAGCACACTGGCCCGGAATGCAAAGAGATGTGGGTTCGAGTCCCGCTCTAGGCGCAATATTTCCCATTTTCATCACCCCCACGACACTGGTTGCCGTGATCAGGATCCTGTACAAGCTTTGCGCTGTATGGTTGTTGAACCTACCCTGTGTATGTATGTGTTAGTGCATTGCTTGTATGTATGTAATTGTAAGCATTACAAGACTTACAATTCCAGGGGGACGAGTGTAGTGGTCTGCACTGACCTCTCAGGCAAGTAACCACATAGACAGGTAGGCGTGGGGAGTGTGTTGATATCAGGGAGCCTAGGTGGTGTAATGGTTAGCACACTGGCCCGGAATGCAAAGAGATGTGGGTTCGAGTCCCGCTCTAGGCACAATATTTCCCATTTTCATCACCCCCACGACAATATATTAGATCGATCACTAGGATCTACTTTACATAAGTTCAAAGTTACTTTTATTTTAAATGGTAAACCTTTTAGATATTTTGAGTGCAAACATGGAAAATTGACTCAGTATTGCCTTCTATGCAGAAATAAATGCTTAATAAGTGCATCAATATCTAAGTTAGATATGTAAAATCAAATCTAGATAATTGGTTTGGTTTTGAAAATTTGATATTTCAACGGACTATGCAGCTTTAATCAACCATGGTATTTACACTTATCTAAAATAAAGGCCATATTTATGGGAAGAAATGCAATAATATATAACTAATTAGAACCAACCCAGATATCAAACTAATATTACATGATTTATTTTGGGAGATTACATTTTGGTACATCATAATTGTTTGTTGAGTAGGCCTACTCGTTTGGGTGTTCTTTTCTTCTATTTGTTTGTATTCAGCAGGGAGCAATTTAAATCACAGACAATTGGTCTTCCTCATTCAACTGCTACTTGCTCTTTCTTAGTAATGCCAAAAGCCAGGCTAGGTAGCGACAAGTATAAACTTTTAAGTCATTCGTTTGACTCGACCAGAATCCAACTATGCACCTTACGAAAACAGGCGGTGGATGCTAGCCTACTGATGCTCAACCTGTCTGGTTATGCTAATTTGCAATGCATATTGGATGCCCTATATACAGTCAACCCTTTTTAGTCTGGACAACTTTTTCCCAAGCATTCTTTTTAAATTTATCGCCTTTTTAAACAAAATTCACCCTCTGACAATATCGCTAATTTGACATTGCATGCTGGGAAAAAAAAGGTTGTCCAGACTAGACTAACAAGGGTTGACTGTATATAGTGCATCCATTATGCAGTCGCAATGCACTTGTGGGGCGTGCCATACTTAAAGCGATGTAACATACTCTGGAAACGAGAGTTGACAGGGATGCGCATGCACTACACAGGTAACGCAGTTAGAGCAGCCCACTCTCTCTCTCTGTGAAATGTGATCAGTTCTCCAGGGTGATGGGATGGTATATTTAGTAAGACGTATTAAAGATGAATAGTCTGATAAAACATTTCATTTTCAAAACCAAAGCGATTATCTAGATTTGATTCTACATATTTAATTTAGATACTGCTGCACATATAAATAGGGTATGCAGGTATTGCATGTATAGCAATACCTCAGGGAGTTTGACGCCCCTGCCTTGCAGAGTTGTAAACCACTGCCTTGTGGTACAGGTTCATGACAGAACCGAAGGCTAAGGGAGCAAACCCTAAACAGGAAACCATGTCACTGTGGCAGCATTAAGGGTGGTTGATGTATGGAACCCCCAACATCTCCCGACCAGCCACTGCAGGGACAAATAGTTTTGTGCCTGTCTTGACATGTTCTTGCCAGTGTGAAACCTCTATTTGCTCCCCGAGAGAGTGCCGCTGGTAACTTGCAAAAGCCAGCAGCACTTCAACACTTTTGCAGGCAGCTTTCATGAAATGTACAACCACACAAAACACCATACCGGCTCGGTCATTGCCCGGGTTACCAAGGGCCGCACTGCTCGAGCTCATCTTCCGTCGACAGCGGAAAATCAGCTAGGAGGAGAGGAGTATAAAATAGTTGTTGCCATACAGAAGGGAACGTTGAGGCAATTTAATAGAACCTGTTATTGCAGAAGCCGTTGGTGTCAGAGTTTTGGCGTGCTTGCCAAAATTAATCTTTCATGTTTGCATTTCAAATATCTCAAAAGTTAGCCATTTAAAATAAAAGTTGCTTCAAACTAAAGTAAGGTAGATTATAATGACCAACCTAATATATTTATCTCAGCAAATGACAGAAACTGAAAACAATCGGACTATGCAACTTTAAAAGCGATGTAACACTCTAGAAATGAGAACTATCAAGGATGCGCATGCGCTACACAGGTATAGGAGTTAGAGCAGCGCACTCTCTCTCTGCACACACACCCCCAAAATGTGATCAATTCTCCGGGGTTATGGGATGCTTTATATTTAGTAACACACATTAAGCTGAACTGATGAGAGTTGTTGAGTGAAGAAGCTAAAATAAAATAATTTAAAACCACAAACAAAAAAACTCCAACGTGGTCCATCTATGGGACTTTTAATATTTCATGCAAAAAATGTTCACACCCATTATGCGTAATGCTTTGGCATTGCGGGTAATCAGGATCACGAAGACAGTACAAGGCGTGCCAGTAGCCAGGACGTCTTTGGCGCCGACTAGCGGATTTCGTCAGAACTACGTATTTAACTCAGTCGCCGACTAGCGGTGTCTTTTCTTAGCCTCGCCACCGTGGATCTCAGGTTCTGATGACGTAGCAGGCAGTGTGCTTAAACTGTCGACGCGGTGCTTTGTGGGTACAACTTAGCTATATAAGGCGACGCAGCAGTGGGTTTCTGTCATTACGACCGGAGGAGCCAGGAGACTTTGACCAGACTTAAAAATTGGCCTCCCACCCACCCCACGCATGACATTTAGTAGGGCCATAGCATCTCTAGCCTCGTTTATAAGCACTTGTGAGCTGACATTGTGTAACCAGACGTTTCAACCTTACCTTGATTAAAGTTACCATAATTATACTTGCTGTCTTCATGTTTTTCCTGATTACATATTTTTCAATTCTATTTTTAGAAAGTTTAATCTATATCTTTTTTTGTAAAGTTTCAGGAAAATCTCCCTCCGCCCACCGGATCCTATAAGGGGCCGTCCAAAGTTGTAAACATTCTCAAGGCGGTACAAAGAGTACTACTTTTCCAGACCCCCCGTCACCCCCCCTCTACTCCCCCCCCCCCGAAGTGCAGTCGTTACACATTCAACATAATATGGAGGATCGATTTAATTGGTCATTTCACCGCTTCCAATTTTGGGAGGTTAGGGGATTCAAACCCCGGTGTTTGAACCCTGGTTGAGACAAAGCGATAACTTTAAAATGTACAAGCGTCACTACCTAGCCTGGTGTTCATCAGAAGTACTAATATAGGGCAACGAGGAGTGGAACGAGGAAGACTAATTTTATCCGACTGAAAATTCCCGTGCTTAATCATCTAATGTATTGTAGTGGTCTGCACTGACCTCCCAGGCAAGGAGCCGCATAGACAGGTAGGTGTGGGTAGTGTGGTGACATCAGGGAACCTAGGGGGTGTAATGGTTAGCACACTGGGCCATAATGCAAGGAGATGTGGGTTTGAGTGCCGCTCTAGGTGCAATATTTCCTATTTTCATCACCCCCACGACAGTAATATCAACGGGTGATCAAAATTGGAAATATTATCCCCGGTACAGGATTCGCACCCACATGTCTTGGCATTCCGCGGCTAGTGTGCTAACCATTACACTACCTAGGCTCCCTGATGCAATCACCCTATCCACATCGACCTCTCTATGTGGCTCCTTGCCAGAAGCCAGTGCAGTCTACTACAGTCCCCAACTTTTTTTTAAATCGCCGAAAAATATCATTTTATTGAACGCTATAAGTCATACTTTACTGACAACCACTCTCCCCCTGCCATACACTTTGCATGACCGTGAAAATGTTGAAAACTTTGGACGGCCCCTAAGTAGCTATGGGATCACCCCATCTCCAGCGTAGAAGCCATTGAAGAAGCCTTACATGTCATGGAGGACAATTTGACACCTTTTTATGATACTCGGGTGGCACTGCCTGCTCTTGAGTATCTCGCAGAAAAATAGGCTGTTGTATTTGGATATGTTGGGTGGTTGGGGGTTTCTTGTGCTAGAAACACCTGATGACCTAATTATCATGATGGGCACTAGATAACAGATTCAGATCTTTAGCCCAAACTGGTCGCAAGCCATGGTGTGACTGGGAGTGGGACTTTAGGTAATATTCTTTGAGGGTTGTCAGTCATACCATATCTTCAAACGTAATGGCCTTTAGGTAATATACATACGCTACTGAGACTTATATCACCAACCATAATGCATCTCAGAAGAGGTGAATGACCATGTACTCTAAATATGGGCGAACATTGCTTTAGTATGGAACAGGATGTGGAATTCCTGGTTCCAGTATCAAATAGCTATTTATGTCGGCACAGAGTTGGTGAAATGGGAGAGAATGCAAAAATATGAGATGGCGACGATAGAATGCTGTTGATTTCACTTTTAAAGTTCATCAAACTACAGTCTCTGTGTTTATAATGGACACCTATGGGACTGGAGCAAGATGCCGTGCCGTTATAGAGAGAGATCCATTATAGGCAGAGACTGACTGACGGAATGGGTGTTTTTCTTTTATACTTTTATACTTATACTTTTATACTTAGAATTGAGGTGGTGACCAGAGGTGGCAGTGGCGACATAGGTTCACCACCTCCAGAGGTGGCGACAGGAGAGGTAGCACCTCGTCATTGACATGTCGTCATTGACAGAGAATATTGATCAAGTAGGTGAAAAAACGCAAGAAACAGTTAGCGCCGTGACCTGGAGGCAGATGTGAAAAGGTCTGGCAATACATGGAGACAGCTGGAGAAGATGGCCCAGGACCGGGATAACTGGAGAGCCCTTGTTCATGGCCTATGCCCAAAGTTGGGCGGTAGGCGTAAGTAAGTAAGTAAGGTGAAAAAACGGCGCGTTGTCCGCATGATACAATTGTCTGTTAGACACAGAGGCAATGCTATTAAATTAAAGGGGTGCCATGATGGGACCAGCACTTTTTCTCGTATTTAACAGAGATTTGTTATTGACAGAGACTGTTATTGACAGAGTAGACTGTACATGGTTTATTATATTTTTCAACTCAAAAGTAGCGGGTAAATATGAGAACATACATAAAGAATATATATGCCTTCTTAAATTAAGAATTTATCTGCTCATTTCATTTACCCAGCTTTACCCAACTTGTTGCCACTTTTTCTAATTGGTTGCTTTTCACTCATACTGCAAGTACAGGGTGAATCGTTTATCTAGATGGGCACTGACTTGTCACAATGCAGGCTCAGTGCTGCCCTATTGGGATACTGCAAAGGAGCATGTGATATGTCATTGCCCACCAGTGGGACGCCCAATGGAAGGTCATCATCATCATGCTGTCAGTCGCGATGCAACAAAGACTGCTTTCATTACTTGACTGCCGCTCTCCATTTAACATTTCATGAAAGCTGCCTGCAAAAGTGTTGGAAGTACTGCTGGCTTTTGCAAGTTACCAGCGGTACTCTCTCGGGGAGCAAATATAGGTTTCACACCGGCAAGAACATGTCCAGACAGGCACAAAACTATCTGTCCCTGCACTGGCTGGTCGGAAGATGTTGGGAGTTCCATACATCAACCGCCCTTGATGATGCCACAGTGACATGGTTCTCTGTTCAGGGTTTGCTCCCTTAGCCTTCGGTTCTGTCAAGAACCTGTACCACAAGGCAGTGGTTTACAACTCTGCAGGGCAGGGGCGTCAAACTCCCTGAGGTATTACCTGAGGTATTACCTGCATACCTGTAATGGAAGGAAACCACACCAAAAGTAGCCAGATAACACACCACACAGCTACGTACAAGCCTATGATATGTAAATAGGAGTAGGCTAGTCTAGTAATAAGAGTAGGAGAAAAAAAACATATATATGCTGAGAAAAAAAACAAAAAAAACATAGGCTACTAACCATACCAACAAATTATGTATCTGCTACTGAAATGCAGGCAATCAAATACCTTATCAGCAGCTACTGTGGTAAGATAACACCAAGACTACAACTGGCCATCATTGAAAACAATGGCTTTCGACAGTATCAATACAGCCTCAATAAAAATTGAAAAATTAAACAAATTAAAAACCGTGCCACCAGCACCTTGACACAATAGTTTACTCGGTCACTTTATTTAACATTCACCCAATGAAGTATATACATTTTGTCCCTTATTATCAAATTTTGTTGTTTGCTTCTTTACTGGGATTTTATGTCCTAGCAGCATCTGAAGTCATATAAGGAAGGGTACCGACTTGTGCCAAAGTTGCACTCATGGTGACTTTATAGTACTGCTGCACTTGGAGATAGAACCGACGCCCACAAAACAAAACACGTCAAATTAATTTCGGTGTGCACACCGAAATGCTGAACATTGTGCGAACCAGTCCTTGTCCTATCCTATCAATGCCGAGTGCCAGGCTAGCATTTGTTTGTTTGTTCTTTTACGTCCTAGCAACATCTAAGGCCATATCAAGAGGGGTACTAACTTGTGACAGTCTGCACTCATGGTGACTTTATAGTACTGCCCCACTTGGAGACCAGGCCACCAGCACCATGATCTGATATCCCACTCAGTCACATTATCCTGACACTGAGCCAAGCAGTCCTTGTCCTATCCTATTAATGCCGAGCGCCTAACTAGGAAGCGACAAGTATCAATTTTTAAGTCAAGGGTTTGACTCGACCAGGGTTCAAATAAACAAACCCATGGGTTTGGATCATCCGATCTCCCAAAACAAGAGACGGACGCTCAATTCATTCGACAACCCTGTCCGTCAATTCAAAATTTAATTAAAATCGTTGGGGGAAAAAAAGACAATTTCTGTTTGGTGGGATTGAGACTGAGTATTATATATTGCACAGTGTAGGCTATGTGAGCTATGCGAGGATATTAACTTAATCGGTTGGTTGCTGGCGGTTTATGTCCTGGCAACATCTAAGGTCATATTAGGACTGTGTATGCACTATGTGAGCTACGTCATTTATAGGTTTGTGGTGCGTGTTGGGGTTCACATCCTGGCAACATCTTAGGTCATATCAGGACGTGTACCGACTTGTGACGGTGCACACTCTTGACGAATTAATCACATTGCAGGACGGCTGGCACCATGACCCAATATCTCTCCAGTTACATTATCCTGGTTCTGACCTAACCAGTCGCTGCTCTATCAAATTACTGCCAAGCGCCAGGCTAGGTAGCGCCAAGTATCAATTTTATAAGCGATTGGTTTGACTCGGCTGGGGTCCGATATCTACACCTTCTAGACGGGAAGCCAGCCAGCTCTCTTATTTCAGTCTTACCCTACAGATTCCGCCATCTCGTTTGGTTGGTTGATTGTTGGAGTTTTACATCCTGGCAACATCTGAGGTCATATCAGGACTGGTTGGCTCATTGTCAGGATAATTTGATTGAGTGGGATATCAGGTGATGGTGCTGGCGGCCTGGTGTCCAAGTGAGCGAGCACTATAAAGTTGCCATGACTGTGCACTGTCACAAGTCGGTACACGTCCTGATATGACCTTAGATGTTGCTAGGACATAACAAACAACAAAAAGACCCAGCTGTCACGGTGCCATGACGGTATGAATAACTCATGCAGAACGCGATGCTGACAGCTCATGCATGACGTGCGGAATTAATAATCCAATGTTTACGTTATTGTGACATATGCATACTGCATTACCTATAACATAACTAACATTAACAACGAGACACCACAGATACCAACAACAAGTAGCAAAATTGTGTCCGGGTTGCAATATGTATTTGCCTTACGTTCTACCACCATCTAAGGTCATATCAGGATGGGCACCGAATTGTGATGCAGTGCACTCATGGCAACTTTACAGTGCTACCCCATTGGGAGACGAGGCCACCAGCACCATGACCCCGATATCCCACTCAGTCGCATTATCCTGACACTGAGCAAACCAAAATGGCCGCAAGAAGCTGTGTGGTGAAGAACCTGCAACTTCCTTGCGACCAAAATGATCGCCTGGACTTTGGTGACCGGTCGGCGTTGAATGCCGACCATTGTTTTTTCCGCCATTATTTTGTGCTTTAGTCGCAAGGAGATCACCGGCTTTTGGTCGCTAAGTGCTCGCAAGCCGTAGTGTGACTAAGTTGGCTTCTTCTTCATGCTGTCGGTTGCGATGCGACAAAGACTGCTTTCATTACTTGATTGCCACTCCCGTACAGTTGTACATTTCATGAAAGCTGCCTGCAAAAGTGTTGAAGTGCTGCTGGCTTTTGCAAGTTACCAGCGGCACTCTCTCGGGAGCAAATAGAGGTTTCACACTGACAAGAACAGGTCAAGACAGGCGCAAAACTATTTGTCCCTGCAGTTACTGGTTGGGAGATGTTGGGAGTTCCATACATCAACCACCCTTAATGTTGCCACAGTGACATGGTTTTCTGCTTAGGGTTTGCTCCCTTAGCCTTTGGTTCTGTCAAGAACCTGTACCACAAGGCAGTGGTTTACAACTCTGCAGGGCAGGGGCGTCAAACTCCCTGAGGTGTTGCAATACCTGCAATACCTGCATACCCAGTTGGCTGAAGGAACTAATAATCATCCACTGATGCACTGCGTAGTTAGTTAGTAACGTAATACTACTAGTTAGCTTCCTGCTCTGTTAATAACAGTCCAAACATAAAGCCCCAGTCACACCTACCCGGATCAGAGGCTGGACGGGCCCCGGGCCGTCATCCGGGGTGGTCCGTGGCGATCCGGGGTGATCCATGGCTTGTCTGTGGCTCGCCCGTGGTGATCCGGTGTGATCCGGCATGATCCGGCATGACCCGTGGCTGGTCTGGGTCCGTCCCGGATGTTTAAAACATCCGGGGCAGTCTGGGCCATCCGGGCTCAATCCGGCATGGTAGTAGTATTAGTAGTAGTAGTAGCAAAACAGCCCGGGACCACCCCCAGACAGCCCGGACAGGCCACAGTTCACCCACGGACTACCCGGACCACCCCCGGACCACACCAGCCGGGTAAATGTGACCGTGAGGGAAAAAATGATGAAAATAGAGATTTTATCCAGGGCTGTCCAGGACAGTCTGGGCGACTGGTCCGGGGGTGATCAGGCTCAAAATCCGGCTCTTCCGGGTAGGTGTGACTGGGGCTTAACGAAGACCAATGCTCCCAGTAATGGTAGATGTGTGGGTTCGAGACTTGTTCCAGGCATGATTTCATACAAGTACACCCATCGTGACAGTACTATTTACAACCCACCCACCCAAAAACAAAAATATTCTTCAGTCAATATGCTTTGAGGTGGTTAGCCATAGCATATCTGGAAACGTAATGCCCTTTATGTAATGCCCTTTTAGGTTGGATAGCCATAGTATATCTCTAAACATAATTCCCTTTAGGCAATATTCTTCGAGGTGGTTAGCCATAGCATAGCTCCAAACATAATGCCATTTAGACGATATGTTTTGAGGTGGTTAGCCATAGCATATCTTCAAAGATAATGTCCTTTCGACAATATACTTTGAGGTGGTTAGGCCTAGCATATCTCCAAACATAATGCCCTTTAGGCAATATGCTATGGCTAACCAACTTCAAAACATATCTCCAAACCTAATTCCCTTGAGAGAATGTGCCTTGAGGTTGGTTAGCCATAGCATATTTCCAAACATAATGCCCTTTAGACAGTATGTTTTGAGGTGGTTAGCCCCTGCATATCTCCAAACATAATGCCCTATAGGTAATATGCTTTAAGGTTGGATAGCCATAGCATATCTCCAAAGATAATGCCCTGTGCCTGTCACACTATGCCGGATTGAGCAACGGTGGTGTTTGGGCATGATGAGTATCAAAATGTGTCAAAATGTTGCGATATCGGGTCAAAGGACACTGGACGAATGAACATTAAACGGACATGAAACGTACATGAACGGATAGCCAACAGACGATAAGCGGACTAAATGAACTCAAACTGGACAAGAACCATATATGTCAATCTGGTGGCATCCGTTCCAAGTTTTGCGCATGCTCAAAACTTGGAACGGGTCGGGCCGGATATCAATGGATATCAACGGATATGCAACAGATATGGAACGGACACAAACCAGACTTTGCCAGATATCAATGGACTTTGTTCGGTTTCTTTCCATTTCCCCATTCCGGTGATGTGTGACAGAGCCTTTAGGCAAAATGTTTTGAGGTGGTTAGCCATAGCATATCCAAACAATGCCCTTCAGTCACTGACACTGAGCCAAACCTGTCCTTGCCCTATCCTAATAATGCCGAGCATCAAGCTAGGAAGCGGCAAGTATCAATTTTAAAGTCATTGGTTTGAATTGACCAGGATTCGAACCCACAAACTTATGGGTTCTCTGATCTCCCGATCTCCCAAAACAGGAGACGGACGCTCTACTCATTCGGCCACCCTGTCTGGTGCTGCAGCTTCGATGCACTGATGATGAAATGAAATAAAATACAACAAATGCAACATCACCTCCATAAAGAGGTCAAGCACATCAGGGGAGCCTGGTGACAAACTGTAGCCACTGCATCAACCTGTAAATTAACTGTTGCCATTCAAACTAATGCTATTTACATAACAGCCCATGTGTAGCATTTTCAGTGTGCAGCCAAAATTAAGTTGATGTGTTTTCACTTGAAAATATCTCCAAAGGTAATTCTTCAAAATAAAAGCCATTCAAAAACTGAGGTAAAGTAGATCAAACTGATCAGCCTATAATATATTTATTTATCTATGAAAAGGTAATACAGCAGAAGCTAAAAAAACAACAGACTATGCAACCTGAAAGCTACATATATATATATATATATATATTATATATATATATACAGTAAAACCTCTGTAACCAAACACCTCCACAGAGCGACCACTCCCCTATATGGCTTGCTTTATTTGGGCCCCAAACGATCGCACATACCATTGTAATGAAATGAAAAACTCCACAAACCGACCACCTCCCTAAATGAACCAATTAAAGTCGGTCCCATGGTCGGTCGATTTAGAGAGGTTTTACTATATATATATATTGTATATACTGTATAAGAATTATACGAGTATAATAACCCAGAATATCCCTCCTCTCCCTCATCACTCACTCAGCTCCACGCACTGTGAGAGTCTCTCATACTCATAGTCATCTACTGCTCCATCCTCCGCACCTCAGCTCCGATGGTGGCACCACCACCCCTTCACACTGTAACCACCACTCACTGTACCGCTATACGGCTATAATATAATGGGTGTAGGTGTAGGTGAGTGGGTATGGATAAGTGGGTGTTTATTAGTGAAAATCCACTTATTATCGCCCACGCATATTTAAAAGAGGCAAAAAACTCAAAAACATTGAACAATGCAGCTTGAAGGCGGGTTGAGTGAGAATAGCACAGAGTAAGTAGCCTACCTCGACCTCGTCCATATCCTCGTCGGAATCCATGTTGGTTTATCGGTAGCGGCTGCCGGAAAGGTCGGTAGAGGCACTCGCCCAGCGTACATAGTGTCCCGTCTGTCGCCCTGGCCACACCCCGGCCGCTCCTGTCACCGACCCACGTGGTGCAGAGCTCGCCATCCCATAATTCCACGCGGCTTAGCGAAGAGCAGTAGCCGCCGTCCACCTTAAAGCCGGGTTTGTGGTAGTTAGTTTCCCACGGTGTCCGCTTTAAATCCACCCGGGTCTATGATAGTTAGCTATGCACCGTGCCCATCTAAAAGGCACCTGGGTCTGTGGTAGTTAGCTTTAGCTTCCCCGCATGTCGATGTATATCCACCTGGGTCTGTGGTAGTTAGCTTTCCACCATGCCCCTTTAAAGCCACCTGGGTCTGTGGTAGTTAGCTTTAGCTTCCCCGCATGTCCACATAAATCCAACTGGGTCTGTGGTAGTTAGCTTTCCACCGTGTCCACGTAAATCCACCTGGGTCTGTGGTAGTTAGCGTTAGCTTCCCACTATGTCCACGTAAATCCACCTGGGTCTGTGGTAGTTAGCGTTAGCTTCCCACCGTGTCCATGTAAAGCCACTTGGGTCTGTGGTAGTTAGCGTTAGCTTTCCACTGTGTCCACGTAAATCCACCTGGGTCTGGGGTAGTTAGCATTAGCCTCCCACCATGTCCACGTAAATCCACCTGGTTCTGTGGTAGTTAGCGATATCTTCCCACCGTGTCCACATAAAGCCAGTTGGGTATGTGGTAGTTAGCGTTAGCTTCCCACCGTACCAACTTTAAAGCCACCTGGGTCTGTGGTAGTTAGCGTTAGCTTCCCACTGTGTTCACGTAAATCCACCTGGGTCTGTGGTAGTTAGCGATAGCTTCGCACCGTGCTCACATTAAAGCCACCTCGGTCTGTGGTAGTTAGCATTAGCCTCCAACCGTGTTCATGTAAAGCCACCTGGGTCTGCGGTAGTTAGCTTGCCACCATGCCCACTTTAAAGCCACTTGGGTCTGTGGTAATTAGCTTTCCACCATGCCCACTTTAAACCCCCTTGGGTCTGTGGTAGTTAGCTTCCGCTGGTAACAGGCAGGCAGGCTTCTTTCTTAGCGGGTTGTGGGTGGCGGTTATCGGAGCCAGCTCCGTGTGAAGAAAGGAGGAAGGGAGGATAGGACGGGACGGATGGTTCGGTGGGAATGTTGTGTCGGAGGCGCGGGCGGATCAAGGAATTCCCCCGAGATGTTGAGTCAAATCAAAGACTTACAAAATGAGGAACTTGTCACACGCTACCACGTTGTGTTGCCTGCCGTTCAGTGTTTATTTCTAGGCCGGGCCTAAATAGGACTGGTTGGTGTCGGCGTCATCAGGGAGGTGACGTGTGTGGGATATTGGGATCCTAGTGGCAGGAGGAGGGTGCAGGTGGGCGTTGGGGGCGTGGATAGAGGGCAGCACTATAAAAAGTAAAAACCATCAGTAACACATTTAGTGTATCATACTTGAATCAATTCCCAACTGTCCTCATATGACCTGATATGATGTTGGGAAGTAAAACTCCACAATAAGCAACGCGAGCACGCTCGCTGAGGGAAGGGAAGGGAGATGGGGCTGTGGGGATTTCTGTGTGTCTAAGGCCGCGGCCCAGACAGGGACCGGGACCGGGTGACACCCGGCCCTTCTCACGGGGCCTCCCCCCTCCTGCTACCGTAGGGCGGCGGCGGGAGTGTGTCGGTATGCCGACGGCGGGAGTGTGTCGGTATGCCGACGGCGGGAGTGTGTGGTGGTGCCGGTGGCGGGAGTGTGTCAGTATGCCGGCGGAGGGAGTGTGTCAGTATGCAGACGGCGGGAGTGTGTCGGTATGCCGACGGCGGGAGTGTGTCGGTATGCTGATGGCAGGAGTATGTTGGGATGCCGGCGGCGGGAGTGTGTCGGTATGCCAACGGCGGGAGTGTGTCGGGGTGCCGGTGGCGGGAGTGTGTCGGTATGCTGACGGCGGGAGTGTGACGGGGTGTCGGCAGCGGGAGTGTGTCGGTATGCCGACGGCGGGAGTGAGTCAGGGTGCCGGCGGAGGGAGTGTGTCAGTATGCCGATGGCGGGAGTGTGTCGGTATGCCAACGGCGGGAGTGTTTCGGGGTGCCGGTGGCGGGAGTGTGTCGGTATGCTGACGGCGGGAGTGTGACGGGGTGTCGGCAGTGGGAGTGTGTCGGTATGCCGACGGCGGGAGTGTGACGGGGTGTCGGTGGGCCCCGGGGACGTGTTACCGGGTTCTGGCTGGTGATGATTGTGTAGGAGTTACTCAGGAGCCGATTAGGGGAAAGAGGCTGAACAGTTAGTTAGGGGAACCGGCTTGACTCTGTCTTTGTATGGGGAGATAGATGTGTGTGTGTGTGTGTGTGGAGGGTAAATAGACAATGTCTTTGTATGAGGAGATAGATGTGTGTTTGTGGAGTGGAGGGTAAATTAACACTGTCTTTGTATGAGGAGATAGATGTGTGTGTGTGTGTTGAGGGTAAATTGACACTATCTTTGTATGAGGAGATAGATGTGTGTGTGTGTGGAGGGTAAATTGACACTGTCTTTGTATGAGGAGATAGATGTGTGTGTGTGTGTGTGGAGTGGAGGGTAAATTGACACTGTCTTTGTATGAGGAGATAGATGTGTGTGTGTGTGTGGAGTGGAGGGTAAACTGACACTGTCTTTATATGAGGAGATAGATGTGTGTGTGGGGGGGGGGTAAATTGATACTGTCTTTGTATGAGGAGATAGATGTGTGTGTGTGGAGGGTAAATTGACACGTTCTTGTATGAGAGATAGATGTGTGTGTGTGTGTGGAGGGTAAATTGACACTGTCTTTGTATGAGGAATAGATGTGTGTGTGTTGGTGGAGGGTAAATTGACACTATCTTTGTATGGAGAGGAGCGTGTGTGTGTGGAGTGGGGGGGAATTGACAGTTTGTGTATGGGGATGGGTATGTGTGTGTGGAGGGGAGGGAATTGACACTGTAATTGTATGGGCAGGGGTGTGTGTGTGTGTGGAGGGGGGTAACTTGACACTCTGTTTGTATGGATAGGGGTACGTGTGTGTGTGTGTGTGGAGTGGGGGGGTTGGGTTGACACTGTCTTTGTATGGGGATGGGTATGTGTGTGTGTGAGTGTGTGGAGAGGGAGGGTAAATTGTCAGTGTTTTTGTAAAGGGAAGTGTGTGTGTAGAGAGGGAGGGTAAATTGACACTGTCTTTGTATGGGGAGATGTGTGTGGAGAGGTTGGGTAAATTGACACTGTCTTTGTATGGGGAGGTGTGTGTGAAGAGGTAGGTTAAATTGACAGTCTTTGTTTGGGGAGATGTGTGTGTGGAGAGGGAAAGTAACTTGACAGTATGAGGGGGTATGTGTTTGTATGTGTGTGTGTGTGTGTGGAACGGGTATATATGGGTGTGTATGGGATGTGGGTAAAGTGGGTGTGGGTGTAGGGAAAGTGTATGTTCGATATAGGGATGGTCTGTGGAGAGGTGTTGTGTAAAGAGACAGAGAGTGGTTGTGTAGAGAGAGTGGTTGTGGAGAGAGTGGGTGTGGGTGTGTGTTTGTGGGTGGGTGGTAAAATGGGTGCAGGTGGGAGTGGGTAGAGTGGGCGTGGGTGTAGGGAGCAGAGTGGGTGTGGGTGTAGGGTGGAGAGTGGGTATGGGTGTAGGGTGGAGAGTGGGTATGGTGTAGGTGTAGTGAGGAGAGTGGAAGTGGGTGTGGGTGTAGGGTGGAGAGTGTTGTGGGTGTAGGGTGGAGAGTGGGTGTGGGTGTAGGGTGGAGAGTGTTGTGGGTGTAAGGTGGAGAGTGTGTGGGTGTAGGGTGGAGAGTGGGTGTGGGGTGGGTGTAGGTGATGGGAGGAGAGTGGGCGTGGGTGTAGGTGTAGGGAGGAGAGTGGGTGTATGGTGGAGAGTGGGTGTGGGTATAGGTAGGAGAGTTGGTGTAGGGTGGAGTGTGGATGTGGGTGTAGGGAGGAGAGGGGTGTGGGTGTGAGTGTAGGGAGGAGAGTGGGTGTGGGTGCGAGTAGGGGGAGGAGAGTGGGTGTGGGTGTGGGTGTAGGTGCAGGTATAGGGAAGAGAGTGGGTGTGGGTGTGGGTGTAGGGTCGAGAGTGTGTGCGGGTGTAGGTGTAGGGATGAGAGTGGGTGTGGGTGTAGGGAGGAGAGTGGGTGTAGGGTGGAGAGTGGGTGTGGGTGTAGGGAGGAGAGTGGGTGTGGGTGTAGGGAGGAGAGTGGGTGTGGGTGTGAGTGTAGGGAGGAGAGTGGGTGTGGGTGTGGGTGCAGGTATAGGGAAGAGACTGGGTGTGGATGTGGGTGTAGGGTGGTGAGTGGGTGTGGGTGTAGGGTGGAGAGTGTGTGGGTGTAGCTGTAGGGAGGAGAGTGGGTGTGGGTGTATGTAGGCGTAGGGAGGAGAGTGGGTGTGGGTGTGGGTGTGGGTGAAGGTGTAGGTGTTGGGAAGAGAGTGGGTGTGGGTGTAGGGTGGAGAGTGGGTGTGGGTGTAGGGAGGAGAGTGGGTGTGGGTGTGAGTGTAGGGAGGAGAGTGGGTGTGGGTGTGCTTGTGGGTGTAGGTGTAGGGAGGAGAGTGGGTGTAGGGTGGAGAGTGGGTGTGGGTGTAGGGAGGAGAGTGGGTGTGGGTGTGAGTGTAGGGAGGAGAGTGGGTGTGGGTGTGCTTGTGGGTGTAGGTGTAGGGAAGAGAGTGTGTGTAGCGTGGAGAGCGGGTGTGGATGAGTGGGTGTGGATGAGTGCGTGTGGATGAGTGGGTGTTTAGGAGGATAAAAACCACCTATTATCCCCCATCCATATAGTAAAGGTCGCAATTGTTTAGTACACACAGGGAAATGAGTGCATGTGCGTGTGTGAGTCAAATAACACCGATTATCGCCCACCCGAATAATGGGAGTTCAGTAAAGGTAACGGTGGTGGATTATATCGACAGAAATACGGACGGGTCTGTGGGTGCCTTGGTATGTGTATGTGTGTATGTGTGTATGTGTGTATGTGTGTACGTGTAAGTTTGAATCAAATAGCATCTATTACTTGACACACATGAGGAAGTTGGTAGTGTTAAATAGTTTGTATTTGCTGCCTACTTAGGTAAGGAATTTCGGGTGTGGGTCGGTATGGCAGTGTGTGTATGTGTGTGCGCGTGTGTGTGTGTATGGCTACGTGTCTGCATGGGTATGGGTATGGGTATGTACATACAGGTGTGGTTATTTGCGTGGTGTGTGGCTATATGTGTAGCATGGGTGTGGGTGATGTGTGGGTATGGGCGGGAGCATAACGTGTGGGTGAGAGAGTATGGCGGACAGGCGCACTGGTCCTTCACGTCCCCTATTATCGCTCACCCGTACCACGTGGTTGGTGTCCTTCACGTCGTCTATTATCGCTCACCCGTACCACGTGGTTGGCCACAGTCACGATAGTTGACTACAGGCAGGTGGGTGAATGGGCACATGGGTGTGTGTGGGTGTGTGTGTGTGTGTGTGGGTGTGTGGTCTAGATCACGTATTTGTTATCTCACTTCCATATCACAATGGTGATTGAGGACATGGTGCTTGAGGACACGGTGATTGAGGACACAGTGATTGAGGATGCGGGAATGTGTGGGTGTGTGCGCATGTGTGCTCAGACACCAGCTATTACTTCACACCCACATCATGATGGATGGATGGTGGTCACGGTGTTTGAACACGCTCACACCCCCAGTAGGACGCGTCAGCTATTGTGGGAATGTGTGCCAGTCACGTGGGTGGGCTGATGCTACCTGTTTCCGGTTTTGAGAAATTGATGCTTTATCGGAATATAATGTTATATCCGATATGTTGTTGTATATCCGAAAAGGAGCGTGTTATTTCCAAACAAGAGGGTGTTATAGCCTAACAAGAGCATGCTATATCCGATAGCACAGACCTCTATTATGCCATATCCGAAAATTGTGTGATATGATATATCCAAACAAGTGTGTGCTATATCCGAAAGCGCAGCTCTATATTGTGCTATATTGGAACAAGTGTGATATATCCTACAGACTGGCTCAATGGATATATATCCAAATAAGTGTGTGGTATATCCATCCAATATCAGCGACCATATGTTGTGATGTATCCTACCATTTCAGATGCTATATCCGGTGACACAGAAAAAATGATGTGCTATATCCAAACACGTGCATGCTATATCCAATCGGATATCAATAGTAGGTGCTGCAACCAACCAGTTGTGACTGATATGACCTTAGATGTTGCCAATACGTAAAACTCCAACTAGTTGTGTAGCATATCCAAGTGAACGGCTCTATTAAGTGCAGGCAAGCATGACCTATCTGCAGTAGAGTGGAACAATTGTGTGCTATATCCAAACAGGCATGCTATATCTGAAATATCAGTATGCATAGCTGCTACATCCAATGCAATAACAAATAACCAACTAGTATGGTGTCATATCCACTAGCGTGACTCCGTTGACAACTATATCCGAACAATACCAGCACTACCTGGCTTTGCAGACCAACACAGAACAAGGCTATTCAAAAATAGATCCAAACATTATCCAAGAAGACGGCTCTGTTGGCAAATATATATCCAGCCACGATAGTACTATATCCAATATCGTCCTATATCCAATAGGGTGGTTGTATTCGCTAATAAACAAATCCCACCAGCATCATGCTATATCCGACAGGAATGCTCTATCCGGCTGGCTGTCTGTGACATAAGTCGCCAGTTATAATAGCCATTGCAGAAACACCAGGAGAATCACGCACACCAAGCACAGGCTCCATTGTTAAATCACCTGAACACACCTGGCTGTGTACACCTGTCATAGCCAGATCGCCATGCTAAGAATAGAGGCACATGAACTACACACACAGGCTCTTCACACACACACACACTGACACCCTCCTACTGCGCTCCCAACACCGGTGTTAATCACCAATCCTCGTCCCAGAACACCTTACCAAACACCACCTTCGCCAAGCACCTACCGTTCTCTTTGATAATCCCAACCAGACACGCTGGCCAAATCAGGTAGAGTGCAGGCTTCCCATGCGGAAGGTCTGGAGTTTGAATCCCATCTGAGTCAAACCGATGACTTATCAAATTGATATTTGTCGCTAGCTAACCTGGCACTCGGCATTAATAGGATAGGTCAAGGACTGGTCAGTACAGCATCAGGATACTGTTGACTGTACAGGGTATCAGCTCATGGTGCCAACGGCCTGGTCTCCCAGTCCGAGTGGGGCAGCACTAAAAAGCCGCCATGAGTGTGCACTGTCGCAAGTGGGTACCCGTCCTGGTATGACCTTATATGTTGCTAGGATGTAAAACCCCCAAAAACAACCAACCAACAAACTCGATCACTCCACTTTCCCCCATCCTCCCACCTTGTTCAGGGGGGTGTCAATCATTAGCGCCACCACGTGGCCGCCGTGAGTACCATTCAGCCACGGCGTGGCCATCACCGTGTCACGTGACTGCCCGGGCTCACAGTGTGTGTGTGTGTGGTAACACCTAGTGGATGAATAACGTGGAGTTCGTGGGTGAGTGTGGGTGTGTGTGTGGGGAAGTTAGGGTATAGGAAGGGCAATACCGACGACAGAGTGTGTGTGTGTGTGGTAGTAACCAGTGGATGGGTGCAGTGTGTGTGTGTGAGTATGTGTGTGTGTGGTAACACCTAGCCCTAGTAGAGAACTAGGGGGTTTAGTGTGGGGAAGGTTGGGTATAGGATGGGGATACTGACGGTAGAGTGTGTGTGTGTGTCTGAGTGAGTGGTAGTAACCAGTGGATGAATGATGTGTGTGTGGGTGAGTGTGTGTGTGTGGTAACACTTAGTAGAGAAATAAGGTTGGGTTCTTGGGTGAGTGTGGTTGTGTGTGGGGAAGATTGGGTATAGGATGGGGATACTGACGGTAGAGTGTGTGTGTGAGTATCTGGTATTAACCAGTGGAGCAACGCAGTCTCTGTGGACAAGGTCAGTGTGCGCGCGCAACTGCCAGGAGTCGGGTATTGGGTATGCGGGAGGAGGGGGTGGGTGGGGATAGGCGGTAGGGGGTGGGCGGGCAGGAAATGATCACAAACACAGGAAGAACACAGGTAACAAGCCTGTAGTATACAATGCCTCAGAAGGACACAGGTAACTCATTCCCCATTAGTACACAGGTAGCACCTTTATGGTTCATAGGTACACAGGTGTTACTCTGAGTAAACACAGGTAAATATATCTACAGTATATACAGGTAGCATATATGTACTCAATGCAAGTGTGAATCTACCTGGAATACACAGGTAAATACATACACATGGGGAATATAGAGGTCGTACACCTGTAATCAATGCACATGCGAATCTACCTAGTGTACACATGTAAGTATACCTGGAGTATAACCAGGTAGAACACCTGTACTTAATGCAAACTAGGGTACCCAGCAAACTACACTTGGAGTATACAGGTAAGCGTAACTGCAACGCCCAGGTAATTAATTATACCTGTGATACACAGATGGGTTTTCTTCGAGTATACAGGTAACACACACCTGTAACAGACCTGGAGTACACAGGTATCTCTTAACCAGTACTCAGGTAACACGCGCAGTGAACATAGCAGCTACTGATTCCAGGCAGCCCGACCTGCCCTCCGCCTCCCCCTGCAGCCCCCCGCCTCCGGACCACCCACCCCGGCTGGTTTTAAGGGCCCCTCCTCCGTCTGTCTATACGTCTCCTACCACCTCCAGGCCGGAAGACTCGCGCCAGAGGCTGGATGGAGTCTCTCACTCCATATCCATGGTTACACCCCAGATACGGGGCGGTGTGGGGTGGAGGGTGGGGGGTGTGGGGGAGGGTGGGAGTGGGGGGGACGAATGGAGAGGGGGCAGAGGGAATGGAGAGGCGGGAGAGGGATGGAAAGGAGGAGGGGGAGAAGGAGGTATGGGGAAGGAACGAATGGAGAGGAAGGGTGAGGAAGGAGGTAGGGGGAGTTGTGAAAGTGGGCGGAGAGGGGAATGGAAAGGGACTGGGGAGAAGAAAGAGGGCAAGGGAAGGGTAAGGGAGGGTGAGAGAGGGGGTAAAGGAGGAAGGAAGGAGGGAGGAAGAGGGAGGGCGAGGGGGGAGGAGGGCAAGGGAGGGTGAGAGAGGGGAGGGTGAGAGGAAGGGATGGGAGAGGGGGAAGGAGAAGAAGGAGGGGGAGAGAGAGGGGAGAAAGGGGGAGGAGAGGGTAGGGAGGGGGGGGAGGAAGCGGGAAGAGAGAGAGAGAGGGAGGAGGGAGGGGGGCAGGCTCCGGCCGCTCTGATCAACTGCCGGTGTGAACGGAGCCGGATGTAGGATTGAGTGTATGTGGGGAGAAGGAGGGGGGGGGGGGAATATGGTGTGGTGTAGTGTAGTGACTAGGTGGGATGTGGGATGTGGGATGTGGGTGTGTGGATGTAAGGTGTGGGTGGGGTTGAGGTGAGTTGTGAGTGCTTGTGACGTTGTTAATAATAATGGGTTTGGGTGTGTGTGTGGAAGGGATGTCGATGTGTGGGGCGAATGTCGGTGTGTGTGTGGCCCTTACCTATGTGTGTACTTTTCCTGTGTGTGTACCTTACATGTATGTACGCTACATGTGTGTACGTTACATGTGTGTACCTTACATATGTGTTCCTTACATGTGTGTATCTTACATGTGTGCACACCTTACATGTGTGTATATTACATGTGTCTGAACCATGCATGTGTGTACCTTACATGTGTGTACCTTACATGTGGGTGTACAGTACATGTGGGTGTACCTTACATGTGGGTGTACTTTACATGTGTGTACCTTACATGTGTGCACACCTTACATGTGTGTGTATCTTACATGTGTGTGAACCTTACATGTATGTGTACCTTACATGTGTGTACCTTACATGTATATACCTTACATGGGGGTGAACCTTACATGTGTGTACCTTACATGTGTGTGTACCTTACATGTATGTACCTTACACGGGTGTGAACATTACATGTATGTACCTTACATGTGTGTGCACCTTACATGTAAGTATCTTACATGGGCGTGGACATTACATGTATGTACCTTACATGTGTGTAACTTACATGTGCGTGAACCTTACATGTGTGTGTATATTACATGTATGCACCTTACATGGGTGTGTACCTTACACCAGTATGTACCTTATATGTATGTACCGTTCATGTGTGGAAACTTACATGGGCGTGTAACTTACATGTGTGTACTTTTCATGTGTGTACCTTACATGTGTGTGTACCTTTCATGCGTGTACCGTATATGTGTGAACCTTACATGTGTGTGTACATTTCATGTGTGTATCTTAGATGTGTGTACATTACGTGTGTGTGCACCATACATGTGTGTGTGTGGATACCTTAAACCTCTATACAATGTATGCACCACACCACCCTCCTGTCTACACTCCACACTCCTCCAGTACCTGTCATCTGCTAGGGCTAGTTTCCTCCAGGTGGTTGCTAATGGCTCAAGGTGTGTGCGACTACTACCAGCCACACTCCACACTCCTCCAGTGTCTGTCGTCTGCTACAGCTAGTTTCCTCCAGGTGGTTGCTAATGGCTCAAGGTGTGTATGCCTACTGCCAGTCATACTCCACACTCTTCCAGTACCTGTCGTCTGCTAGGCTAGCTCCCCCAGGTGGTTGCTAATGGCTCAAGGTGTGTGCGACTACTGCCAGCCACACTCCACACTCCTCCAGTATCTGTTGTCTGCTAGGGCTAGTTTCCTCCAGGTGGTTGCTAATGGCTCAAGATGTGTGCGACTACTCCACCACTACTATTACCAGCCGCCGCCGCTGCTTCCTTCTCCTGCGCTAACTCCTCCTGGGCAAAGCCGGTCACTACACCAACACCCAACACCCATCACCCAACACCACTCCTCCAGTAGTCATATCACAGAGCTCCCTCCATTGGGACTCCCACCTCATTCCACTGTCAGTGTAAGATTTTCCCGGCTTGGCCTCTGTTGTCAGTGAGAACTACCCTGGTCCCATCTCTGTTTCCTCCTGTTGGCAGTGTCATCAGGCCGTGACGCAGTAGTCCACGCGCATCTATCCACTCCAGGTTCTGTCACCACTGCGCAACACTGCAATGACACGCCGCCGCCGCCGCCACCGCCGCCTCCAGTGGCTGCTCCAGTAGGTAATGGACTCGGCGCGGCGGGGCGTGGGCTGGTTCTCCAGTAGGTATAAGCAGCATTGCCGGATTGGACACACACAACTGGGTGGTGAAAGCAGCTTGAGCTAGTTACTCAGTCACTCAGTTACTCACTCACTCACTCAGTGAGTCAATCAGTCACTTACTCAGTAAGTCTCACTCAGTAACTCAGTCTCCTGGAGGTCGGGTCATATACTTCCTCCAGTGAGAATCCACTGCCATAGTAACCACCCACGTCACCCGTGGGAGTATCCCTCCAGAATTATACATTGGTGGTTGGGGGACAACAGTTTGTCTGTGTGTATGTATGGAGAGAATGGGTGAGGGAGGGGGCGAGGGCGGGCGGGGGGAGAGTGGTTTGTTAGATGACTGGATGAAGCTTGCGAATCCAGAGAGGGGAGAGGGGTTAGTCAGATGGCTACTGGAGGCAGCTTCCGAATCAAATCCACCTTCTGAAGATTAATAATACCATGGTGATTACTTAATTAATTAATTAATTCCTCCAGTGTCCACATAGCGTTCGTCTAACTGTACTGTGTGTCTAGTCTAGGCTTCCTTCACCTCCTCCTGCTCCACCTCCTCCTGCTCCAGCTTCCTTCCCCGGCCTCCCCGTGCTTCTCGCCCGGTGAGCAGAATGTGACTGCGGGGAGCAGCTCAGCCGGCCTTGGATGCCTGTCACACGGGAGGGAGGGAGAGAGCTGCGCTTACAGCCCGCCCAACTCACCCACCCACCACCCACCCATCCTCCCTCCCTCCCACCCACCTCCAACCTGGCCAGCATCGCTTGGAGAGAGGAGCCGGTTGGGTCTGGTTGAGCCTGCTTCTTCTCTCTCTGCTCTCCACACACACGTGGTCTGTACCAACCATCGCACCTCACCTTAGTATTTCGCACCCACCCACCCTCCCGCCCACCTACCCAGAAAGCACTGCGGCTACTACCGGCTCCTTCTCCCACCGCGTTTCCCGTCCACCCAAATCCCACCCACGGCCGTCCCTGTCACCCCCGCCCGCCCTCCCTCCCACAGCCCCTCCCTCCCACCCTCCTTCAGCCCCTCCCCACGCCCTCCCCCCACACCCTCCCTCCCTCCTTCAACCCCGCCCTCCCTCCCTCCTTCACCCGCTCCCTCCGTCCTCATCCTCTCCCTCCCACCTGCCCTCCTTCACCCTTCCCTCTCTCCTTTGCGGCCCTCCTTCACCCTTCCCTTCCCACCGCCACTGCCGACGAGACCAGACTACCCCCCCCCCCCTGCCCCTCCCCCCTCCCCAACGCTCTTCCTCCCTCTCGCCCACCAATCCGCTGCTCACCTACTACACCTCTGTTCGGCCTATACCTCTAAGGCCATCCAATATGACTGAAATCATATCAGGTAATGATGCTGGTGGCCTAGTCTCCCAGTGGGGCAGCACTGAAAAGCCGCTATGAGTGCGAACTGTTACAAGTCGCGACCAGTCCCGATATGACCTTAGATGTTGCCAGGACGTAAGCTCCAACAACCAAACAGTATATAATAACCACGCTTTCCCCATTTTCTCTTCCATGCCCAGCCAATCACAGACCACTGCAACACCCTCCACTCTCCCCCCCCCCCCTTCCCTCCCTACCCGCTCCATCATCCCCTCACCCACCCACCACCCCACTCACACTCAAGTAGCCCAACAGAACCGCCACCACCACACCCACCCTCCTACCTGAAGAACCCACACCGCAGCACTACCGTCAAAATCAACACAACGTTGTTTTCCACCCACTCCTCCCTCTCTTTCGACGCCCACCACAACCACCACCGTAACATCAACTTTTCCCCACCCTCTCCTCCTCACATCTAACCAGAATCACCACCACCACCACCACAACCCTTCCGCCCCTCCCGTCCTCACCCACCACCCAACCAACCAACCACCACCACCACCACCTTTTCTGCAATATAAAGTCGCCATGAGTGCGCACTCTCACAAATCCTTATATGGCCTTTACCTTAGATGTTGCCAGGACGTAAAACTCCAACAACCAACCAACCGTCCCCCAAACAACCCATTCAGACGACCAACAACCGCAACAGTTTTCAACCTTCCCCCCTCCACCGCCACCCCCGCCCCCACCCACGCCCCAACCCCCACCCCACCCACACTCACACCCACACCGCCAGGGCCACGGCCATCACCAACGCAACACCTTCCCTACCCTCCTCATCTCCCACCGCCCACCAGAACTGTCCCAGCCGCCACCGACGTCCCCTTCCCCGCCGCCGTCGCAGCCGCCATTGCAGTCGCGTCCCACCCTCCCACCGCCGCTGTCCCCGTCGCCGCCGCCGCCGCCTCTCTTCGCCCCCATCCCGCTTCCGGCCCCGCCGCCCCCGTCCCACCGCCCCTCTCCGCCCCCGTCTCCGACGCCAACTCCGACCCCGTCTCCGACCCCGTCTCCGCCCGCATCCCGCTCCCCGCCGCCGTCCCCTCCACCGCCCCACCCCTTGCCTCCGCCCCCATCCCGCTCCCCGCCGCTGTCCCCGCCCCCGCCGCCCCCGTCCCACCCCCCGTCTCCGCCCCCCATGCCGGGCCCGCCCCCGCCGTCTCCGTCCCGCACACCCCACGCCCCCGTACCCATCCCCGCCAACACCCGTACCGTCCCCGCCCCCGTCCCCATCCCCCGCCCCCCCCCCTCCCCCGTCCCCGCCCCCGTCCCCATCGCCCGCCACACACCCGCCCACCCCCGCCCACAACCTACCCCTCCCCGCCTCCGCCTCCCTCCCCGCCACACCTCCCCGCCCCCGCCCCCGTCCCCGCGACACCCGGCCTCCACCACCGTCCCCGCCTCCGCCCCCGTCCCCGCTGCCGCCACCGTCGGTGCGACGACGGCAGTATTGAACAGCGGGGATGACTGGCCGGGTCCCCGGTCCCCCCACTGCTTGCAAGCACCGACTGTTGCTCGGCGCTCTGTGTAAGGAAGGCGCGTGATCCCCGGGGTCAGTGCCCGCGGAACAGGTTGGTTGGTTGGTTGTTGGAGTTTTACCTCCTGGCAACATCTAAGGTAATATCAGGACTGGCCAGGTGAAGCAAAGACCCTATAATACTTAGACGGCTCACTCAGCCTGTACTGGGTAATCAAAATGATCAAACCCACCACTTGGTGCGCTGGCTGTTCTCTTGGTTAAACAGTTGCTATATTATATGTATATATGTATAAATGTACATATGAATGTGAAAGATGTGTGATGATGGCAATGATGGTGATGATGCTGATGATGATGTGTATTTGTTCATAACAATTTCATATTGATGTGTATTCATACTTACCTATCTCATGTATAATATAATTGTATGTGTTTACATTTGAAACACCAACCAGCAGCTGGGCTGATCAAACCCACCACAAGGTAGCACTGAAAAATTTACATTACCATGGGAGAGATAGGGAGTGAGCCGTCTTAGTATTATAGGGTCTTTCGGTGAAGGAGGAAGAGATGTCGGCAAGGCGCATAGATCTGTCCTCGGGTTGGTTGGTCGGTGGGGTTTTATGGCCTGGCAACAGCTAAGGTTATATCAGGACTGGTCTGGTGAAGAAGGAAGGGACGCGAGAAAGACAAGGCGCATCTGTCCTCGGGTTGGTTCGTGGAGTTTTATGTCCTGGCAACATCTAAGGTCATATCAGGACTGGTCAGGTGAAGGAGGAAGGGACGTCACCAAGGCGCATATATCTGTCCTCGGGTTGGTTGGTTGGTTGGTGGAGTTTTACCGTACGTCCTGGCAACATCTAAGGTCATATCAGGACGGGTACCGACTTGTGACAGTGCGCACTGATGGCGACTTCATAGTGCTGCCCCATTGGGAGACCAGGCTGCCAACACCATGAGCTGATTGATATCCCACTCAGCCACATTATCCCGACAATGAGCTAACTAGTCCTTTTCCTATGCTAATAATACCGAACGAGAAAGTGACAAGTATCAATTTTATAAGTCATTGGTTTGACTTGACCAGGGTTCGAACCTGTGGGTTCGGATCCCACGATCTACCAACACGAGAGGCACCTTTGCCGCAACCACCCATGCAAGCAGTGGGGCCGCCTCCGGTGCTAATCCGAATAGATGTGTGTTAATAATGTTGTTACGGATGGATGTTAAACAGTTAATTTTAACAGCTTCCTCAATGTGTATAAGATCAAAATCAAAAAGTGAAAAAAATGATAGATTCTGTTATTTGGAATGTTTTCTGCTATTATTTGGAATGTTTTCTGCTATTATTTGGAATGTTTTTTGCTATTATTTGGAATGTTTTCTGCTATTATTTGGAATAGTTTCTGGTATTATTTGGAATATTTTCTGTTATTATCTGCAATGTTTCCTGCTATTATTTGGAATGTTTTCTGCTATTATTTGGAATGTTTTCTGCTATTATTTGGAATGTTTTCTGTTATTATTTGGAATGTTTTCACTTTGGGTTTCCATGTCACAAAGGTGGTACCCAGTTTCAGATAATGACCTAGTAACATGCCTATTAACGTTGCATGGTCCGATGGTTTTGAGTTCCTCTAATTCTTCTTAGATAATTATATTAAATAGATTGTCATAATCTACCTTACTTCAGTTTGAAGTAACTTTGATTTGAAATAGCTAAATTTTGAGATATTTGAAGTGTAGATATGTGAGATTATTTTTGACACGCCTATGAATAATCTGATGCCTAAGCCTTCTGCAGTAATATGTTCCATTCAATTGCCTCAGCATTCCCTTCTATGGGGCGACAAATGTTTAATAAGTGCATTAGTATCTAACTTAAGCCATGGTCACACATACAACGTTAGGCCGACTTAGATGAGGTGAACTACATGAGCCAAACTAGCGGCGCCTTCACACATACAGAGATTGAGCTTTCTAATTTAATGAGTGTTTCATGTTACTGACCCTTTAAGCGGGTCAGTCTAGTTGGAGACAGATCCCCCCCCCCCCCCTTACCTCCGGAGGTGCTGCTTTTCTTACATGCAGGGATGAAAGTGGTCTCCAGCCAAAAAAAAGTAGAATCAAGCTGAGATTATTACCCCGATGACACATTTCCGCGAAAATGCGGATTTCCTCACACAGCATTAGTACTGTCAAGGAATCGCGGAAAAATGTCGGAAGTCAAATCTTGACTATCCTTGATGTGACTCTATTATCGCCCATATCTAACTTATTCTTGTTTGGGTTTTACCTTCTGGTCACATCTAAGTTCATTTAAGAACGGGATTGGAACTACCCAAGTGTTGTCACATATAACCTGATTCCTTTTTTTTTTTTTTTTGTAAATATGTTTATTCTGCTGAATAAGTCTTTTGTCAGTGCCGAAGCACTGGTCTTCCAGCCATTTTTAATTCAGGGTTATTTATACAAAAGGTATATAGAATAAGGTGTACAATGCCTGTTGAATACACAATTTGCACCATGTAACAAAATGAAATTCTGTAACCCAAAAGTTCCAGAGCAATATCATAAAAGTAGTGTCATATAACTAGATCAACATTAGTCAGATCAATGTGAGTATTTACATAGTATTTAGAATGTAAGCAGAAGTTATCTTCTGTATTCAGTTGGTAAAGTTGTAATAAGTTTTAATGTTTGCAGTTAGGCAAGCGGTATATAAATGTTGGTTTGTTAGGAATATTCTAGTGTAACTCTAGTGTAGTTAGTTATGTGAGTCTATGAATTATGTTGTTGGGGTGGGGTTGTTAATAATACACTGGACCAGCTGTGACCAGTGAAGCAGTGGGACCAATCCCAGTGCATTTAGGTCTTAAATTTTACATTTTTACCTGGACTGTCTCTGTCATCATATATGGTTGACTGGAGATAACAGAGGAACAGCAAGAAATCAAAAAAGTGGAGGGTGGGGAGAAAATGAGGCTGAGGGTTCGGTGGTCTGCCACTTACGGTATGGCATTTTGTTTAACGTTAATCGGTAAATATTTTGAAAAAGCGGAAATCGGCGAAATTGCGGAGAACTTGCATCCCTGTTTAACATGGTGTAACTATTTCTAAGTGAAATTGTGACATCCATTGATATAGTTGGCGATCCTTAAATGGGTGATATAAACTGTAGTGTGACCAACCACTGGTCGTTGGAAACCTTAAAGTTGCATAGTCCGATGGTTTTGAGCTTCTCTCCTTTTCTCAGATAAACATAGGTTGTTCATTATAATCTACCTTACTTTAGTTTGAAGTAACTTTTATTTTAAATCGCTAACTTTTGAGATATTTGAAATGGAAACATGCTAAATAAATTTTGGCAAGCTTGCCAAAACTCTAACACCATAGGCTTCTGCAGTAACCGGTTATAATAATTGACTCAGAATCCCCTTATATGTGATGACAAATGTTTAATAAGTGCACCAGCTTCTAAGTTAGATATGTAAAATCAAATCTAGATAATTGTTTTGGTTTTGAAAATTTAGTTTTCATCGGACTATGCAGCTTTACTTATCTCCCCACCCTACCATCTAACAGAGAGGACCAGACAGGATAGCCAAATGAGTTGAGCGTCCGTCACCGGTTTTGGTAGATCGTGAATTTCTAACCCATGGGTTCAAACCATAGTCTAGTCAACCAAACGACTTAAACATTTATACTTGTCACTTCCTAGCCAGGTGCTTGGCATTATTAGTATAGAGCAAGGACTAATTGGCTCAGTGTCAGGATAATGTGACTGAGTGGGATATAAGGTCACGGTGTTGTTGGCCTGTTTTCCCAGTGGGGCTGCACTATGAAGTCGCCATGACTGTGCACTGTCACAAGTCGGAGCCGTCCTGATATGACCTTGGGTGTTGCTGGGACGCATAACAACAAACAAACACAAGTCTGTTGCTACCCATTCTGATATGACCTTAGATGTTGCCAGGATGTAAAACTCCAACAAACAACCAAGCTAATAGAGCCAGGCTTCTAGTCGCAGGGTAGTGCCGGTCAGATTGATGGAGCGCAGCAATCGAACATAGAACAAGTGTCAGAGAAGAGGTGAGGTGTGAGGTCTCAGGTTGGTTGGTTGGTTGGTTGGTTGTTGGAGTCTTACTTCTTGGCAACATCTAAGCTCATATCAGGACGGGTACCGACTTGTGACGGGGCGCACTCGTGGGAGGTTTCATATTTGGGTGCGCTATCAGTGAATGTCGTCTGCTCTGAAGGGCGATGGAATTTACAAAGATGGATAGGTTATTTATTGACAATATATCAGCCGGCGTAAAGGTGGAGCAGAGATTGCTTATGTATAATATATATAATATATATAATATATATTATACATATTATATATATATAATTTATAATTTGTATGTAATATATATAATATATAGTATATATTGTATATTTTATATAACATTTGTATATTATATATATATATTAATTATATATATTACATATAATATATCAATTATACATTATATATATTTCACATATATATATATGAAATATATGTAATATCACATATAATATATAATATTTCATCTATATATTTGATATATTATATACAGTAAAACCTCTCTAACCGACCACTTCCACAGATCAACCACTCCCCTATATCGATGGCTTCATTTGGGTCCCAAACGATTGCCCATTCAATTCCATTGTAAAGTTTTAAAAACTCCTTAAACCTCCCACCTCCTTAAATCGACCATTTAAAGTCGGCCCCATGGTTGGTCACATTAGAGAGGTTTTACTGCATATATTTGATATATTATATATATTTTTATATATTATATATATTTTTATATATTATATATATTTTATATATTATATATATTTTTATATATTATATATATTTTATATATTACATATATTACATATATTACATTCAAAACATATAGTATATATACAGCCCGTCTTTATATGACCTTAGATGTTGCTCGGACGTGAAACGACAACAAACAAATATATAGAGCAGTGCAATGTCGACGATTGTACGCCATAATTGCAAGGTCAAGCCACTAGATGGCAGGTCAGTAGTGCCAATCATTGGGAATCTGAGTGCATTGGTCAGAACCACTGACACTGAACCACCGGCCAACTTGGCGCTCGGTATTACCAGGATAAGGCAAGGACTGGTGTGCGCATTATTAGGATAATGTGAATGGATGGGATATCACATCATGGTGCGGGCCACCCACTCTTCCAGTGGGGCAACACTATAAAGTGGCCATGTGTGCATACTGTCGCAAGTCAGTACCTGTTCTGATAAGGGATGAAAGTGATCTGCGGCAAAAATTGCTGATATCAAGCCGAGATTATTACGCCGACGGTGAATTTCCATGAAAGCGTGGAAGCCCCCCCCCCCCCACCCTCCATAGATATTAGGATTTAATGCTTTCAGGGAATCGCGAGAAAATTCCGGAAGTCAGGCTTCAACTATCCTTTTTTTGCCGATATTATCGCCCATGCCTAACTCTTTCTTGTTTGGGTTCTCTGTTCTCACAATATCTAAGGTCATATATGAACAGTATTTGAACTAACCAATTGTTGTTATATAGTTGTGATACCTTAGCGTTTAATCGGTAAATATTTTAAAATGGCAGAGATCTTTCACCCTGTATGATGTTAGAGGTTTGTAGGTTCAGGGATGAAAGTGGTCTCCGTGAAAAAAAAGCGGAAATGTCGATCTTCTCCCTTAGGTTTAGCATTGTCAGGGAATCGAGGAAAATTCCCAGAAGTCGGGTTTCATATATATTGGTATACGCTGATAGTGCTGTGCCGTTTGAAGCATGTATTAATAGTATATGCTGAAAGTGCTGTGCCGTCTGAAACCCCATCCTGATATGACCTTAGATGTTGCTAGGACGTAAAACAACAACAAACAAACAACAAACAGCGTTTGAAGCATTTATTATCAGTATATTTATTACTATATTAGCAGTATACGCTGATAGTCCTGCGCCGTTTGAAGCATTTATTAATAGTATACACTGATGGTGCTGCGGCATTTGGAGCATTTATTAGTAGTATATGCTGATAGTGCTGCGGCGTCTGCCCCATATATTAGTATACGCTGATGGTGCTGTGGCGTTTGGAGCATTTATTAGTAGTATATGCTGATAATGCTGCAGTGTCTGCACCACATATTAGTATACACTGATGGTGCTGCAGCGTTTGGAGTATTTATTAGTAGTATACGCTGATAGTGCTGCGGCGTCTGCACCACATAATAGAATACGCTGATGGTGCTGCGGCGTTTGGAGCAATTATTAGTAGTATACACTGATAGTGCTGCGGCGTCTGCACCACATATTAGTATATGCTGATGGTGCTGCGGCGTTTGGAGCATTTATTAGTAGTATATGCTGATAGTGCTGCAGCGTCTGCACCACATATTAGTATATGGTGATGGTGCTGCGGCGTTGATCGTGCTACGGGATTGCAGTAGGAATAGGAACAATCCCGGAAATCCGCGAAATCCCGGAGATCTTTCATCCTTGTAGGTTTAAAATTCCAATTTCCCCGTGCCCCCAGCTCTGCCAATTTGGATTTCCACCGCTGTGTATAACTTACAGCATCATCAAAGGCTGGTTGCTCTCATACCATGTCTATGTGGTGTGGGAGATTAAAAATCCCTTGGGTCAGTAAAAGTGTAGGCTTGGGCTTTCTATCAACCAGCAGTGGAATGAGGAAGACCAGTCGTCTATGACTGAAATTTCCCCTGCTTAAACAACTAATGGACCAAAAAAAAACACAAAAAAACAACAACATACAAACACTTAAAATTCCAAACACACAAACAAACAAAGCAGCATAGGCCGGGTGGGATTGTCGAGTGGTTAGAGTGGCTGCTGTCAGTATTGTGTGGAAGTGCTGGGTTCAATCCCCACAACCGAGTGAAACTAAAGAAAGGGCGAAGAACGGTTGGAGCATTCGTGGGTTAATATGACTGAGTCGGATATCACGCCATGACAGCACTAAAAATATACCAAGACAATCCAATACCAAAGCTTATATGACATCATTCATATGTTGCTAGGTCGCAAACACCAAATCAATAAACCGATGGAACTGTGTTCTCAGTGGGGCAACACTGGCAAAAGACACCTGAGCACCCCAGTTGTCGTTCTGATGGTTCTAGGACGGAAAATCCCAATGATTGGTTGATTGGTTGTTGGGAGTTTTATGTCCTGGCAACATCTAAGGTCATATCAGGATGGGTCACAACTTGTGACAGTGCGCACTTATGGCAACTTTATAGTGCTGACCCACTAGGACAGTGGGAGACCAGACTGCCAACAGCATGATATGATATCCCACTCAGTCACATTATACTGACACTGAGCCAATCAGTCCTCCTATCCTAATAATGTCGAGCGCCAGGCTAGGAAGAGACAAGTATAAATTTGTTTGACTTGACCACGGTTAGAACCCAATGGTTGGAATCCCATGATCTACCAAAACGGGAGATGGATGCTCAACTCATTCGGCCATCCCATCTGATCATCCCAATTAAAGTTGCATAGTCCGATGGTTTTGAATTTCTGTAATTTTTCTGAGATAAATATATTAGATCGATCACTAGTAATATCTACCTTACATTAGTTCAAAGTTACTTATATTTTAAATGGTAAACTGTTAAAATGTTTTGAGTGCAAACATGGAAAATTAGTTTTGGCAAGCTTGCCAAAACACAGACACTGCAGTAACAGGTTCTATTAAATTGACTCAGTATTGCGTTCTACACAGAAACAAATGCTTAATAAGTGCATCAGTATCTAAGCTAGATACGTAAAATCAAAACTATATAATTGGTTTGGTTTTGAAAATTTGATATTTTATCGGACTATGCAGCTTTAATCACACATATGCAAGAGCAGACAACATTTGTTCATGGCAGCAGACGATCCCTGCAGTTTCCCGCCCTTTTCTGACACGCGGCCGCTGGTAGCCGGCTTGATAATGGTATAGAGAGAGTTATAGCTCTGACGGCCAGCTCGATATTCCACCATTACCAGCGCCCCCACACAGCAAATGTGGCTCCCCCTAGCGTGTGTTTTAGGAAAGAGCCTTGGCAGCTCTGAGTGATGGGGAGGGGGGGGGGGGTGTAAGGCCAATAGTAGCAGATTGTCAGAATACCGGGCAATATAAGCTATCTATTTAATGTTCCATAGTCCGATGAAAACATCAAATTTTCAAAACCAAAACTATTATCTGAATTTGAGTCTACATAGCTAACTTAGATCATTGCTCATGGACACAGCTGACTCAGAGGCATGAGTGGGTTAATCAAGGCTTTTATTCGGGTGCTGCCCGCCCGGCGGCATGTACATTGAATGTGTATCATTGGGCAAGAAGCGAACGAGCGATGGCCCCGATATATTGGGAAAATGAAATGTGATGAGGGCATATGAATCATGTGAACGATTTAACAAACGAGTAATCAATTACGTTAAAGTACAATAGCAATAGTTAATGATAAAAATATGAGATAACAGTAGAGGGTAAATTAACAGAAATGTGACATTTAAGTAGGTGTGATCTGTCAACTGGGCGGGTGTCAGTCACTCATTAGATGGTATTCTTTATTTTTTAGTATAAATGCTTGATTGGTTTTTGGTTTTGTTGATTGTTGTGGGCACAATCAACTGCAGGTGTGGGTGGGTGGGTAAAATTGGAGGTGGGAAGTGGTCAGTGCAGGCATTTCGAGAAGACTGACCAGCTTTGGTAGCTCCGGAAGACCCCAGGATAGTGCCTGGCCATGAGTTGTTATATAGGCTGGAGGGGGGAAGATGGCTTACCCCCCTCTCCCCCCCCCCCTTCATCACTCACTCCCCCCCACCCCACCCCTGCCACAGTAGTGGCAGGGGGGGGAGGGCTTCGGCCTTGAGCCTGCCAGGTCCAGCAATGACACCGAATGAGCGACCTCGCTCATTCAAGACATTAGTGCACTTATTAAACATTGGTCGCCACACAGAAGGGAATACTGAAGCAATCGAATAGAACCTAATACTGTGGAAGGCGATGGTGTCCGAATTTTGGCAGGCTTGCCCAAATTAATTTTGCATGGTTGCACTATCTCAAAAGTTAGCCATATCAAATAAAAAGTTACTTCGACCTAAAATAAAGTACATTATAATGATCAATCTATTATATTTATCTCAGAAAATTGCAGAAATTCAAAACTATCTGACTATGCAGCTTCGATAAGTGCTTCAATAGGCTTTCATCGGACTATGCCGCTTTAATTGGCAATCATCGGATCAGCTGTTCATGCGCACTGTTTAAGTGCGGCCCATGTCAGGTTGGTGGTTGTTGGAGTTTTACGTCCTGACAAGAACTAAGCTCATATCAGGACGGGTACCGACTTGTGACAGTGCACACTCATGCTGACTTTATAGTGCTGCCCCACTGGAAGACAAGGCTGCCAGCACCATGATCTGATATCCCACTCAGTCACATTATCCTGACACTGAGCCAAACAGTCCTTGCACTATCCTAATAATGCCGAGTGCCTGGCGAGGAAGCAACAAATATCAATTTATAAATAATTTGTTTGACTCGACCAGGGTTTGAACCCCACGATCTACCAAAACGGGAGACGGACACTCAACTCATTCGGCCATCCCGTCTGGTCGACCACGTCAGTCATCCATTAACACTGCCACTCACTGCCAACACCACACACCACTCGACCAGTGTGTGTAAGTGGGGTGCAGTTGCGGTGTTATCTGACTCGTCTCAATCAACCAATGAGCTTTATCAATGTGTACTATGAAGCACAACCTCCCACCCCCCTGTACTTGCCCCAGCTTTAACCTCCCCGCCCATACCCGCCCCCCCTTCCCAAACACATCAAACCCTTCTCTGTTTATCTGACAAGGTGGTCGAATCGGTAAAGCGCAGGCTACCTTTGCGGGAAGGTCGGGACTGCCAGTCGTGTCAAACCAATTGTAAAATATTCTGATAAAATGCATTGGTGGAGAATGTGAAATGGTATATAAAGGAATACAAATGGTCTATTAATGTAAATGATGTATAGGACCAGGTGCATGAATGTATTTGTGTAGTTGTTGGTGACTCTTTACTTGTAGTCAATAGTCATTGTGTATTAAATAGATAGTCCGAGATGGACACTATTGTTAGTGTGTAAAGAGCTCAACAGCTCCACTCACTACCCCCTCCCCCACAACTGTTAGTCACGGATCACCACACACATACATCAGGCAGGTGCAGGCCAAGCAGCCACACCGCATTGTAGTGGTGGGTAGATCAAAGTAGCAATGGTGACACAAGAATGCTTACTCTTCATTGGTGGACCTAGAAATGCTTGTTGTTGATTGGAGAGCATGGTCCGGTGGTATGCCATATCAGATCCATGTACCACAATATAATAATAAACCTGAGGGTGCAAGCTCTCACTCTACTTTCACTCTTTATACTCTTCCTTTCTCTCCTTGCCTGTATTGATTTCCTATTAGCCTGCCTACACAACTACAGCTGCAAGACAACGACTTTAAATAATGACTTATAAAATTGATACTTGTCGCCACTTAGCCTGGCGCTTGGCATTAAATTGATTAATAGGATAAGGGCAAGGACTGGTTAGCAAGGTCAGGATAATGACACTGTGGAGTAACATGTCATGGTTTTGGTGGCCTGGTCTCTCAGTGGGACAGCACTAGGAAGTTGTCATTAGTTGACACTGTCACAAGTCAGTATCCACCTTAGATGTTGCTAGAACATATACAATAACAAACAAATCAAAAGATCTGCTTCTTTCTTATAGACCCCTTTCAATGTTTATAAACATTGTGTATGCACACACAGCTTGGCTCCAGAACGAAGGCACACTGCCATTAAGTTTGCCGGTATGCGCAGTGCAAAACGTTTATTTGATTCAAAATTACTAGAAATGCAAAACCCTAACTATATGAAATTAATATAATCTGTTTGTTGAATATGTTTTCTATATGTGTTCCAAGCGGTTTGTGTCTACGTGGTGTGGTTTTAGAGATATTTCACTTTTTCTGTATGAAGATTGCTCACGACCATTGAAAATGCATTGAGTTTGCCGTACGCACAGTGCAACACGTCTATTTTATTCAAAATTAATAGAAGCGCAGAAGCCTAACCTTATAAATTTAATATAGTCTATTCATTGAATATGTTTTATATATGGTTTGTGTCTAGGTGGTGTGGCTTTAGAGATATTTCACATTTTCTGTATGAAGATTACTCATAGCCATTGAGTTTGCAGTGTGACAGTGTGTCGTCCTGTAGCCAAAAGGAGTGCGCACTGACCTAGATACCTATGCTGACATCATATTGTAAAGTTGCCAGCTGGTGGTGTGAATGGTGTGGACAAGCTAATGAGAAATCAATACAGGTAATGAAGGAAAGTAGGTAAAGAGTGAAAGTAGGAGAGTGAGACTCCCTGGTTTATTATCTTATATAGGTTTCTACAATTCAAGATGGCAGTGGTCACATGGGTTGATCCACCAATCAGGGTTCAATCTGTTGTATCCAAGGCCTTGTCATGCTGGCTCCAGTGCTTGTAGTGGCCAGTGATCCATAAATAACACCATGGGGGGAGGGGGTATGTGAGGTGACTCCTCCAAAGACTATCTAAGAAGTGACACTCCTCCTCTATACTATTTTACTATACAATTTCTATACCTAATGAGTAATAGTTTACCAACTCCACATATCCCTCATATGCCTTTGGATTTTATATATTACCATTTACCATTATATAGACAAGTTGCAATTTATTATAGTAGAGTTCACATATATCCTCATGAAGCCAAAATAATATGGGACTTCAGATTCAATTATTATTATTCAGCTTAGTAGGGAAATTATATTACTTGTCATGGTACTCCAAAATATGATTGCACATGCAATACCAATGGATTTCTTGTTGGCACTCAGGGATTCACAGAATAGCATATTCCCTGACAAAACAATCAGGAAACAAGAAGGGGAGACAACAGTTACGTCCAGAACCATAATCACGATAGAATATTAGATATAACAAATATGTAAATACGCATTAAGCCGAAGGCAGTGTGGCGGATACAGTTTTATTATATTAAAGTCAGTGTAGAAATATATGGCTGGGCTACAAATGCCCTACCGAAATATAGTAAAAAGAATATAAATATCAATAAAAATAAGAATAAAAATAAAAGTAAATAGTACAGTTAATTTCCACGGCCTATAATAGCGCCGCACCGCCCGGAATCGGTCTTTAAGCTCGACACAGTGACGTCGTATCGACAGTGTCAATCGACGTGAAGGCAGAATATATAAAAGTGAATGGTTTTAGCTCACGACACTCAGGCAAGTCGATCGTCCTCTCATTTGAAGGTATCAGCTCCAGGCTTGTCTTGGCAGGAGTAAAAGAACACAGGTAGCAAGTAGACTGTGTACGGGATCGTCCTAGTACAGGTACAGGTACAAAGTAAATAGTACAGGTGTGTATGAACCCAGTGGCATCAAGCAAGTGAGCAGCCGATGGGGTCAGTGGTGTAAAGATATGACAGGTGGGTAGGCTGGTGGAATAGCCAAACCCCTCCCTGGGGTTCGTGGAACTGGCGGGAGGGGGCAGCACCATGCGATTCCTACATCCGCATATACTTTAGTATATACGTTGGTATATATGCACGAAAAATGGACATTTATTTCAAGTAAGTCTCCTTTTATTATTTCATTGACCAACCGGTAATATTCTATGCAAAATAATGGTCTGGTAGGCTGTAGAAAAGTCCACATTCTCCATGTAACAAATTCATGCCTTTAAAATATGACATTTTTTAAATGAAAATGTTGGCTTTTTATTTAACTATGTCACATTAGGCCTTAATTTGTTTCATATATATCGCTCCAAATTGTAAGAACACCAATTCTATGAAGAAAATACTTTCTGTACTCTTTCCATAATTATTTTTGACCATTACATGTTGGAAAATACATTGGCCTCATTTACTCTGAAACGACCCAATTTCACTGTCCCCATTCTCATAACATTTCACATTACCAACGTTTATTATCAGGATGGTTTGTTTGTTGTTGTTTTATGTCCTAGCAACATCTAAGGTCATATCAGGATGGGTATCGACTTGTGACAGTTCGCACTCACAGCAACTTTATAGTGCTGCCCCACTGGGAGACCAGGCCGCCAGTACCATGACCCAATATCCCACTCACATTATCCTGACACTGACCCAACCAGTCCTTACCTTAACCTAATAATGCTGAGCACCAGGCTATAAAGCGACAAGTATCAATGTTTAAGTCATAGGATTGACTCGACCAGGGTTCGAACCCATGATCCCATGGTCTACCAACACGGGAGACGGACACTCTAACTCATTCAGCCATCCTGTCTGGTTCTTTGACAATGCGGACTCATGACAACTTATAGTCCTGCCCCACTAGGATACCAGGCTACTGGCACCATGACCTGACGTCCCGATACTGCACTAACCAGTCCTTGTCATCTCCTATTAATGCCGAGCGCCAAGCTAGGTAGCAAAAATGACCAATTTTTAAGTCATCGCTTTGAGTCGAGAAGGGTTCAATCACGTGGGTTTGAATCCCACGATCTATCAAACCTGTTGACAGCAGTCATGGAACTTAAATAGATGTGAAACATGACTTACCGATACATCAGAGTGTTCGTCCTCGTCTATATTGATGCAATCAACTTACCTAGAAAGAACAAGAAGCAGGAACACATTAATACTGCGATAACTGGCAATACGATAAGTGACACAAGAGCTCAGTTCTCTGTCACTATCCAGAGAATACACAGCTGCAGACAGAAGGCAAGCTCTCTCTCCCCCCTTTCACCTCTCTCTCTCTAAAGATATATATTTTTGTTTTTGTTTCATAAATATTTTGTATTCATCTCAATAGTCTGTTATCAGTGCTGAGGCACTGGTCTTCCAGCCATGCTTAAATTTAGTCATTTACATGTAATTATAAAAACAAGCTTAACATAATAAAATATTGTTATTACATTCAGCTATTTAAGAGTTTGCGGTATATCTGATCAGTGTATGCATTTTAATCTAGATGGTGTTTAAGTTGGTTTTCTAGGCAGGGTTATGTCGGTATTGAGGAGTTGCGTCAAAGGATTAGCACTATGTGACCAGTGCTTCGTTTGCCATCATGGTTGGAGAGAAAGTACAGCATAACATTGCCGGTGCGGCAGCAGCGTTAATCTCGCCCAAATTTGAGGTTCAATTTTACCAAATTTCAATTTTTGAGTAGGATATTCTCATAAATAACACTATTGTTTTGTTTACTCTCGATAATATCGCCGCCGATACGGCGGTCACGGCGTTAATATTGCTTAGATTTTGCATATAATTTGACTGAATTTCACTTAGTGAGTATGTTATTCTGTTAAATAAAGATGATTTCAACCCCCAAGTGAATATTCATGATTTTAAATAACAGAATTAGATCGTAGCAGTGAATAGATTCGTGCTTTTTGTTTGATTTAGATACATTTGATAGTAGAATGAACTGCTTCTATCCAACCACGATGCAGGAGTAGCGTGATGCCTACGTCACACACAAATCCTCAATAGTCTGTGTTTAGGTATAATCCAAATTTAGTTAACTTGTGGTTGCGATGTATCCAGGTGGCGGCTTTAATATTGCTTAAATTTTGCATTTAATTTGACTGAATTTCACTGATTGAGTATGTTATTCTGTTAAATAAACATGATTTCAACCCCCAAGTGAATATTCATGATTTTAAATAACATAATTTGATAGTAGCAGTGAATAGATTCATGTTTTTTATTTGATTTACATACACTTGATAGTAGAACAAACTGCTTCTATCGAACCACGATGCAGGAATAGTGTGATGCCTATGTCACACGCAAATCCTCAATAGTCTGTGTTTAGGTATAATCCAAATTTAGTTAACTTGTGGTTGCGATGTATCCAGTATGTAACAAGCGTTCTGTGAGCTCATTTGGATAGGAGGGTCTGGATTTGACTAATATGCTCGCCCTGATATGACCTTAGATGTTGCTAGGACGTAAAACAACAACAAACCAACAAACAAAACAGGTAAGGGGTGCATGGGGGAATTTGGTTGGTTAAAATGAGTAAGACGGATATGTGGTGTTATTAGTGGTGTTATTGTCAGTGCCTCTGTGCAGTTGTTTGATCATACTGTATGTCCCAAAACAAGCACACTGCGAGAGTGCAGACACATGGATGCACGTCTATTCAAAGTTAAAGAATTTCATGGATTCGCTTTTGTCGTGCCTCTGAAATAAAGTGGGATTGTCTTATTTTATGTACATTCAGTCTGAATATGATCGTACATTTTTATTTGTTTTTGCCGTGCCTCTGAAATAAAGTGGGATTGTCTTATTTATGTGCATTCAGTCTGAATATGATCATAAATTTGTGTGTGCCTTTAGTCTTGAAATGGGGAGTGTGCTTCTATTGGGTAGCGTGCTTCTATTGGGACATATACGGTAGGTTGGGTGGGGTGAGGTGACAGTTAACTGCAGTACAGTCGTTGAGCGCATTAATTTTATTCAATGAAGGGGAGTAGCTATATTTAATTGCTGGTTTGGTATTATGAAGTAATCTTTGGCGATAAGTGGATAGTGAATTGGATGTTAGATTGGGGGTTGTGGTCAATTGTGATGGCGCGAATGGAATGGCTGGATCAGTAAGAGCACCAGCCGGCTTCCAATGCAGGAACTCACTGTTTTGAACCCCGACTGGGTCAAATCAATGACTTATAGAACTGATACTTGTTGCTACCTATCCTGGCACTCTGCCTCACTAGGACAGGGTAAGGACTGGTTAGCTCAGTATCAGGATAATGTGCAGATGGAACAGTCTCCCAGGGGCAGCACTACAAAGTCGCCACGAGTGCGCATTGTCACAAATCTGTAGGTATGCGTCCTATGATCTTAGATGCTGCGAAAATATAAAACTGCAACAAACAGACAAACCATCCTACCACCCATCCATATGACCTTAGATGCTGCGAAAATATAAAACCGCAACAAACAGACAAGCCATCCTACCACCCACCCATATGACATTAGATGCTGCTAGAATATAAAACCCCAACAAACCATCCTACCACCCACCCATATTAACCATCCTACCACCCACCTATATGACATTAGATGCTGCTAGAATACAAAACCCCAACAAACAGACAAGCCATCCTACCACCGATCCATATGAACTTAGATGCTGCTAGAATATAAAACCCCAACAAACAAACAAGCAGATAAACAGACAATCCCTCCACCCACACACCCACATGTACATACGCTGCACCGCTCCCAGGGAGATCTGCTGACGTCATCAAAATAAAAGCTCCGATTAATTAACTATAAACCTTACAGACCCTTGCTGAAGCAGTGAACAGAAGGTTAAAAATAGCCGCACTGTAGATTCAAGCAGCCTCAAGCAGCTGAGCACTAAGTCCGGCAGGCACTATGACATTAGATGGACCTGCTCCCGAATAGATGAGCAGCTTGTTTAAATAGGTCAGCGTGGTTTATTATCCGACAGACGCTGTGACCTGCCAGGGATTGCAGATTGGGAACACGGGTTAATAGACTACATCACGGTTCCGACTGCGCATGCGCTGAAAACGGCGTTGGGAGCAAAGCAAAGGCGTACTGCCATTTAGTTTACCGATACGCATAGGGCAAAACTGGCATTTTATTCAAAATAAATAGAAATACATAACAATTTGCCACAAACATGGATGGAAGGATGCAATATAATAATATAATGAATATGTTTAAGACACAACTCTCCATAATTAAGCATTTTGAGCTAAGAAAATACATTTTCACAAGCTGATGTTTACATCACCATTGATTAGCCAGAAGTAATTCTTGTTCTAAATATTAAAATGTCAAATGTGTCAACAAAAACTTGTTTCAAAGAAATATATAATCAATATCTGATTAACCCTACTCATTTTCTATTTCTACATATGTCATTAACCATAGTATATAAATAAAAACATGAATAAAATAAATAAAACTGACTCTGGCTATGGCTCTACCACTAGTCTGAGTGCCTAGATTTGTCTAAATCTAAATGCACATGGCATAAGATGTGCTGATTATATTGATGTAAATGCAATGCTGGATGAAAGATTAATATCTTAATTTATTATATACATTTTTTTAGTTGGTATTCTATGTTTCAAACAAGAGCTGAGATGAGCTGAAACTAGCACATTTCATAGCTGCACCCAGCATTAGCCATGTGCTTCTTATGGGTATGTTTTGCTCTGACGCATCCCACAATGCACCGCACCGCGCCGCTGGAACCGTGATGTAGTAGTCTATTCTCTACCTCAATATTTCTTCGGGGGTGGGGTGGGGGTGGGTTGTTTGAGTAAAATGTTTATTCGGCTGAACAAGTTAATTTTTAGCGCTGAGGCACTGGTTTCTGGGTGATACTGACACATATAATATGGGTCACTCTCCTGAAAACTGGTCAGCATGGGATGGGATTTTAAAACATCAATAAAAACCTTGCTACTCATTTCTTTCCTTATACTTTTCATATTCATGTTCAGATCTGATGAAAGAAATAAGGGAAATAAAATAAACTGTGTGCAACTTTGGTCGTTTTAGTTATGAAGTGTTTTTGTACCAAAAAAAAACATTTTACAGTCAGCCATTTGCAACATGACATATGGGACGTGGTTGAATCCTTATTAACATCTTGTATTGTATTGATATATCAAAAAAAATAGTTCCCAAATCAAAAAGGAAGTATTTATTAACATGTATGCATGCTTAAATTTAAAAAAAAAGATTTGATGCTTCAGAAATAACATTACAAATTTCCGTCACACATGTAACCGTGGTGTCTGGATGCCAGACAAATATTGTACACTAATTATTCAGTGAATAAAGCATGGCTGGGAATTACTTTTTTTTATCAATATAAGCGCTACATATTTCTGTATATTATGCCATGATTAATATGCTTCTAAGTTAATTCTGATTAGATTGTTATCAAGCAGACAGTGTGGTGTCCTAAACATGTGTTACACATGTGACACACATGTTATACTGCCATAAGACATATCTTATTTATGGACTAGACCTTTATTTTTTATCTCATCAATTTATATTTTACATAGATGTAAAGGGGAGATTTCCAGCTTTCATTTGCAACCAAAAAATGTTAAAAATTCAAATATTAGATTTTAACTCTCCATGTTACACTTCTGGCCAGTTTTCAGGAGAGTGACCCATATATATACATATACATTTATATACTGTCATTTATAGTTACTAAATAAAAAGTTTTCGTTATTTAATGATGCCTCTAGAGCACATTGATTTTTATCACCGGCAATATGATATAAAACATATGGTCATTCGGCCATATTTCTTTGGAGGAAACTAGCTACCGCCACATAGGCTACTCTTTCCGATAAGCAGCAAGGGGGTCCTTTCTATGCACTTTTCCAGAGAGAGGGTAGCACATACGATGATGAACTAGTTGTGGATCACTGTGTGGAACGGAAAATAGCCCAAACCGCAAATGTGTCCACTGAGCAGGATCATTAGGATGACCTACACCTTCACAGGTGGACACTCTACTGGCTGAGCTATGTCCTGCTCGCTTTATAATTCTCTGTCATGCTGAAACATGTATATAGATATATGAATATCCTACCATTTAGCAAATACAATGTACATGTATGTATGTATGTATGTATGTACGTATGCATGTATGTATGTATGTATGTATATATAGGATGTATACTTTATTATGCAGATATAAATAGGCGGAGTTCTAGCCAAGATTATTATTATTATTATGGAGCAGTTGGTATTATGTATATTCGCCAGTTATTATATCCAATTGCTGTCCAGCCTGCATTTGCTCCGTGTTGCATACACTAGCGCCACCAACGGTTAATTCTGACGGTGCACGCGGCAAACTATTCACTTTCTACCTGATTTTCAAGATATATATATATATATATATCAAGTTTTGAAATTGTGCAGAGTGACAGTTGGCTCACTGGTATAGGAGGTGGGGGAGGAGAGAATGCCCGCTCCGCAGTGAATAACCTGAAAGTTAAGGTGGTTAGAGAGAAACATTAAGGGGCTGCCGTTATTTATATCCATATAATAAAATATATAGTACATAATATATATATATATATATGAGTCAGCCTCACGAAAATGGGCCAATTGGTGGTTTATTTAAGATGTCAGCGTCGCAATTCTTAAAGTGTAGTGCATTCCTTTGTTTTATATTAAATTATCCTAGAAACAAATACGGTTGTTGTATTTTCTCTACCTTTACATTCAGGAAAAATTTAAGGACTTTGCAACACCTCTGTCTATGCTAAACTATAAGTATGCCGATCGATGCCGACATCCAATCTTCGATGCCGACAACTTTACCAGATGTTGGCGTCGCAATTCTTAAAGTGTCATGCATTTCTTTGTTTTATATTAAATTATCCTAGAAACAGATACGGTTGTTGTTTTTCTCTACCTTTACATTCAGGATAAATTTAAGGACTTTGCAACACCTCTGTCAATGCTAAACTATAAGGATGCCGATCGATGCCGACATCCAATGATCGACGCCGACAACTTCCCCCAATTACCTCTTTTCGTGATCCTGACTCATATACATACACACAAACCACAGTATATTTACTAAATGGTTGGATATGAATATGTTTTAGCATGACAGCAATTTAGCAGTGCATAATAATAATAATAATAATAATAATAATAACAACAACAAATATAATAAAACCTACAGTATTAACTTTAAAATAATAGCAGAACCTCAAAAGCATCAGACCGCACAACTTGGAATCGATCACATCTGGCTTCATAGTAAAAAACTTGGATGATTTAAGGCTACACCCAGACGTAACAAAATAGCAAAATTAAAGATAAAAATTAAAGATAACAAAGATAAAAGATAAATATAAGATGAAACAAAAAAAGAAAAAAACTCTGTTAGCATTGGTTAATGGATTGTCTGTTTAAGCGATCAGATCATTCGTCAATGTGCCCGGAAAAGGGTGGGGGCATGGGTGGGCCCCATTGTAAACACATTTTAAGATTACCATGCAAATAGTAGGTAATGTTGTTGTTGTTGTTTTACATCCTAGCAACATCTAAGGTCATATCAGGATGGGTACCGACTTGTGACAGTGCGCACTCATGGCGACTTTATAGTGCTGTCCCACTGGGAAACCAGGCCGCCGGCACCATGACCTGATATCCCACTCAGTCACATTATCCTGACACTGAGCACACCAGTCCTTGCCCTATCCTAATAATGCCGAGCGCCTGGCTAGGAAGCGACAAGTATCAATTTTAAAGTCATTGGTTTGACTCGACCGGGACTCGAACCCACGACCCCACGATCTACCAGCACGGGAGACGGACGCTCCAACCCACTCGGCCACCCCGTCTGGTCAAATAATAGGTAATAGACGATATTCACAACACGTGCGACGCCTAGTGGCCTCGAATAAAACCACGGTTGTGGGCCGGTTTTTGCGGCTAGACCACAACTGCATTTGTTTACAGTACAAAACGGTAAGAGTGTGCTCCTCCCTGATAAATGGCAAATGGCCCCCATATAATATTAGCACCATCAGATTGGTAGATATGTTGTCTCTTTTTGTGCCAGGCAATTTTATTGTACCTGGTGCGTTTTTCGAGATATTTGAATTGTCTGAGGTGTAAAGTGATCTATTTCACTTGGCACCTGGGTCACCTGACCAAAGTCCAGCATTCTGATTGGTTTTTCATGTGCTGTTGTTTACATTTACATGATGCAGGCCATGTGCTTTTGTTGTTTTTTGTATTCATAACTAATAATTGTCAGTTATTTATTATAGATAGTGCACATACCTATAAAAGACAGTTTTTCTATATGACTTTGGGACTTTTCATTAATAATTTGTGTTGTTTATTTACTATTTTACTCAGGTCAAAAATCTGCAACTGAAAACCATTAGACTAACTGTGAGAAAATTAGCCTGTATTTCTGATACATAAACCGTAATAACTTTGCTTCTGCTAGGCCTATAAAGTAAATCTATATATTAAATTAAAGGGTTTGATGTATTTTAACAGAATTCATTTGTTTTGTAGACCTATCTGATATTTTAATTTTTTCTGCAAGTCTCTAACCATATAGGTTTCTTTCACTCGCTATGTAAATACGCTACGCTTCTGCGAGGCTTTCAGAATGATGACACGCAACCTCAAATCTAGCTCTAACGCGCATGCGTGTGAATATCGTATATTGCATTTAGTTTCCAATCCCAGAATGTTTTTTCATCACTACTTTTTGAGTTTAATTTTAATTTGCTTTAGGGCCAATGTATTAACTTTTGTAATGCTTAACACAGGGCGTGTGTGTTTGCTTGTTTGTTGGGGCTTTATCTTCTAGCAATATCTAAGGTCATGTCAGAACCGGTCTCGACTAGTGAAAGGGGGGTCCTCGTAGCAATCTTTATAGTGCTGTTCAACTGGAAGTCCAGGCTGTTGGCACCATGACTTCTCATACAAAGACCAAGTTGGAAGTCTGTGCAAAGATTCAGCAGGCAAGTGGACCACATGAAGATCTCCTGACAATCGTAAAGAGATGCAAACTGCAGTGGTGTGTTCATGTTTCCCATTCATCGGGTTTGACGAAAACCATCTTGAAAGGAACAGTGAAACAGGGGAAGAAGACAAGGTGGACAAAGGAAGAGATAGGAAAACGACATCAGGGAGAAATACGTTAAAATTCCAAGAGAATATTCCTTTACTTTAAAATTTTAATATTAACTTCAAATACAAGTCCACAATTCAAAATTCGTTTGATTTAAACTAGTGTTGCCAAGATGTCAAAATTTAAAATTATTCTGAAGGATATACATATTTAGGAACTATATATTTGTGGTGTTCTCTGTAGTGGAGTGGTGAGAGTGTCTCACTATTTTCTAGGTCAGATCCATAATCTGGAGGTCAGTGGTTCGATTCCCCATGCCATCACCTCTGCCATTTTGGATTTTCACCCCTGTGTCTAACTTACAGCATCATCAAAGGCCAGTTGCTCTCATACAATGTCTATGTGGTGTGGGAGGTTAAGAATACCTTGGGTCAGTAAAAGTGTAGGCTCGGGCTTTCTATCGATCAACTGTCTAATGGTGAAAACAATACTATTCAGACTTATCCATGATAGGCAGTATAAAAGAAAGTTTGTTTTACTTAACAACGCCTCTAGAGCGCATTGATTTTTATCATCGACTATAGTCCAGTTTAATAATTTACTAGTCTTCACTGACATCTCAGGCAAGGATGCCCATAGAGAGGTAAGTGTGGGTAAGGTGGTGACAGCAGGGAGCATAGGTGGTGTAATGGTTAGCACACTGTCCAGGAATGCAAGAGATGTAGTTTTGATTCCCACTCTAGGTGCCATATTTACCATTTTTCATCACTCCCCATGACACTGGTGTCGTGACCAGGATCCTGTACAAGCTACGCACTGTATGGTTGTTGAACCTATCCTGTGTGTGTCAATGTAAGTGCATTGCATGTATGTATCATTGTATGTAATTGTAAGCATTCAATTACCATTTAAAAGACTTACAATTACAGGGGGATGAGTGTAGTAGCATGCACTGACCTCTCAGGCAAGGATGCGCATAGACATGGTGTTTGTTTGTTGTTGTTTTACGCCCTAGCAACATCCAAATTCATATGAGGATGGGTACTGACTTGTGACAGTGCGCACTCATGGCAACTTTATAATGCTGCCCCACTGGGAGACCAGGCCACCAGCACCATGCCCTGATATCCCACTCAGTCACATTATCCTGTCACTGAGCCAACCAGTCCTTGGCATATCCTAATAATGCAGAGTGCCTGGCTAGGAAGTGACAAGTATCAATTTTTAAGTCATTGGTTTGACTCGACCAGGGTTCAAACCCATGAGCCCACGATCTACCAACATGGGAGACGGACGCTCTAACTCATTCAGCCATCCCGTCTGGTCCACATAGACAGGTAGGCGTGGATAGCGTGGGGACAGCAGGGAGCCTACTTGGTGTAATGGTTAGCACACTGTCCCGAAATGCAAGAGTTGTGGGTTCGATTCCTACTCTAGGCACAATCTTTCCCATTTTTCATCATTCCCTATGACAGTATTATGTTAGTCCGTACATGAGCCTCACCACCACGCGATGGCGGCCGGGTCTGCGCTGACCTCTGTTGCCCTTCTGCAGTGACAGGTGGTCGCAGGCTAGCCAGGGACCACCCCACCCCCTCTCCGACTGACTAGCTGCCATCCCTAACGATGAGAGGTTATCAGCGACTTGGCTGGTCAGGGGTCAGGTTACTTGGTTCTCTCATGCCACAGGGAGCGGAGTACCAGGAAATAAACGATGAAGTGTATGTTTCACATCCTGGTCTTCTCTTCATCTTGCATTGGCTACAGACCAGGGCCCGTATGCATGAATAATTATTTATCGGCTACGGTGGTAAGGACTGAGTTCGGGGTAGCTATCGCCGGTGGTGAGAAATGGGTCACGGGGTATGCACGGAGCCAAAGCATGGAGGCATTAGCTACCCTAGCAGTTATTTATAGATTTGGGAAATCCCTCTGTGTTCTAACCCTGGTGTTATGCCAGTATGGATATCGATGTCGCGGCGGCGGCGGCGATTTGTTTACTTTACATTCATCGATTGGACACTATTAATATCGCCGCCAATGCGGTGGTAGCGTTAATAATGGTTCGAATTTAGGGTTAAATTGATAAAGTTTCACTTATTGCATATGTAATTCTGTTAAATATGGTCGCATTGAATAGATTTAGGTGTAAAACATTGCCGCTGGCGTTATGCCAGTATGGATATCGACATCGCGGCGGCGGCGATTTGTTTACTTTACATTCGTGGATTCGACACTATTAATACCGCCACCAATGTGGCGGTAACTTTAATAACGGTTGAAAATTAGGGTTAAATTGATAAAATTTCAATTATTGCATTCAATAGATTTGGCCCGAGTCGGTCCCTACCACCACCCTTATACCTGCTACGGAGTGGGGGTAGCTTACCCGCCTTTTAACTACCGGGGTTTCCATACCCCGGCCACATGCATACCGACTTTTCGCTGCTACCCCAGAGATCGCCTCTACCGACAGGTTTAGAGCGCTACCACTGCCCCATGCATATGGCCCTTGGGGTAACTGGCCTTACTGGCATTGTGACATGGCCACCGGATGCGGTGGCCAAATCGGTAGAGAGCAGGCTTCCCATGCAGAAGGCCAGGAGCTTGATTCCCGCTTGAGTCAAACCAATGACTTACAAAATTGATACATGTTGCTTCCTAGCTTGGCGCTCAGCATTAATAGGATAGGGCAAGGACTGGTTAGCTCAGTGTCAGGATAATGTGACTGGGATATTGGTTCAGGGTGCCAATGGCCTAATTTCTCAGGAGGGCTGCACTATAAAATTGCCATGAGTGTGCACTGTCACAAGTCGGTACTCATCCTGATATGGCGTTAGATGTAGCCAGCACGAAAAACTCAAACAACTAATAGCGACATGGCCTTTAACAATATCAATCCGCAAGAGGCGAGTCCTAGAATATTAAAGGTGCTTGCCCATGAGGTCAATGCAGCAGACTACTACGATATTTCCCAAGAGGTCAACACCAGGCATGCAGGGTTGCCAACCCTTACGGTTTTGCCATAAGGTGTACAATATTTGATCCCCTATCATCACATTATGCTGATCTTCCGGGTTTTTTTTGCTTTTTATTTTCCAATGTCGGCGACCCTGCAATACCATTAATATAGTAATATTATATCAATCTTACAGATGATTGTTTCCAAAATGTACACCAGAGCATTTAAGATTTAAAATTATTTCCGGGGGAATAACCCCCAGGCCCCCCAATGTAACATCCCTTAAGACCTTCCGGTTTTTCATTTTCCAATGTTGGCAACCCTGTGCATGTGTATCGGATCTCAAAGGCTGCAAGTAAGACCTGAGAAGCAGATAAATAGAGCCTCCGCTAACAGACATCAGCAGATAGAATGACTAAGCAAATTCCCCAACCAGAGAGACAGGACGCCCGCCACCTAATAATGCACCGTGGCAAATCTCGCGGGGAATTTGAGCAGTCGCGAGAACTAGTGGCGCCAGGGTAGTGAGGTTAGTTAGGCAGCTCCTCTTTCAGGAGTGTGAAAATATGGAATTTAAGCTTATTTCAAGGCTTTTCAATGCTGTCTTTGATAGGAACTCAAGAAAATTTTCATTTGGATTTAGTCCGAAATCGCCATTCCGAATGCCGATGTTGGACTAATTTAGATCAGTGGGGACAGTTTAATAGAATTCATGGCTTTTCAAGACTAATTACCCAAAATAGGTTGAATTCAAGATTTGTCTAGGGCTTGAAATGGGCAAATGAAGTTCAAGACTTTTCAAAGACTTTCCAGGCCCCACACCGACCCTGCTCTGAAAGCTGCCATCCGATGAAAGCATCACATTTTCAAAACCAAAACGCATAGCGAGATTTAGGCGATTAGTTGAGTGCTGCCTCCTATCAGCTGATGAAGCACACACAACATGTGCCCTGGGCCATAATCGATTAACACGACCCGGGTGACTCGGGTCACCCGAGTCGTCAGAATTTCAAATCGAACACTGCGAGTAGAGTCGACAAATACAAGTACCGTGTGCAAAACGATCTGACCCAAGTAACCCACCTCGTAGCTGGGGTTGACTACGAGCGATGATGTCACATTTGCACTGGTACCGTCCTGCAGGATAACAGCTACCAGTACCAGTCATACATGTTTTTTTTTAAAGAATAACTTAGATTAATGAAATGGAAATATAGCTGAACTAGGCCATCATAAAATACTTTAAATCCTATTTTACTGTAGTTTTATCGGTTATTTAAAAAAATAAATAATTTTTTCCACCCGAGTGCGGAGAAGCGTATTCGATTATTCGACCAGAGTCTCTAGGATGTGCGCATGCGCTAAAAAGTGGCTCGGGTGACCAGGGTTGATTAATCGATTACACCCCAGGTGACAGAATAGGGTTGCTTCCTCACGCTAGTTCCGGCCCACCCGACCGGACGCAATGGCTGAATCGGTAGAGCGCAGGGCTCCCGGGCGGGAGATCGGGAGTTGGATTCCGGGTCGAGTCAAACCAGTGACATACAAAATTGATATTGGTCGCGTCCTAGCTTGAAGCTCAGCATTAATAGGATATGGCAAGGACTGGTTAGTTCCGTGGCAGGATAATGTGTCTGAATGGGATATCAGGTCATGGTGCTGGCGGCCTAATTTCCCTGGGGGCAGCACTATAAAGTCATCATGAGTGTGCAACGTCACAAGTCGGTACCCATCCTGATATGGCCTTAGATTGGTTGCTTGTTGGAGTTTTACGTCCTGGCAACATCTAAGGTCATATCAGGACAGGTAGCGACAAGTGGTGGGAAGCGACAAGTACCACTTTTGTAAGTCATTGGCTTGACTCGACTGCGAATTGAGCTCCCGACCTTCCGCACAGGATTCCTGCGCTCTACCGATTCGGCCATCGCGTCCAGTATAATACCTTAGATGTTGCCAGGACCTAAAACTACAACCAACCAACCGTCCACTAGCCCCGGGCAGGCAGCCGACACTGCTTGGGCTTCGTTTGCGCGGGAAACATGTAAACCTTGTTTTATCGCCCAGTCCGCATCAAGACGGATCACCCTGCCACCTTGTGGCAACGACGTGCACTAACCATCGAGCGCTGCCCGGCCCTTGGCCCGCCCCCATTCACAAAGAAATCACCTCGCAGTTTGTGTGTGTTTAGGGGTGGGGTGAAATACTTGCGAGTTATTTTTATTTAAAGGTCTAGTCACACGTTTGTTTGTTGTTGTTTTACGTCCTAGCAACATCTAAGGTCATATCAGGATGGGTACCGACTTGTGACAGTGCATACTCATGGCAACTTTATAGTGATGCCCCACTGGAAGACCAGGCCACCATCACCATGACCTGATATCCCACTCAGTCACATTATCCTGACACAGAGCCAACCAGTCCTTGCCCTATCCTAATAATGCCGAGCGCCAGGCTAGGAAGCAACAAGTATACATTTTTAAGTCATTGGTTTGACTCGACCAGGGTTCAAACCCACGACCCCACGATCTACCAACACGGGAGACGGACACTCTAACTCATTCGGCCATCATGTCTGGTCTGTGTCACACGATTTGATCATGTATTTCTTAGATTAATATTTCATGTCTCATCAAGTTGCATAGTCCGATGAAAATAGCAAATTTTCAAAACCAAAATAATTATCTAGATTTGATTCCAGATATGTAACTTAGAGACTGGTGAACGTATTATAAATATTTGTCGCCACATAGAAGGGAATATTGAGACAATTTAATATGTCATGTATCTAAAAGTTGGATAGTCCGATAAAAGCCTAAAATTTTCAAAACCAAAACAATTATCTAGATTTGATTCTACATATCTAACTTAGAAACTGGTGCGCTTATTAAACATTAGTTGCCACATATAAGTCAATACTGGGTCAATTTAAATTTCATGTATCTAAAAGTTGTGTAGTCCGATGAGAACATCAACTTTTCAAAACCAAAATAATTATCTGGATTTCATTCTACATATCTAACATAGATACTGGTGCACTTGTCACCACATAGAACTAGAAGGCAATGTTGTGTATATATGCACATATATGCGTGTATATGATTATAATTATGCCTATATATGCATATATATGTGTGTGTATATGCATATATATATATATATATATATATGAGCCTGTCTCAAAAGGTGATGACTCATTTTGTTGTTGTCCATTGTAACGATTGACACAAAACAGCATAGAAACAGTTACACTGAAAACACAACGACATTTGCTTCAAATCAATATGTATTCTATTGGGATTATGAAACACCATGTAAAAAACAAATCAGTTTATCCTGAGCAAATGCATAAGCAGATAGTATGTTGATTGTTATAATGGACAAAGGTTTGTCCGTATAATCACATACATATATACTGTATGGTGGATACACCACACAGAGAGAAATCCCACTCTGCGCCTACACCCACACACACACACCCACACCCACACCCAGTGGCCATCCTTGTGTAGACTGCTAAAACAACAACCCATCTGCCTGTGTGTACATTAGAGTAATGGCTTATATGATGCCACACATCATGATTTGTTCATATTTTTTGTTATTTCTCATTAAGTATGTCCAGGATTTTGATTCTAACAGAAGTACTTTTTTAAATAGACCATGGTGGTTTACCAGTAAAAATGATGAATTCCAGAATACAAGCAGCTCAATGTTATAGGCAAAATAAGATTATCTCTTTATTTTAATGTAGTTTTAATTGGATATTATGAACATACTATACACAGGAGCATTTTCTTCATAGACACTTTGAAGAGCTACTTACACCCATTCTAATGATATATTTTGTTAGGTTCCATCCCAAATATTAAAGTAGTAGCAGACTGTGACAGCTCACACCTATTTGTTTCTATATGTAAACTGTCTTGGTTTTTCAATACACCTTGAGAAACCAAGACGTTTTGAATTCCTAGTCGTGGTCCCTACTGATGGTGTCAGAGTTTTGGCGTGCTTGCCACAACCAATTTTACACACTTGCACTTAAAATATTTCAAAACTTAGTCATTTAAGACAGTACACAATCAGCAATAAGTTTTCTGGCGTAGATATATTTGTAGAGTTGATTATTTCTTGCCGATCACGTCAGTAAAACAAGTCTTTGATGCGACGCTACCAAGGTAGGTCAATGACTATTGAATTTTAAGGTAAGAGTGCACAGAGGTCCCAATATAAAACATAGGTGATGTATAATACTTATGTCAGTATAAAGGCATGGAAGGGAAGATTCCCTATATATTGATCACCCATATGTCGTGTATTACTTTATGGGTGACCCCCTTTTCATGGTTGGGACAGGTGGCGCCACCACCCCCAATTCCTACTAGTGCCGCGAATGCTGTCACTCGCGCAGTGTAATTTGTTTATTTTAGGCTAGGGCATCATATTCCGTAAGCCAGAGAATATATCATCTCAACCCACGTCCTTGTCTTGTCTCCTATTGTACTGTAGCAAAGACTTTATACAGTATATATATATAGGTGAGTGAAATGCTGGCCGGATAAGTTTGTTTGTTTGTTGTTGTTTTACGTCCTAGCAACATCTAAGGTTATATCAGGACGGGTACCGACTTGTGACAGTGCGCATCCTGGCGACTTCATAGTGCTGTCTCACTGGGAAACCAGGCCGCCTGGACCATGACCTGGTATCCCACTCAGTCACATTATCCTGACACTGAGCACACCAGTCCTTGCCCTGTCCTAGTAATGCTGAGCGCCTGGCTAGGAAGTGACAAGCACCAATTTTCAAGTCATTGGTTTGACTCGACCATGGCCCGAACCCACGACCCCACGATCTACGCTGGCCGGATAAAAAAAAATATCCCACAACCCAGGGAGGTATCACCTATAGAAATTTATCACAGAGCATGACGGGATGGCTGAATGAGTGAGAGCGTCCGTCTCCCGTGTTGGTAGATCGTGGGTTCGAACCGTGTTTGACTCAAACCAATGATGTAACAATTGGCACTTGTCGCTTCCTAGCCAGGTGCTCGGCATTATTAGGATAGGGCAAGGAGCAGTGGACAGAGGAAGACCAATAGTCCGCGATTGAAATTTCCACTGCTTAAACAACTAATGTACAACAACAAAATGGCACTGCCATCAGGGGGAAGCATGATGGTGGAAATCCCTTATAAGACCTTTTCAACATAGCGGTGTGACTCACATTAGTTCTGGCCACTGCCATCAGAAGGTTTACCGTTAGTGGTAGGAATTCCTATAAGACCTGTTCCATAGATGATTGTTCATGATGGTCTACCAACATGGATAATTTGCACGCGAACGGGGAGCCCTAACGGGGCGCCATCTGAACTACACTCCACCAACTACCCCTACCGGAGACAGCCAGAACTACTATGCGAGACTCTGATGTCACGATCTCGCCCCACGAGACCCTCACCCCTGACCTATATAAGTGAGCAGCTCAGCACTGACTGGCACTACCAACCCGGCAGTCAGACGATCAACCAGCAGAACACCGCAACTCAGCCGCCCACCCAACCCATCAAACGAACACTCAAATGCAAGGGTTGAGGGCCTGAGTCAAACTTTATCTACCCATATTGATCTCATCTTACTGTACTCATCTTTTACATGTCTTGATTCATTATAAATTCCATAACATGGGCTCCTCGTTCGCATGGTTAATTATACTGCATGGTCAGTTGATACCCACAACATTGGTTCTTGCCACTGCCAGCAGTGGGCAGGTTGTTAGTGTAAATCATCTATAATATCTCCATAGATTGTTTGTTTGTTGTTGTTTTACGTCCTAGCAACATCTAAGGTCATATCAGGACGGGACCTCCATAGAAGATGCTGCACAGTGAGCTGCTACCAATATTGGTTCTTCTACTGACCTCAAACAGCATGTCACGATATAGCGAATGGTAGACAGGAAGTGTTCCCACTTATTTCTCTTTCTTTTTTTTTTTGGTACATTAGTTGTTCCAAGCAGGGGAAATCCCAGTCACAGACGACTGGTCTTCCCCACTCCACTGCTGGTCGATAGAAAGCCCGAGCCTACACTTTTACCGACCCAAGGGATTTTTAACCTCCCACACCACATAGACATGGTATGAGAGCAACCGGCCTTTGATGACGCTGTAAGTTATACACAGCGGTGGAAATCCAAATTGGCAGAGCTGGCGGCACCATCAATCAATATCAATCAATCAATATGATATAGCTATAATAGGCCTTGGACCTGTTAGCTGCTCTTAATTAATAGAAATCGAGACAGTTCTTCAGATGTTGTGGATTGTAGCAACTGTCACTGGCTCCAAGATATACGCATCATTGAGTCTCACACCTATTTAAATAGGTTGTGCAATCATGAAGTTGAACCTCAATTTTGTTTGTTTTTTAAAAGTTAGTTTTTAGTGATTGTTTGTTTATTCTGCTCTTGTATTCACTGCTGTGCAGTAGTGGTCATAATCCATATGGATTGATTTCCTTTATCAATAACTTCTGAAAATTTGTTTATAGTTTATTTTAATTATTGTTTTATATATCTGCCATAAAAAAAACAAGTTATCAGGCGATTCAAAAGTCTACTCATGATACTGGTGTTGGTGTGATACCTCTGTGTTGACATGCTTTTCTTTAGTTTTTTGTACTTATAATTATATAGTGTTGGTGTGATACCTCTGTGTTGAAAATGCTTTTCTTTGTTTGTTTGTACTTATAATTATATAGTGTTGGTGTGATACCTCTGTGTTGACATGCTTTTTTTTTTTTTTTTGGTACTATAATTATATAGGTTAATACCTGGTTATACCCCAATCACACTCTGCTTGCGCTCACTTGTGACCACCAAAAAGGGGCGGTCACAAGTGAATGCCAGCAGTCGGCGACAGGTCAGCGACTATTTTGGACCATTTTGGTCACAAGCTGGTTGCAGCTGCTGCATCAAAAACCTCCTTCCAACCAACACCAGTTTTGGCACTTGCAACCGGTCGCTGAGTGGTCGCTGAACATTCTTTTTCTTGCTTTTTTTTTTGCTTTGGTCACAAGGAAGTCACCAGCTTTTGGTCGTAAAATGGTTGCAAGTAGGCGCAAGCCGTAGTATGACTGAGGGCTTAGGTCTTGCAGTACGAATTGCACTCATAATTCATAGTTAGTGAGCAACTAGTAAATAGTGAATAGGAGGTTTGGCAATTTGAAAAATAAGGTCCGATGTATACAATGTATGTAATCTTCTAAATTATGGCATACTTTCTAATTGTGTATAACGACCATTTAATACCACCCATCACACTCAACACACCCTCCCTCCTCCCCACTCCCTGATTTCCACACCTCATTGACCAATCGGTTCTCGACTCAGTTTCACTCGCTGTCGGACTCAACTCACCCACTGGCTCTCACACCGCATCAACCAATCAGCGCCTCCCTCTCCCGTCTCCCACATCTTCCTAAGGCCCTCGTCCAATCTCGCCCTATGACAGCCTTCCACTCATCACCACTGACGCTATAACATCTCCGCCACTTAAAAACTTCCACGCAGACTCATTGCTACTCCTCCTCCCTTTCGAAGGATTGGCTTGCGGCCCAGTCACAAATTCCTCCTTAGGCTTTCAGCTTTATCGTGTTTGTTGCCGTAAATAAACTGTTCATCTCCACACCTCTGTTGTTGGTCCTCACTTTGGGAATCATCATCATCAGCATCGATGTACATCATCATCATCATCATCACCGTCGATGAACCGGACGCGTTGGCCGAATCGGTAGAGGGTAGGCATTCCATGCGGCAGGTTGAGTCAAACCAATGACTTACAAAATTGATACTTGCTCTCGGTATTATTAGGACAGGACAAGGACTGGTTGGCTCGGTGTCAGCATAATATGACTGAGTGGGATATCACTACCAGGTTATAGTGCTGGCAGCCTGGTCTCCCATTGGGGCAGCACTATAAAGTTAACATGAGTGCGCACTGTCACAAGTTGGCACGCGTTCTGATATGACCTTCGATGTTGCCAGGGTGTAAAACTCCAATAACCAACCAACATTAGTTTGATAAGTACTACTTTCATATTGAGTACACGCGTATCAAACCCATATAGAAACCTCTCTCTTCACTATATGACACGACACACACAGACCGTTGCTTTTTTTGCTGGGTGGTGCGTCTCCCTCTACACCTGATGTCTTCACCCATCTTACATCTCGGAGGGTCGCGAGATTGTCACGTGACCTGTTTCATTTGCATAATTTGCACCTCCCATTTGCATAATCTGCACCTCCCAGCACCACCACTCCACCCCAGCCCACCCCACCCCACCCCACGCGTACATGGGGATTCTGGGAAACTGTAGAGGTTGGCTTCCCTTTGAATATTTTTAGCTTAGATGTCGAGTTTGTTTTCCACCCTTGAGGTGTCCTTCTCCTCCACTTGCACCCTTACTGGTGCATAGAGGGAACATTTCACCAAACATTAACTGTCTCTTATATAGGAACATCTCGTCATAATCTCGGGCACTATGTATTAACATATTTCAGATAGCCTAATATGTCACACAGCGAGTGGGGCACCCATTGCTTTTCTATTACATAACCTTGGTCCCAACTCCGTCGCCCATGGATAATAATGCTCTCTGCCAATATATAATTCCGAACCGAAAATCCGTATATTTTTACACGTAGACATGTGAAGCTATTTTAAGGCTTTTCAAGGCTGTTTTTGATAGGAATTCACAACAATTTTCATTTGGATTTCAGGTAAAAACAACAATGGCAAATGGTGATTTCAGACTAATTTAGATCAGTGGGGACAGTTTAATGGAAGTCAAGGCTTTTCAAGACTAATTACCCAAAATAGGTTAAATTCAAGGATTTTCGAGGCCTTGAAATGAGGCAAATGAAGTTCAACACTTTTCAAGACTGTCTAGGTCCTGTAAATACCCTACCACACATACCTACGCATGTCGCATTTCACCTGAGGAATTCAGTACACCTCACTGCATATATATATATCCAATTGGCAGGCTTCGCCTGGGGAGATTGCGTCCCAATCTGAATTAATCTGTACGTCATTAGCACTCTGTCTCAACCTAAGATTGATTAGCTGTGTGGCTCCCCTGGCCACCACCTGCCTTGAGCCTGAGCGTGGTGATCCTGACTAGCAGAGGGGGGAGGGAGTAGGCTCTGAGTGCCCCTTACACGCAGTCCTGCCAGCACCACTATGTCTATTTACCTCTCAATCAAGCACCACCAGCACCTACATATACACATACATGCACATGGTCACGTATACCCGATCAATAATAGAACATTTGCATTCCCCTACCAATGCATTAAATCAGAATATTTTCCAACGCGTTACAAAGAATCTACTCTGCTGCTATATTTATTTACCCAAGGCCACTTTTGCTTTGGTGAATTTATTTTTCCAGCCGCAAGTACAAACCGTTCTCTCATATTATCCTACGTAGAATAGAACAAATATATACAGTAGTAGGGTGGGTGGCTGGGGAAAATGTGTGCATCACTGGCTCGCCGAGAAGTGAAACTGGAAAGGCGAGCTGTGGTTAATGGCAAAATAGGTATGAAAGCCCACTGGCCAATCGGTTAGATGGAAGGGGGACTCTTTTGGCATATTCTAAGAAGAGTCCACGGTGTATCGAGCAGGAGTGTCGTTCCCGCCAAATCAAGTGCAATATGAACATTGCGACGAATGCAAATGGTTGGCAGACAAGTGTCTCGCTTCTGAATAAGTGTATATCATGATGAATCAATATTTATACAATTTTTCTTTTTGTTTAATGTGGAGAAATAGAACTGGGCAGATTCAGGGCGACGGCAGCAGCACCTGGAGGGAAAAGTGGGAAAGGGAATGGATCCTGCATAGTAGCAGACCACTTCGGGTCGCTCACTTCCTCTCAAAGGACCTCAAATAGTAGTTGGATGTTATAGTAGTTAGTTGAAATATATCAGCACAACTACAACCACTAGATAACAGTTTCAATTGTCCGTAATGCTTAAGGCATTGCGGGTAATTGGGCGCGCGAACACAGCTCAACCACATGCCAGTTCATGGATGTATTGACATTGTCATCAACTAGCGGACTTTGATAAGATTATTTTATTTAGCGCCTAAACACCGACTAGCGGGTATTCTGGTACTACACCGGCAGCCGGACGTAAACAAAACGAGGATGACGTTTCACCTGTCGTAGCTTTCTCAAACTAACCCATGCGCCCCCCTTTTGGCGACTGCACAATCCAGATTTGCTCACTTCAAACTCAGGAGCCGGGAGACACTTAACTGACTAAAATTGCCATCCCACCCACCCCACAAAGAGAGACGGGGTATAAGGGTCATAGCGTCTCTAGCCTCGATTAAGAACTGTTGAAATGAAAATTGTAACAAAGACATTGATACAAGAAAGAGTAAAATAAAAAGCCATAAATATATTTACTGCGTTTGTGTTGTCCCAATTGTCTTCAGTGAGCGAGGTCGCTCATTCGGTGTCATTGCTGGACATGGCAGGCTCAAGGCCGAAGCCCTCCCCCCCTGCCACTACTGGGGTGGTGGTGGGGAGGGGGGGAGTGAGTGATGAGGGGGGGGGGGGAGGGGGGAAGCCATCTTCCCCCCTCCAGCCTATATAACAACTCCTGCCAGCCATCATGGTCAGGCACTATCCTGGGGTCTTCCGGAGCCACCAAAGCTGGTCAGTCTTCTCCAAACGCCCGCACTGACCACTTCCCACCTCCAATTTTACCCACCCACCCACACCTGCAGTTGATTGTGCCCACAACAATCACACAAAACCAAAAACCAATCAAGCATTTAAACTAAAAAATAAAGAATACCATCTAATGAGCGACTGACACCCGCGCAGTTGACAGATCACACCTACTTAAATGTCACATTTCTGATAATTTACCATCTACTGTTATCTCATATTTTTATCATTAACTATTGCTATTGTACTTTAACGTAATTGATTACTCGTTTGTTAAATCGTTCACATGACTCATATGCCCTCATCACATTTCATTTTCCCAATATATCGGGGCCTTCGCTCATTCGCTTCTTGCCCGATGATACACAGTCAATGTACATGCCGCCGGGCGGGCAGCGCCCGAATAAAAGCCTTGATTAACCCACTCATGCCTCTGAGTCAGCTGTGTCTGTGAGCAATGATAAGAGAATTACATAATTAATAATAAGCGTATAATAAATTGACACATTCCATTAGCACGACCAACTCTGCCTTTGGGATCAGTGGAAGACCTAATAGCGTGGGTCATACATCACTGTGCAACATATTCATTAGAAAAGGTCTTATATAGGATTTCAACCACCAACTCACACTCTCAATGGAATGGCCAGGACTAATATTCAGGGATGAGAGTGTTCTCCGGGGGAAAAAAAGCGGAAATGCAGATATTCACCCAAAGGTTTAGCATTGTCAGGGAATCATGGAAAATTCCCGGAAGTATGGTTTCATATATATTGCTATACACTGAAAATGCTGCGCCGTTTGAAGCATGGATTAGTAGTAAATGCTGATAATGCTGCGGCGTTTGAGCATTTATTAGTAGTATACGCTGATAGTGATGCGGGGTCTGCACCGCATATTAGTGTAGTGGTCTGCACTGACCTCTCAGGCAAGTAATCACATAGACAGGTAGGCGTGGGTGGTGTGTTGATATCAGGGAGCCTAGGTGGTGTAATGGTTAGCACACTGGCCCGGAATGCAAAGAGATGTGGGTTCGAGTCCCGCTCTAGGCACAGTATTTCCCATTTTCATCACCCCCACGACACTGGTGCCGTGACCAGGATCCTGTACAAGCTTTGCGCTGTATGGTTGTTGAACCTACCCTGTGTATGTATGTGTTAGTGCATTGCCTGTATGTATGTAATTGTAAGCATTACAAGACTTACAATTCCAGGGGGACGAGTGTAGTGGTCTGCACTGACCTCTCAGGCAAGTAACCACATAGACAGGTAGGCGTGGGGAGTGTGTTGATATCAGGGAGCCTAGGTGGTGTAATGGTTAGCACACTGGCCCGGAATGCAAAGAGATGTGGGTTCGAGTCCCGCTCTAGGCACAGTATTTCCCATTTTCATCACCCCCACGACATTAGTATACACTGATGGTGCTGCGGGATTGATAACAATCCCGGAAATCCGCGAAGTCGCGGAGATCTTTCATCCCTGAATATTGCGGGTAGATGTTGATTATACAGCATGCTTCTCTGTAGAAAAGGTTTTATAGAGGTTTTCCATCACCACCCTGTCCTTATGTAAAGTCCATGGCTCGAATCTGTGGTTGTGTAGGCAGGCTATAGTGAAATCAATACAGGAAAAGAGAAAGAAAGAGTATAAAGAGTGAAAGAAGAGAGAGAGAGTCAAGCCCTCTGGTTTATTATTTATATGGTACATGGATCCAGTATAGAGTATCACCCCCACTCCATTCTACAATGAGAAACAAGCATTTCTAGCTCCACCAATGAGAAACAAGCATTCCTAGTCCCCATGGTTACAGTGATCTGCCCACCACCACCAAGCTGTGCAGCTCCCCTGGCCACCACCTGCCTTGAGCATGCGTGTGGTGATCCTGACTAGCAGAGGGGGGAGGGGGTAGTGTGTAGGGCTCTGAGTGCCCCGTACACACTATCTTACTAGCACCACAATGTATATTTACCAAACAATCAAGCACCACCAGCAACTACATAAACACATCTATGCACCTGGCCATGTATACCTGTTTCACAGATAGAACATTTGCATTCCCCCACAAATGCATCGCTATCGGAATATTTTACACTTCGATTACAATGAGAAGAACGGAACACTGCGTGTGCCAGCTCTGTGTCGAGATCTGTGGAAATGGTCTAATACAGACCTTCACCACCAACCTGCCCCCTGGTGGCGGAGACAAGAACTACTCACTGTGGAGCATGATCTGTGTAGTTCTTGTCTCTGCCACCAGAGGACAGATTGATGGCGAAATCTTCTATAGCTAGTATGTGTGAAAGGTCTTATACTAGTTATAGAAGATTTCACCATCAATCTCTCCTCTGGTGGCAGAGACAAGAACTAGTGTGGGTAGTAGATTATACTTCGGTCACACTACTGCTTGCGACCACAAAATCAGTGGTCGCAAAGATGTTGCAATTGGCCGCAAAGTGGTCCTCAATGGTTGTTGATCTCCTTGCGACCATTTTGGGTTCACTGAGGTTGCAGCTACTGCACTAAAAACCTACTTGTGACCAGAATGGTCACCCAGAGGTCAGCAATCATTGTATTGGTCACAAGCAGGTCGCAAAGGGGTCGTCACAATGAGGTGGGTTCTTTGGTTCAAAGTCGTCACAAAGTGGTTACATAGTGGTCGCAAGCAGTCACAAGCGGGAGTGTGACTATGGCTTTACTGGGCATGATCCATGGAAAGAGTCTATTGTACGTGACCCAGGGAGGTAAAAGGTGCCAGACGGGATGGCAGAGTTGATAGAGTGTCCACTTCCTATGTGATAGATCTAGGTTGAGTGAGCTATCCCCGGCCAAGTCAAGCAAATATTTAGCAAATTGATCTTGTTGTTGCCCATCTCCCTGTGTGCTTGACCATGGCCGCGTTCAGGGTCTGTCTCGGAGGCGCCTCGGAGATGCCAGTGACGTCACGCTAGTCTGAACGGCAAAAGCAGTTTGTTGTCTCTAAAATGGTCACCCCCCATATTTTTATATATATTTATATAAGACACCTACTACGAAGTATATCATGACTTCGTTCCCCTCTTTGTCACAAGTCGGTACCCATCCTGGTATGACATTAGATGTTGCCAGGATGTAAAACACCAATAACCAACCAGGGTTCAAACCCACAAACTCATGGGTTTGGATCTCCCGATGTCCCAAAACAGGAGAACGAAGCTCTACTCATTTGGCCACCTGGCTGGTCACTGGCATTTAATATAGATATGCAGGATTAAATATTATGATTTCATTGGATTAGACAAACTTAACTACAAATCCCCAATGCCTGGCAGTGACAATTAATATTTTATTTCAAAATATTAAATTTTCACTCATCCAAGAACCACACCCGCCAACAATCCTGCACTTCCGTTTTTTTGCTTTTGAGTAGCAGCCGGGGGAAATTAGTCAGAGCAAACAATCGATAGATTGTGAAGAAAACCCATGGGTTCGAACCCTGGTCGAGTCAAATCAATGACTAAAATATTGATACTTGTCGCTTCCTAGCAAGGCATTCAACATTATTGGGACAGGGCAAGGACTGGTTGGGTCAGTGTCAGGATAATGTGACTGAGTGGGATATCAGGTCATGGTGCAGGTAGCCCAGTCTCCCAGTGGGGCAGCACTATAAAGCCAAATTGAGTGTGCACTGTCACAAGTCAGTACCTGTCCTGATATGACCGTTGATGTTGCCAGGACGAAAAACTCCAACAACCAACTAGGTATAAATGCTTTCATTGGATTATGCAAATTTAAGTACAAATCCCCAATGCCTGGCAGTGACAATTAATATTTTATTTCGAATTATTTAATTTTCACTCGCCCGAGAAATACACCCACCTTCAATCCTGCACTTCCGGTTTCCGCTTTAGAGTAGCTGCCAGAGGAAATTAGTCTGAGCAGACGACTGACAGCACGTGAGGAATGAGTTTATTCTGGCAACAAAAATACAGTGAATTAAATGTGGGTTAATTGTGGTAAGAGAAAAAAAAGGGGGGGGGGAAGCCAACTCCCAATGCAGAATTTCCACGATTGCATATCCAGAGGGCACCACTAGTTGTGAGTAGAGAACCGAAAACGAGGCTTTCATTTGTCTCGGGCAGACAGACGCGGTGGTCGAATCGGTAAGTTAAAGGTGCATAGTCCGATAAAAGCATCACATTTTCAAAATCAAAATATAAATACTTATAAAATAAATTATACAGATTTGAACCTACATGTTCAATTAAGATACTGGTGCACTTATTAACTTGTATCAGGATGGGTACCTGCCGACTTGTGACAGTGCGCACTCATGGTGGCTTCATAATGCTGCCCCACTGGGATACCGTGCCTCCTACCGGCACTATGCTCGATACCCCACTCAGTCACATTATCCTGATGCTGAGCAAACCAAATCCCGTTAGTGTTCATCAATTCTACATATGCTGATCTCCAGGTTAGATTGAGACATGTATGCATTTTCTAAGATTTTGGTTTGACTCAGTCGGGGATCGAACCCACAAGGTTCTGCTCTAGAAGCCAGCACTCAGCACTTTCGGCTAGTCGATGTATAGGAAGGCACAGTACCAGAACCAACATCCTACATGTGCCCCGCTCACATACACGTTAGTGAACGTGGTTGAACATAGGTGAACGTAGTGGAGACTAACTTGGGTCAAACGTGGTGTAAGTATATTAAACTACATTGAAATACGTTAAGGTACGGCAAGTTTTGGTACGGATAAATATGTTACGGTATGGATAAATACGTTATGGTATGGATAAATATGTTACGGTACGGATGCCAGTACATTCAACTACGTTCAACTACGTTAGCCTCCACTATGTCCACTAATGGATATATGACCAGGGCTTCGACCAAGTACACTAGAGTATGCTAGAGTATGCTAGACTATGTTAGCATCAGGGATGCAAATTCAGCCTCTAACATAGCACTCTTTTGAACATGTCCAAAGATTAAATCGGAACTCACCGCCAACCCACATTATTACCAAGTTAGCATGACTGGGAAGTACGGATTCCCGGCCGTTAAACTACGTTCAACTACATTAGCCTCCACTACGTTCAACTACATCCACTAATGTGTATGTGACCGGGCCTTCAGTCACTATAGCCTGATGCCCAACTTGAAACAAAGCACACAAGATTTGGTTGGTTGTTAGAGTTTTACGTCCTGGCAACATCTAAGGCCATATCAGGACGGGTACCAACTTGTCGCAGTGCACACTCATTGTGACTTTACAGTGCTGCCCCACTGGGAATTCAGGCCGCCGGCACCATCACCCGATATCCCACTCAATCACAATATCCGGACACTGATCTAACTAGTCCTTGCCCTATCGAATTAATACCGAGTGCCTGGCTAGGAAATGACAAGAATCAATTTGATAAGTCATTGGTTTTTGTTGTCCCATGGTGAAATCAGGCCACCGGCACCATGACCCGATATCCCGCCCAGTCACATTATCCTGACACTGATATCCCGCCCAGTCACATTATCCAACTTTTTTTCTTGTAAGAAACTAATCTTTTGTCTTAACTGTAATTAATAAAATGTTAGAATTATTGCTTGTGCTAAAATGATGATGGATGTGTGTTAAAGAGATGTCATCGGTGGATGTTATTACACAGTTAATTTTAACACCTTTCTCAATTTGTATAAGAATCAAAATCAAAAAGTGAAAGCAATAACAATTCAACTCTGACAAATGCACAACATATAAACTGTTATATGAATATGGGTTCTGCTCTTATTTGGAATGTTTTCTGCTATTATTTGGAATGTTTTCCGCTATTATTTGGAATGTTTTCCGCTATTTTTTTGAATGTTTTCCGCTATTATTTGGAATGTTTCTGCTATTATTTGGAATGTTTTCTGCTATTATTTGGAATGTTTTCTGCAATTTTTTTAATGTTTTCTGCGATTTTAACCAAAACTGTCTCACTTCGATTACAATTTTCCTTTTTAGTCTCCACCAGAGAACTAATCAAATAGAACTCAGCGCGACTCTGTATTTGTCTATCCTTATTTTGACATAGTGGCTTATATATCTATATATATATATATATATATAGCTAGGCTGGTTCATGTTCCTGTAGATAAGATCAGATGCAGAATGGCTTTGTCAGATACAGCCACAACACGCCACCTGGTGGGGAGGTGGGGTAGGGTAGGGTAGGGTAGGTGGGTGGGTGGTGGTGGGGTAGGGTAGTCACACTGCCCACATGCCATGTTACCATGGCAATATATAGACAGAACATGGCCGTGCGACCGTCTGGCAGCTACTGATAACGCGCAATGCATGTCGGGTGCATGTGTGTGACATCCTCCTGACCCTGCGTTATCCTTGCTTGGTTGCTGGAGTTTTACGTCCTGGCAACATCTAAGGTCATATTAGGAGGGGCCCCGACGGGTGACAGTGCGCACTCGTGGCGACTTTATAGTGCTGTCCTACTGGGATCAGGCCAGCAGCACCATGACCTGATCTCACTATGTGACATTATCCTGAGTATGAACCAACCAGCCCTTGCCCTATCCTATTACTGCGGCCTTAGATGTTGCTGGGACGTAAAACAACAAACAAACAAATATTAATGCGGAGCGCGTGGCTAGGAAGTGAAAAGTATCGATTTTTAAGTCATTGGTTTGACTAGACCAGGGTTCGAACCTGTAGGTTCGAACCCCACGATCTACCAAAACGGGAGACGGACGCTCAACTCATTTGGCCAACTCGTCTAGTAATGTGATGCACACATTGGCATTTTATCTAATGTAAAATATTTCCCAGGACAATTTAAATGTGTCGTGGGGGTGATGAAAATAGGAAATATTGCGCCTAGAGCGGGACTCAAACCCACATCTCTATACATTCCGGGATGGTGTGCTAACCATTACACCACCTAGGCTCCCTGACATCACCACACTACCCATGCCTACCTGTTTATGCGGCTCCTTGCCTGAGAGGTCAGTGCAGACCACTACACTCGTCCCCCTGGAATTGTAAGTCTTTTAATGCTTACTATTACAGACATACAGCCAATGCACTTACAAGTTACATATACATACACAGGGTAGGTTCAACAACTATACAGCGCATAGCTTGTACAGGATGATGGTCATGGCAACCAGTGTTGTGGGGGTGATGAAAATGGGAAATATTGCGCCTAGAGCGAGACTCAAACTCACATCTCTATGCATTCTGGGCCAGTGTGCTAACCATTACACCACCTAGGCTCCCTGATATCAACACACTACCCACGCCTACCTGTTTATGCGGCTCTTTGCCTGAAAGGGCAGTGCAGACCACTACAAATGCAATCTAGATTAGAATTAAATGCAAGGCACCAGGATTGATTGATCGATTAGTCGTTTGTTTATGCCCTGTTGGCTGCAAAGGCCATGTCCACAGTGAAAATTGTTCAACTTTTATTTTGTTACTATTATAATTATTCAACTATCATTTTTACACTGAATGGGATGGCTGAATGAGTTAAGCGTCCGTCTCCTGTTTTGGGAGATCGGGGGATCTGAACCCATGGGATTGTGCATTCGAACCCTGGTCGAGTCAACCCAATGAATAAAAAATGTATACTTGTTGCTTCCTAGCCAGGTGCTCGGCATTATTAGAATAGGGCAAGGACTGGTTGGCTCAATGTCAGGATAATGTGACTGAGTGGGATATCAGGTCATTGTGCTGGTGGCCTGATCTCCCAGTGTGGCAGCACTATAACATTGCCATGACTGGACACTGTCACAAGTCACTACCCATCCTGATATGACCTTAGAGGTTGCTAGGACGTAAATAACAACAAACAAACACTGACTGTAAAAGCTTAAAATCAATCATGTGCTAAATTACACTACAGTTCCAAGTTCATATTCATAAAAAAACTGTGACAAAGGCAAACTAAATTTGATGTAAAATGCAATGGCATCATTAAACAAAAATATATATATATAAGTAATTAAAAAGTTCTATGAGGTAGTCCAGGGCTGCTGTTCACAATTGCTTCTTATTATGCATTGGTAAGACGTATATATATATATATATAAATATATATATATATATATATATAGTATAGTTATACGAGTCTTACCTTGGTACAGATGATGGATAACTGTTGTTTTACCGAGGTATAAGCCTCGGATAGATGTGGGCTAGGGAGAGGTAAGCACGTCCGGTACCAGCAATCTTAACCTACTTATTGAGGATAAAAATGACTTTCAAACAATGGATACTATTACTTTACCGAAAAGGTACACCAACGGAATAGATGTGGCAGGGTGTGGCGGGAGGGCCCTAGCCCACATCTATCCGAGGCTTATACCTCGGTAAAACAACAGTTATCCATCATCTGTACCAAGGTAAGACTCGTATAACTATACTATTTTACCTCGGTAAACAGCCTCAGGCTAGCCTCAGGCTAGGGAGACCTTTACATAATTCATTTTTATCCTTAATATCATTCTTTCTTATTATTATAACATTCTAAATTTTTGTTCTCACCTATTCTTGTTAGTTGGCGAGAAGACGCTTTGCAACGCCGGTAGGCTTTTCTAGTCGTTTATTATAATGTTTTGCAAACGACTTAGCCGTCTTCCAGCCTGCATGCGCTAGTATTCTTTTCAAA